>OZ024932.1:5308425-6508425 GCA_964017235.1 Sabellastarte sp. h YS-2021 | reverse complement strand
TCGGACTGGCGCTTCATGTTGAAAAGTTGGTAGTTACTTGCCGATGCCCGGTGGTTTACAGTGCAGTATGCACTGGTTTCCTCCACATGTAAACTACCCGTCGCAATATGACCCTGGCTGTTGAACGCGGCGTAAAAAACAACAAAACAAATTGAACCTCTATGTAGCAAAAGTATTCTGTAAACTTAAAATGTGCAGTTGTACTTGAACATCTATGTAGCAAAAGTATTCTGTAATCTAATTACACAATAAACTGTACATAAGTGATTAACAATATTGTACATTGCAATAACCTAAGCCTTGCAGCTTGTAGCTACACAATGATTCCTGGTGTTATTACTGTCTCACCCCCCAAAAAAAATTATCAAAAGGGGTGATGGTTCAGGAGGTCATTGAATGTTGGTCTCATGCTTGTAGCCACCTTGAGGCAATAGGCACCTGAAATATATTACAGCTCGTTCTCCTGTTTATTCAGAATTGTCAAGTCAAGCATGACCATGTTCGGTGTCCTGACCAATCACTTACTAGTTGTCCTGGCCATGGTGCAGCAGTGTCCAGGGGTGTCCACAAATATTGTCCTCAAATCCTTGGGTGCAGTACTGCATAATTTCCTGAGGAAGTGTGCCTTAGGGCTGCAGAACAGCATAATCCTGAAGATGATCCACCTAAACCAGAGAAGCAGTTGTATCAGCTGGGAATGAGATGAGAAATCTACCCAGACTAGCAAAGGAGCAACAAGATCTGCTTACTGGGCTATATGATATGAATGAAAGGGCTGTACCATGGCAAGACAAACGAGTTAGACATAGCAGATTTCACAAAGCAGCTAAGTCCATGAAATTGCTAAGTCAGTGGACTTAACTTTAAGTCTGGGAGGTAGTGGGCTTAAATTTTGTAAAGAGGACTTAAATATGGCCGCCATAAACTTTTCTCCACTTCAAAATTTGAAATGGCTGTAAAAAAGTATAATTATACAGAACACCTTACTGAAGTAGTCTTTGGAAAGTTTACATGATGTAACAAGGTTTTCTATTTCAAAACAGCACTTATTCTTAGATAAAATGCACCAAATGAAGGATATAAAAGGTCATATGACACAGAAAACCACTGTGGTTATTTGATAAGCTTGGACTTAGCTAAGTCACGCCTTTGTGAAATCCATTTAAGTCCCAGACCTAGCTAATACCAAAGTCTTAGATTTAAGTCCAAGACTTAGCCAATAAAGGGACTTAGTTTAAGTCCTTTAGTGAAATTGGCCCCAGGAATAAAGTCGAGAATGTGGAACCACTGCTTAAAAGGTTAATTGATTTCATCTGTTGTGGATCAAGTACAGTTATAATAAGCAGTTGTGTCAATGCATAATTTAATTGAATGATTTAAAACCATGTTGTAACATTTAAAAACAACACCTTTTAAAAATTTATGTCCAAGTTCTGCCAAATTATGGCGGGGAGCTGTGGTACAGCTTCAATATTCATAACCTAGCTTTTCGTAAGGCTCAATGTACCATGTCTTTTTCAAATATGTATGCAGATTTTTGGTATTCATTAAGCACTTGTACATGTTAAGAGATATAACATCATCAGAGAGACTTAGCAGAGTTCTACTGTAAAAACCAGTGTATGTATGAGTACATTTTATTAAACTGAAACTCCATTATCTGAACTGAAAGTTTTCCTTAATTACAAAGAAATCGGAGCCTTTAACAAGGCTATTCATAACCCAAACAAACCATTATAAGTCTATGCGATTTCCAATAATATGTATGAGATTCATTGAAATAGCAAGTCCTCCGCAAATTTGGAAACTTCTCTGTTGACCATATTAACATTTCCCCAAGGGGGAGAAGTAGTTTGAATATTTGTCTTATATATCTACCTATTGGTAAGCACAATAAACAAACCACTTCGGTAGGTCCTCGCAGAAAATATTGATTTCTATATGGATTAGTTTATGAGCAATATTTTATACGGGGAAAATATTAATTTAATCTTTGGATAGCACCAAACAATTTAAGAAGGATAAAACTTAACATCAAGGTTTGTTGTATTTATAAACATTCTGTATAAAAGCATTAAAGTCAGAATATATAAGTAGAAATAAAGTTATATGTGAATGGTTTTGTCTGTGTCAAATGCATTTATATTAGCTCTTTGTTGTGAATATTATGTGGGTGTTCCACCACACGACTAAGGCTCCCGATTAAGGGTTTTTGAGGGTCGGTTTAAAAAATTTGCTTAGTCCCAGGCGTCCTGTAAGGATCGGCTGTGGTCGGTTGGGGCCGTGTGAAATATGAAACATGTTTGATATTTCTCCCGACCCAAGCCGATTATTTTTTCCCGCCATAAACAAAATGTCCAGTCTCAGGCTTTCCCAGGCCTCCTCAGACCACATTTACACAGTCCTATGTTGTCCCAGGCCTCCTGCGACCCTTATGCCCTTGTTCCACCAAAGGATTAAGCCCCGATCCTGTCGGCGACCCTTAATCGTGGACAGTCGGTGAAAAAAAAAAAAAAATGGGCGGGAAAACTGGATTAGTTTCAAAGTCTGGGATTAAGTACAGATCGTCCTCAGGAAGCCTCAGGACGCCTCAGGCGGCCCCCCAGATAGCAAGACTCTGTAGGGCCACCGCTGGCCCACTGGCGGCATAGCTGTCGGTCCGATGTTGGCTGCAGGCGGTGGCCAGCCGTTGGCGTGACCGGCTGATAGGCAGTGGTCCACCGTTGGTAGCCGACAATACGGTTTTCTGATGGACCTTCAGTGGCCCACTGTCGGCAGCCAATGATAAGCTTTTCTATTGGCCCACCAGTGGCCCACCTTCAGTAGCCGACAAGGTTGACTGGTGGTCCACCAGTGGCCCACTGTTGGGTGCCATCAATGGTGGTTCTCTGGTGGTGTGACCAGCTGATAGACAGTGGCCCACTGTTGGCAGCCAACAATAAGGTTTACTGGTGGCCCATCAGTGGCCCACTGTTGAGTGCCAACAGTGGTGGTTCTCTGGTGGCGTGACCAGCTGATAGACAGTGGTCCACTGTTGGCAGCCAACAATAAGGTTTACTAGTGGCCCATCAGTGGCCCACTGGCTTTTTGGCCGGTGGATGTGTCGGTCTGACATTGGCAAGCCACTGGTAAAATTTTACTATCACTATAATATAGCATCAGCCAATCAGATTGCAGCATGAAGTTATGTGGCCGTTGTTTAACAGAAAGCAAATAATTGACAGATTGTGGGTGGATTTTAGTTAAGGGAATCCCTGATAAGTCACATGACCAAACATAAACAATGGTGGAACAGTATCTTAGGATGATATGTTCCATAGTCAAATAATAAAATTATAATGTTCAGAAACAACTTTACTTACTGTGAATTTCTAATGAGAATGTTATTTTTATGTCTAAAATTGTTGGTTAAAAATTGTGGGCCCACTGAAATATGATTTTTAGACATACCATAATAAATAATTTTTTACTAAGTGTCTCAATATCCCCTATTATTGCTCGCCGCCATCTTGAATAAAAAGCCACCATTGGCCCACCGTTGGCCCAACCTTGGCAGCCTGAGTTTTGGTTGGCAAGCCTTCATTGGGCCAGCGTTGGCATGGGTAATTCGGCCACTGATTGGAATATATTTCAAGGGTAATTCAGCCACTAATTGGAATATGTTTCAAGTGTAATTATTCCTTTCAACTTAAGAAACTTTATATTTTATCGGACACATACATATTGCAGCCAGTGGACCAAGGGTCGTCCAGTGGTGGCTACACCTCAACCCCAATTAATAGGGTTTTGATTGAATATCATATTTTTCTCCTGTACATGTTTTATGATTTGTTTACAGGGGAAACTTTCACCTCTGTTAACTTTTCTGTGTAATTATCAGATGATTTTATTGATTAGATCTAAAATCCGGGGGGAAATTAGAAAATTCCCATCAGTGGCCCATCGATCATAGCTTATATACCACTGATATAGTTGGTGGGCTGCCAGTGGTAAATCTTGGAAGAAATTTGTGGCCCAAGAATGGGAAGAAAAGAAATATATATTAAGGCAGAGATGTGACATCTGTTATTTAAAAATGTTGGTGTCTCGGTGATATACACACACATACATAAAGTATCCAATTACTTTGCCGTCTGTGGGCCACCGGTGGGCCAACAGTATGTGTACCATGCAGGCAGAAGGTGGACCACTGATGGACCACCAGTGGCAAATCTTACAATTTTTTCATGTAATAAAATTCAGAACAGCTACTTTTGGAAAGTAATTTACTTGAAACAAATGAATTTAAGCCAAGACAGCCTCTCTTCAAGATCTGTCAAAACAAATGCCATTCAGCAGAGCTTGAGGTGTAGCCACCAGAGGACCACCATTGGTCCACCAACTAAGCATAGCTCTTACAGATGATAGTTGTATGTGTCAGACAAAAACAAATTCTGCGATAGTTTTAGGTTTCATCAAAAAACAAATTAATATCAAAAAGAAAAAATGAAAATATCTTTCTTTAACCTTCACTAAAAATATATATATATGTGCCACCAGTGGCCCACTGGCTGCCCATCATGGGTCATGTATTGATGGACCACCTGTGGCAAATATATAAGCAAGTAATATATAAAGTAATAAAGTGGAGAAAAGACTGACTGAGCAAAATGAAGGAATACAGAATAAGTTTGTTAAAAAATGACATTAACTTATGTTAAGTGAAAGAAAACACACATTTTATCTAATTTTTCCCAGGATTTTACACCAGTGGGTGTAGGCTGGTACCTGAGCTACAGCCACTGACTCTGGTAGTTGGTGGGCCAACTGTGGGCCACGCAATGTATTTATATTTTGAAATAATATGTTTTTAACATTGAATATTGTTAAATAATATGTCAGAAAACAGTATTTGAGGTTGCTTTTGAAGTTGTTTATAATGCTTTAAAATTTTGAAAAAAATGCAGTCAGTGGGCCACCAGTGGCTCAGTGGTGGCCCACAAGCTATATTTTGCCACCCATAGCCAACGGTGGCCCACTAGCGTCTTGCTATCTGGGGCCCAGACAGTCCCTAACTGGTCTGGGACTAAGAACAGACTACACCATTTGTCTGGTCGGTTTGAACCACGATCCTGTCGTACACAAACCGACTGGGTCCCAGGACGCCTCAGGCCTCCTGGGACTAAGCCCCGACTAACCCAGGATTAAGTCCCGACCCCACAAGGTGTCCTGAGGCGTCCCCAGGCATCCCCAGACCGAGATAGCCGATTTTTGTTTTGCAATGGGACTAAGGGTTGCAGGAAGCCTGGGACTAAGGAATAGAGGGTCTGGGACTAAGGGTCGGCGACTAACGGTCGCAGGCGGCCTGGGACAGCATAGGACTGTGTAAATTTGGTCTGAGGAGGCCTGAGGAAGCCTGGGACTGGACATTTTGTTTATGGCGGGAAAAAATAATCGGTTGGGGTTGGGAGAAATATCAAACATGTTTGATATTTCTCACGGCCCCAACCGACCACAACCGACCCTTACAGGACGCCTGGGACTAAGCAAATTTTTGAAACCGACCCTCAAAAACCCTTAATCGGGAGCCTAGTCGTGTGGTGGAACACCCACAATAGTCCCATTGCAAAACAAGAATCGGCCACATTGGTCTGGGGAAGACTGGGGAGGCCTCAGGACGCCTGAGGACGCCGGGACTTAATTGGGGGTTAGTCGGGGCTTAGTCCCAGGAGGCCTGAGGCGTCCTGGAACCCAGTCTGTATGTGTACGACAGGATCGTGGTTGAAACCGTCCAGAAAACTGGCTTAATCGGTTCTTAGTCCCAGACCCGTCGGGGACTGTCTGGGGCCACCTGGGGCCTCCTCAGGCTTCCTGAGGCCGATCTGTACTTAATCCCAGGCTTTGATACCGGTCCAGTATTCCTGCCCATTTTACAATTTTTTCACCGACTGTCCACAATTAAGGGTCGCCGACAGGATGGGCCCTTAGTCCTTTGGTGGAACAGGGGCATAACACATGTGCATTCTGAGAATTTGAGAAATTACCTTGAGGGAAAGAATTTAAGTGAGTTGAACGAAGGAAAATACGTGTAATATGGACTACCTCAGTGGGTTAGTATGAACTAAGTAAAACCTACTGCAAGGCTCTTCTTTAGTGCACTATGATTCTCTAAGAATACTAGTATTTCACTCCAAGAGAGTGTGAAATCCAGACTGTTATAAAATGCACTCATTCAATGTTTAAAAAAACCTGTGGCGGGATTCACAAAAGGTCTTAAGTCTTAAGATTTTGGTTTGTTTGCATGTTTGGTGTATATTTATCAGTGAAAATATTTTTGTTTTACTAAAGTTTGTTAATTTGGATGCAAAATAGTTAAGACTTTTTGCCTAAATTTTGTCTCAGCTAAGATATTGCTAAGCACTTTTTGTGAATCCCAACTAAAGATAAAATCTCAGCCAAGACAAAAGTCTTAAACTTAAGACTGGTCTTAGCTAAAATTTTGTCTAAGATTTAAGACCTTTTGTGAACCCCAGCGCTGATGTAAAGACTTGTAAACAAATCTAGTATCTAACATTAAATTTTACTTTGAATTTAAAGGAGCTAAAGTAAACGACTAAAGGAAATTTTGCTTCAAATTTAAATTTATTTCTGGCAAAAATAAGACGTTGACCATTCACACTATTACATATTTTATTTATTAAATATTTATAATATTAAAATTTATTAGATATCAGCTAGTCATAGTAATTTTGTTTCAAGGATTTATGTATTAATTGTACATTCTCAGTTAATCCAATTGGCTTCTCAGTCTTGTGATTTACTCAGCTTCATTGATCTTTAATACTTTTAGTCAGACAGAAGCCACCCATGCTTCAGTGATCAAAATAGGCGATAAAGATTAAACAAATATTTCTGTAGTTATTATAAATTTAATTTAAAAGAAGTCATTCAGTTTGCAACTGAAATGTCTTTTATACAAAAATATTTGGTCCAGAATGAATAAGTAGAAATTCTCTTAATTTGAAAAGGAAAACCATCCATCTTGAAATACTTTAGTATACAACTAAACTGAACAACCAAACTAATTTGAAAGTTAAATATGTTTTTATCCCCCCAAAATGTGAGAAACTGACGAGTTACAATATTATACATTTTACTTATAAAATAATATATATCACTTATAAGTAATTACATTGTCATATTTTACTTCCTTAACTTATTCATACTCAGAAATTGTAACTTGTCCTAGTATACTTTATAGTGTCTTTAGTTATACCTCGTAGTAAACTTTCCAAAAGTAACACATGAAGAGAAGTGAGACATTAAGTTGTTAGATTTGTATGCAAAGTTTCTTGCTTATTTTGAGTGTAATACTTTAAAGACAATCCATTATACATATTCACTGATTTAGTTCAGTGAATCTGTGAAGCAATTGCATGATAAAACCCTAAATTTTTCAGTGAATACACATATTCCCTGATTACACATATGTACAGTAACATATGCAGTATAATTGGTATTCATTTGTCTGAAAAATAGTAAGCATACATAGGTCATTATGATCCGAAAAAAGTCCAATTCCATAATGTCTTCCTATAATGTCTGTCACTGTGGTAAAGTAGGTAACACAACAGAAGACGTGGGTTCAAACCCATGCACAGGCAGATACATAGAGGTTCTGATGAACAATTAAAATGGCAGTCCTCAAGCATTGGGTCTTATCAATCGTGACAGCACTAATTAACCTTGACTGGGATCATACTGCTGAATTTGAGCGAACTTGTGTTACATCGATGTAAACCATTATATGCTAATAAGACGTAATACAAAGAGAACGGGATGTTAATGCATCATTTATTGTATTCTAAAACTATTTTTTTAAATTGTAATCTTAATCTTAATCATCCAATCTTAAGAGTTTAAATTATCATAAAAATCATTTACTTTAGCTTCCCATCATAAATGAAATACATGCCTTAAATTAGCTCAAATATGAAGTAGACAGTAAATCAGGATCTCTAGAATCTCTGAAAAGTTCCCACCAAGAAAATTTCCAATAGCTTAAATATTAGGTCAGAACACTTACCATCAATTTGTCAATATCATTTTACAAAAGAAGTTTTCATCAGCTCTGTGTTAATTCCTCTAATGGGAGCAAAACAATGGGACTTCCTTCAAGGGCACAATTGGGCATATTATCAGATGTTAGTGACAATGAAATGCTGTAAAGTGCTGGAATGGTGGTATAACATAGTGTTCTATATTTTTTAATGCAAAAATTGTAACATAGTGATCAATTCGTAATAACTATTACGTTTTAAGATATATGTCACAATGTATTATCATACCAATTCCACCAATAAAATATTGCATTAAAAATTGATGGAAACTATTTCTCCCCATCAATTTTAGCTGATAGGTACTTTTCCTAGTAGAAACTTTATGGGAATCATTTCATTGGGAACTTTTCCTTTTGGGAACTTTTCCATACACCGGATCTATGATAAAAAATAAAGAATTGCAACCTATAAAGTGCTTGTTTTGTGTCATTTTAGGGCACCAATTTCAATAGAAATTGTACTATCTCACATTAAACATCCCATGAAAAGGTAAATAATATTAATTACTTTGATAATCTAGAACTTAGAAATATATAACTTTAAACCTCTGAGTTTAAGGTCATCTTAAAGAGGAAAAAAATCTACGGAGGCTGTTTCTGATTCCTTATTATTGGTCCCACAGAATCTTCCATGTCATTTGTTCTTTTAGACTTGTAATATTCACACTGCATGGGCAAAAAAGCTTTTCATGAAGTCACATTTGAAATCCAATGTCCCCTTTAAGTCTCACAATGTCACCTCACCTAAACAAAACCTTTGTCTCTTATTATTGGTTCAAGTTCTATAGGGGTTTGGAATTTAAAAACAACTTGCAGGAAATCATGGGCTGGAGTCCCTAAGTGAATCATGATCCCCTTTGGGGAGGACCGAGCTTGGGATAGGCCTCATTTTTGATGAAAACAGGCCCAAATGTAATTAATAGTTTTTGATTTATGTTGCAGATTGTGTCTAAAAATCCCTAAAATAATTATGCAGTCTCAACCCAAATCAGAGGAGGAGCAAACCCTTAGGGGCGTGGGTGATAAATGCAAATCCTCACTGACTTAAGTAAAACAAGACAAAATATTCAATTGTGTTGGTGGGGGTGGCGATGGAGGTTGGTCAGGATGCAAATTAGTTTTTTTTGGTTTACTTATTTTGGGTTTACGTCATTTTCTACACTGAACAGGTAATACCATGACGGGTAGTTTTGTGGGCAGAGGAAACCAGTACATACAGTTGGTCAAGGTTCTGTAATGTAAACTGCCAACCATTGGTAAGAAACAACCTACTTTCCCGCGTAAAGTCCAGGGTTTGAACCGCCGACCTCAGAGGTGGGAGGTGAGTGTGTTACCACTGTGCCACCATGACCCATAGAACAGATCCAGGTTATATATTCACACAACGCAGGGTATACCATGGCTTGGTTGGTATTCCAGAGAGTTGATTGAAATCTGGTACAAAAATAGTATACCCTGCTTTCCGTTAGTCTCTCAAATGCCTCTCACATCTGATTTAATTGGCTTAAAATGGCTTTAAATTTCAATTTATCAATCAAATCAATTAATCAAGTGTGAAAATATCCGAGATTATAGACATAGTTTCCAATGAAGTTGTCCATATGTGTTTTCAGATCATGGGTGGCAACAATTTCAAGTTTGAGATACACGACTGTTTTGGAGACTTTCGAATCTGCGTTCTGGCCTACTGCGTGCCATGTTATGTCATTGGCAAGAACAGTGAAGCAGTTGGAGAAGATTGCATCGTCGTGGGTCTTGTTTCCATCTTTGCCTGTATTCTGGCACCAATCATAAGGTACAGAGTGAGGGAGAAGAAAAACCTCAAGGGATCGATGGCGACTGATATGTTGGCCTATGCTGTCATCCCATACTGCACCCTGATCCAAGACGCCAGAGAGATTGGCTGGGCTGATGCAAGTTCTGAGGCTATGGCAAGATCTTAGGAAGTTATGCGTTAGTGGTATGAAGATGGCTTTGGCAAATACTGTGCTGCTGATGTTGCAGAAAGGATATTTTTGGCAATAACTTTGATGTTGATAATATGACAAGGCGTTTAATTGCCAAATACTATTGTGTTGGTGATCTTAGTAAGTTATGTGTTAGTGATATAAAGATGGCTTTTCCTTGGCAAATACTGTGCTGCTGATGTTGCAGAAAGAATCTTTTTGGCAATAACTTTGATGTTGATATTATAGCAAGGTGTGTTATTTGGCAAATAATATAATATTGGTGTTAGAAAAAGATTTCTCTTGACTAAATATTCGGAGGTTGGAGTTTTGAAGAATTTCTCTTCAGTAAATACTTTGAGGTACTGGTTGATGTTTTAAAAAGGATTTTTCTGGACAGATAATGTGATGTTAATGATTAAAAAATGTTCACTTGTAAACCCCCATAATACTGAACTTCTTACGAAATCAAGAAAACTCTTTGTATATAGCAAACAATGAATAACTATATTTTAACTGTGGTTGGAGGTTTTATAAATTAAACAATTTACATTTATCTATTGATAAATTATTTTGCTGTCAGGTTTCTCTCCGGATGAATCTGTCAAATTAAGTTGAAACAATTGTTGTCAGTTCTGTGTTAGATATGTTTCCAATGTTTTACTTTAAACATACTATACAGTGGTTTGCTAAAAAAGATACTGGAAGCTTATTTTAACCTATATCTTATTTTTCTTTTTTCTTTCATGAAGATCGGTCATCCGTATGCACAACAAAGTTAAATCTTAAGGCGCCAAATTGGCTGAACTACAGCATCCCACTGACGGAAGTAGAAATATGGTAATTGTAATTATAGGTAAAATGTAACTAATGAATATTTATGAAAATGAATTCATGAATATAAATTACAAAGTCAACACGGTACAATAAGGTCGACAAAATAGATCAGGTCGTAAGGTTGACAATGTCCTCTGGGTCGACAAAGTCAAAAAGGTCAACAAAATGGAAAAAAAGTGGACAAAATGCTGTAAATATTAAGAAACTTGAAAACAATTTCCGTTAGTGTATATTCAGTCTATTTGCAATTTTGGGGAGAGAGAAGGATCAAGTCTCTACCAATCAAAAATCAAAACAAGATCACCTTTGTTGACCTTACTTTTCATTACCTCTGTTTATATTTTATATGCTTTCTGACATGGTGTTTTTGTAAAGTTACAAACGTGATACAACTCATCATTTGTTTATTTTTTTAATTTCGTAATTTAAATAGTAATAACTATATTTCTACTTCTGTTGAGGATTCTACAGTCACGCTGAGGCTTGAAATCCTGACATTGATTTTGGCCATCCCCAAATATTCTGTGGCTTCAGTCATGGCTGATTGTTAACCAATTACGACATGTTTAAATCTTTTTATTTTAGTTAGCCTTTCTTTTGGTTTGAGTGTCTTTATAATTTAAAAAAATACAAACATTCTATCACCTCGGATAATGTACTGATACATGCACTTTTATATATCAGCATACTGCATAGACAGAGTCCCTAATGAGGGAGCTTATATCTTTTGGCGAAGAACTTGGAAAATGTTTTGCATTTGGGAAAGAGTTTTTGAAATGTTTGAAATACATCTCAGGAGCTTCATGAGATGTGAAGAAATACATGCGTTGGTGGGGTGAAGGGGGAGGCAGCTGATGGATATTCTTCAATGTTTATTACCCAGATATGAAGGGTCTCTTCTTAATATAAAGGGAAAAGGACAAATTTATCAAGGAGAAAAATATACGTACAGAAACAACCTTAAGGAAACTTAAGCCATTAAGAAAGATTATTTTCATTCCCACATTCTTACAGTAAACAGTATTGTCGTTTTTTATCTAGGGTTGGCCATCTCGGGCCAACCCTAGATACTGTTATGGGATTTTCCTCGCATTTACCGTCAAATTTCCCGATACATGAACATTTTCCGTGCGTCGTTTTGGCATGACTGGATACACATTAATCATGCTTAGGTGCTGTATTTTTATGGAAATTCAATGTTTTCTTACATTTAAGTATTTTAGCAATTTTATATTTGACCTTGGTGACCTAGATTGTGAAGACAAGTTCAACTGAGATAGTGATCTAATTTTTTTTTTTTTTTACGGTTCCATCCCGGAGTTCCCATTGAAGAAAAATATGAAAGAAACCATAGAAACAAAATAAATACCTATTTCACTTGTCACAAATGTCAAATATGTCATTTGCATATCGTTTATTTCTGTTTTGAAGTAATAGATGACGTTTGATCAATGGCAATTGATTTGATAGCATACAAGTGGAAAAAAACGTCTTTCAATTAGTCTGGTACCCTGTCAATTTTTATTTTGTGAGCCCCCTGGAAATTGCAAGCTGTGTCAACCGAAAATGTCAGGAGACTACATTCATGATAACCTGATGACTTTGGGGTCTGGGGCTATATTCACAAAAGGAATCAAGCTCAGTTTGAGCCAAAAATCAGCTCAAGCTTATTATAAACACCTAGACACTTTTTGGCTCAACTTCAGCTTGATCCCTTTTGTGACTACAGCCCCTTATGTTGTGTTGATATTTATGTATTTATTTGTTAATATATGATATAAATATAACACAATAAAATGATATAGAGGTGGGGATAGTTAAATATGAACTTCTTTATTATGTGGATTTACTTTTGTCAAAGGTCAAATTTGTGATTTTATGTCTCATGCAACAGCAACAGCCAGGGTCACATTATGACAGGTACTCTGCATTGTCATTTGGGGGAATCATACCTACACAGAGGTGACAGCCTATCATTAGATGTCAAACCTGCTAACCCACAAGGCCATTCTATTTTGTCAAGCATAAGAAATCATATCTGAAGCACTGTGGTCTAAGTTCTCTATGTGTGATATGAAAACAACTGATTCCACCAACGAATTGCGACAAAGTTGAATAACTGTTCAGGTCAGTCCAGAAGTGTCTGATATTCCCCACTAAAGGTAGCATGAGTGATAAAGCCTACCTTTCCTCTCAGAGAATCACAGATATTAGTGTTTGTCATTTTTATTGCATTAAATTTCATACACAAGTCACAGAGAAGAATATTTTTTATTATTTTTTGCTGTGCATAGTAGTTTTTAAAACAAGTATCTTGGACAATATTGGACCAATTTTCCTCAAATCAAAGGGAACATAAACCTCTAGAAATTTGCCTTTAAATTAGTATAGATATTATATTGCTAACTTCATTGAAACAATCACAAAAAGTATTTTAAACAGAGTTACAGCAGAATTGTTGATCTTAACAGGTGTTCGTGTTCTTCAAATATTTTTTAAAAGGTCACACCAGTTATTGTAATAAATATGATATAATTAATAACTATAACACAATAAAATGATATAGAGTTAGGGATATTTAAATATGGACTTCTTTATTATGTGGATTTAATTTTGTCAAAGGTCAAAGTTGTGATTTTTATGTCTCATGCAACAGCAACAGCCAGGATCATATTATGACAGGTACTCTGCATTGTTATATGGGGGAGTCATACCTACACAGAGGTGACAGCCTATCATTAGATGTCAAACCTGCTAACCCACAAGGACATTCTATTCTGTCAAGCATAAGAAATCGTATCTGAAGCACTAAACTATTCCCACTAAAGGTAGCACAAGTGATAAAGCATGCCTTTCCTCTCAGTTAATCACTCATATTTAGTGTTTTATGTCATTTTTATTGCATTAAATTCCATACATAAGTCACAGAGAAGAATATTATTTATTATTATTTGCTGTGCATAGTAATGTTTAAAACAATTATCTTAATATTGGACCCATTTTCCTCAAATCAAAAGGAACATAACCTCTAGAAAAATTTGCCTTTAAATTGGTATAGATATTATATTGCTAGCTTCAATATAACAATCACAAAAATTATTTTAAACAGAGTTCCAGCAAGTTTGTGGATCACAACAGGTGTTCGTGTTCTTCAAATATTTTTTAAAAAGTCACACCAGTTATTTCAATAAATACGATATAATTAATATACTATAACACAATAAAATGATATAGAGTTAGGGATATTTAAATATGGACTTCTTTATTATGTGGATTTAATTTTGTCAAAGGTCAAAGTTGTGATTTTTATGTCTCATGCAACAGCAACAGCCAGGATCATATTATGACAGGTACTCTGCATTGTCATTTGGGGGAGTCATACCTACACAGAGGTGACAGGCTATCATTAGATGTCAAACCTGCTAACCCACAAGGACATTCTATTTTGTCAAGCATAAGAAATCGTATCTGAAACACTAAACTATTCCCACTAAAGGTAGCACAAGTGATAAAGCGTGCCTTTCCTCTCAGTTAATCACACATATTTAGTGTTTGATGTCATTTTTATTGCATTAAATTTCATACGCAAGTCACAGAGAAGAATATTATTTATTATTATTTGCTGTGCATAGTAATTATTAAAACAATTATCTTAATATTGGACCAATTTTCCTCAAATCAAAAGGAACATAACCTCTAGAAATTTGCCTATAAATTGGTATAGATATTATATTGCTAGCTTCAATAAAAACAATCACAAAAATTATTTTAAACAGAGTTCCAGCAAGATTGTGGATCACAACAGGTGTTGTTGTTCTTCAAATATTTTAAAAAAGTCACACCAGTTATTTCAATAAATGCGATATAATTAATATAGTATAACACAATAAAATGATATAGAGTTAGGGATATTTAAATATGGACTTCTTTATTATGTGGATTTAATTTTGTCAAAGGTCAAAGTTGTGATTTTTATGTCTCATGCAACAGCAACAGCCAGGATCATATTATGACAGGTACTCTGCATTGTCATTTGGGGGAGTCATACCTACACAGAGGTGACAGCCTATCATTAGATGTCAAACCTGCTAACCCACAAGGACATTCTATTTTGTCAAGCATAAGAAATCGTATCTAAAGCACTAAACTATTCCCACTAAAGGTAGCACAAGTGATAAAGCGTGCCTTTCCTCTCAGTTAATCACTCATATTTAGTGTTTCATGTCATTTTTATTGCATTAAATTCCATACACAAGTCACAGAGAAGAATATTATTTATTATTATTTGCTGTGCATAGTAATTTTTAAAACAATTATCTTAATATTGGACCAATTTTCCTCAAATCAAAAGGAACATAGCCTCTAGAAATTTGCCTTTAAATTGGTATAGACATTATATTGCTAGCTTCAATATAACAATCACAAAAATTATTTTAAACAGAGTTCCAGCAAGTTTGTGGATCACAACAGGTGTTCGTGTTCTTCAAATATTTAAAAAGAAGTCACACCAGTTATTGCAATAAATATGATATAATTAATATACTATAACACAATAAAATGATATAGAGTTAGGGATATTTAAATATGGACTTCTTTATTATGTGGATTTAATTTTGTCAAAGGTCAAAGTTGTGATTTTTATGTCTCATGCAACAGCAACAGCCAGGGTCATATTATGACAGGTACTCTGCATTGTCATTTGGGGGAGTCATACCTACACAGAGGTGACAGCCTATCATTAGATGTCAAACCTGCTAACCCACAAGGCCTTTCTATTTTGTCAAGCATAAGAAATATCTGAAGCACTGTGGTCTAAGTTCTCTATGTGTGATATGAAAACAACTGATTCCATTTCAGAATTGTGACAAAGCTGAATAACTGTTCAGGTCAATCCAGAAGTGCCTTTGATATTCCCCAGTGAAGGTAGCACGAGTGATAAAGCGTACCTTTCCTCTCAGTTAATCACACATATATAGTGTTGTATGTCATTTTTATTGCATTAAATTCCATACACAAGTCACAGAGAAGAATATTATTGTTTGCTGTGCTGAGTAATTTTTAAAACAAGTGTCTTGCACAATATTGGACCAATTTTCCTCAAATCAAAAAGAACAACCTCTAGAAATTTGCCTTTAAATTGGTATAGATATTATATTGCTAGCTGCAATAAAACAATCACAAAAAATATTTTAAATGGAGTTCCAGCAAAAAAAAAAGATTGTGCATCGCAACAGGTGTTTGTGTTCTTCAAATATTTTTAAGAGTCACACCAGTTATTGCAATAAATATGATATAATTAATGTACTATAACACAATAAAATGATATAGAGTTAGCTATATTTAAATATGAACTGCTTTATGATGTGGATTTAATTTTGTCAAAGTTGTGATTTTTATGTCTTATGCAACAGCAACAGCCAGGGTCATATTATGACAGCACTCTGCATTGTCATTTGGGGGAGTCATACCTACACAGAGGTGACAGCCTATCATTAGATGTCAGACCTGCTAACCCACGAGGACATTCTATTTTGTCAAGCATAAGAAATCATATCTGAAGCACTAAACTATTCCCACTAAAGGTAGCACAAGTGATAAAGTCTGCCTTTTCTCTCAGTTAATCACACATATTTAGTGTGTGATGTCATTTTTATTGCATTAAATTCCATACACAAGTCACAGAGAAGAATATTATTATTTGCTGTGCATAGTACTTTTTAAAACAAGTGTCTTAGACAATATTGGATCAATTTTCCTCAAATCAAAAAGAACATAGCCTCTAGAAATTTGCCTTTAAATTGGTATTAATATTATATTTCTAGCTTTAATAAAACTATCACAAAAAATTATTTTAAAAAGTTCCAGCAAGATTGTGGATCGCAACAGGCGTTTTTGTTCTTCAAATATTTTTGAAAGAGTCACACCAGTTACTGTAATAAATATGATACAATTAATATACTATAACAATAAAAACATATAGCGTAAGGGATATTTAAATGTGGACTTCTTTATGATGTGGATTTAATTTTGTCAAAGGTCAAAGTTGTGATTTTTATGTCTCATGCAACAGCAACAGCCAGGGTCATATTATGACAGGTACTCTGCATTGTCATTTGGGGGAGTCATAACTACACAGAGGTGACAGCCTATCATTAGATGTCAAACCTGCTAACCCACAAGGACATTCTATTTTGTCAAGCATAAGAAATCATATCTGAAGCACTAAACTATTCCTACTAAAGGTAGCACAAGTGATAGAGCCTGCCTTACCTCTCAGTTAATCACACATATTTAGTGTTTGATGTCATTTTTATTGCATTAAATTCCATACACAAGTCATGTTTATTATTTTTTGCTGTGCATAGTAATTTTTAAAACAATTATCTTAATATTGGACCAATTTTCCTCAAATCAAAAGGAACATAACCTCTAGAAATTTGCCTTTAAATTGGTATAGATATTATATTGCTAGCTTCAATTAAACAATCACAAAAAAATTATTTTAAACAGAGTTCCAGCAAGATTGCGGATCACAACAAGTGTTTGTGTTCTTCAAATATTTTAAAAAAACTCACAAGTTATTGCAATAAATATGATATAATTAATGTACTGTAACACAATAAAAACATATAGAGTAAGGGATATTTAAATATGGACTTCTTTATTATGTGGATTTAATTTTGTCAAAGGTCAAAGTTGTGATTGTTATTGCTTATGCAACAGCAACAGCCAGGGTCGTATTATGACAGGTACTCTGCATTGGCATTTGGGGGAGTCATACCTACACAGAGGTGACAGCCTATCATTAGATGTCAAACCTGCTAACCCACAAGGCCTTTCTATTTTGTCAAGCATAAGAAATATCTGAAGCACTGTGGTCTAAATTCTCTGTGTGATATGAAAACAACCGATTCCATTTCAGAATTGTGACAAAGCTGAATAACTGTTCAGGTCAATCCAGAAGTGCCTTCTGATATTCCCCAGTGAAGGTAGCACGAGTGATAAAGCCTACCTTCCCTCTCAGTTAATCACACATATACAGTGTTGTATGTCATTTTTATTGCATTAAATTCCATACACAAGTCACAGAAGAATATTGTTGTTTGCTGTGCTGAGTAATTTTTAAAACAAGTGTCTTGGACAATATTGGACCAATTTTCCTCAAATCAAAAAGAACATAACCTCTAGAAATTTGCTTTTAAATTGGTATAGATATTATATTACTAGCTTCAATAAAACAATCACAAAAAATATTTTAAATAGAGTTCCAGCAAGATTGTGCATCGCAACAGGTGTTTGTGTCCTTCAAATATTTTTAAGAGTCACACCAGTTATTGCAATAAATATGATATAATTAATATACTATAACACAATAAAAACATATAGAGTAAGGGATATTTAAATATGAACTTCTTTATGATGTGAATTTAATTTTGTCAAAGGTCAAAGTTGTGATTTTTATGTCTCATGCAACAGCAACAGCCAGGGTCATATTAAGACAGGTACTCTGCATTGTCATTTGGGAGAGTCATACCTACACAGAGGTGACAGCCTATCATTAGATGTCAAACCTGCTAACCTACAAGGACATTCTCTTTTTTCAATCATAAGAAATATCTGAAGCACTAAACTATTCCCACTAAAGGTAGCAGAAGTGATAAAGCCTTCCTTTCCTCTCAGTTAATCACACATATTTAGTGTTTGGTGTCATTTTTTTTTGCATTAAATTCCATACACAAGTCACAGAGAAGAATATTATTATTTGCTGTGCATAGTAAGTTTTAAAACAAGTTTCTTAGACAATATTGGACCTATTTTCCTCAAATCAAAAAGAACATAACCTCTAGAAATTTGCCTTTAATTTGGTATAGATATTATATTGCTAGCTTTAATAAAACTATCACAAAAAATTATTTTAAACAGAGTTCCAGGAAGATTGTGGATCGCAACAGGCATTTGTGTTCTTCAAATATTTTTGAAAGAGTCACACCGGTTATTGCAATAAATATGATACAATTAATATACTATAACAATAAAAACATATAGGGTAAGGGATATTTAAATATGGACTTCTTTATGAATTGGATTTAATTCTGTCAAAGGTCAAAGTTGTGATTTTTATGTCTCATGCAACAGCCAGGGTCATAATATGCATTGTCATTTGGGGGAGTCATACCTACACAGAGGTGACAGCCTATCATCAGATGTCAAACCTGCTAACCCACAAGGACATTCTATTTTGTCAAGCATAAAAATCATATCTGAAGCACTAAACTATTCCCACTAAAGGTAGCACAAGTGATAAAGCATGCCTTTCCTCTCAGTTAATCACACATGTTTAGTGTTTGATGTCATTTTTATTGCATTAAATTCCATACACAAGTCACAGAGAAGAATATTGTTTATTATTATTTGCTGTGCATAGTAATTTTTAAAACAATTATCTTAATATTGGACCAATTTTCCTCGAATCAAAAGGAACATAACCTCTAGAAATTTGCCTTTAAATTGGTATAGATATTATATTGCTAGCTTCAATGAAACAATCACAAATATTATTTTAAACTGAGTTCCAGCAAGATTGTGGATCGCAACAGGTGTTCATGTTCTTCAAATATTTTTTAAAAAGTCACACCAGTTATTGTAATAAATATGATATAATAAATCTACTATAACACAATAAAATGATATAGAGTTAGGGATATTTAAATACAGGCTTCTTTATTATGTGGATTTAATTTGTCAAAAAAGTTGTGATTTTTATGTCTCATGCAACAGCAACAGCCAGGGTCATTTTATGACAGGTACTCTGCATTATTATTTGGGAGAGTCATACCTACACAGAGGTGACAGCCTATCATTAGATGTCAAACCTGCTAACCCACAAGACCTTTCTATTTTGTCAAGCATAAGAAATATCTGAAGCACTGTGGTCTAAGTTCTCTATGTGTGATATGAAAACAACTGATTCCACCACAGAACTGTGACAAAGCTGAATAACTGTTCAGGTCAATCCAAAAGTGCCTTCTGATATTCCCCAATAAAGGTAGCACGAGTGATAAAGTGTGCCTTTCATATCAGTTTATCACACCTATTTAGTGTCATATATCATTTGTATTTCATAAAGATCCATACACAATTCACAGAGGAAAATTGTTTTAATTGAATATTATATTTTGCATTTCCTGTTCATTGCTGTACATACTAACTTTTAAAAGTAGTATCTTGGCCAATATATTGCCAAACTTTTTCATATCAAGGGAATATAACTTAGGGTACATGTCTAAAATGCTTGTTAAAATTTCAATTCGATTTTTATGACCAGGTTTCATACCCATCTGCCACTGTGGCCTAGCGGGTAACACACTTGTCTAGGAACTCAGAGGACGTGGGTTCAATCCCAGGTACAGGCAGATACATAGTGACTCGGATGACCACTTAAAATGGCGGTCCTCTGTCATTGGGTCCTATCCCCAGTGGCAGGTTAAAGAACCTCAAGGACGTTGATAAATGGTCATCCTTGAGCCTCTATCTTCCAGTTAGGGGAATGTCAGTTACTTGTGAGTTGGGGCTGTACCTGTGCAGTCGGATTGGTAAATAGCGCTTTGAGTCCTGTAATATATGGAGATATTGCGCTGAGTATAAACACAACATAACATAACACCCACTTCTCGGGGAGTCGTTTTCGTTGTAAAATATTATTCAGGGTACCAGTCTGAAAAGCTTCTTCAAGCCCACCATCCACGCATGCGCATTCCTCTATTTTCGATTTCTGTCACTTCAAAACTTCAAATATTGCCAGAAGACGTAAGAAAAGGGTTAAATATGAAAGAAATAATAAAATAAATATAAAATATGTCGCTTATTGATGTGTAAGAAGAAATATTTCCGAAAAATGTCGAAATCTGCATATTTGGGTAAAATCTTCTATTATCGCCCACGGCTGAAGCGATGAACAAGAAATATGCTGGTAGTTTTCCCCTTAAACCAGCCTTTCTATTTGTAAAATATTGTCAGGAAATCCCCTTAAAGAACTGCCGTGTCTGCGCATATTTGCTCATTAATATTAATGAGGTAGGTCCGCTGACAGGAAATATGCTGGTAGTTTTCATCTTAAACCAGCCTTTCTATTTGACCCCATTGTGGTCTCATATTTTCTTAAGTCTTCACGTGTATAAGTATTTCCTTCACTCCATGGGATATTTAGGTTACCAGCATGAACCGTACTCTAGTCAATTTACTGGAATACGGCAAATGAATGCTACCGTACTGTAGAATTTCTTCTCGAGTGCGGTGAATTACCGTACTCCAGCCACTTTGTATCAGGAAACCCCCTTAAATAACCGCCATGCCGTGACTGCGCATATTTGCTCATTAATATTAATGAGGCAGGTCCGTGAACAGGAAATATGCTGGATTTTTTCTGAGTTATTATATGATTTTTTTAGCACAAATTATATGCGGTATAATATATTTCTTAATTTAAATGTAAGATCGTCGAATCCACCGTATGCGAGGATAATGAGGCAAGTCCGTGAACAGGAAATATGCTGGCAGTTTTCATCTTAAACCAGCATTGTAAATTATTGTCACGAAAACCCCTAAAAAACTGCGGTGACTGCTCATATTTGCTCATTAATATTAATGAGGTAAGTCCGTGAACAGGAAATATGCTGGTAGTTTTCATCTTAAACCAGCATTGTAAAATATTGTCACGAAAACCCCTAAAAAAACTGCGGTGACTGCTCATATTTGCTCATTAATATTAATGAGGTAAGTCCGTGAACAGGAAATATGCTGGTAGTTTTCGTCTTAAACCAGCCCCTCAATGAACTGCCTTGAGTGCACATGTTTGGTCATTAATATTAATGAGGCAAGTCCGTGGGCCAAACAGACAAATAAGTCTTTGTACAGTGTTTAAAATGAACAAAAAGTATAAATCTAATAATGATGGACTATTTACGATTGCAATCAGCTTTTAAATTTGTAGCAATTTTAAGTTTTGGTGATGGTGGCCAACTTATGACCGCGGCCAACTTATGCCCCGAAGCAGTAGTATATTATACATTTCAAAGAAAAACTGGTTTAAGATTAAATATCAGTGAACTTCCTGTCCACAGACTTGCCTCATTAATATTAATGACGAAATATGAGGTCCAGAATTTCTTAAATAAATAGAAAAAAAGGGCTGGTTTATGATTAAATACCAGTGAACTTCCTGTCCACGGACCTGCCTCATTAATATTAATGAGGAAATATGACCTGATCAAATTTCTTGGACGAGGGTTTAGTACTGTACTGTAAGTTCACGTCAAGAGTTTTGTTTATCAGTATACAGAAGTATTTGATAAATTTCAAAGAAAAGCTGGTGTAAGATTAAATACCAGTACACTTCCTGTCCGTGGACCTGCCTCATTAACATTAATGAGGAAATATGAGATCATAGATTTTCTCCAATAAATAGAAAAAAAGCCTGGTTTATGATTAAATACCAGTGAACTTCCAGTGCACGGACCTGCCTCATTAATATTAATGAGGAAATATTACCTAATCGAATTCCTTGGATGGGCGTTTACTACTGTACTGTAAGTTCACGCCAAGAGATTTGTTTAATAATCCAGCAGTATTTCATAGATTTTAAAGAAAAGCTGGTTTAAGATTAAATACCAGTGCACTTCCTGTCCACGGGCCTGCCTCATTAATATTAAAGAGGAAATATGAGGTCACAGAATTTCTTGGATCAATAAATAAAAGGCTGGATTACGATTAAATACCAGTGAACTTCCTGTCTATGGACCTGCCTCATTAATATTAATAAGGAAATATGACTTAGTTGAATTTCTTGGATGGGGGTTTACTGCTGTACTGTAACTTCATGCCAAGAGTTTGGTTTATCGGTATCCATATGCTTTGACCTTCAAAACATTTTCAATAATGGTCCACTGTTGGAAATACATTGATTAAAATTCTTATTTATTTATAATAAAAATATTTTCTAAAATGGTTAAAAAGTGAGTTAAAAATTGTGAGCTCACTGAAATCACTGAAAATATATAATGATGATTAAATTTTGACAAAGTTTCCCAAAATCCCTTATTACTGCTCACTGACATCTTGAACAAAAATCCACTGTTGGCCCAATGGTGGCCCTCTGTTGGCAAATTCTAGAGTCTGAAGACTGCTTGGAAAGCCACCGTTGGTCCAAACGTAGGAAACTGGTGAACATGCAACCAATAGCCGCCAGTAATTGCTATGTTATAGCTGACCCAAAAGTAGCTGAATAACATATTATACAACATTTTCCGAATGTAATAGTTTTCAAGTTACAAGTGAACCACTATGTCCTTGGGCCTTGAAAGCTATCGCATTTGGAAAATTTTATTTAAATGTATTATTCGCTAACTTATGGGTCAGCTATAACATAATGAAATTGCAGACCTTATCTGCCACTGTGGCCTAGCGGGTAACACACTTGTCTAGGAACTCAGAGGACGTGTGTTCAAACCCAGGTACAGGCAGATACATAGTGGCTTGGATGACCACTTAAAATAGCGGTCCTCTGCCATTGGATCCTATCCCCAGTGGCAGGCTAAAGAACCTCAAGGACGTTGATAAATGGTCATCCTTGAGCCTCTATCTTCCAGTTAGGGGAATATCAGTTCCTTGTGAGTTGGGACTGTACCTGTGCAGCATGGGTTAAATAGCGCTTTGAGTCCTGTAGTATATGGAGATATTGCGCTGAGTATAAATATAATTACAATTACAATAATAGACCTGTAGCTCATTGCATAGCTAAGCAAAACTACTTTCAGGTTCTCACTGTCAAATAAATCAGTTGTAACTTGAAAACTATGGAATTCAGAGTATTTTGTCTAAATATGTTATTCCCCTACCTTTGGGTCAGCTATAACACAGAAATTGTACACCTGTAGCTCATTGCATAGCTGAGCAATAGCTACTTTAAGGTTCTTACTGTTGACTAAATCAGTTGTTCACTTGAAAACTCTTTCATTTACAGTATTTCTTTAAATATGTTATGCATCTTCTTTTGTGTGAGCTATATCATATTAAAATTGCAGCCCTATTACTGATTGCTTAGCTGAGCAAAAGCTACTTTGACTTGTGCCTCATTGCATCACTGAGTAATAGCTACTTTGATAAACCTGTCGAGTAAATCAGTTATAACTTGAAAACTATTACATTTAGAATATTTTGTTTAAGTAAGTTATTCCCCTACTTTTGAGTAAGCTACAACATAGAAAAATACCAAATCTGTGGCTTATTTCATAGCTGAGCAATAGCTATTTTGAGGTTCTCATTATTGAGTAAATCAGTTGTAACTTGAAATTTATTGGTTTACAGTATTTGTTTAAATATGTTGTACACCTACTTTTGGGTTAACTATAACATACTGTAGTTACAGACCTATAGCTCATGGCATAGGTAAGCAATTGCTACTTTCGGGGTATTGTTTTCACCAATAGTGTCCAGATGGGAGGGCGGGTGGCGGGAGAAAGTTTGTCTGGGCTGTATCTCAGAAACCGCCAGGTGTAGGAAGTTGATACTTGGTAGGGACACTTGTAAGTGTGCAACATCATGGCCTGACCTTCCTTTGACCTTGCCATAGTGACCTTGAGTTTCGAAATCTTGTTCGGGCTATATCTTGGAAACGTAAGGTGTAGGAAGTTGATACTTTGTAGGGGCATTGGTTAGGGGGTGTAAGTGTGCAACGTCATGGTGTGATCTTAATTTGACCTTCTGTAGTGACCTTGACCTATAAAATCTTGTCCGGACTATATCTCGGAAAGTGTAAGGTTTAGGAAGTTGATACTTGGTAGGGAGATTGCTTCGGGTGTGTAGGAATGCAATGTCATGGTCTGACCTTGATTTGACCTTTCTGTAGTGACCTTGACCTATAAAATCTTGTCCGGGCTATATCTCAGAAACCGTAAGATGTAGGAAGTTTATACTTAGTAGGAACATTGGTTTTATGCACAACCACTCTCTGTAAACCTTTCACACATGAAACACACATTAAGCCATTCCACTCTGCCAAACCCTAGATATGTGACCGATTCATTCGGTCACTGATTGCTTGTTTATAAGATCCTCCTACAAATCACATAAAATAGAATCATTTGAGAACATGGTGGTGGCTCATATTCCAAATAATGTTCAATACTGCTGTATCAACATGTCTGACTTCCGCTCTGATCTCAAAGACACTCCCTTCTTCAAGTCTCCAGCTAATGCTGTGGTCAACCTTTATGAGCAATATGTACATGATTTAGTGGATGTTCTTGACAGGCACGCACCTCTGGTATCTAGACTGACAAAGATTCTGTGGATTGGCAGTCTGATTCTTATCGACGTGCAAAGTCCCTTAGGTGCTAATTTGAAAGACCTTGGTGAAGGGCCAAAAATCCACTAAGCAGAAATCGCCTTTGTTGCCAAAATGCTCGGTGCAATCCACTTGTTAACAAGGATATGTCAGAATATTATAGTAAACTGGTCTCAGATAATAGTCACAACTCTAGAAAATTATGGCATGTGCTCCGCAAAACCCTGAATAGGGCTTCTCAAATGACACTTCCATCTCATGAGTCTGACAAGTCACTAGCTAACCAGTTTGCCTCCTTTTTCTTGAATAAAATCAAGACAATTAGACATACCTTTGCCCCCTCTGGCACTGAAAATGGTGTTCACAAGTTTCTGAAGACACTGTTGATAAAATAATTAGAAAAACTCACCTACAAAATCCTGCCTGTTGGATCCATGGCCAACATTTCTGATCAAGGAGTGTAGCGATATACCACTACCATCAATTACAAAGTTGGTCAACTGCTCACTCATGGAGGGCTATGTCCCTGATGGTTTTAAACCTGCTGTAGTTACTCCTCTTATCAAAAAGGCTACTCTTACAGCAGATGATTTGAAAAACTATCGTCCTCTATCTGGCCTTAGTTTCACATCAAAAATGGTTGAATGAATGGTTGCAAAGCAGCTGTTACAACATATCTATGTCCATAACTTAATCTGTATTAATCTGCATACAAATGTCACTCGACTGAGACAGCTCTTCTCACCACAAAAGTTAAGTTCATCTATCCTTGTTAAGAGGTGAACCTACTTCCTTGATATTGCTTGACCTCTCAGCAGCATTTGACAGCATTGATCATTTCTTCTTGGCTGTCTTCAGACTTGGTTTGGAGTTGGTGGTTCTGTTCTGAAATGGTTCATTTCCTACCTGTCTGGGAGCTATCAGTCAATAAAAATTGGTTCTACTCTTTCTGATCTTTGTAAACTCCTATTAGGTGTGCCCCAAGTTTCTGTCTTTGGGTCCTGTATTGTGTTCATTGTACACTACTCCCATCAATTTGGTTATTGGTGAATACAAAGGAATAAAGTTTCATTTTGATGCAGATTATACCCAAGCTTATGTTCATCTATCAGAATTCATCTGCTGCCTTTGAACAGTCCAACAGGTGCCTAGATGATGTAAAAAGGGGATGTCAAATAGTAGTGGTGGAACGATTCGCCGAAAACTCGATTCGTAGACTCGATTCCGCGTTTTAGCATCAACATCGATCCCTATTGGAAACGTCGGCGACGAAAAAAAACGAAACCAGGGAAGACGTTTTGAGTGGACGATAATAGAAATACTAGGTACAATGAAGGAATAACGTACAACTAGCGTGTTTTTACAACGAATAGCGATAGTAGTAGCATGAAGGCGAACTAACTGGCTACAATGTACAGTTTAAGAAGCATTAGCGGTAACTAAATTGATTTTAAATGGGCGATAATCGGGAATTTATGCGGTCGCGGTACTTCGTTTTTATGTTTAATGTATGTTTAAATAGCCATAACTTCCTTCACCATTGTGTTCAGTTTAATTAGCTGTATTTCATTTTATATCACATTGAAATCCCTCAAAGAACTGCCGTGACTTTTTATTTGCTCATTAATATTAATGAGGCAGGTACTACTAGTTTTCATCTTAAACCAGCATATCAATTTGAAAAATATTATGAACCAAAAAAATTAATTTTTTTTGTGAAAATATAGTGCATTTCCTGTAAATGTAACACCACTGTCAAAAAATAATTTTTGTACTTTGGGTTGAACCTCTTTACATTATTTTTCAAAGGAGGGTTTGAACCCCCTGACCTCCCTGGACCCACTATAGTACTATTTAGAAGTTTACATGTTAATTATCATCTATGAAACTTAACTGCAAGATGTGAAACTTTTTGACAATAAAGTGACAGAAATTACATCCATTTTATTACAGAAAATAACTATTATTATAATATGTATTATAACTATTACTGATAACATAGAACCACAGTACAACATATATATCAATAAAATATCTTTAAAGATTGATATATTTCAAAGAAAATTACGACAGTTATTTCTACTGGAAAGCAAGATCAATATTTATAAATCAATGACTGACTGTAGCTCATACCGTATTTTGTGTATGACCCAAAAATCGATTCGACTCGATTAATCATCTCTGGGCTTTTCCGATTAATCGATTCGGATTTTCAAGTCCGATTCCCACCACTATCAAATAGTAAGCTCAAACTGAAGCCAGATAAGACTTTATAATAGTTTATTGTATTTGGTTTAAAAAGACAGATGGATAAGTTGAAAGCATATTTCCCCACCACCATCTGGGGAAGTCCCCTCTGACCTACTGAGTCAGTCAAGAATTTGGAAGAATGGTTCGATTCTGATTTTTCCTTGTCCAAACATGTTCATAATGTCTGCAAAAGTTGTTTTGTGCAACTCCGTGACTTTAGACATGTCAGGCAGTTTCTTACTCATGATACTTCTGTACTTGTGGCCAATGCTGTTGTGAGTAGATGGTTGGATTAATGTAACTCATTTTCAGGAGTCTCTGTAAGTTCAATCTTCATAAATTACAGTGCATCTTAGACTTAGACTCCCCTTTGAATATGGGAGATTAAGCACTATAAAAGTCATATTATAATTAGAATTAACTTGATTTATAAGATGGTTTCCATATAGGGAAGAAAGAATGTGAGGATAGAAGTCCCCACAGACACACCTACAGTTTGAGTTGGGAGATACAGCTGCTGACAGACAGAGGAGGTCGAGGTGAGAGAACAGGGAGATTGAGGAGGCAGAGAAACAACAGAGGGAGAAGAGCGAGAAGGAGTAAACCAGGAGGGTAGAAACTCTACAGTCCACATTGGTGGCAGTGGCCAAAAAAGACCAAGAACTGATGTGTGAAAGTGAAATAGACACAGAGGGTGGAGGAGAGGCCGGCATATCTCAATCACAATCCAGGCACAAGAAAGAACATGTGACGAACATTTATTCAACAGACTCTGATGAGGAGGCTATCTTGGACTTTGTCAAGGATCATGAAAAGCTTTACGATAAGATTAATGAACACTTTAAGGACAAGGCCAGGAAGGATTCCTTTTGGAAATGGTTTGCAAATAGCCGCAACCTGTAAGTGAAGGTGTGCAAGACTTGGTTTGAATCCCAAAGGACTCACTATGGAAAACACACCCAGTCCAAGTCTGGCAGAACTGGATTCAGGAAAATTTAACGTCTTGACCCACATCAGAAGAAAGGGCCTAAGCAAATCTTCAGGCTTCAAGTCCTTACAGAGAGGAAGCAGTACTAGTGCAGCCTCAGGCCACTGCATTTCATGATGGTCCATGGATACTGACAGTATGGGGGTAGCATATGCTCTGATACAACACACCAGCCATCCATTTTTCCAGTACCAGTAGCAGTGTAGTTTACAAGCCTTCATCAGTTGAAGAGCACGTCATGGATCAATTTCAACAGACAAAGACTATGCTCACACTTTCAACAAATTTTAAGTAATGAACTTAAAAAATTTTGACCTTCAAAAGAACTTAGAAGCTTTCCAAAAAAAAAATTAATCTTAAGAAACTTTTGACCTATAAGAAATTTCTCGAATTTGAAAAACACTTGGACCTTACAACAACTTACAACAACTTGGACCTTACAACAATATTTTGACTTTTGGATTTGACCTTTCACTTTTGACCTTTGGAAAACTTTTGAAGTTATAAAAAGATTTTAACATTTCACAAAGTTTGACAGAGATACGTTAAACTTTAAAGGCAAAATAAAAACAAATTGTAAATTTTTAAACTTTAATCAATCAACCAATCAATCAGTTGTCCAGGTGCTTAATCTCTGCATCTATGGAATCCAAGGCACAACATCCAATTTATCAAGGCATAAATCGTCAAGACAATAGACATATTCCAGGTCGCACCCAGGGAGGCAATCAAGTGTTTGGTAGTTAAAAACTAAGGTGGAAATGATTTCTGAAATAAGTAGGTTTTTAGTTGACTTTTGAAACATCAGAGATTTGGAGCACTGCGTATATCATGTGGAAGATCATTCTATAACTTTGAGGCATCATATGAGAAAATGTTGTTGGAGTGGACCTTTGATTTATGGATAGCAGAACGATAATGAGGAACCTGAAGGAACTTATTTTTTGGATTTGATGACAGAATTTACTTGATTAGTAAAACAAAACTTTGCATCAAACAGAACACCCAGAGTTCGAGCAACATCCATGGGGAAGAGACAATTACCCAGGATATTGACAGGAAATTAGTCACTGAGCCATTTGTATCTGTCTTTGGCACCAAAACCTATTAATTCTGTTTTATCAGGGTTTAACTTTAGTTTATTTTCAAACATCCAAGCAAACAGGACTTGAGGCAGTCAAAGAGACTTGAGACTATCTTCAGGGGATAGGTGAATAAATAGTTACATGTCGTCCGCATTAACATGGTATTTAACCCCAGTATATTTTCTGATGACTTCACTAAGGGATGTTGTGTAGAGAGAAAACAGAAGAGGACCTTAGACAGAACCTTGGGGAAGGCCGAAATTCATTATGAACAAATCAGAAACAGCAGAGTCAATCTTGACTGACTGAAAACGATCATGAAGGTAGGATCCCAACCATTTTAGAACAGAACCAGCAAGGGCAAACCTTACTGACAAACAGGAAAGGAGTGTATCATGTCAATCGTATCACACGCAGTGGACAAGTTGAGCAGCACCAGTGCTGTAGGCATACCCTTGGACAAAGATAAATGAATCTCATAGTCCAGTAGAAATTTGAAAAAGCGTGAAATTTAGTATGAACAAGGTTTTTTTGCTGAAGTCCTTTCTTTAGGGGGTGTAGATCAATAATCTGATGGGTGCCGCTCTGGCATTGTTGAGCATTTTTTTTATTTAGCAAAATTCAAGATGGCCACCATATCAATATTGTTGTATTAAAAATGGCCATTAAATTGTTATTTCTTGATCAATTTTCATGTGTAATATATCAATTTTTCAGACTTTTATACTCAATCACATGGTCAAAACAGATATTAGTTTTCCTTAAAATTTAAAATGGCCACAGTGATAGACCTTCACTAAATTATGATTATACAGTCATTTTGCGAAGTGACAATAAATTGTAGATGCAGTCTGGTACTGACTAATTTTACTTGGACCTAAAATAGCGAATGCATAGATTTAATATAAACATATTTATTAGCATATATTAGAAGACTAAATCATAATATTTATATTACAAATAAAGTAAGTCTTCATTCAAATCATCTCACATCAAAAAGTGAAAACCATCAACATACTGAACCGATATATATGAAAGAGCTTCATAGACATCAAAATAAAAAGTCTATTCTTCATCTAAGTCATCAGTAAAACACAGTGCTTACACAATTACAGTGCTTTCATTTCCACAGTTCAATTCTACCTCACTGTGGCAGAAAATTTGTTAAGTAAATTAAATGTTTACAAGTTAATATCTTACCTAACAGACTAATGGCATTTGCTCGGTGCAAGCTGGCCCCACCAACCATCAGAAAAAGATGTCCTGAGTCTCCTTCAGTGGAGCCGGCCATGGTGCACCCCCACTCACTAAGGGGGCTAGTGTATCCCTAACTTGCCAGGTGGACAGTGATGTCACTTCTTTGTTTGAAAATTGTGACCATTGTGAACCCTAGTAAGGTAGATTTGCGGGATCGGAGGGTGGGACTCTTCCATCTGTTAGGTAACTGACTCTCCTATCTGTTAGGTAACTTAAGGATATTAACTTATATAAATTTAATTTACTTGTTAAATTTTGTATTTTATTGCATTGATATATCTTACCTAACAGACTAATGCTACAATAACTACCAAAAGGATGGTGGGTAGCTTACTGAAAGGGCAAGATAGAACTCTAAGAAGGAACTTGACAGAAAATCTCTCTTGTCAGGTCTTAAGTCTGACCGGTTACCGGAATGGGTAACCCTCTCATTTTTTTCTCCCCTAAAATAAGAAGAGAGGGAAAAAGAGTTCAGTCCCTAGGGAAGGACAGGGAAACATTGACAGAACTTGTAACTCTTACAGCAGCAAGGTGGAGAGGTTTCGCGAACAAACTAGAATCTATAGAATGAAAATGCCCTTCTTCTGGTTTTCCAGAAAAATTTCCCCTCTCAAATATCTAAACAAGATGCAATAGGTGGAAGAAAAACTAGATTTCATAGTACAGACACTCAATGGTGAATTTGATGTGCTGCCACTATGGGACCCAAGTGATAATGTTCAGAATCAGCCCAGGCAACATCCTTTAGGTAGAACTAAGTAAAGGTGTTGTGAGACTTCCAATGACAAGCCAAGAGGATTTACTGTAAGGAAATTCCTCCTTGAAAAACTTTGCAAGCAACAAAGGGGCCGGTGCAGGGATAACCACTGGAGCTACACTGTTGGGATCCTCACAGGGGTAAAGAGAGACTTGAGACCAGTCCTCCCTGCGGTGAATGTTCCTATTCATACAGGCATGGATTTTACTTCTACGTTTTTCTGATGCCAGAGCAAATAGGAAGACAGGCTTGAAAGTGAGGTGTTACAGGGAGGCCTTCCTGAGAGGTTCAAAGGGGACCTTGGTCAGTTGATGTAAAACAAGAGATAGGTTCCAAGAGGGGATATCCCTGCGACCTTTTAGCCTATCTCTGTGGAAACTACATCCTTACTTATTTCAACTGAATAATTGCCAACCTTGTCAGCCATGGCAGTTCTGTAGCCAACTATGGTGGAGGGCTGAAGTTTCCTTTCCTGTAATACGTAGAGAAAGAATTCAGCTATATGGTTTATAGATGGTGTTTCGAAGTCCACCTGATTCCATTTGCACCATCAAACAAAAATGGATCGCTTCATCTCATAGACTGCTCTTGTTGAGAGTCTCTGAGGAGCCTCAATTCATTCAGCCACTTGACCAGAGAAACCTTGGACTCTGATGGTTGAGGCTCTGGAAGCCAAGCATGGGGATTTAGATTGAGGAGGTCTCTGTGTAGCTTTCCACTGAATAGTTGAGTTAGAAGGTTGGGTTGGTAAGGTAGGCAAAGGGGAGCTGGGATAACAGTCATTTCTGAGAATCTTGTTTATGAGATTATCTGGGGAGTTGGTGGAAAGGCATGCTTGATGAGCATATTGTAGAGGATGTGGGGATTGGGCTACTGGGACATTGTCTTCCTCCATTTTAGGTATTTGTGGGGAGACTTTGGAACAGGGATTGACTTTTCTTAGGACTCTGGGACATGCCAATTTGACTTTACGTGCCACTGGATAGGCCTCATGTGTAGGCAGCCTGAAGGAACTTGCTTCTCAGTGGCAGTGAGAAAACCTACTGCCTCACCGTACACTGCTTTTGCTTTAGAAGAGCCCCTATTTTGAGTTCAGGGTCGTTTTGATAGCCTACAAATGAAACAGCATCAAGACTTGGAAGTAGGTGTATCACTTTATTACCCTTACATGCCTTAATAGGTTGTGATACTGTATCATACCCCTTTGGAAGGGAAAAATCAGTGCTGCTGACCTCCTACTCATATCAGAGGTATGTATATCTGACGACATCAATTTAGAACTGGGATCAACAGTACTGCAATAACGTTATGGTTGCACATCTAGAGAAACTGACCTTAAAAGCTACAGATACCAACTCTTCAACAAAAAAGGAAACCTCCCTAAGGTTAAAGTCTTGCCACTGACTAATAAAGCTGCTTTTTCACATCAAGATAACACAAATTCTGCTTTGTTGTGTAGTGGATTCCCAATACGTTTGACTGGGAAACTAAGGATAAAGGAGAATTGTGACATATTTATGGGCCTGCAGCAGTTGGACCAGCAAGTCTTCTACAAGTTGTATCTTGCTCATTCTATTCTTCATCTGACTTATCAGTAAAACACACTGCTTACAAATTCTGCCTCACAGTGGCAGTAATCACTGTTGCCGTAAAGCTGGACTATCATATACATCTTACTGCCACTGTGACGCAGAATCGAAATGTGGAAATAAAAGCAACTGTAATTGTGTAAGCACTGTGTTTTACTGATGAGTCAGATGAAGAATAGAATATTTATTTTGATGTCTATGAAGCTCTATCAAATATATCAGTTCAGTATGTTGATGGTTTTCACTTTTTGAGATGAGATGATTTGAGTGAAGACTTACTTTATTTGTAATATAAATATTATAATTTAAGTCTTCTAATATATGCTAATAAATATGTTTATATTAAATCTATGCATTTGCTATTTTGCATCTAAGTAAACTTAGTAACAGACTGCATCAACAATTTATTGTCACTTCGCAAAATGACTGCATAATCACAATTATGGAAGGTCTATTACTGTGGCTATTTTAAATTTTGGGGAAAACTAACATCTGTTTTGACCATGTGATAGAGTATAAAAGTCTGAAAAAATGATACATTACACATGAAAATTGATTAAGAAATAACGATTTAATGGCCATTTTCGATACAGCAGAATTGATATGGCGGCCACATTGAATTTTGCTAAATAAAAGAAATTGCTCAACAATGCCAGAGCGGCACCCATCAGATTATTGATCTACTCCCCATTAAGAATTGATTTCAGCAAAAAAACGTTTTTCATACTGATTTTCACGCTTCAGCTAATTTTGGGGGTTTGTCTACTGGACTATCATTTTTGATACACAAAAAGGCAGTTGCTGTTGAGTACCCCACCTTATAGGCTGACTGAAAAGTGTTCCTAAGATTATGAGAATCCATATGGGATCTTATTTGGGCAGCCACTATATGCTGAACCAACTTTGATAGAAAACTGAGACCAGACACCGATTGATAGCTCTTCAAATCCTCTTTTGAAAGGGTATACTTTTTAATGAGAGGTGACCTACCTAGTTGTTAATCCCTTTTGAAAGATGAACAAAATCTGAAGGTTTACAAATTTTGACATTTACTGTGGGACATTTTAAAAGAAAACTGGTGTTGAAGTTGTTTAACATTGTTATGGGACTTGTGATTTATTTGGAAATTGTTTGGAAAATTGTTGGGAATTAGTTTGAGATTTTCAGGAAATTTGTTGGCAATTTGTGGGACCTTGGCATAACACCAGCTTAAATAAAAGTTCTTGGAATAATTGAGCAGTCCCAAAAAGGACTGATAGATGCCAGCCTCTTCTGTCTCCAGGGTAGTTCCTCTTCACATCTCAGATCCTGTCTTCCTGTCCAGCCAGTGCACCAACATGACTGAAGTAATCTTTCAGTAGGTCTCGCTAATTCTTTGCCTTCCTCAAGGGATTCCTGTGGTTTTCATCATGCATATATATTGCCGCTTCATAGCTTTGCTATGGCTGCTATGTCATCTGCCGGGCTGGCTGCCCTGTATTGTCCCATTTTGGTGTGTCCTGAGTATGTTGTGCAATACAACACATATTAAAACAAGAGCACCCGGGGAGCGCAGACCTCCTCAGCTCAATCCGGATCACTCTCAATATATTTTCATGGATCCAGACAGTGATGCAGATCACTCCTAAAATCTAATCACTTGTTCCTTGTCCCATTTAGGACATATCCTGAATATTTCATCAAAATCCGTCCAAAACTTTTTGAGTTATCTGTCTTTAAAAATTACTTTTCATGGATCCAGAAGATCCAGATAGTAATCCGGATTACTTCTAAAATTGAATCATTTCTTCCTTTTATCTTTTCAGACATATCCTGAAATTTCATCAAAATCCGTCCATAAGTTTTTGAGTTATCTTGTTCACAAACAAACTCAAAAATCCACAAACAAACCCAGGCGAAAACATAACCTCCTTGGCAGAGGTAATGATGTCTCTGACAACCTTTGGCTTTACTCCATTGTGCCCAGTAAGACCCTGCTTGCCAGGATTCCAAACAAATTCTCCACTACCCTCCTGCCTCTGGAGGTCCTGAGGTTTGGTATTCTCTCTTCCCCTGTTAGTTGTTTTTTGCTGTAGGGTATAACAAGCCATGGCATCAAGGTGAAGGCATCTTCATCCAGCAAAAAGAAGCAGTCTTCTGGCCCTCCTCCCCTAGGGGTTCAGGTGCCGGAAGCCCAAAGGTGCTATCCTCAGTCTCCTTCCTCAATTTGCTGCAGTTAAATATTTGTGCATCTGATGAAGATCCACTTGACTCAACATCTACCCCGAAGAATCTGTAATCTGTGTCGATCAGGGCTAGCAGCACCAGGAAAAAGAAGCCCTTGTAATTGTAATATTCACTCCTTGATTTCTTTGGCTTCTTCATGGTGAATTGTTTTCCATCTAGTGCCCCAAGAACATGGAGACATTCCATTTGGTTCTAAACTTCTCCTCAATCTGCTTCCAGTCTTCAGGAGTGGTAGGGTAGCTCAAATACTATTTCAGGAATTCAGCAAGGATGGCCCAGCAGACCTTGGGGACGAATGATGTGTGGTGGTTTGGCCAACCAACCAGTGATACTGCAAGGAAGTGTATGTTTCTTCTCCTGCCAGGTGTCTCAGTCTTATTGACAATTTCAATCCAACTTCAAAGGGCATCCTGAAATTGAAGCAGTGGTGGATACGTTCTTTAATTTCAAAAACTACAGCGGGCACCCTGACAAGTTCTGGTAACCTTGGATATCAATCTGTATTAAGTCAACCAGGAGGTTCCTATAGCATACTTTTTCTTGTCTTCAAAGGATCGATGGGGTTGGGTGGCTTTCGTCTTCACCTGGGTGGTGGTGGTGGTGGTGGTGGGGGGGGGGGGGCTGTGGTAAAGGTGTTGGCTGTATGGCAGGTGCTGGTCTTGGGTTCTTTTCCTGTCTGCAAATCAGAATTAAAACAAAAAAAAAATAAATAAAATAACAACAAGGCCCTTAGGTTCTAAATAAAGTCTCTCTGATGTGTAGCTGGCATCTTTGCAGTGGTAAATGAGGAGTTACAGCAGCCAGAAGGGGTTTGTATACTGTTGGTTTGATCCTGACTAGTGATCCTGACTCCAGAAATTAATCAGTCCAGTCGAGGTGGATCGGGATACTGGTCCTGTCTTGTCGGTTTGTTACTATGGCTTGTTGTGGCTTAATACAGCTTTTTGGTTAGGGGTTTATGGCTTATCCTGTTAGTTTCTTTTCTAGTCATGGACGGGATTATGCTCCAGACAAGCCAGGATACCCTACGTTCTGTCGGGGAGGTGGACCCAGACTCAAAGAAATAAGCATATAAGTTTCAAATATACCATAAACAATCAGGCAAACAGACATGGGGGGGGGGGGGGGGGGGGGGACACAGGTTGACAGACAGACAGAAAGTCAGACAGATACGGGGCATGCAGTCGGGGACACACAACAGCATATACTAAATACACAGGCAAACACAGACAAGCAGACAAACTCTGGAAACACTAAAACTAGCACGACTGGGAAATGTAAAAATAGACTTGAACTGAAATTAGGCCTAATCTTTTTCTAAGTTATTTCCGGTCAAATATAAGGGTACCACAACACCCTCGCAACTGAAACCAGTACAGCATGTTCTCCCCAATTTGAAATCAAATTTGAGAAATCTTGATTTGATTAACCACTGGACATTCCACCTTTTATCGCCCAACGTCAGAAAGTTGTTTCAAACCCTTTGATGCAACACCGCCTGTGTTTATGTGTTGTTATTTGGGTTTTGTGTTTAAATAGCCTTGATTAAGGCTCTGGTTTCTTTGTAATTGGTTAAAAACTTTATGAGGTTGCATAATGTGTTCTTACATATACTGGGCCCAGTTTCACAAAGGGTCTAATACTTAATCAAATTTTCGGAACTCAAATTTGAGCCTTTTTGTCTTAGTTGGATCTCTAACTTGAAAGTTTTCACATTGGGTGACTAAGTTCAAGCTTATCAAATAGCCACATTGGGTTTCTATGTCCTATGTCCCTTTATTTCTATTTTATTTACTATCTTTGGAAAAATGTTGTTTTCCAGTACATTCATTCTTTATTTTAAGGCATTTCAAATTTGAAGTCTTACAGAAGACCACAGACTTAGCCTGAATTAACAACAAAAGTCTGAACTTGAAGTCCAAGTTCCGGCTGAGTCCTTTAGATACTGCTATTACCTTGTGGCATTATTTAGCACATTTTAATCTAATCTAATCTACTGCTTTGCAGGTGCAATATCTTCCCCCACAGAGGCAAACGCAGTGTGCTGGTTAACAGAAATCGTTAATCGTAAGGAGAGTCGAGGGGCGGTCAAGGTCAGTGATACAGAGTTATGGGTGTAACCGAGAGGGAAGGAGACTAAGTTGGGAAACTGGAGTTGTAGAGGTGTGATTTAAGGTGTTTCCTGAATGATGCAACAGAGGGGCTATTTCTTATTTGGAAGAGGAAAGAGTTCCAAAGAACTGGGGCACAGTGACTGAAAGAATTGGAAAAGTGTTTGATTGATTTATGATCTCTATGGTCAAAAGTGGGGGTATGGAGGAGCTTAACTTTGGGGATGCTTCACCTTGTATTTCTGGAAGAGGTGTAGGGGTGAATTAATTCTCTTAAGTAAGCTGGTTGACCTTGGTTGAGATTTTGTATACAATGAGGCTTATTTTAAATTTTACCCTGTGCCTGACTGGGAGCCAGTGGAGTTTTTTTCAGTTGAGGGGTAATGTGTGAGAATTTAGGGGAACGGGTGACAACCCTGCAGAGTGAGTTTTGGACCTGCTGCAATCTCCTTAGCTCAAAATCAGTGAGTAATACGAACAGAGAATTGCAGTAGTCCAATCTGCTGCTCACCAAGGCATTTGCTAAGAGAACTTATGTTTTAAGGTCTAGAAGGGGACAAATTCCCTATGATGACCTGTGACACATGATCTGAGAGAATGAAGTTGGAATTGAACACCACTCCGAGGTTCGTGACACTTTGTGCTGGAGAGACCTGATTTCCAAGTATATTGATTGGAAAGTGAGGAAGGAGTTGTTTACGGTTGTTTTTGGGGTCTATCAAAATAAATTCAGTTTTAATTTGTGAGCATGAAATTTTGAATGTCGTTTAGGCAGTTCTTTTATGTTTGTATAGAATGGGAGAAATTAGCTGTTGAGAGTGTTATATATAACTGGATATTTTGAGTGTAAAGTGTTTGTTTACCATTTGATGTTGCAAATCAGAATCAATTTTAATTGGTAGACAGAGTTATCTTAATGTTAGTAAAGTTCAGACGTTTCTGCACGAGCGTTTGAGGAACTGAGGGAGACAATCCTCGAAATGAACAGTTGACAAGATAATATCAGCTAGCCTATATGCATGCAGTATGTATTCCAAAGCCTTTTCCTTTTTGTATATGTATGGGAACTCTTTAGTACAAATATCAGTCTTAAGCAAGGCTAGCATTTTCACAGAAAATGGTGCTGCCTCTTTTAGAACTTTTTTTGGTTTATTTATGCTCGTTCCCTTGAGGTGGTTTACAGATGTTTCCAGTAAACAAGTGCACTTCCGCCATATAGATAGATTTCAAAATAGATTTCAATGGACGTACTTTTTACTGTATTTTCAATTATTTTCAATGAATCAAATAATGAATAATGAATGCACATTTAATTTCGTTAACTGTTTGGCTTGACAGTTAATCCAGCACAAAACTTAAATTGGCACGAACAGGAACTGCCCTGTATAAATGTCAACTAAAACCTTTTAGCCTTACTGACTGAAAAACTAAATGATGAATTTTGTGGGCTTAATTCAGTCGATTGACAGTTTAAAACCATCATAAAGGGGGGCCACGGTGGCAGAGTGATAACACTCTCGCCTCCCACCTCTGAGATCAGGGTTCGGTTCCCAGCCCTACCTGAAGTGGGAAAGCTGGTAGTTGCTTGCTGTTGGTCGGCAGTTTACAGTACAGAACCTTGACCAACTGTATGTACTGGTTTCCTCTACCCATAAAACTACCCGTCGTGATATAACCTGTACAGTGTGTTGAAAGTGATGTTAAAACCCAAATAAAGTATAAGGCACAAAAAGTGTCATTTATTCTATTCTAAAATAGCAACATTCATATTTTGTGATTAAAATAAGGCATAAATCTAAAAATCAAAATAAATCAAAATCCATTTTGGCTGTTTCATCATACAAGTCTATGTAATGATGTCTTGCTTAGGGGGACTGTCCCATATTCTAGATAAATTGGGAGCATGCCCTATTTTGGCCAGGTCATGTATCATGATTTTTAGTTGAGGGGGTGGAGGACAACAGTGCATACAAGTTGGTCCATATTCAACACTGAAAACTATTTGACATGGGCAAGCGACATCAAGCAACATCAAGTCTTGGTCAGGAACTGAACCCAGGACTTGTGAGTTAAGAGACCTGTGTTTTCACAACTACAGCTCTGTGCCCCAAACATCATTTAATGCGAAAATACACCTCCATAATCTACACATTAACTGGTTTTATACCAGTTTAAGATGCAAGCAGAAATTGTATATTGCCACTCTTAAGCTAAACCGATGTGATATCAACCTTCACCAGAAGATTATGTTTTTAGTGCATTTGTTTGTTTGTAACTCCATAACTCCGAGAGTAATGAAGTGATACTTCTGAAGTTTTTTTTTGACAGTTGGCCTTGACATAAGGAAGTAATTTTAAAATTTTGGGAAAGATCTGGATCATATTTTGGATACCAAAAAATCCAGAATTTTCAAATGACTCATTCCCAATGAATTTTCAATTACTATGGTTTTCTGGTTGGCATTACTTCAAAAGTTACAAGCGGATAGTCATTGAATTTGTTTTAGGAAATTAATGTTTCTGGGGAAAATATCAAGCATAATTATACTTGCGCATGTTCTGTCAGAACAGCGAGTATATTTTCTATTTGAAATGGTTTCATAAACTTGGCACAATTTGGCGGAATTTGCATACGGAAATCCTCCCCCCCCCAAAAAAAAAAAAAACAAAAACAAAAACAAAAACAAAACAACAACAACAACAGAAAAACACAAAAAACCTACTAGTCAGGTAGTAAGTGAGTAAGTAAGTAACTAACTAACTAAGTAAGTAACTAAGTAAGTAAGTAGTAAGTAAGCAAGCAAGTAAGTAAGGCGCTGATGTCCAAGAATGGATGTTCCAATTTCCACGTTTTACTTAGCCTTAGCTAAGCTTTAAAACAGCGACATTACATTTATGGCTTGAACTGTAGTTGTGATGCCAAGAAAAACTATGCCGTTGTCAAACCTTGTACTTTCAGGATCCAGAGGTCCAAGATTTAAATTTATGTATCACTAAATACTGTCCTGGAACACCAAGCCACAAAGCATCAGGCTACCTTTGGACAAGCCCTACTCACGTAAACAAAAATGTATGAAGATCTGTTCATTCCTTTGAAGTTTTAATTGACACCGACAGACTGACTTACGCACCCAAAACATAACCTCCTCCATTAGTTCATTCTGTGGCATTTGACATTTAAGTTGTTTATATTAGCACCACATTTGACCTTCACATTTTGTGTTACATCGAAGAATACATTATTATGTGCTCATTTAAAGACTAATTTGCTTATATGAGAGCATTATAAACAATGGCAGTATTTCTTTGAATACACTTGAAACAATTAATTCTCCTCATTTTGGCTGTTTTTGTAATGAAAACAAACTGTCACAGAGTACTATGAGAAATTCCATTAATATTTGTTTTATATTCATCATGATAAAAATTTTCTATATTTTTCTCATATTTAGAAAAAAATAATATTGCAAAGACCCCAAACCAATACATTAGTTGTTTATATATATTGCTTTTATTGTTTTATATATCAAAACATTTGCGTCTAAATATATATATATATCTTCAAGTCAGACTATTACGTAGAGAAGTGCATAATATATTATTTTTATACTCAGTGGAATATGTCCTTTATTACACGACTCAAAGTGCTGTTTGACCCATACCAACTGTACAAGCACAGCCACAACTCCAGTGATTGATATTCCCCTAACTGAAAGACAGAGTCTCATGGGTGTGGCCATTTGCCAATGTCCTCGAGGTTCTGAGGAGATGACAACCATTTTATGTCGTCGTTCAAGCCACTCTATATCTGGCTGTACCTGGGATTAAACCCAGGTCTGCAGTGTTCCCCAGCAAGCGTGTGATACTGTAGGGCATAGTTACAGCATGCACAAGTAGTCAAAGGCCCTACAGTCCACGAGAGAGATTGTTTTCCTGTAAAGTGATAAATTGCCAGTTGAAATGGGTGTTTTTAGTAATTTTACAATGGTAAAGTGCTTGTTGACTTAATATTAGTTACTGTTAAGTTCTCAGATTTTATCCTGTTAAAATAGCCTAGCTAAAGCTACTTTGAATGTATCAAATATTTTTCTGTTAAATATAGCCTTAAGAAGACTAATGTGGATAACCCTATAATTGCCCTGTTAAATGCAACCTTAGTAAAACCATCATGAACATCTGAATTATTGTCCTGTTTAACATGTCGCCTAAGTAATGTTACTTTGAATAACTCAATCATTGTCCTGTTTATGCAAAGCCTTAGCAAGACTAAAGTGAACTCGATTATAATCATTTCAAAATATAGCCTTAGTAAGGCTAATATGAACAACTCAATTATTGTCCTGTTATTCTTTCAAACAGACAATCAGAGCCTGTGTGTTAGTTCGCCCAGATTTCATTACATGTCTAAAACAACATTATATCTGACCTGCATGTTTATGTTAGCAATTTGAATTATATAAATAAATATATACATTCACTAGCATACCTCACACATACACACACAATGTATGAATACATAACAGACAAGGGTTTCTTAATTAAGGAAATTGGAAAAAAAGGAAACAAATTTGAATTCAATTAAAATATTCAAAACCAGTCTTTGTCTGTTGGAATATAAAATACATAGTGGATTTGAAATAAGATGCTAGATTTTTCAGTAACAATTACAAGGAAATTATGTCTGTACCACAAATATTTTAATGAATACTAGTTACAGTTAAAAAATTTAAAATTTGGAAAAAAATATACATATGTACTTGACTTAAAAAGTACTCTTACTTTACGAAAAAACTTGTTAACATGATAAAATAGTAATTTGAAGATGAAGTTCTGTGTGGTCTTTTGAAATGTCTTTAACATGCAGAGTGGCAAGCTGTTTTACAATTGGTCAGCTTCTGGCCAGAGATCATGTTTTTTTTTACAACACAGACTTTGTAACAATTATCTTGTGGCAAGAATTATGTAGAGACCACTTTTCACTGACCAAATTTTAAAGTTGAGACTGATAGCCACTTTTTTCATGATAAAGTAGTACTTTTAGTACAACACTATTAGCATGGTTAAACACAAACTTCCTCCACACAACTTGACTTTGAATCACAGTTAAGTCTTAGACACTGATTATGTCTGTTTTTTTATTCGTGATGAAAGCTACCATTACATTAGTACTGGGGGTATATACACCCTGGCAGTGGAGGTGTCCCAGTCAAAGTAATTGATATAAACATATTAACCAGAAATAATCTGTGAATACTTAGAGGCTGTTCCATTATTGCGATCCAATTGTAAAACCTACCTCCAACTTAAGATTTTCTTTGGATTGAGAAGTCAGCCGATAGCTACCCGATGAGTTTTCGACAGTTCTAAATGTCCCGATCCAGGTTTATGATGAAAAAAGATGGAAAAAAAATAGATTTCCCAAATGGGAAAATCTTTTGATTATAACTCAATTTGGTAGGGTGATCGCACTAATTGAACCCCTCTCTTAGAAAGTACACAGAAAGAAGATGTTGAGAAGCTGGTCAGCGGTAGTGCAGCAAAGACGTTCAGAACTTCATGCCATCAGAGACTATCCAGGACCTCGGCTGTAAGGAGGATCTAAGTTTTGTTGTGTACATGTGACGGATGACAGCATATTGTACAAACTTAATTTACAAACTTAGCTCAGGAAAGGCTACCAGCAGCTATATCACAATGGTGGATCAGTTTAGAGAACTACTAACCTTGTTGAAGGCTCAAGTTTCTTTGCAGTTAGAGAAAAGTTTCATTCCAGATAATGAAGTTCTGATACGCTTATATCTCCTTACATGTATGAGTGCTTTATGAATACCGAAAATATGTGTGGGTGTTTGAAAAGATATCATGCAAATTTGAGCCTTACATAAGGCTAAAGAACTACTGAAAGTTAACCGCACAGTAACTTAAAAATTCATCCTTTATAATAACAAAGAAGCAGTGCCCAAAGGAGCACAAAACCTCCTCCATAGATACAAAAACAGATACTGGCAGAACAAATACCTTACAATATTCTGGAATCCCAGGATGTATCTGTGTCATTTGTAACGAAGACTGACTCAAAGGTCGGCTCAACCTTGTGTAAAAATAAGACGTCAATGCTCTTAACATTTTTGATCTGTGGAGGAGACATTTTTGAAAAAAAATTACTAAAACATTGTGGAGTCTTGATCATAATCCAGACCATCTTTGAGGAGGTATGAGGTATGGGAAGGTCCCGACCTTCTCGTGAAAAGATTATAGCTGATCCGATGTGTATAGTGTTTGAGTTATGAGAACAGACAAACAGATAAACAAATATACATACATGATTGCTTACCCGCCCCCTGAAGGGTCGAAGGTAACAAACTAAGAAATAGTCGGGGTAGCCACGGTATAGCTTGACAGGAAGTAAACATTGCATTAACAACATTAAAATTCTGGTATATGTATTATACATAATCATTAACAGTCTTTCCAGCCAAAGAAAACTTTATGATTTCACATTAAATTTAATTAAATAATCAGAAATAGAGATGATAGCTATTTGTTTTTTTTTTTACAAATAATATAATAGCTATTTGTTTATTGTTTACAAGAAATAAAAGTATGTTCTGCACGGATAATTTGAGAACTCATTTCAGATCAGTTTAAGAAAATGAAATTTGTCCAGAGCATTTAAAACAACCTTATAAAATATGAGGCGTTGTTTAACTGACTTAAAAGTTACTTTATTTAATTAGTAAACTTTAGTCATGATAATAATTTAGTCAAATAATTATATTTATAACTTCACTCATTAGCTAAAGAAACCTATACAGAAGTCATGAATAAGTTTCTACTTATGAAACTTTTTTCACTTTAACTGCAAACTTTGTACTCTACAAAACTCTCATTTAATGGTTTGATAGCAATATACACATAAACTTCAAACAGTCATCTAAATATCTGTGACATCTAAAAAGGGGGTGTGCACATAACGCAACCACGTGCATTGGTTTGGACCCCATGAATACTAAAGCAGACGACTTTCTGCCATAAAGTCCCGCCCTTTCTACAGAGCGAGCATTTTGGCCGACAAATCATTAGTGTTTTCAAAGGCAGCCCATAGGAGTGATTTTGAAAGGATAGTTGCACAGATAAATATCTTGTAAAACATTCATGTTTGTGAGTGTTGTATGCAACAGAAGATATATGTACATATATTTGTGTGTTAGTTTTGGATTGCCTGTTATAATCTGGGAATAGTGAGCTCAAGTTATATCATATACAGGAGAGGTTTGAATAATCTTTCATTGTATTAGCTATTAACTTGCAGATTCACATTACTGAGAGTATATTGGATTCGATTGTATGTTTTGCTCTGTGTGTTTTGGAGAGCCACATTCGATGATTAACTAGAGTTAGTTAAAGATTCTAAACTAGCCTGTTGACATAGGTACTAGTATCTCTTGGTGATTATATATTCAACTAGATAGTGGAGATAAATGGTCTTTTGATATTTTTTGTGGAGTTGAAAAGATTTGATGGATAGAAAGTTCTGATGAAAATTATATATAATTTGAGATTATGTAATCTTAGAAGTGAATCATTTATAGAGTGTGGAAAAGTTTTGATGGATTAATGCCTTGGATAAAATTATTTTGACAGAACCAAATAAGATTCCTTTCTCATCTTATAAATTTGTTTTATGCAAACCAGATACCTACCACAAAAATACCACAACGTTTAAGGGGGCATAAGCAAATGAAACTTATTTATACTATATGTAAAAAAGAGCAATATTATTATATTTAGATCAAAATAAAAAGCAAGGATTTTTGAAAAAAAAAAACATAATACTAGAACTGATAAACAAGATTTCAAATATAAGTGGAAAATTATATAATGTTACAAAACCGTATGCAGATGCTTTGAGAAATAGAAAAAAACGGAATTAAAGTAAATGTATTTCTAGATAGATATTCAGTGCATTAGAGCTTCTAGTATGGGTTAAATATATGTTTGGTAAGGACTAAAGCTCAAACAGTTTATCCATCTGTTGTTAGAAAAATAAAGGATATATTAGTGTTAGTTGGTTATTGTTATTTAAAGTACAGTGTTGGAATTTTGGACACATCATGAAGTGGTCAATAATTTTCACTTTGGATATATTAGTGCTGTCGTTGGTGTTTCTGAGTTTGCCCACCGAAGGCAGACGTCGAAACAATGATGGGAGGCGGAGGCGACAGACACGTAAGTAAATTGAGACAGAATAGAATAGTGTAGATAAATAGGTAGTTTATTTATTATTTCTTGTGTATTGGCCATGTTACAGAAATATGTAGATTTATAGAGTACCTAGCCCCATTGGGCTTACCAGTGAGCAGAAGACTTGCAATATTTTATGAAATACATATATGCTTAAACAGCTTTATTTTATGATACAAATCAAATAATAGATATAATAAATAATTATGTGTAGAGCTACACTGCCAATTGTTTACTTCCTGTTGGTGCCTGCTAAACCTCATAGAATCTAGCGTTGGGTACACACTAACATAACCAGTAATGCTTACTTAGGTTTAGTATGACCACAGAAAAAAATAAATACTGCACAACAATGTTATTTAAACTTTTAAAATATTTTCTTGGATCTCGTGAATGAACAAAATATTTTTTTACCACAATTTATTTTTCACAATCAAAATTAATGTTAAAGTTTCATTATAAATTCAAAAGAGGAGTTACATTTAACACAGATTAACAACAAGATATGTTTTAAACTCTTTTTCCAGAGGACATCTTAATTGAAAAGGAAGCTCACCTTCAGTTTGACCATAAGTGTCCTCTACATGTAACTGTTGGGCGCAAAGTACCGATCCGCGCCATCTCGAGATGGTACTTGCGCGATCTCGTCATCAAAAGATCGCGCGCCCATCTCGAGATTGCTCAAGCAATCTCGAGATGGAGCTGCTCCAACTCACAATGATTTGTATCACAGAATCTTGATGTGATTGGCTGTATTTATTTTTGTAGTGGCCACTGATTGGCCAATTTTATAACACACTTTATTAGGGCATCTAGGGATCTTAAGATCTCAGCCCATTTTAAGGTCTTACAGTTTCAGCTATTGTTCTGTCTAATACTGACTGATCAGGTGTCAAGGATTAATTGCAATCAACTTATCACTGTTAGGACAGTAGCAAATCAACATGAAAGGAGTCATTTCCTATTATCATGGATCTGGTGACACAAGGCTTTCTAGGATTAGTTAGTGATTAGTCAATTGCAATTTCCTAGGCCCTCTCCTGTCCCTGGGCTATGGTTAAACTCAACCCATGACTATATGGTGACAAAGTGTTTAGAAGTTATTCTAATTGCCATTACAGGCTGCTTCTTCCTAGCCAGGGCCATACTGATTCATTCCATAATCCCCCATAGCCACCACTAGTTATAATTATAGTGGATTAGTAAATTGTACATACAACCACCTACTTATATAATAATAGTAATATAATAAGTATACCTGATACTTTCTGTAGCAAACTTTGAGCTTCTGATATCATTTATGGCTAATCAAAATCAAAGAACTTTTAGAAATCAATAATTAAAAATCATCCTTAGTTGGAGCAGCTCCATCTCGAAATTGTTTGAGCAATCTCGAGATGGGCGCGCGATCTTTTGATGACGAGATCGCGCAAGTACCATCTTGAGATGGCGTGGATCGGTACTTCGCGCCCAACATCACTACTACTTAATAATATAACAGTACATTGATACAAAATATTGTACAAATATGAAGAAACCATTATTAACACCACCCAGCCCATGCCTGGGTTTCTGAAACATTCTAAAGGCTCATACACACCAGACAGATTCTGATTTAATAGGTTCAGATACACGCCCTCTCCAAACTAAAGAAACTTTTCAAGATAGGATCAGAAAGAAGAAAGAAGAAAGCTCAGTTTATGTTAACTGAAGAGTCTATGCTTAAGGCTGAAATTGCCCAGAATAAAGCAATCACTGGAACAGCAATCCTTATTAAAGCTTTATTTACTTAATATGCCAAGATCTTTTACTTATAAACACAGTAATGAGTCTGTGATTATGGTGCCTTTAAAAGAAATCATCTCAAGTCTATATATGATATTGTATTAGTTGGTTATTGGTTTTAGGGTACAACTTACCTTACATTTTTGTATCTAAATATATTTTTTGCTTTTTACTTAATGACCTTGACCCTGTGACTCTGAAAGAGACCCACATACCTGGGTAATACATAATGAACAAGGGGCTGCCCCAAATGTGCACCACTTTACCCCTCTGTCATGCATACTTTCATGCAGATCATGATGAATCATTGGAAGGTTTTAAAGAATTTAAAAGGAGAGGTCTCAAATGTAAAACACGTTCCAATTTGTGTCAAATGGCAATGAAAACGACCGCCGAGTAGTGTCCCACCAAAATATGTAAGGGACTGTAATATCTTGATGTTTATCAGTTCTATTAATACCTGGGCTTTCTGGGGACTCCCCTTTAGCGCAGCTAGTTAAAGAGCTAGACTTGTGTTTATATCTGTGTGTAATCCAAAGTCCGTGGGATCGTCTCCCAGCAGGACCAATCAATAATTTCTCTCTTCCCAACACAGGACTGAATCACCACTGAACGCAGCTGAAAAGTACACAAGTCCATGTGATTGTAGCTGGTGCCTCCAGTGAGGAGAGCTGTGACCTAGGTTTAAGGACTTTTATCTGCCCTTGGTGTAGATTTTGTTTGCAAAGAATTAGTGGATTGAAAAGTATGTGTATTAGATTGGACTACCTCTGTATATGTCATATACACAGCTATTTTCTATGTTACACCTAACTATTAAATTACCTTAATTTGGCCTTAAATTTAATTGAACAAGGCGGGCCCTCAATCAAATATTCTTCAAAATGGCTTCCTTTTATGACACATGTTGGATCCCTTTAATTTACCAAATTATGATTACAAAGTATTTTCTTGTGTTGTCATGTCAGTCAGGTTTTTTTAACTTATTTTTTTTGCCTCCCTTGCATGTCTCAATTTGAAATGCATTCTTACGTCATCCTTTTATACGTCTCTGTCCCAGGGTGGATGCAATAGAACAAATCTTGTCTGTTCTTTTAGAACACACAAACATAATTATCATGCATTTAATAGTTTGCATAGGATACCATACTAGTTCATAGTTTGGTATTTCCTCCCTTCATTTGGTGGGTTACCTAATATTGAATAAATATGAATGAGTATAAAAAGAAATGCCTTTGCCATCCATCTATAATTAAGTGTGGTTAGAGTAATAAATCTAAAATTCGCCAGGAATCTAAAATTCGCCACCTCTAAAACCTTAGTTAATTTTATGAATAATATGATGTTTTTGTCTTAAAATTGGTATTTTTCAGTTCAAAAAGCCTTAATTTACTATACATTCAACAAATCTCACCACAATTCATTTATTTTATTAGTATTTTCACATGTGGCGAATTTCAGATATGTGGCGAATTTTACATTTCTTACTCTACCTCTATATATAATGCATAACATTTTTTGACAATTCCTATCAAGGTATAGTATAAATAGATACTATGTAATTATTTGCAACTATTTCTGTATCTGGTTCTGTTTTGTGTGTCTTTAAGGAAAGAATTCTTTTCTTTTTTTCAAAATGCCTGATATGGGCGTAATTATTGACTTTGTATGCTGATGACTGGGCCAGTTTATTTTCTTAGAGACAGGCGGTGAATGTATCTTACATATGTATAGCTAATGTTTATGTATGTGTTTTTTCTAATTGTCAAAGAGAGACAGAAGGGGGGAGGGGGAAATTACTGTCATAATTAAGTACTTATGTTGTCTATTTAAATCAAAAGAGTGGTTAAATATATGTGACAGACCTAACCCAAAAGAAAACAGAACTTTTTACCTGCATTTAAAACATTACAGTATACATTTATAAAAGATGCACCAAAGGCATATTCATTCCAGTTCAAAGTGTTGATACTTAATTGTGGAATGAAAATAGATCACTTAATTCTGTTTTCTTCAAACATGCTAGGATTTGTATTTTTCAGTTATTAATTTACAAATTTTATTAAATGTTCACTTATTTTTAAATCCATGCAGGTTTACGAATATCCCCAGTGGTTATCTTAGCTGTTTCAGTTATTTTCCTTTCTGTCATATAGCAGTGAATAAACACAAGATATGATAGACTTGAAAGTTCTTGGAGGCTTCTCAGTTTTGTCAGATAGACTTGAAAGTTTTTGGAAATTCCACAGTTTTGTTAGATAGACTTCAAGGTTCTTGGAGACTTCTCAGTTTTGTCAGATAGACTTGAAAGTTATTTGAAGTTCCTCAGTTTTTATCAGATAGACTTGAAAGTTCTTTGAGGTTTCTCAGTTTTATCAGATAGACTTGAAGGTTCTTGGAGGCTCCTCAGTTTTGTCCATCTGTATTTATAAATATGAAAGTCTGTCCACCTGTCTGAAACCCTTGCCAATCAGTTTCTCGTATTTTGGGGTGTGCCCTGTACAGGTGAGAGTTTTAGGTAACGCTCTACATAAAAATCTAGGAAGCCCCTTGGTCACAGTTTTGCTTTTGATGCTTGCCGTTGGTCGGCAGTTTACAGTACAGAACCTTGACCAACTGTATGTACTGGTTTCCTCTGCCCTTCCAACTACCCGTCGTGATATGACCTGTACAGCGTTGAAAGCGACGTAAAATCCCAAATAAAAAAAATCCTACAGTTTGGAATGACCTGCCTCATGATGATCATTCTGCCCCTCTATGGATCTGGTTTCCTTATAGGTCTGTTCCACTATGGTGATCAACCTTCTCTGATTGGGATACAATCCTGAAAATATGCCATTTTGGAAGGTAATTGGAACGTGTATAAACTCAAGTGGAATGTTCGTAGACCATTCGGGAACCACTTGTAACTGTGTGTTTTGAATCAGAAACCAATTGTAATGTCTGTAACCAATGTTATATTATTGTAAACTGTTCCTAATCCTTATCATATCTTACGCTCAGGAACGCATCACAAACCTATTGTAAATCTTAACATTCAAAAAGCAATATTTTCCATGCCTGGATGAAGGAAACACTTTCACTAATATTAATTAAAGGGATAAATTTGGTGATTGCCATTGATGATCGGTGCAGTGGAAACACTAACTAAATGAGTTATCCTATTGATAAGTGCACTGTACCTAAAACTATTTGGTAATAATTATAAATTATTGCGGAGGGGGGGGGGGGGGGGGGGGGGCAGGAAAAATATGGCTTAGAACCATACGTAGACATATGTTCCGAATTATTTGCACTGGTGTTGAGGTGTATCAAATTAGAAATATTATTACAGATCTTTGAACTTTGTAGTTGAACTGTTCACTTTACCTTTTCTTTTAATTAACTGGTCTGAAAAACATTTGTTTGACTAACTAACAGATATTTTAAGCATACAGTAAAGTATTGGGATAGAAAGGCTTAAAGCCTATATGTATTCGGCACCAGCTTGGTGTAGTTGGTTGGAAACTCACCTCCTAGCTTTGAGGACTTGGTTTGAATCCTACTAATATTGAGGCTGAAGGAGTATAGAATAGACAATATCAAATTAACTAATACACAGAGTTAAATATTTGGTATCAAATAACTTTTGGTATCAAATCCCTTTTCATTGACAAAGTTAGGGCTTTAAGTCCCGTTCAACAGCCAGGGTGGTATTGGGATAGATCCTCAGCATTGTCACTTGTGGGATTCGAACCCACGCAGAGGTGACAGTCTGTGATTAGATGCCAAACTCGCTAACACACTAGGGTAACACACTTGCCTCACACCTCTGAGGTCGGTGGTTCAAACCCCGGACCTTATGTGGGAAAGTTGTTACTTGCTTACCGAGGGTCAGCAGTTTACAGTACAGAACGTTGACCAACGGTATGCACTGGTTTCCTCTGCCCCGAAAAAACTTCCCACTGTGATATAACCTGTACAGTGTTGAAAGCGACAAAAAACCCCAAATAAATAAATGTTAACCCGCTAGACCACTTCGGGTCTGAAAATGTAGGGAAAATAACCGATAAAATTGTTTGTTGTATTAAAGAGGATATGACTTCAGAAATTTTACAATTTTATGAATTATAAAAAGGAGAAAAAAACAAACTTTTTGTTTCTAGACGGAAATGACATATGTTGTTGTTGGAATATAAATGTCGGGGATTAGCAGTCGGGAGTGGAGTCGGCGAGAAGCTTTGCTGAGGATAAACAAGCTTACTCTTCTGTGCGAAATATATTTCCAATAAGTAGTCAACATGCTAATGCCATTGAGCTAGGCTATTAATAACCACGCAATAACAGGTGGTTTAGTAAGTACCACTATCACTCCCCGCCCTTGACCTCTAGAGTAGAACATCCATTTTCACTGGTCCACTTAACAAGTCAATAGTAGCAATAACAAGAGGGAATGTTAATAATTTATTCTACTTTTTCTCTCCTATCATAGAATGAATAAAGTTTTTTAGCCAGTACTTTTAATTAGCTGTAAAAGAGAGAGCACTGAAATTGTATCTGGAAAATGTTTTATCCAGCTTGCTGTTTTGTTGCACCCATTTCATATTCTGAAAAAGACCATCTAGCCTTGTTGTAGGCTCAAATTTGTAAGTCTTTTTAATAACCTACAAAACTTGTTGTATATAACTTTTACATTTTTGGAGATGTACAACCCCCGACATAATTTGGCACATGTGTTAACTTAGCAGAAACTCAAACTGCTAATCAGTAATTGATTGTCATCGGAAACAGCTATATATTGGAGATGTCATCTGCCACTGTGGCCTAGTGGGTAACACAATGGCCTAGGAACACACAGGAAGTGGGTTCAATCCCAGGTACAGACAGATACATAGTGGCTTGGATGATCACTTAAAATGGCTGTCCTTCGACATTGGGCCCTATCCTCAGTGGCAGGCTAAAGACCCTCAAGGATGTTGATAAATGGTCATCCTTGAGCCTCTGTCTTTCAGTTAGGGAAATGTCAGTAACTTGGGAGTTGGGCTATACTTGTGCAGTTGGATGGGTCATATAGCACTTTGAGTCCTGTAGTACAAGATATATTGTGCTGAGTATAAATACAATATATAAATACGATACATGGTAGCAAAAGTGATGATTGACATAAGTTGATTTGGGGAATTTCCATGTTTAGACTGCTATTTTGTGCCACACTTACTGTCCTGATTGAAAGTAGAATGTATTATCCCCTTTAAAATGCACTGTAACATGTTAATTGATTGGATTTTTAATGAATCAATAGAAACTCGCCTTAGCACATAAAAAACCCCACAGATATAAAAATCAAGCAGAAATAAGACTTTTGTGGTCAAGTTGTGCCAAATTATGGCGGGAAACAGGAAGCTTATCCCTGAGAATTCAGTTTATAGTATTTTAATGTGAAATGAATGTACATGTGAGTATGCACATTATGTAAACTTTCAAGCCTCAAGCAAGGCTAATGACCATCGGGTATACATTAAGTATCAGTAATGATTTATTGATAACAAAGTGTACAATATGTTTTTAATGGTTTTTTTTTCTACAATTAAAATCATACCTGAACTGACATATGCACACGTGATAACCTAGATTAATCGTAACACTGCTGTCACCTATTGGCAGTTGGGAGTCACTCAGCTATGACGTAGTTTCCTGTCATGCGTGATGCAGTGTCGGCTACACTTGAGTGAATCTGACACGTTGATAATCAGAGTTCTTGGTTTGTGTTGAGAAGTGCTTCAATAAGTTTTGACACTGGTTTAGAACTCGGAAAATGTGATATATATATGTACAGTTTTAAATGGATTTTCAAAATGATTATTTGCCCTCTTTCTATGGATATTTGGGTGGAGTTTTATTGATTAAATATTGATTTATGCAAGTCCAAATTATAAATGTATTTTATGCTTTATTTATTTGGGGTTTTACGTCGCTTTCAACGCTTTACAGGTCATATCACGACAGGTAGTTGGAAACCAGTACATACAGTTTGTCAGGGTTCTGTACTGTAAACTGCTGACCAACGGCAAGCAACTACCAGCTTTCCCACTTGAGGCTGTGCCGGGAACCGAACCCCATTTATGTGATTTTTATTATTTGTTACAATAGAATTATTGTACCCATTATCCCCATTTACACTGATAATCTGTCATTGAACATTGACTATTGCAGAAAGTAAGTTAAGAAGTTGAGACGTCAAAGTTTGGTATCAAATCACAGGCTGTCACCTCTGTGTGGGTTCCACTGAAACAAGTGACAATGTTTATGTCCTAACCCAATATGACCCGTGTTGTTGAAGTGGAACATAAAACCCCAACTTTAAGTTTGAACATTTTGTATGTTTGCTACATTAACCAAAAATATTAAAGAAATCAACTAAGCAGAAAACAACAGATATCTAAAAATATAAACACAAAAAATGACTAGAAAATAGACAAACTGTAATTCTTAAAAAAATAAACAAAGTAAAATAGATGTAAGAAAACAAAAAAATAAACAAGTTAAAAATATTTTTGAAAAAAAATTGAGAAAAATGCAATACATACTAAATAAATACAAATAATAAAACTAACACAAATACATAGGACTAGAACAGAATCATCTAACAAAATTATGTCAGTTTGAAAACACAAGAAATAGAATCAAATATATAATTGAAAACTTCTGAAGAGTATCATTGCTGTGGGAACGCTGATTAGATGTCCAAGGGTTGTAACAGTGCTTGTTAGTATTGGTCCTATGCCTGTCATGTGTCCAATCCATTTTAACTTGTCTCCGGAAACATGTTTTATTTGTGCCAAGAACGGAATAGTAATTTGTCTTAGTAAAGAACTAATCCCCCAACCACAGTTTTTTCATTCTTTTATGTTTTTCACCCTTGTATCTTTCTGTTTGTAATTTTTTGAACACCAGTCAAAATATCCAGCAATTTGTGGTCATGTTAAAAGTTATTTTATTTGAAAGAAGTAGTTATAACATTGTAAACAAAGATTACTTGACATTTTGTGACGTCATCATCAAGCTGTAATATGATGATAAATTGTTACTATATTTGAAAATATTACACTCGGATTTACTGAAACTTTTTTTTACCATTAAAGCCATTACACATATCCGTGACTCTAAAATTTTGCTTTCAGGTCTAAGCAATACCGTCACTGGTGCAGTGTTGTGAAGAGATAAATGGGGCTGCTCCATTATTGCGATCAAATTGTAAATCTAACTCCCAATCAGGAAAAAATAAAACATTCATGATCCATGGTGTAATTTAAGATGTTTTCCTGATATTTTCCCTATATCTGTCTGATTGATGCTGGAAGAAGTTTTCTGGTAGGTTCCTGAAAAATTTATGATATTTTCCCGAACCATCCAATTGGATTATGAACCTAAAGGATTGACTTAAGATGGAAAGGTTTGCTTTACAAAGGTTACGATAGGTGTAAGACAGTTTCAGGATCAACATGATGACCTTATATATGGTAAGACAAATTTAGGATGGTCTTGCAAAGGTTGCCTACAATCAGGATTGGCTACAGTTGTGGTGAGGTAAAACAGTTTAAATATATTGGGAAGTGATGCGATTTGCTTTCTCATTTGATTCCTGAAATGTATCCAATTGGGAAGTACCAGCAATTAGATTGTCCCAATTGTAGTTTGCAATGGCTTTTAAGATCACTCCGAATGAAAAGATCGGCTTCCCAAATAGCAAAAAAGAGGGACAGTATTCTAATTTGGGGACACGATCGCCATAGTGGAACAGTTCTATAAGTACTCATAATGGAAGGAAAGGTATTAAGATACGAGAACTGTGGTGTAGTAAGTAACACACCTACAAACTCTCCAGACTTGGGTTCAATTTCTCCCCCAACTTTAGGTGGGAGAGTTGGTAGCTTATCTATATAATCTTTTAGTGAAGAGCCTTGACCAACTGGTCTGCAGTGCATCCCCCCATTACCTCACCTAAACATCATAAGCAATATATAATAATTGAAAACACCAGTAAATGCATACCAGTCAATAATATTTAAGAAATCCATTTCTAAACATTTCAAATTTCAGCAGATTGATATTGTAAAGGTTTTGTATTGGCAGAAGACCTGCTTGTCCAACAGGTGCTGTTACAAGAAGGCTCAGTATAGCCTTAATAGTATTAATTTACTGTGCTCAGTTAGTTTTATAATATATTTTTTGTATTCCATTTATGCATTTGGGTTAAGTAATTTCTTTATATAACTGCACAGATTCGATGTATCTATAAGTAATGCAATTAAAAATTCTATTTCCTTGCCTGAAGCTAGTGGAATTTACAATTCCCTACTGGAAATTTAAATTGCGATCTTCCCCAGTGGAAACTCCAATTAGCAATATTAAACCAGTGATTTGAATCTCTCCTAGTGGAAGCTCCAATAGGGATCTCCCTAAGTGACGTTTCAAATTCTCCTACATTGGGGTCTCGACTGTGATGTATGGCCTCAGGCAAAATATACACACAAAAAATGAATGTGAAATGCCCTTGTTTCATACTTAACCAGTTTAAAATTAGAATTATATATACATTGGTTTAAAAGCTGTTTTATAGGTAGGAGCAGTGGTCAGCTAAGCATGTATAAAAATCTGCATGACTCTGTGTCGCAGATGTGTGCATGCCCCTTTATTACATAGCTATGTATCTTTTCTGGCATTCTAAACTTTATATTATGAGACTTTGGTGTGTTTGTTCAGTTCTTGAACCAAAGAAAAAAGAAACAATAAATAATAATAGTTCAACATCTATCACCATATACCTTAGAAGTTTCAAACTTACATTACAGGTAATCACTTGTTTCATACAAAGGTCCATTATTCGAGAAATCTGATACATAGGTTATTATTTGGTTAAGTGTTATTTAGGTTGTTCTCTTTTTTCTTTCCACCCTGTGTCAACCAGCTCAATAGGTAGCATTGTCTGAATGGTTTCAGGGCGCATGAATGTTTTGGAGCTGGGTCAGGTAGGGATCATGGCATATTTCAAATCAAATATGGGGTTTGAAACCCAATATTGCTATGAACTAAGCCCCGTGTAGCCTTTAAATGTTCTTGGCATTTCGAGCCTAAAAGGAAATAGTATTTCACCTCAAGTGGGTTTAATATTACTTAAATAAATGTATTGCCTGTAAACTTAAGTAGTCTCCAGCATTTAAGAAGATTGTAGATTTGTTGTTGGACATGAACATTAATATTGCCATTCAACCTTCACGACTTGTCGTAAGACCGAGCTAGATTAAAAGTTTGGCGAAGGTGCCAAGAATGACAAACTACTAGAAAATTTGTCCAAAATAAAAATATAACAGATGTTTAAAGAAGACTTTTAACTGTGCTTCAATTTAGTAAGGAATTATGAGCTAACATGGACTGAAAAATGTTGATCCTATTTTGAATTGTAAAATGAATCTCTGTTCACAAGACTTTCAGAATGTCTGATCCAAAGTATATAACATGTTTGATGGAACATTCAGGTTGCGAAAAAGGTGGACCATCAGACCGTTTTGCATTTTTAACAGAGAAAAATGTATTGCTTTTGCTGGAACAGGTTTGACAAAATGGCTTAGTCCTGACTTAGGCTTAAAGTAAAGACATGTGTCTTAAATCTAGGCTAAGTTTGTTGTGCCTTAGATGATTTCACTAAACAATAAAGTCTAACCTTCAGCTATGTCATGGGCTTAAAGTTAAGTCCAGCTGGTACTGGGCTTAATTGACATTGGTAAACACAGCCTTAAATGTTTCCCCACTTCAAAACCTGAAATGTTAAAATGTATTAACCAAGATATAGGTTGGTAACATATTTTAATAACACTAAAGTGCCACATGACACAGAAATCCAACTGTGTTTCTTTTTTAACTAGTCTAAACTAGCTTGGCCTTATTCACTGAAGCTCAAAACCTAGTCAAGTCAAAAGTCTTAGATTCAAGTCACAGACTTATTCCATCAGCCGACACCTGGTAAATCAAAGTCTGTTGATAATTATATGCTGCAGGGAAACATGGGCTTATCTAGGGTTTGACAGTAACAGACTTAGTTTAGCCTAAGCTAAATTTATGAAATTGTACTTATATAGCTATTTTAACTATATGATTACCATGATATTCTTTAACAAAAATCTGGAAAATTGGTGACATGGTGTGTGGCTTAAGTGTCCTTATCATGTCTCTACCATAATGAGGTTTGGTTCATCTAGTGTCCTATTTTTTTGTAACATTTTAAGGGTGTCTGGGAAATGTTTATCTAATTTAGGGTAAAAAACTTAACTGCTAATTGCTTCTCTTTACAATCTTGACTTCAGCCTTTAGTCATTTTTTCCCTCCCTCTATCCAAATCTTCCACCTGTGTATTGCTGATTAATGTCTTCCAAGAGGATGCTTTGGTGCAATATCCTTCAGGGGACACAACCATATAGTCATTTAAGTGACTTGAATAACACCAACACACTATCTCATTCTGAAATAATTGTATCAAATAGTAACATTTTATTCAAACTTTATATATATAAAACTCAGACATAAAACCATTCAATAGTCAATTTCATTTCTGTTAACTAGGTTATGCCAGAATACATTTTAGCCAAGAAGAATGAATGGAAGTTAAGGATTTATATATGACAATTTTGAGAAAAATTAATGATAGTATGATGAGAGGGGTAAACAATTTGATTAGTATGCAGACATTGCACTGAGTGGCTTTCCTTTTGAATGAAATACCCTCAAATTGTTTCATACAAAATAGGATATATGTTATCAACATTTGCAAATAATAATTTTATAATTGGGCTCTTGGGGGAGGGGTGGATACATGGTATGTTTCGTGATTTCACCATTATGATGATTATGACAAATAAAGAACCATGGAGATGTGCATTCAAATACAAGTAAATGCAGCTAGACATAAAATACCTTTGTACATATTTGCCCCCCATGTAGGTTTGGGCATCCTTCCATGTAATGAGTATGTTGTAGGCTGTATACTTGACTTTCTCAAGGCTATATTTTCCCTATGAATATTTTATTTAAATTCTAGTTACAATTTATGCTATTCTTCAAATGTTATTTTTAGCTAAAAAACAATACCAACAATATTATATACTGAGACACATCCAAATATTGATTTGTTAACCAAAAGTATTTTAAGAGGGCATATGATGTTGCCCAATTGCTTCAACAAAATATTGTTTATAAACAAATGATGAAAAATACTGGTCTTAACGTCTTATCTGTCAACCCCAGGACCATGTTTTGTGGTCTTAACATCTTACTTGTTAACCTGAGGACCATATTATGTGTATATATATTGATAAAAACTATCTTCCAGGCTAGTAGCCTGTATGGTCAATGCATATTTCTTGTGTCTCTTGCATGTAGTGACTCAAACTACAATTTGACTGTAAGACATGATGTGATAAAGTATTCTTTTGACATTTAACTGCATTATAACAAGGACTCCAACCTTGGTGTGGTGTTAGCAGGCGTTTCCACACAGTCGATGCTCTATCATCAACAACATATGCAGATCGCTGACTCTAGTGTTTCGCCACAACTGACATACAGATGTCACATAAGGGTGAGATGCATTCAAGGTGATTTGACACAGCTTGAAAAGCAACATACATGCACTCAGGACCACTTTTTAAAATTGTTTTAAATAACCTTTGTGTTCTCTCATGAGGAGGAATGGCTCATTCTTCAATATGCATTTCACAGATACGAGCTCTGTTTTCAGAGGGATAACGACAATGTTGTCAACTGGAACAAGAATATATACAGAAATGACAGTAAGGAAAGTTTGTGATCTAAGCATAAGCAAAAACTATATAAAATTGGGTTAGGGGTTAGCCCTAACCCTAAGATAACCCCTAACCCTAAGAGCAACAAAAAATTAGCATCAGGACATTGGCGATTATGCTGTGGCAGTCGTTATTGTGGAAGCATCCACAGATTGCTAGAGCATTCTTCAGTATTGTCATCAGGTGTTAAACTAATACTTGTAATGTTAATTTAGCAGAAAATAGGTAAACTAACAGTTGCCATATGACAATATTACGGACACAATACAAATCTGAAGAATGCTGATTTGTCAACCGAGAGTCCTGATAAGTCTCCAAATCATTTTGCACTTGAAAATGTGATTTTACTTAGAGTACATACTACATAAGTGACACTGTTATTGAGGACTCCAACAAAAAGTTCTCCATATTTGTAGGTTTATGAGTGAAAGTTACCCATAACAAGAAATAAATCTTGTAGATAGATATCGAAGGTTCTACCCATTCTGAAAAACAATCTCCCAAAAGCAGTAGGTTTAATCAATATTCCTGCTTGAATATATATCAAAACAAGCACTGTCAAACCCTTGGCCACAGGTAGTGCTACAGGAAAAAGACAAAATGAATCTGGAGTTTTCAGCCAGATCTGGATCAAGATCAGGCCCAAGCCTGTGGTGGACCACACCTTATTAGAAAGTATGTAACCCTGATTCGATGAATAGCATGGCGATATTGTCAAAATATCACAAAAAAACACCGCTGGATTCACGTTTCCAATCAGGATTCAGATTGTCTTGGAGGAAAATCAGGATATATTTATGACCGTATGTGGAAATATGAAGCCACTCTGATGTATAGATTTTGAGTTATGGTTGCCCAAAACAGGCAAAATAGCATAACTGCAATATGGTAATAAATATGCTCACTATAGTTTAAAACACACCTTTTCAGAGCTACAGCATAAAGTTTGTTCATTATATTATTATTATTACTATTACCAGGAGTGACAATGCTGAGAACTTGTACCAATATGACCCTGGCTGTTGAATGGAAAGTAAAAACCCCGACTTTGAGGTATAATTAATACTTGGTCTCATCAAGTATACTACAAGAAAGATGGTTGCCCATTATGAAAAAGAAGGTCTTAAGTCCCCATTTCAAAGGACAGAGGGATTCCAAGTTTTGAAGAACACTAGTCTGTTCCAGAGTTTAGGTACACAGTGCTGAAAATACTTTCTCTCCAAATTTTAGAAAATATTGTGGCTGCAGTAAACTGACACGAAACAGAGGAACAGGTTGCCCGAGAAGTGGTCTTCATATTTATGAGTCAAAGCTCAAGATGAAGGGTTTATGTTCCATCCATTAGCCAAGGTCATATTGGGGCATGGCCTCAGCATTGCCACTTGTAGGAGTTGAACCCACACAGGCATGGCAGCCTTAGATGAAGACTAAGTATGTAAGCGGGTTCTATTTCAGTGCATTGAACATAGGTAGAAGGTTTCTGACCAAAATAAGTCAAAAATATAAAAATCTAATAGGCAAAAAAAGCCACAAAATGTGTGACTGTTGCAAATGGCTCTGTGTGGGGTAGAGATGACAATGCATGCCATATTACGGGATATTTGTCAGTGGGTCAGTGGACCTTAAACTCAAATGTCACTTGTTTCCAGAGCTTGCTCAAGTGGTCCTCAGGATAAACATGGCTGACAAAATGGTTACCCTTACTAGTCAAATGCAACAGGTGTTGGCATTGTATATGTCCAAAATCTAGTTAGAATTAACTTTATGGATTCCATTTGAGTTATATATTTATTATTTTATACCATATTGTATTGTAAACAACAGATTATATTGAAAGATCCATGTATAGAATATTACAGAAAATATTGTATCTGTAATATTTGAAATATGAAGACAATATATGTGTATATTTATGAATAAATTAAGAGTTTTAATTAACAAAAAGAACTTTTGCTCATTTAAGTTGTTATCCTAATGATAAAGCTTGGGAACAAAAAAATTGTTTGTAGACATGTAAGAATTGTGAAATAAATTGACTAGCATTTTGTTATAAATGTTTATGTTGTGCATTGAAGAGAGAGTTCTAAGAATGGATTTAGTGGGTCACAGAATAGGTTAACTTAGCTGATTAAGACTCTAACAGACCACAAAACTAGATTGTGTATTCCAATTTGCTGGAAGAATAACTGCCAAGGTAAATATCTTTGTATAAAATGATATTCTCATGGCAATAGCATGAAAAATATGTTAAATATGTAGAGCCGTTAAAATTGTAATTATTTTTATAAAAATAATAAACATTTTGTTATTATGAACTGGGAGGAGTAAATTATTGACAGTGTCAAGCAATAAGTTAATTTGTATAGTGTCCCCCTGTCTTATAGCAACTGTAGATTAAGTCCAAACTTAAACTCATATATGTTAGCTGTTTATAGACCAATTGTGATAAAATTTTAAAATTAAAAAAAGTAAGATCTTTGTCAAAATTGTACAATGAATTATTAAAGTGAAATTATGAATAAAACATTGCTATTCTATTATTTAAAACTATTCATAAAATACAAAACAATATATAATATTGATTTTGAAGATATTGCTTTGGCCTTTCAACCCCAGTTACACATTCATGGATGTACTGCCGGATCGCAGCAAGTTTCCTAATTGGGAAAATGTTGAAAAATGTTGAGTGATTTACGGATCATAGTTTCCTCCCATAAGAGCATCCATAACATCTGTAATGTCCATGTGAGATCCGTAGCAGCATGATGTGATTCGTAGGTGGCATGCCAAAAATCAGATAAGATCCCTAGGCCATTACGGAAAAATCAAACCGTTTGATTTTTCCGTAAAGTTTTTACGGACCTTAGTATCCGTAGCTCTTCCATATCTCATCCGTAGCTCATCCGTGAGTGTCCTTATTGTCTGTATACCCGTCCTGGATGTCCTTGTGGCATCCCTTTCATCCGTGACACCTCCGTGCCAACAAATATCAGTCAAAACATAGCCGGATCTAACCGGATCTGCTACGGATTGACACGGAAAGGATTTGCGGATTAAAAAAACAGTCAAAAGGCCATCTGCAAACCTGTCCTTGGGTCACTGTAGCACTCTTTCGGAGATCCATAGTGGATCCGTAAATCTTTTACATGATCCACCCTCATCCATGCCAGTTTCAATATATGGAACTGTGGCCTATATCCGTGGGGGATCCGTGAAAGTGTAACTGGCCCCTTAAAGAGGATTCTCCTTGTGTAAACATGCCACTATCTTTTGAAGAAGGATTATCTAAGTATGTTTATCCAACAATGATAACTTTTTTCCGTTCTTTTTAACTCCATAATAAAGTTGTGTAACAATAAGATTTCTTTTACAAGTGATATCATTATCAAGTGGATAGTAACTGGGCTTCAAAAGGGGGAGGGAGGGGGATATTGTCACATAGGTCATAAAGTTATAACTAATCATAACAGGTTTTTCTCAAGAGTTATCTACAGCAGAGACATGTATTTGTAAATGCCTAATTTCAACAAATTAGTGTAGTCTTGTTTATGTGGGCACAGTAATAATAACAACTTGATTTAGTCAGCTTTGAAAAAAATGTACAGTTTTTTATAATTTAAGCAGATCAACATTACCTGTTACATTTTTTTCAATTAATCATATCTACCTATCCTTTTTTGTGGAAAAAATATCAGCCCTTTAAAGTGAGATAATGCAATTGAAAATCTACCTAGACGTAGAAAACTGCAAAAAAGTGAAAAAAATTATTGTAATAAATTTGACTGCAGTGTTTAAAAAATACATTTACACAAGTGACTATAAAGCTTGGGTCTATTCTTGCCTGAAATCTGGCAATCATTCTTGTTCAGTGTACCCTTTTTTTAAGCAAGCTTTAAATGATTGTTCCATGTAAGCATAATAGAATTGCTATTATACCAAGGCCCCACTGTGATGAAGGAATGACATTAAAATGATTCACAAGTGAAATATCTTGATTTTTGTTCTTGTTTTTGTGAATGGGAAATGGAGACCTTTCTGAACATATCCAGACATTGTAGACTATATATTTGTGTATAACTAGATTCTTCACCTTAATGTAGTCTGGTTCCCTGACATCTCTGGTTTACACAACACATGCACATCCAGTAACTTATTAAATTTTGAACTGATTATCTTTCTCTATCCACTAAGATTAAGCATTATAAAAGTATAATTAGTTAGCCTGCACAGTATACTCTCTTCATGATCTTCATATCATATGGAAAATGGAAAGCTTACTTATCAAACACTTTCTTGCAAAACTTCTCCTCCCTGCACCTAAAATTCACTGGAGCATCAGCCATGGTGTTGGCTTGCCCTGTCTCTTTTTGGAATCAATTCAGGATAGATAGTCCATAATTTAAGTTCCTTCATATCGACTTTTTAAGCGCAAAGCTCCAGCGAGGCTTGCGCTTCTACAGATCACTATATTCTTTTTTTTTTGTCTCCGGACTTTAATGAATTGTGGCATTCCCACAATGACTCTCTTCTACAGAAGTTGCGGCATGACCACAATCACTGTCTGTTTTTTACAGAAGTTAGTGGCGATGGGCTACATTAGTACTGGGATGGGTGACCATTTCAGTTCACTACTCGTGTCTCTGCTGGCTTTTCACTTGCGCTAGAAGACCGAAACCCTTTTGGGCTTGTTGACCGTAAAGTTCACAAATCAGTCAAACAAATCAGTCAAACTTATTTAGTTATTTTTCAGTCTGGAACACTCTTCCTTTCCATGTAAGAAATAGACCCTCTGTTACATCCTTTGGAAAAATACCTTAAGACTCACCTTTTCAACCCAAGCTTCCCCATTTTATATCACATGTGACATTCATGCCATATTAGGCAATGATTTCAAGAAAAAATTATTTTATCGCCCATTTAAAAATCCTCTGGAAAGTAATTTGCCTGATATTTTCTGTGTAAAATATATTTCTTAACTTTTGCTTGTTTCAAAGAAAAGAAAACAAGTAGTCCTTGAGGAGCACAAACTATTACCTGGGGATCCAGTAGCAGATATTCTTGAAAAATCCCTAAAATTGTTTTGATATCCGAACTGGATTGAGTTCATCTTTGAGGAGGGCCAAGACACAAGTATCGGTTTGCATAGGGCTATTGACATTTGGAACCTGGATAATTCGTACCTAATATTATAATCTGGATAGAACATTTTGTACCAACTGTCAGACAAATTTAGCTAGCTGTCATAATCATAATATTATAAAATAAAATTTAAAGTTCCTCGGCATACTTGGTTCAACTTACATTGAATTATAAAATAAGCAATGTCTACATATATTTGAAACATATTGTAATCTAGTTAAATCTTTCCCAACGTTTTGTAAGTTATCAGTTAGGCCGGGATGTCACAGATATAATATCTATAAATAGTTATTAACCACAAAACTGGATAAACCATGGCTATAGCATAACAGCCAGACACATAGCCACACACACAAGCATACATCAACCATAACCATCACACAACAGGCAAGGTGCTTTCAATATTTCATCAGACTAAATCAGTCTAATCTGTCTCGACTGTGATGTGGCTTTAGCATGTCCCACATTATAATTTGTTATGGGCCCCCAGTTCATGAGAATTCATTAATTCAAACTCACTAATGTGCATTGGGTGTATTTTATCACCTTGCAATTACATTTTTGCCTGTCCCAACGTACAAACACCTGACAAAACATTTATTTAACAAGACCGATTACCCTCTGGTCTAAAATGTGTGATGTTATAATACAAAGGTTATAAATCATTTTGATATTAAGCTTAGAAAGTAATGAGTTACTTTTATGCTTGTTGTTTGGAAAGTATTTTGCAGAGAATGTCTTTTTATGTCTGGGGTGCAAATTCACTCTTGGTTTGTATCGAGGTGTTCTTCCAATTACTCAAGTACTTTAAAAGTACTGCGCTAAAACATGTTGAAAGTACTCAAGTAAAAGTACTTTGAAAGCATTCCTATTTGGCTGTGTAATTCAATAATGCCTCCACATCAGTGTACGTTGCTAATGTATATTACACATAAACTATTAAACAGTTTTATCTACAACAGTCTTTATAAGAGGCGATAATACAATTTGTACTCAAAAATAGTTAGCCCATATTGGCAGGTAACCAATCACTATACTGCTTACATATAATACATCTTGTGCAAAATTTAGGTCTGTACTAACATTACTTAGAGTAGATTTATCTGCAGAAATAAAAACCTATCTGGCTGCTGAGATCATCTGTGTGACAGTCAAATCCTCTATAAACCCTTGTATAAATTTTCAAAACCTGGATGTGCATAGTTAGGTAAACACAACCTTTCAGGACAGATTATCCCAGTGTGTGTATTGTAATTAATACAATCCACACCAGTAGCAGTTTATCTCAATATCAACTCACACAGTTCATTCATCTTTTGGGAAATAATACACACACATTTTAGGAGCAGTGTTAGCCCTGTCTAAGGCCCATAATAAAGGGAATTATGTTCTCACTTATGGGTTAATGCCCTTCTATAAGGGCACATGACCAAACCTCGCTTATATTGAGGCTTGAACACTAAAATCCCCGTTTCACTGTGGAGATCTTCCTCCATGATGGGTTAGGATCCTTATAAATAGCTTTTTCAGAGCATTTTAGAGGTCAAACTCAACCAGAATTCTAAAGTTTGGGGGTGTTCCGGACCCAATGCTTCATACTAAGTTCAAAATGTTTGACTTTTTCATAAACCTTCTACAACATTCTGTGATCTTTAACTATCTTATGCTATCTCAACATTTGTGAAGCATTTTTTTCTATCTAAAGTCAATCCTTGTAAATGTATAGGCTTTGGAAATGTTCATAACCTATTTGGAAAGATTTTGAAACCGATAATAACATTATCAAGAACCTGTCAGACAGTTCGGGAATTAATCATACAGTTTTCAGGAATCAATTGGAAGGCTTCAAATCTCCAATCACAATGTTGCCTGGAAAGCTACGGTAAAATCCATCCCTCATTCAGAAGCAACCAACTGATTCTCTTACTCACGGAGATGTATGGTCCGATCACCACAGTGGAACAGTTCGCTTACAAGGCTTTAGTGGGCAAATCGTGAATAGGTTTGACATTTAATTACCTGACTGTCACTTTGGTGTTTGTGGGTTTTAATATTCATTTGATGAGAACATGTAGCATGCCAGGATGACTTGTATAGATATGACCATAATGTTCAGAGTGTCCAGATCCTTAATGTTGTACACTCCCTGTGTCCTCAGGAACAAAAGAAAAACACTTTAGCCACAGCTTTACAGTTGGTGCTCCAAATTGGAGGAATGTGGTCCCTGAGGGCATCCGACCAGCATGCTTCTCTATCATCTTTCAGACACAAACTGGAGACATCAGTTGTGTTTGAGCCCTTGATGTACTATATCAGGTACCCAGGTGAAACTGGTGAGGAGATTCAAACCCAATGCTATCAATGCAGACGATTAAGTGCTGTTTGCCGAGGCCAAGGTCACGATGTGAGGTGAAATCAATGTAAGGTCATGGCAAAGATCATGACAAAGCTATGTAGGTGATGCCACATTCCAAACTCCCAATAAGTTACACGATTATTATAATATAGTGAAACACGTTTGAGGATATTTTATTTACATGTTAATAGACAACACAGAATGACATAATTTTAAAATGAAATGCAAAGGATAAAATTTTAAAATTCCACCAAACCCAAATTAGAAGCCATACCCCTTCAGTAAAGCCTGCACTCCATAGTAGGGCCATCTCCCTGGCATCGATGGTATTGGTCTGGTCTGCCTCTCAATTCTGAATTTTTCCTTCTTGCTTTATGTTTGTTCTGTCTTTAGAATCTGTTATAAAATAGAAATTAAGAACTATTAAAGTACTCATTATATAACTTGCATAACCATTGACTGGGATACAAATCTTCCCGCTATGTGAGTAGGCAAGGCTATATTTCTGTGTATATATGCTCTAATGTACTGTTGATGTGAACACAATGTGTACAACGGATCATCTCACTCTTTCCTTTTGTTTACTGAATAAATATCATAACAGTAAGAGGATAACAGTGTGGCTGGTATAATCTTTCTACTGGGAGAGATCAGTGCCAAATATAGTAGTTGCTGGATTAACATATACCTTTGGTATGGGCCATGGTGGCGCAGTGGTAACACACTCACCTCCCACCACTGAGGTCGGCGGTTCAAACCCTGGACCTTGTGCCGGAAAGTTCGTAGTTGCCTACTGACGGTCGGCAGTTTACAGAGCAGAACCTTGACCAACTGTATGTACTGGTTTCCTCTGCCCACAAAACTACCCATAATTAAATGACCTGTACAGTGTTGAAAACGACAGAAAACCTTAAATAAATAAATACATAAATAAATATACCTTTTGTTTTATAATAAATGTTAACTTTTTTATTATTAATTTACAAGTTTCTGATCAGTTGCCTGCAACAGTATATTCCTGGTAAGGATATACAAAGTGTCATGGAGTTCAAATCATGAAGTCAAACAAATTTGCCTTTTTTGAGATTTAATCTTATTACAAAAACCTTATGTATTTTTTTATTATTTAAAGGATGCTATGCCTCGGTCTCACCTTCTCTTGTGATAGTATCTGTACATATTTCAACTGCATGACCTTATTCTTAAAATGGCTCTGAAAAGAAACCTATCTGACTACACTGTGGCATTAAATTTAGACAGCATTAAAGTTAGACAAGTAGTCATTGTATTGTCTGATTTTACATAATTTTCTTAAATTATTAAGAATGCAATAAGTGAAAACCTGGTTTGTATGTATCAATGTATATGTATCACATAAAACGGGTTTAGCTACCTATTTTGTATCATTGTCTAACATTAATGCTGTCTCACATTAGATTTAGATTTATTTTATTTTTGTTTTAAGTCATGTTCAACAACCAGTGTCATATTGCAACGGGTAGTTTTCAGGTGGAGGAACCAGTGCATACTTGTTGGTCAAGATTCTGCACTGTAAAGCACCGGACATCGGCAAGTAACTAACAACTTTCCGACATGAAGTGCCCAGGGCCATGACTCAAACTGGCAATATCAGAAGTTGAAGGCGAGCGCTGAAACTAAACGCTACACCACCGAACCCCCCTACCCCATCTCACATTAATAACAGGGTTTGATCTTCCAAGTTAGATCCCATTAATTTTTGAGACTGAATATCTGGATCACACAAAAATATCAAAGATTCGGATTTTCTCATTTACTTATTATTGTTTACCTTGGCAGAGGTTTGTGCTCTCTGAGTGGTCTTGTTGTTTTTACCTCTCCTGATCCAGATACTGGAAGGCTGTTATAGAAAGAAATATATCCATAAATCCCACTCCTTTGTAAACTACATACCAGTGATCAGGACTGATTTTCTGGTTAACCTCCCTCCCCCTTGAAGGACTGCCCAGAAAGAATGCCAACAATTATTGTTCAAAGCCAAAAACCATCAAAACATTAGCAAGAACAAAAACAATCCCTAATGTACAACAGACTACCCCAGCACTTCTAGAAAATCTCCCAATCTCAGGTTTTCTAACCTTCCTCTAACTAAACCCTGCCTGGGTGTTTTTTCCCTTGTCATAATTGATTTTCTTTCATCTGCAAAGTCATTTCAGATCCAGTTAGGCTTCTATAGAGAATATTTTCTATATTTAAAGAGTTTAAAAAAGAACCTACAGCATCTGGACTCTTTCAGCAATTTTTTGAGATGAAGTTTTCCAAAATGTATTTTAATATCTATAAACACACACATAAGCTTTCTGATAGAATATTGCTTAGCTAAGTCAATATATTTCTTACAGAGATTGTCGAGTACAGTTCACTCTGGCAAATGGGTGAAAATATATCCCAGGAAAACCAAGAAAAACAGAGTTACCCTTGAATGTCATCATTTGTTCCTATTCCTCAACGGTAGAGCTGTATAACAAGATGAATCCCTGTTTGGTTTACATCTAATTAATAAAGGAAAGTCGGAAAAAGGGCAATGCCATTACCTCCGGATGCTTAAGCCCATTGCACATATGAGTGGCATGGTGTGACTACAAACTTAGAAGCAAATGAAAATCATTAGCAGTCATGCTAAATCCAGATTTATTTGTATCCAGACAGTAACCCAAACAGTCACAAAATTTAATGGGATCTTAGTTTGACCAAGACCAATCTTCTGATTTTTTTTCATGAAGTTGCAACTAGTAGTGTTTGCATAGTCAGCTAACAGACAAACAGACAAATGTACAGACAAACAGATGGACATGAAACTAATATCTCCTTGATAGGTAATAATGCAAATGAATCTTTGTTTTATTAGTAAAATATACCACCACCATTTCTGTATCAGTATAATTTAGGTTACTGTATAGGAAAAACTACTATTGCAGTTAGTATTCTAGAAGTGCTGTGTTCAGTTCACTTCATAGCTATAGCTGATGCTGACTTGCTAGTTATTATGTTTGCATCATATTTATGACTCGTGAAGCTCATGTCTTCATAGTGTGATACTTTTTACGGATTAATGCTTGTTCCCACAGCAACAACAGGTGGCGCTCTATTGTCAATGACCAGGGCTGGTTTTTTCCATTTTGCTGATTTTATTCGCAGTGTTTCCGTATTGCCAACTGTCAGTGGTCCATTCAAATCTCAGTTTTTCCTCCTTCCAAAAGAAAATGGCTGGCATTAGCAGTTATTAGTAACTATACATCAAATATCTACAGGTGTGGTCAGGGGAGGGTAATAATTTATACCCAAGAAACATAAGTTTTTTTGTGATATAAAGATCCCTGAGGTCCTCAGTGGCCTAGTGGTCAGCAAGTTTGGCATCTAATCACAGCCAGTCACCTCTGCATGGGTTCAACTCCCACAACTGGCAATGTTGTGGACCTGTCCCAATTTGACCCTGGCTGTTGAAACCCCCAAATTTGATATATATACAGATCCCAGCTCAGACTTTAATATCTGGTGTGTCCACCATTGGTGATTGGGTGTTGGTGGTAGGGTAATGTGGAAACAAACACTATGGCAGCAATTTCAAGCAACATTAAAGTCAGGATCCAGGACCCACAATTGTAGATGGTTCTAATGCATTGCCATAGCTGTGTGTAATGGATATAGAGAAACCACAGGCTTTTGATTCCATATAAACTCTACCTGGAGAACTCCAGATTGTACCATTGTCCATTTATGTTTTGTTCACACTTTTCCAATATTCAACCATTTTAAATTTGTGCTTTATTGTCTCAGACAGTGTCAGATCTATACTTCACATATTAAAATTCGGTGATAAGAAACATCTTCGGTAAGACTCACCTGTTCTAATTTGATTTCCTTAATTAGCATTTTCCCCTTTTTTTACATAACCAGCCCTGAATTACTGACCGAATATGTCCGTTAACCGTCACTTTTGCCTATTTTTGTTATTTTAGCATACTACCGTCCCCCCTTTGTGTCAAGATGTTGTGCCTGCAAAGCAATAGATTAGATATTGTATTAGAGACATTACACCTGACAAGTGTGAACTTAGCTTTTCTTAAGCTTTGAGGTTAATGATGAAGCCTATCCACTTTTAAATATAAATAGCATGGCAACGAGACAAAACATTGCTCACAAAGTTACAGATGGTTAAAACAGTTAGTGAAATAACTTCTAACCCCAAGGCAAACTGAGGTATTCATTTACTCCTTTTTGTCTCATCCCAAAAGACCTGGAAGCTGTTTTCCAATTTGCATTTTAGTAATCACCCCCTAGAACAAGTAGCTATATTATTGACACATCTTTCTAATTACCAGTTGGGTTTCCTCCTGCCATCTTCTGGCACAAAAATGGTTAAAACCCTGAAAGTCTGAATATTAAACTAACCACAGAAGAAGTCAAAAGACATTTGAATAGGAAGCCTCAACATAAGAAGGAGGTGTGAATAACTTTGAGGTTTATTTTGCATAATTACTGCATAATGCCACACGTTTTAAGTGTACTAACTTAAGTCACTTGTAAACATTCTCGTCAATGTAAAATTCTTATTTATTATGCCTGGATATTGACAGGGTTATTACTGAGTGCATTTTATACTGTGTACTGTTTCTAAGAATTTTATTTTCTAAAATAATCATGAACATTATTTTTTCTTCAATATTAAAAATTCGTAAAAGAATACCCTATCTCTGACTTTAAGATAGTTTTTTTACACCAAAGAAAAGACAATTCTGCAGGGCAATGTGTCATGTTTTGAGGTATCTTTCCCATCTAAAAACTCTCTCGTGTTTCTAACCATCAACAACCATCAACCAATTCACCACAATGTAGTGGTTATGTAACATGACACTCGAGTTATTCACTCCTAAACACACCACTGAATTATATGCATGCCAATGTTTGGTTTTTGCCTCACACACAACAAAAAAAAATTCCCAGTTTCAAAAGAAGTACCTTTAAATGTAGTCTACATTTACATTAAAGGTAAAGGTGTGGTGTGTCTGCCTGTTGGGGGGGGTGGGTGGGGGGGGGGGGGGGGGGGGGGGGTAACATGAACTCCCATAACAGAGGCTGTGGGTTTGAGTCCAATTGGAAAAGTGGTAAAGTTAGTAGTTGTTTGCCAATGCCCAATTGTCTTCAGTGCAGAAGGTTGACTAAGCAGTTTGTGCAGCATTCCTCATATCATCTGTTTGACAGTGAAATTTCTCCATACACTGTTGTTTCTTTTACTTGCCATGTATATGTTATGCCTCGGTCACACATTTCCATGCAGTAGTATCCCACACTTTGCAGTAGTTTAGGAGTCTAAAAAGCACTTTGGCCTCACCTTTGCACATGATGCTCCAAGGATTTGGAATGATCTGCCTGATGATGTACACTGCGCCAAATCTCTCTCTCTTCATTCAGGAAGAAGTTGAAAACCTATCTCTTTGTAAAGGCTTACTTGCCTAAACTTTCCGGTCTTGAGGATGTAACAGGATTTTCAAGCATTTTAAAAAAGTGGTACCAATTTTTATTTATTTATTTACCTATTTATTTATTTGCATCATTTTCAACACTACAGGTCATATCACGATGGGTAATTTTTGTGGGCAGAGGAAACCAGTACATACAGTTGGTCAAGGTTCTGTACTGTAAACTGCCCACCATCGGTCAGCAACTTTCCCACATAAGGTCTAGGGGTTTGAACTGCCAATCTCAGAAGTGGGAGGTGAGCATGTTACCACTGGGCCACCGTGGTCCCTAAACAAATTGTACCAAATGCAAAGTGTGTTCTTTGTTGCATCTTACCCAAAAGCAAATGTTGTTGAATCACGCCAAATACATCCTAACAAGACACACAGCAAACAGTACCAAAATGATAAACAAGTGAAAGTACATGAACCTGTGCATGTTTACACCCAATGACCCCTTCACGGAAAATTGTGACCTAGGTGTTAGGATGCTTACTTTAGCATCATATTTCATTGATTTTGAATGCACTTTAACCTTTCAACTTTGGCATTTAATTAATTAATGCAGTTAGAATATTTAAAATCTATCTTGAGGGATATGGAAGTAACTGTTGTCAACAAAATAGTACTTAGTATTTTTAGCAAAGAAAAAGATATATTACACAAAACTTGTATAATTCTGTATAAAACTTACAGACAAAACAAGCTAAATTTGTCTCTGCAGAAAAAAAAATCCAAAAATGTAGATTTTTTTTAGTTTTATCCTTTTTTTATCAATAACAGCCCAATAAATTAGGAGTGCACAGAAAGATAAAATAAATTGCTGAGCATTTTTGCAATATTTTAAACATACACCCTTTCCCACTCCTGCATAAACGGGCATATCCAACTAGCTAGCCTTGCTGTAGGCTAGACTCTCTTTGAAATTTGGAAAATCTTTATTGATTTGCATATTATGTATTACCCCCAATTAGATGTATTTGGCCTAAATGCTGGCAAATAAAGGTCGCATAGTTTTTTAGTGCAAACTCTCTCAGAGAGTTGTAGATCATGGAAAAACGCCAGGAAAAGCCAGAAATTAGGGGAGTATGTTATTTCAAAGAGATAGGTTTTCAACTTCTTCCTGAATGAGTAGAGAGAAGTAGCTGAATGTATATTATCGGGCAATTCTTTCTAAACCCTTGGAGCATCTTATGAAAATCTGAGGCTGAAATGTTTAGTAGACTTATATATACTGATGAGGCAATGTGTGGAACCTCGAGCAACACACCATCGGTTTGACTTCTACGTGCATTGTACACACTATATCTAGGTTTAAGAAAAGGTTCAAAATATTTTGGATAACCACTTCATAGGAACTTGTACACCAGTAAGGCAGTCTTAAATGCAGAGTGATATCCTGCCAAAATATGAAGCAAACTGAACCATAACTGAACGTAGAAAAGCCTGGCCATTTGCAGTTCTTGGCTCAAGTAAGAAAAGGTGTGGAACCCAGGTATAATGTACATAAGTGACGTAATAAATTACAAACCTTTATGAGGGGGCTCCTTTGTGTGGTGAGTAACCCACTGGCCCCCATCCTCTGAGGTTTAGTTCAAACTCCATGCCCTATGTGAGGAAGTTGATAGTTGCTTACCGATGTGAAGCGGTTTATAGTGCAGGATCTTGACCAGCTAGTATGCACTGGTTTCCTTTGCTCTAAAAACTACCCCTCAGACCCCAGTTACACATGGCCGGATGTACCGCCGGATCGCGGCAGGTTACCTAATTTGGAAAATGTTGAAAAATGTTGAGTGATTTACAGATCATATTTTCCGCCCGTAAGGGCATCGGTAATGTCCTTGTGAGACCCGTAATGGCATGCTTTGATCCATAGGGATCCGTAGCGGCATGCTTAAAATCAAATAAGATCCCTAGACCATTACAGAAAAATCAAACATGCTTGATTTTTCTGGGAAGTCTGTACAGAAGTGGTGTCCTTAGTTCTTCCATATCTCATCCGTAGCTCATCCGTGAGTGTCCTTATTGTCCGTATACCCATCCTGGATGTCCTTGTGGCATTTCTTGCATCCGTGATGCTTCCGTGCAATCAAATATCGCCCAAAACATAGCCAGATCTAACCGGATCTGCTACGGATTGACTTGGAAAGGGTTTGGGGATTAAAAAAACAGTCAAAAAGACATCCGCAAACCGTGAAAATGTAACTGGCCCCTAATTTGTCTATACAATGTTACAATGGAGATGTTAAAGCCAAATAAATGCGATCCAAACCTTTGTGTAATTGTTTGAAATGATTTTTCTACAAATTTGAGCCTCAAAAGAGGCTACCAGTTAGTGTACACTTAATGTGTGAATGTACATGTACTAAGTTAGTATTTTTTATACCAAATTAATATATGTGTTCAGAGGGTGGGAAAGTAATCAAGTAAGTTTATAAAGTTACTCTCTTAAACATGAGACCACCCTGTAACACATCTACTGGTAGTGCGATGAAATATATCTGATACATTTGTTCTGAATTAAGACTGAACCTTACTGGGGGTTAATCATCTGCATCTGCCTTGTTAAAATGGTTAAACTTTGGGGATTAAATGATATTATGTTGATATAATGTAAAAAAAAACTTGGGAAAAACATTGATGTTGTTATCTGAATTTGTGGAAATATAGGACCAGTTTGTGAAACCATATGCTTATAAACACATGTTTTAAAACATTTAATTTTGTTTATGTTGTCTATATATATTAATATATATTAGTCATAACTGGAAAGATTTCACAATCTGATGTACTTGAACTTCAGAGTGTACTTAAATATGGTCTCAAAACCAAGGTATTCTATAGTTACTCAGTACAGCAAAATATACTACATAATATTGAATAATATTCTCAGTGCAATTCAGTGCAATAAATGGATGTTTATGTAAATTATCTATGTTATTCTGTGAACTCCAACCCAATTTTTTCATGGGAGAAAACTACATTTCTCACAAAAAGGGCGAAGGAAACTAGTGCATACAGTTGGTCAAGGTGCTGTACTGTAAATTGGTGACCTCCAAGCAACTACCATCTTTTTTAACACGAGCTCTAGTGAGGCTTGCACGTCTAGAGATCACTTTTAAAATTTGTTTTCTTATTTTTTTTTTATCTTTGGACTTTTATGAATTGTGGCATAGAGTGATAAGTATCTGTCTCATCACTAAAGTTAAGTGGCAATGGGCTACGTTAGCAGTGGGATGGGTGACTGCTTCAGTACACTCTTCATGTTGCTGATGGCTTTGCGGCTTGCGCTAATAGACCAAAACCCCCTTTCGGCCTTGTTTATCTCATCAGTGGGAGGCGAGTTTGTTACCCCTGCAAGGCAGTACTGAAACTATGTAAGCCCTTAGCCATCAAGTAATATTTAGTTTTATAAAAAAACCTTGTGGATTAAATCCCAAGTCCTCAGATCTTAAAGACCAATGATTAGTTGGCCTTGTCCCCACTTATAATCATGTGTGATTCATATGCATCTAATTCTTCCTCCCTCAACATATGCATATGTTGTACAAACAGCTAGATTGATATCTGAATTGGTGAAAAGATGGGTCTATATATTATATAAATGCCCTTCAAAAAGAATTGTCAAAATTAATTAGTCAGTGGGAAAGCCATGTATTATTAAAAAAAAGAGATGTTCACATGAGAGAATAAGGCACATAAAACTCTGTAAACACCTCTCACATTTCTCCGTTCAAATGTATTAGTTTCAACCCATCCTGTATCACTCCGAAGGCATGCTACCCAAGTGTGAATCCCACTGAAGCACCCTGAGCATGTCTTATCCCAATATGAAGTAGACCAAACGTGGTTGAACTTCAAATGAAGGGTGACCTACTAATCCTGTTGTAGCTTGTGACCGCACCACAGCATGGTGTATCCTAGGTATCTGTAATTGTACTGTTGGATCCGATTTAAAAGCTGCTGTAGTAATTTCGAAATCCACAAAGTATCATGGCCTTGCCTTGTTCAACCAAAGATATGTTTATGGTCGATTTGTCAGTCTGGCAACCTATGAAAGCCCCTTTAGTAAGGAAGATGACACTCTTGAGGTGATAGTTTCTTCTTTAAGTGAATGTATCTTTCACCTTGTCAATGTAGAAAACTCTTCTCAAGTGTCTTTTTCAATGTCACTTCTTTTTAAAAGAACGTGTCACTGGTCAACAAGTGAAATATCATTTTAACATCAAGTCCCAACAATAAAAGAGATTGATTTTTAAAAGTTCCCAAATGTAATTGCTATTTTATGGCAAAACATGGATCGCAGATCGGGAATCAATTAAAATATTCGGGGAAGGGGTCCTCAAATGATCTAATATTTTCTTAAACTGTTCCTGGACCTTATCAGATATTAAACTTGGGAACCCATTATCTTAAAACTATCTTAGCATTTGCAAATCAACCAACATTTTCCATCATAAGTCGATCATAACAATCACATAGGCATTCTTTGAGGTTTGTAAACCATTCAGATGGATTTAAAAACTATTACAAACTTTCTGGGAACCTATTGGAAGACTTCCTGAACCACTCACAATGTCACAATGGAAAGCTGGCTTTTCAATTATTCCAATCAGGAGGTAGGTTGGTGATCTTATCCCTCACTGATTTTGAGTTAAGGAGATTGCAGCTAGTCCAAAACTCACTCTGCAGGGTTTTCACCCGTTCCCCTAAATTCTCTCACATTACCCCTCAACTGAAAAAACTCCATTTGCTACCAGTCAGATACAGGGTACAATTTAAAATTGGTCTTATTACATATAAAATTCTCAACCAGGGTCAACCAGTTTACCTAAGAGAATTAATCCACCCCTACTCCTCTTCCAGAAACACAAGGCGAAGTACCCCCAAGCTCAAGTTCCTTCAATCCCCCACTTTTGAGTTTGGCAGAGTTCACAAATCAATTAAACACTTTTCTAATTCCTTCAGTCACTATGCCCCTGCCCTTTGGAATTCTTTCCCTCTCCATGTAAGAAATAGTCCCTCTGTTGCATCTTTTAGGAAGCACCTCAAAACCCACCTCTTCAGCTCTAGCTTCCCAACTTAGTTTTTCTTCCCTCCCAGTCAAACCCACAATCCTGGATTATCGACCTTGAACATCCCTGGACTTCCCTATGATAATGATTTTGTTTAATTAGCACACTGAGTTCCCCTTTGTGGGGAAGATATTGCGCTTGCAAAGCAGTAGATTAGATTAGATCAAATTGCCCCAATAGAACAGCCATATATTAAGGGTTTATAGAGGACTTTCACTGTCACAAAGATGTTATGCAAAACCTTGGTAACAAGTTGGGTTTGAGCATCTGTTTGTCTGCCTGTCCACATGCACAACTCCCAATAACTATATATCTCGTATCAGACTCACATTTTCATACCCATGTGTAGTATAACCTTGACTTAGTCCTTCTCAAAATTAGTCTGCATCCAGAGTGCAAATCCAGATTTTTTTTGTGCATTTTTCAGCACTACTTGTCAGAGATGGTTAGCCTTGCTGAAGGCTCAAGTGTCTTTATTATTAAGAGAAAATATACAGAAAAAATATCCAGTTTGCATAATGTACTATTACATTTACATGTGCTGGATATAACACAAGAATATGGCTTCTGTGTGCTAAGCGTATATCTTCTAACATGTACAGGTGGTTTTATGAATAGCAAATATCTGTGTACAAGTATGAAAACATATGGTACAAATTGGAGCCTTAAGCAAGGCTAAGAAATGGTTTGTGTATTGACAGATACTGCTTCTTAATTCTTGTATACAACACCCAGAAATACACTGAAAGTGACATTTAATAGGATTTGGACAATCCTGGAGTGAAAACTCTCCCCATTTGAAAACTTTGAAGTTTTCTTGTACAGAGAAAGAATACACCTTATGATATCTTTCCACACAAGTATAGATTTTATCTTATCTCAAGAGAGATATTTAATTGAATAGGTTCTCATATGTCACATAAAAGTGTGGGAAAAATTAAGCTATAGTCTCATGAACACCAAATTTTTGCTTACAAGAAAACTTATTGAGATGATAGAATGACATATTGTTTTAGGGTTTGTGTTTCTCTATTAATTTCAAATTTTAGGAGCTGAAAACTCTATCAAATGCCATTTTAGGTCTGGCAAAAAGAAACCTGATGAAAGGTTTTTATCCAAGGATCTGTTTGTCATGGAAATGTGGGGAAATGGTATCTTATATACTCATATTTTAAAATCTAAACCACCCATAAATGAAAGAGTTAGTATTTTTCATGATTTTTGCCTATGGGAATAAAAAGTTTATGTTAGTAGGACTTGGTCCAAGGAAGGAACGATAAAATATTCAGAGAGATCCGGATTATATTCTGGTAACGCCCCCAAAAAACCCCGAATTTTTTTCAGAAATGGACCATGATATAGGTTTGCACTCCAAGGACACTTTCTAGTTCTGCTATGTTTTATTTGACCTAATTACCCCCCCCCCCCCATTCTACCCCTCAGTTCTGTCCCAAAGTAACACTGTCTTTGAGCAACTAAGCCCCTTCATCCCCGTACAGTATCTTCATGATCTCGTGAACCCTTCTTTTGACAAACATGATGTCCATTAAGGTATCTTGCTGTTACTTGACAAGAAACTGACCATCTCTTAGAATACCCGCCAGTGATCAAAATGCACAATAGATTGTGGGTGAGAATAGATTTCCCCACCCTTCTTCCCCCCAGGGAATCACAAATATACCTAATCTCCCTTGATCATAAGTAAGTGCCAATACTCAAATGCGGTGATGATTGGACATCACGATAATTTGTTTTTCAAATCTACCCTAAAGGACAGAGCACTTCCGTGGTTTTAATGAAAGGAAGAGCTGAAACTTATCACGATAGCCTTTCAGAAGGCTTTAAAATATATCTTGTAAAACCTAATGTATTAATGCCATTATATTTCAGGGTGGACAGGGGAAGTTTATTTGGGATGATTTTGAAGATAACTTAATTATTTTTGAAAAAAAACGTGAAAATTTAAAACCTGAAACCTTCATTTGTTGACTTATTGTTTTTTACGCAAAGAAAAACTATCACAGATCAAGTAAAAGACCAAGAAGTAAGGAAAACTAAATAAAAAGATAAAAATATTTCTATGTTTGTAAACAGCATTTTATTTCAGTACAAAAGTAAACAATTGTTTCATTTCACATTCAATTAAGATCACTGATACAAAAATGTACATCATTGTAAGCTATATGTTGATTGGCTTTGTGCCCATTTCCTGTAAAACTTGCATTATCGCCCATACAGAAGCCTTCTGAAAAGTCAAGATTTTTTTTTGTTTATAAACTTTGAATTTGTCAGCGTTAACTGTAATTAAAATAAACTGGTGTTATATGGCACGATATAGGCACATAAAAATAAGTTTTTTTTTCTTCAAGTTAACTTTTTTACCAATTTAAACATTACTTCTGGAACAATTTTTTTATCAGCCAAGGATTTCTCTTTGGGTTCCAAACAAGTCCCAAAGCCATACAATAAATAACATAAAGGGAACTGAAGTAATATGGATTCTTCAGACAAAAGAACAGACATATGCCTATCTACCTAGTCTTAAAATATATACACCCCCACCTGCAAATGACCAATAAAGCCCCACCCCAGGGGGAAAGCACATGATTGCTACCTTTAAGGTGTTATGCAATATCAGATCCCATGGGTAAATGCATAGTTGACACTCAACTCGATAGCCACAGGCTAGTAAGGGGTGACAGGTTGTGCTTGGGGCTTGATTTATGTATGTTGACATTTCTGTATGCATGTGTGTGTGTTTTATGTCTGTCCACCTGCTGTGGAGGGTACTAATTTCGCATATAGGAGATGGATGTATCAAGATTCTAATTATTTTCTAAGCATACTACTGTCTACAGATAGATAATGGTTAGATTGTAAACTAGCCTGGCCTCCCAGGCTGTCTGAACCATAATTCAAATGTGTAACACTTTTTGTCATAATTCACACTGTATCAGAGGCCTTTCTAGTCTGGGACACATCATCTAGCTGAGCTAAATACATACATGAGAACATTTGGTGAAAAATACGTATAATACAATCAAACAGTTTTTTGTGTCAATACTAGATATATTAACGCCTGTGGCAAGGCTAATTTTAAAAATTACTTACACATATTTAAAGTTTCCTGTTAAGCCTAGGTCATACCTGTCCATACAGTTGTATCTGTACATATTTCATTTTTGGTTGATGACGTCATCCTTATAGCTCAGAGAAGAGACTTTAAATCTTGGTAGTAAACGTTGAATAGTCATACATCCTATATATCCCTGTATAGGAAGTGCACCCTTCTTCACCCCTTCAATATGTATATTGTTGCACAGATTACGAGAGCGGGATTTTTTCAAACATTCTGGTGTTGAGCCTTAGAGTCTGCCTCGGCAGAGGTTAAGTTCTATAAAAGTACAGAATAGAATAGACTATGATAACATTAGAAACTGTTGAAAATTACACCACAGTTCTACTAAAGGTTTTCTCCAGTGATGAAGAAGTGGTTGGTAACCTCCGCTAAGACAGCCATTTTTATATTTCACCAAAATATTGTTGAAAATCCAGGATCTTTAGTTTAAAGATGGGTCCCAAAGTAACTTCTGCCTTTGGTCAGTCCCTTCCCACATAAAAATATCATAAAGATGTGTTCTATTAGTTTTGGAATAATGGCTTACACAGTCAGACAGACAGACAAACTGACAGACAAACAAGAACACCTCAAAAGATGACCTCCTTGTTGAAGGTAATAGTGCCTTGAAAGAAATTCATAAGGAATAATCATGTGGTACAATTTTTTTGTCAGTCAGTTTATAACTATTTCTATTCAAACTGGATAATTGAAGTAAAGGACTATTCTAGTGATTTGTAAAATTTTTAAAATCAACAAATCTGAACATGACAAAGCCATTGAAAATGGGTCTATACACAACAGTGTTTATCTATTTGAAGAAGACATGAAGAAATGGATAGAGAATATGTTCCTAAACTCTCAAGATGGCTATAAAAATATACATTGTATTCACTCTGTCTTCAAATTTAGTCTGACATATATATTTCTATCTGTGTGTCTTGGGAGAGTGGGTTCATGTTTTTTTTGTCCTTATAAAGATGATTTAAGAAACTCCTTGTTTGGGTAAAAAAAATGAAAAATTGAAACCTAAAACCATTCAAGCCTGTTTCACTATTTTGATAAGAAAGCAAAGTGATAAATCAACAGTTTTTGGAACACACAACTCACAAACCTGGGACAAGTATATACACAAGTTTAGCTGCTCCTATATTCTTGAAAAGTTGAAAAAACTCTCTCTAAACAAAAGGCATAAGGCATAGTTTCCTCACAGCCAACTCTCCAGGACTTACGCAAATGGCTGACCGTACTACGCCTCACCGTAACTTGCAACATCAGCAACACAAAATTCTTATAAGTACTTGTTACCTTTGCCAAGTATGGTGGTGGAGTTTATGGGATCACTGGATTATGCTTGTTTGTATGTTACTAAGATTACAAGCCAATAAAATGGATTAGAAAGCAATCAGAACTTTTTGGGAGCCAATTGAAAGGTTGCAATGTTGTTCAGGAAGCTATCAGAAACCTATCAGAAATTTGCTGAACGACTGTGAATGGTTTTATTTTTGGCAATCTGGATGTAGGTTGAAAACCCATTCAGCATAGTGGAACTGACCATTAAGTGTATAAAATGTATGACTTGATTGATGGTTAATTGCAAAAATAAAAATCTTTACCATTTATTCCCTTGAGAGAGTAATTTGTGTATATATTGAGTGCATACAAAAAACTCCCAAAACCTAATATATATTCAAATTTTTAGCCTAAAATTAATAGGTTAGACACAATTTTAAACACTCAAACATTTACATACTTAATTAAATGCTAACTGTTTTCCCCCGGCACCTTTTAATTGGGTGTCAAAGGTCAAAATGTTCAAAGGTATATGGGTGAATGGAAAAACCATAGGATGGTAGTAATTTTAGAGGAGGGCTTTTTATATCCTGGGAATAAGAGCTCCTGAGTGATTTCTCCCTGTGGAGTTAAAATGGACATGAACATAATGTACAGATATGAAATATGAACATCCTTTAATTCAATAGTCAAAGGGTTAAAACAACACATTAAAATCAATGTAGAATATCTATGTATATAAACAGGCATCTATGAAAAGATGGTAGTCATTCTATTTCTCCATATCTCTATGTACAAATGTTTACTTCATCTTTGTCTGTAAATAAACAAACAAATGATCTCACAGCAGCGGGAAGGCATGCAAATTGTCGTCTGATCAAAGATTGCTAATATGCCTGACCCTGTAACCCACACATGGGAGAATAACCCCTGAGGTCAGGCTTAAGAAAACTCATATATCATAGCATAATGACACAACATCATTAAAACACTTTCTCCAGAGGGGGTCACTGGGAGAATATTGGCCTTTGACACACAAATTGATGGACAAAACACCAGAGGACGAAACCCTGTAAGGACAAAACCCTGGAAAATATGGTGTCTAGGATAAACCCCTGGTGAAAAGACATAACACAGGAATCGTTATTCTACAGAAATTATCACACACTAAAATATATAAAAACAAAAATGTATTTATTATTTGTTAAAGAAGCAATTACCCTTTTATTGTCATTGCTCAATTATTGCAAATCCGTTAAGTCTATTCAGGTAGTTGCTTATAATTATAGATAAACAGGAACGAAAGTCTATACTTGCATCTATAGTGTGAAACGTTTTTTTTTTATTTTGAGACACAATGAGTTTGAAGCCAGGGATTTTGTCCACCCGAATAAAATAGTTCTGGGCTTTTGTCCTAGCATGCAGGTTTTCTGGGGGATTTATCCATTTTACCTTGATAAAAATATAATTCATTTGTACATGCAAACAAGGTGTATTCTCTCAACAAGAGTATTGCAACTTGAATATCAAAGAGCAGTCTGCGACTAGCTACAGGTTGCACAGAGGGTTTATATACATGCAAGCTACACATGAGTGTATGATACGAAATGTGCAAACAATGTTAGTAAATGGGGAAAACCTATAGTAGAGTTAACAAAAAAACACATGCTCAAGCCTCTTGTACATTCCCCTTGAGACGTGGATGCGTTTGCATCCATACTGCATGTGGATGCGTTTGTATCCATACTGCATGCATGCAGAGAATAATGTGCACTCCAATTTTTATTTTGGGGGTCTCTGCGACCTTGATATCCTGTTATAAAATTGCACGTGTAGCTTTAGTGTCCCTTGCAAATCAGCCGATTTTCCTCTGTAACCAGGGCATACGTGCACGTATGATGAGATGTAAGAGAAGCTTAAGAAATATGTGCAGGACCCACAGGATGGCTTACTAAGAAATGTTAAGGGAATGTTTTAAAAGTACTGCATAAGAGACATCACTTTTTCTCATGCCAAAATAAAATTTTAAAAAGCCATCAATTTGGCCTTCAGCCTCCAAGTAGATGTGCTATCTAAATATTATTTTTTGAAATGGCTGGAAGATAAATATTATTGTATAATTTATTATCTCACATTTTTGGATTGTTAGGATTGAGTTTCAAACTTAGAACATTTGTCATTGCTAATGTAAGGCACTTTAAAGTGTTTAGAGTTGACTTATATAACCAGTGAGGTTTCAGTACAATATGAGATGAATGCCTTGTTGTAAAGAGTTTTATTTTTTTGTAAAGTCAGCCTATGTAGAACTTAAACACATGAAAGTATTACATTTTCTAGAGATTAGGCGCTATAAAAGTACTAATAAAATTAGAATTCTGCATTCAGCAGAAAGTATTGTTACCTCCATCAAGGAGGTTATGTATTTTGTGGAGTGTGTTTATCTGTTTATTTGGAAAATAACTCAAAAAGTTATGGACCATTTTTGGCGAGGCTTCCAGGAAATGCCAACACCATTAGTGGTGATCTGGATCTCTGTCTGTAACCAGGAATATTTGAAAGGTTTTTTATCATTACATTCATAAGCAATATTGGATGTATTGGGCTTTGGCAGAGGTATGCACCCTCTGAGGGCTCTTGTAACATCATTTATTTCAACTGAAATATATAAAGCATTCACGTTTTATAAAATAAGAGGTATACCTTTGAATGTGTCTGTTTCTGGATTCTAATAAGGCTGGTGACAAAGTTGAAATACAAAATGAGTAAAGGTAGAAACTTGAAGGGGCATAATATCAGTAACAATAATGCTTCAGACTGATAACAAATTTCTGATAAAAAATAAAATTAAAATTTATTTTGAAATTATATGAATAGAGACTGGGACCTTTAAGGTGTGATACACAGAAAATCAGAAAATGATATTTCTAAATTAGAATGATTATTGTTAAAATCATGTAAACAATTATACATTGTTATTTAATTATTCATTTTTAACCGTTGCTTTACAAAAGTGACAAATAAATTCATTTGGGGTGGGTGAAATGTATTTTAAATTCTTGCTATTATTACATTTTCATGTTTTCAATCCTTGCACACTTCAATAAATAAAATTGTTTTAGAAATATCCTGAATATAAAACATTCTAGAAGAATATTCCATCTCACAAGCACCAAATTTCAAAGTTTGCAGACAGAAGACTAGTGTCAATCAGTTGGCTTTTCCATTTATTTATAAAGGTTAAACCACAGAGATGGGTCATGGGAAATTGGTTATTTGGGTTTGAAACCTACCATACCATTGTTTTTTTGACATTACCATTGCACTAAATGCACATCAACTACTAGTCAGCTTGTCGGCTTACATTATCATAATGGTATTGTCATGTTTGGAGATTTAAATGCGAGTTTAATCAGCTTTAATAGACAACATTGTTGGCATCAAAAGTTATAAAACATAAGGCCTCGTGTTGTTCACATAACTTTGTCAAATGCTTTTAGATGTGAAGAATGTCAATACTTCAGTCATTGTAACTATTTTATTGTAACCTGTAAAACCTGTATGACATTCGAAAGATACAACTGAGCTTGTAACAATTGGCATCATACAGGACCAAAAGAAATATGATTTGACCTTATATTTATAGTATTTCAGGTATAATTCCCTGCATAATACATTTACTGGAATAAACCTTATTGTTGAGTTACATATATCTATAAATTAAGTTAGGAATTTAAGTTGTCGTCTGACAAAACTGTGGGTGTACAATAACGGCGACACAGTGGTGTTGACTTGGGACCTTTTCTGTTTTCTCTTTAATTGTCTCCTTTGGAAGCTTTCTTCCAGTTTGTGAATAAATGACAATGCAACTTTATACTGGTATGTGAAAATCTCGCAAATTGATGGCACAAAAAATTAGTATGTGTGTCAAAATTCTATTAAACATTTTATGCTCTATTTTCTTTTTAGTGGGTGGTATATAAAAATACTTTGATTGAGTCATTACCCTTCTCACCTAGCAATGTCTAAAATATTTCCAACTCGGTCTCCAATTAAAGCATTGTAGCCATATCAGATAAACTGCAAACATGACACTATATAACTGAATACCAAGCAACCCGTATGTCCTTCAGATACTGTCAAATGCTCTTATAATTGTTTTCTGATCAGAAAGTTATGTTACATTGCATCTGTCAATTACTCAAATGTGGTTGAATGTTTAAAATAAAATGCCATTGCATAGTGTGCTGTATTTGCGCAATAGGTTTTAGTATGGTTGAATTTGTAGATGATGTTTAATTCATAAAAGTCCAGTGACAAAAAAAAGATCTCTTGAAGCATGAGCCTTGCTGGAGCTCACGCTTAAAGTTCCTAATATTGTTCCACAAAGCTTTATATGCTAGCAGATTGATTCACTGGTAGCTTTGAAAACTACATTATTATAATAAAGTAATCTGGTCATAATAGTTTCACAGCTTTGCTGTTTGTAACAAATAAATAAATTCATGATAATGAAAAGTTCCAATTGAATTTATTGATGAAGAATAGATTTAAGTGCATTTATTTTCACATATTTCCACAACTGTGGCCCAGAAGATGGTTTTACCCCATCAAGGGTCAGTTTCCTTCTGAAGATAAATAAAATTAGAAGCCTTGCAAATATGTTTAGCTTTAGAGGTTGGAGGGTTTATATTAATCTGATTCAGTTTGAAGTTAGGAGTGGTTAAAATAGAAATTTAAATAAAGTATCATGTCAAGGCATTTGGAATTCTAATCTTAGAAAAAATCACTAAATGCCACTTCTTTTGGAGATATAACTTATAACTCTCCTGGCACATCTGCTGCACTCCTTTTTAAGAATTTGATGTCCAGTCCCTGAAGGCATGTTTTACTGTTTACATTTATCTAACACATCTTTTTGTCTTTAAATGTTCAACAGCGAATTCCAAAATAGGCCACTCTTCACATCAGTTGCACTTGTTGAGATGGGTGTATATTTTTAGTCACTTTTCTTGCATATGTAAGCATATTTATTTCAGTACTGCACTTGACAGTTTAGTTAGTGATTTTAAATGCTCTTTAACCTCTTCACTTGGGCTGTAAAGAGTTCCCTTGATCACCTGTTTAAAAAGGATAATTAGAAAACAAATAAACATGCATTTTATTATACAACTATATGTGTAAGGTGAACCATAAATTCAAAGCTTCAATGCAAGATTTAAGCGACAGTATACAAGTACACATGCATTCCTTTAAAAACTGCCGTCCAGTTGCATTCAAACTGTTGATTAGAACTGTAAGGTCATGCAAAAAGCACACTGTCGACTTGATGTTATAGTTAACCAAGTAAAATTATGCAAATGCCATTCTGTGGCTTCACATTATGGAATCCAATTCTATACCAACATATTAAATTGCTGTTTTGAATTGGACCAAATTGGTTTAATTGATACTGTTCAAATAGATAGTTTTGTCCAGTAAAATGGTTCACCTGCTGGTTAAGAGTCATAGGACTTGAATATCTGCACCAACTTACTACCTAAATTGAATGCAAGGTTTTTGTTGTATATATCAGATATCATTAGTATGTTTTGATATGAACCTTAACAATTCAAAAGAGTTGTATGAAGAATATAAGAAAAAAGTTACATAGGGATTCATTGTTTTGAACATTATGTTGACAAACCCACAAAACCACAAAGTCACACTACACAGTAAAAAAGATTTAACAGATTCAGGAATAAAATATGAATTTGACATTTTGAATAGAAGGTGGTTGATCATTGTAAACTAAAAAGTAACTATAATAACAACTTGCTTGTTTTATAAATATAGTCATAAACATATAGGAAAAGTTATGTTTTATTTTATAAAAGATATAAAAGTATATTTAGGTAATTTTTTATATTTTTAGTTATAACATTTGCATAGAATTACAAATAAATTTTATTGCACAGATATTGGTGTTAAATAATGGCTTCATGAAAATGTAGCCAAGGAAATATCACTTTCCTTGTGGTAAGAAAAGCAGGGTGTTAAAAGGAATCCATTTTGAATATAATATCTTATAAAGCAAGGCTTGTATGCTTCACCAAAGCAACAATAAAACTACATAACCACAATCCTTATAGTTTGAAATATATGTTGTGATCTTGGGGTATTTCTTATTGAATTCAAGTCACCCACAAACATGACATATTTCATGCTAGACATTATAAAATACAAAGAGGACAGGAAGTCAATAGATTGTCAGTCAGTCTGAGAAACCTTTAGAAATCATTTTATGACAAGTGTTTTTGTGTATGTTTGTGGGACCATTTGAAAAGGCAAAAAGAAACATTATTATTATAGCCTAGTTTAACTTGTCTCTGAAAATCATGAGAAGTTATTAATTTATTAAGTTTTTTGAAAACCGAAACTAGATGCCTTTGAAAGAGTCTAGTTCTTCTCATTATGATAAAGTTATATAGTTCAATGTATGAATGTAAAAATACACATGTCTAGCTGCTTATTTAAGTTTTTATTCAAACTTCCACTTTAAATTTAAATAATAATCTTACATCTGAAGGATGAAGTATCATCCTGAAAGAGTGTCAGCAGGTTTTCAGAACATGATAATATGTTAAGATGATTACAATAATGTGCCCAAGGGCAGGATAACTCTCTCATTTAAATGCACTCAAACATGTTGACATGATTGAAATATTTAACCTCTTTGAAGGGACACATATACATGTGAAAGGTGATCTTAATGCAGTCAGATCAATTTTCTAGTCTGTCAGTTAATGTTTTCTTTCAAAGCAACTCCGTTTTTCCAGAAGAATAAGATTTTATTGTATGTATTTTGTCATTTTAGGATGTTCTAAAACAAGCTTATGAATACTTTAGAACCACGTGGGACAGAGTTTGATTAGAAAGTATGTAGATCTAATCCTGAAATAAGAGACCAAGACTGACATTTCTTTTCTTGTATAATTAAATTTCCCAATGTCTGCTAAAGCTTAGTAATGGAAGCTAACTTAAACGTGATAGACAGGGATTCTTGAGTCACTTAATGGAGATATGTATACATTTGGTGTTGTGCATGCAGAAAGGTTTTCCAAATCTCTTGTGAATTTTTTTTCAGTGAAAAATCTTAACTAACTAGCATATGCACTGCTTTCCACGATCTCTTCAACTACCTGTCAATCAATCAATCAATCAATCAATCAATCAATCAATCAATCAATCAATCAATCATTTGTAAATCAACATCGGTGGTCATTGTTGGTATGTGTGGGGGCCACAATGGCACAGTGGTAACATACGCCCCTCCCACATCTGATGTTTGTGGTTCAAACCCCAGACCCTATGTGGGAAAGTTGGTAGTTCCTTACCGATGGTCGGCAGTTTATAGTACAGAACTTTGACCAACTGTATTTGGTGGTTTTCTCTGCCCATAAAACTATCCATCATGATATGACATACACAGTGTTGAAAGCAACATCAAAACCCAAATAAATAAATTGTTAGTATGTCAGAAGCTTGAGGAAAGGCTAATTTTACCCAACACCTGCAGAATTGGTTCAAGTGCAGCTGATCGTCCCTCATTCATTCAAAAGCCTCTGAAATTTCAGGTACTTTGATGACGTCAACAACACACCAGAAATGAAGATCAAGTACTTCTTAAAAGGTGGTCCCAATTTACGTCAAGTTAAACGAGGGATGTTAAAAGTAGTTTATGTTACAATATCTAACTTTATACATGGAGTGTGCACTTGAAAGTCTACACTGATTTAATAAATAAACAATTTATTTTAGAGACAAGACATTATAACAGACCAAGATATTCAAGCCTGTTTAGGTGTCTTGAATTTAAAGTCCATTTTACTCCAGATTGTAGGCCCTAATAGAGTTTCAAGGTCACCTGATTGAGGGATAATGTGACCTTTGCAATGGGCAAACCAAGACCTCGAATAATGCATTGATTTGGGCATGAATGTTTAATTACTTTGATTAACACTTAAAGCAAAAAGTGCATTTGCTGATAAAATAATATTTACTCCGTATATATCTATATGCTATTTTACAGACTTTCTAGCACTCTTACACACCTCTCTATGATGCCAGAATTGTTATTGTTTTTACTCTTCTCATTAAGAGACCTCTTGGAAACTCTTTGAGGATAATTTTTGGTGTGAAATATGTAATTAATAACAGTCTCCTACAGTCTCCAGGGTACCCTCAAATATTTTAAATATTTCTGAATACTACTCAAAATAAATTTAACCTACTTCTATTGAGCCTTAAACAGTCTATTATTGGAAGCCTGAATTTTGACTGTCTCGTATATATTTCTGTACTTTAAGCCCACAGTTCAATTGCTAAAAGAATCCAAAATCACTCAATGAAATTAACAGTCAATCCATCCATCCATCCATGCATCCATCCATCCATCCATGCATCCATCCATGCATGCATGCATCCATCCATGCATCCATCCATGCATCCATCCATGCATCCATGCATCCATCCATCCATCCATCCATCCACCAATCAATCAATCAATCAATCAATTGTGAAAGTGATTAATTTACAAGGTAATGGTTAATTACTTTCAAATATAAATGATCTAATACAATTGACGTTAGTGAACGGTTTTGACAAATGTCGTTTTTATTGTTATATTAAACGTCGTTTTACCAAATCCACAATAATGTGCAATAAAATATTTTACATTTATAGTGAGAGTAAACATCTTTAGCCTCATATAAACCCCTGGGGGTTTATGAATCTAGCTCTGTAAATTATTGTGGATTGAAAGAGACTAGGGGGTCATTATAAAATCCTGGCCACTGGAGTGTTAAGTGGTTAGTAAAGACGTGTTAAGTAGGACATCAAACTATCATTGTGATATATAAGGTAGAGCTTTTGAAATCCACAAACAACACACACTTATTATGTTTATTTATGCATCTCAAAAATAATAATAATAATAAAAAAAAAATAAAAAGAATTTTTAAACAAATTTGACCCAGCTTGAACCAGTGAAATTGCTGTATTTAGAGAGATAATTGGTGTGTCTAGCCTTGTAGTGACTCTACTTGAAATCTTTGTAGTTAAATAGGAAACATTTATATTTTTATTAGCAGCAATACAGGGCTTTCTAAATATATATATTTTTACTTTTGAAATTACATTCTATCATAAATACAATCACTCAACATAAAAAAATTCATATTATTTTGGATCAATGTCACCATCAGCTTACATAAAATTTACAAGTATGGCAAACAAGTAGGCAAACATGTATAATTGCTTCAATAGTAAAAATGTTCACTTTACTAACATTTTAAGTACAGTATACAATTACTTCTGACCTGAATGGACAATAGAACTCTTTTCCAAGACACACTAGAGACCAATATAGAGACACACATAAAGCACCAATTATAAATTGTGTAACAAAATACCAAAAATTTTCTCCAATAATTCTAACCTATCTTGTTGCTAATACACTTTTTTCAAATAATTTTAAAAGTATTTTTTAATATTACTAATAAGCAGAGGTTGGGTAAATTTTAAATGTTGGAATACAATGTCCTTTTCAAAAGCTATAACAGACCATGTGGGGGTGAGTAATATTTACATTATTATACCTCACTGCTACACGCCTATTTGATTGGTCATAGTCTGGTCACATGACACTTTATAAATACAGGTATAGCAGACTTTTAATAGTTCATAGGGCCATGTGATATTGAACATCTGCCATTACTGTTCTCACCGAAAACATAAAAAAGAATCTTTAAAGCAAAAAATACTTCGGTGTAATAAATGAACATACACGATTTTTGATAGTGGACTGGGAGTCGGGGGTATGACAAGACATATTTATGAAGAGTTTGATCTGTCTTTTTCAAAAGTTTATCTTTATATAGAGGGGAGGGGGGGGGTCCTTATCTTTGGCTGTTTCTTCCAGGCTACAATGAATACAGACATGCTGGTCAGCCTGTCTGCTGAGCTAAAACTACATTAAAAAATTGTGTCATTCAATTTTCTCTCTCTGTCTGTTGCTTCAGTGCTAGTAAGGAGGGTACCCTTCATTTTTTTTACATTTTTCTCTTCTTTTTAGCTATTACACCCAATATTACTTGGTTTTAAGTGAGTTATAGCTCTTGAATTTGATTGTTATGCATTTTATGAATTTCATCTTTCTTAGGAAGGGGAAAATGTCAAAATTTGAATTTGTCATTCTTAAAGACGATGAGATAAGATATAGATAAGATAGGTACTTGGACATTTCAATCTCTTTGGTATTGTGATGTTATACTGGCTTATAAATCAGTCCAGTATCTAAACATCAGATCTGGTTGATAGAAGAAATGCTATTATTAGTTTTTAACCAATAAGTACACATAAATACTATTCCTTGGCAATGGATACAGTATGATTAACTTAGTCATATATTTCACACTAGTTAACAAGTTTACTTCAATTCATTACCATACTTAGAAATTGTTCAGCTAGCCTTGTTTAAGGCTCAAATTTGCATGATATCTTTTCAAACATGCACACAAATATTTGGTATTTATGAAGCACTCATACATGTTGTGAGATAGAAGCTTATCAGACTTATCTGTATGCTGCTTTAAAAGTCAGTACATGTATGAGTACATTATAGAAAATGAAACTCCATTATCTGAACTGAAAACTTTCCCTAACTGCAAAGAAACTTGAGCCTTCAATCAAAGCTATTGTTGAGCCAATAAATTACAAGGATATGTCAACAGGCTTGATTGAATGAACATGTATTAGGGTATCTAATGCTCAAGCCACACTACAGGTGATATTTCCGGAGGGGGGGGGGGGGGGGCTATAGATGCTACAAAGAAATCAGAGGCGGATTGCTGTACCTCCTGTGAAACGGAGCTGCATAATTCAGGCTACAGTTTTGCTACGGACGAGAGTAGGTTTTGGGGAGGATGATGAACATGGTTTGATACGGAAAAAGATACAGAAAAGAAACTGTAAAGATATTATACAGTACAGTATGTAAGTATACAGTAAAGCTATGACAGACATGTAATTTCACTGGAGACACAGCAAAAGACAGAATGCCACAGGATTATCAGAATTATGAGGAAAGACAACAGGACGGTTACAGAAATTATACGATACTCATTATATAGCACATAGAGGGGCCACGGTGGCAGAGTGGTAACACTCTCGCCTCCCACCTCTGAGGCTGTGCTGGGAACCGAACCCCGGGAAAGCTGGTAGTTGCTTGCCGTTGGTCAGCAGTTTACAGTACAGAACCCTGACGAACTGTATGTACTGGTTTCCTCTGCCCTTCCAACTACCCGTCGTGATATGACCTGTACAGTGTTGAAAGCGACGTAAAACCCCAAATAAATAAATACATAAATATATAGCACATAGAATTTGACACCATAAATGGCAGATACAAATTTGGAACACTTAAAAATCCCTTGTGTGTGTGGTCACACCAGGCAAACCTTACAGAAAGAAGTCTAGGATTTATTTTTACTTATTTGGGTTTTAACGTCGCATTCAACTTTGTATAGGTCATATCACAACGGGTAGTTTTATGGGCAGAGGAAACCAGTACATACAGTTGGTCAAGATTCTGTACTGTAAACTGCCGACCAATGGCAAGCAACTACCAACTTTCCCACAAAGGGTCCGTGGTTTGAACCACGGACCTCAGAGGTGGGAGGCGAGTGTGTTACCAATGTGCCACAGAAGTCTGGGAGTACATGGAGGAATTAGGAGTTACATACAACCCCTATAACTGTGGGAAATGCTGGCTGTGTTGTGACCGGGGCATAATAGTTAAGTCACACCTTTACATACTGGGGTCACAACCAACAACCGAATTGGGCTCATCTGCTTCTGGTCGTGTTTCTTTGTGGTTCAGTTCAGTTCGTAGTTTCGTAGGATGCATGTGATGGAATTTACACTGGAGTAGGGTGCTTTCAGGAAAATTTGACAGAACCTGCAATGATTTTGAAGTTTGGGTCAACCTTTTTATAAATGTTTGAAAAACCTCACCCGAAGAAGCACAAATCCTTAATGAGGGATCCAGAACCAGAAATCTGTGAAAATAGCTTGGAATCTACAGATTCATAACATCTTTTAGGTGATACAGATCCTGGTGTGGAAAATAATGGTCAGCATAAAACAAGGATATGTGTATATGTAATATACATATTTATTTGGTATAAACATCAATGAGGACAAATTTAAGAGACAAATGCTGAAAACTAGTGCAAATACAATAGCACTTGGAGAGTGCAAACCTCCTCCAAGGAACTCCATATTAAATAAATTGCAAGAAGCTGGAATTTTGATACTTTTTTTGTATCCAGACGGTGATCTGGATAACTGTCAAAATTGAATGGGATCTAAGGTGGACAAAGACCCCTTCTGATGATTGTTTTATGAGGTGTCATTTAAGTGATCCTGCTAACTAACCAAAGGGCAAACAGACAAATGGGCTTGAAAATAATACCTTCTTGCGAAGGTAATAAGACAATGATAATACTTTAAAAATTAAAAAAAAATTAAGGTTTGGATTTATAAATGTACAAATCCAGCCTTTTATATCTGGTGCATGAAAATAGTTGTGAGTCATAGGTGATTGGGCTGTGGATGGTCAGTGAACAGAGTGGAGGAAAAACCTCAGTCTCATTAATTGTAAAAGTTTCTGAGTTCCATGTGAATGATTAACTGCCCATCATTCTTCAGCTTGTCAGTGTATAATTATGGGTATCACAGTAACATCATTAGTGTCTCAGTAAATAATTTATCACAGTAGAAGTCATATTTGCTTTGTGTCTGTGCTATTGGAGAGATCCTTGTAAGGTTAGAACTAATCAAGAGTTTACTGGCTGAACTATGTGGCTAACTAGCCTTTCTGGAAATCTGTGCTATATTTAAAGATATATATTATATATTTCAGGCTTTCGTTGAGCCTAGACATAAGATCAACTAATATTTTTTTACGTGTGGAAACTGCAGGATCAGTTAATAGTGTCTGGGTATTGACTAGACGGGCAAGGTTGGTTGAAGTTAAAGAAATACCTTGTAATTCCTGAACCACTGTTTTTTCGGTTAGAGACACTAAAACTTGGACTGTACTTGTGCAGTCTGGATAGGTCAAACAGCCCTGTGCTAAAAGAAATATTGTATTGTGTATTTATACTCAGCACAATATCTCCATGTACTACAGGACTCAAAGGGTTATATGACCCATTTGACTTTACAAGTACAGTCCAACTCTCAAATTACTGACATTCTCCTAACTGAAAGACAGAGGCTCAAGGATATCCATTTATCAATGTCCTTGAGGTTCTTTAACCTGCCACTTGGGATAGGACCCAATGACAAAGGACCACCAATATAAATGGTCATCTGAGCCACTATGTATCTGTCTGTACCTGGGTTTGAACCCACTTTCTCTGTGTTCCAAGGCGAGTGTGTTACCCACTAGGCCATAGTCACAGAAATACTGTGCAGAGTAGAAATATAATATAATGTTCAACTAATAAGGTATCTGAGACTTGGGAAAGGCTAGGAAGAGCACATTGTTGTGATGAATGGATAAGTTGGCATGGATAAGTGGAATAATTATCCCCCCCACCCCCCCGAGGACTTTGCATTACGTAGCAATGATCTACTCAAACAAATACACATTCAGGCCTTTGAGTAAAAGCCTTTCATTTGGATAATAACATAAATAACATAAACTGTATTTACTTTTTTTCATTCCAATTAAAATTGTAAAAAGTTGCATGGTAAAGAAACCTCAGATATTTAGTGGTTACTATTTCAGTGTTGTTGTGGATTGATCTGGCCAAAAAATTAATGGATTGCAATAGATTTTTTTAATATCGAGTAATGACTCTCTAGAGATCCTAGTACCTTGACAAATGTCAGCTTATTTTTATCCCTCAAAAGCCCTGTAATGGGTCAAATTGGTGACACAGTAAAGTGGAATATTTCCCTTCCCAATTCTTTATTTACCATTGCACTATTTTATGCCATAAGTCAAAACATTTAATAGTGTCACTCTGCAAATACATAAATGAAACATGACATGGCATATTGCCAATTGGGTTCATCTGAAAGGCACAAGTGATAATCATGTCTGTAATGATCTACATGTTATTACCCCAGCCAAGGAAGTATAGTGTATAGTGGCGGTGTATGTTTGTCTGTTTGTGTGTAAAAATAACTTGACTTGTTATGGATGGATGTTGATGAATTTTTAAGAAATGTTGGAACAAGGAACACACGATGAGATCTCAGTGGTGAGCCAGATGACAGACTGCTTCCAGGAATTTGTTTAAAGGATTTTTTTTAATCATTGCACTCAGAAGAAATATTGCAGATATTCAGTCTGGGTGGCGATTTGCATTCCCTGAGTGCTCGTATTATGAAATATATCAGTAATATTAAAACTTATGTATCTATTTGTGTATATGTGTGTAAAAATCAACAAATTATGAATTGTTTCAATTTGAATGTACAAATAAATAAACAAAAAATGAAAATATCACTTTTGGACATTAATTTATCACGTATTAGTCTGATCTAATTATAGCTTTATTGCGCTTAATCCATGTAATGTCAGATTCTTTAGTGCCTGGAAGAAAATTTTTTTTTTCACAATTGTAGTATAATAACATGCAAGTCCTTGTAAGTTATGTAAATTAATTTAATGATTAATGGGAATTTTTGAGAATACTCACTACTCCGAAATGGATAGCTAGGATAGATTGTAATAAAATTCTGGATTTCATACTGACAGATATTTTACAGATACTCAAGACCAAAATAGCAACACTAGCCTTGGTCAGGGCTAACGTTACTCAGAAGTTCTTAGAAAATTAATTTGCCTTAAGTATTCCTATATATACATGTACTGGTATTTGAATTAAGATGCTTGAAAGATTGAACCCATTGTTGAACCAGAAGCTAGTATGTCCCAACAGAAATAGTGCTTCTGAATGCCAAGCATTTGTGTACACATTTAAAAATGCTTTAAGTACATGTTTGAGCCCCAAAAAGGCTATGGAAATCCTTCTGCAAAATCAGTTTCTGTATTGTACCCTTGAGGAAGATAGCAGTTCATCCAATGTTTCTCTGTATTCAATAAATGGTATCTTCTTTTGAGACTAAAGTGGCGAGGCTGAACCAATGATCCTAAAGGTTACAAACACACTGTTTAATTTACACTGATCATTTTCTACCAATTTTACAATAGTTGTTACTGTGCTAAGAAATTTACTTAAAACCAGTCCAAAGTGCCTTTAAAATCATTCAATCTTTTGCCATATGTGATTAGCCTTGCCTCAGGCTCAATTTGCCTTGTAATTAGTGGAAAAATTTGGTTAAATAATTCATTCCTCTGTCATATGCGATTAGCCTTGCTAAAGGCTTAAATTTCTTTGTAATTGGTGAAAAATTTTAGTTTGGATGATTAAGTTTCAGTTTACATAATGTCATCTTACACATGTTGGCTTTTACGTTAGTATAGAGCCAAGATACTGTCTGATAAGCTTTTATCTCCTAGCATGCACGAGTGCTTTATGAAGACCAAATACCTGTACATGGTATGGTTATGGTACAAATTCAAGCCTAAAGCAAGATTAATATGTGATACTAAACTGAACATTCTAACAGATACATGACAAGTGCCACACAATTAATGCATTAACATTGCTGTAAATATTAGCACAATAGTTTACAGTCACATAGACTGAATGCAATACCTACACAGCCATTTGTTTTTTTTTTGTATTCTTGTAGATAATACCTTTAAATATGTTAAAAGTGGCATTTTAATAGGATTTCCGTTCTAAAACTTATTGGAAAGGCTAAAACGAAATTGTTGAAAGACCTGCCCTCTCATGACACTTTTCTGGGTTTTTAAAATAAAGTATACATAAATAGAAATCATTATCACTTGATATATACAATATTTCCTGGTTAAAATATTACGAATTTTAACATCAAAGAGGCAGCATAAATACATTTTGTTTAACTTAAATTACAATTAAATAACTTGTAATTGAACACAAAAGGGTAGAAATTTAAAATATTAATTTATCTATTCACTGTATTTTGGTTCATATTTCAAGATATATTCAAGTTATCTATTGATAAGTTTTTTCAAAATTTTGCCACATATTTTCTACTTAATATCATTTATCTAGGCTTCTTTAATTTGGAAAAAAAATAATTTTCCTTAGCCTAAAATCCAGTATTACAAACTTGTTTGCTACATTATCCCAACCCAACATCAACTCTATCTAATCTAAGATAAGCATGTTTGTAAAACCTCTGACCAAGTAATTTTATCTTCCAATGCACACAATAGTCTCACTGTCATTAATTTCAACTTATCTTCTTTAATGCCAAAATACCTGGTAAAATATTGTCGTTAGTGATAAAATAACACTGGCTTAATGCTTAACCTCATGTAATGCTAAAGCAACATACATGTTTTGTGGGTTTATGTATAACTGATACCTAAATTATTAATCTTTGTTATGTAAGATCATTACATTTGGTAAGGTTATTTTTGGATAAGAAATAAACCCCTTCTCTTACAAAATAATATTTAAGGGGGTCTATCTCAGAAACCATACCGTCTCTGGCCATTTATACAACTTAGAGTAGCCTTGCTTAAGGTTCAGATTTGTAGCATATATTTTTCAAACAAAAACAAAAATATTTTGTGTTCATTAAACACATAAAATTAGTGTTCAGAAGTGTAGTGACAGTCTAGGTCAGATATCAAGGTTCGGGGGTGTGACTTGAGGGCATGTGCTGTAGAAATAAAGTCCGAGGGTGAGTACTTTATGACCTCTATAAAAGGATGGTTCTTCTGGCGGATCCGCGCGAGTCCATTATGCTGCAAGTTCTGTTCTTTTATGATCATAAAGTCCGAACCTGAGGACTTATTTTCTATTATAAAGACCGGTGTCTTTTATTAACCCATAAATATTATTGTAAATATGATTTTTGTACCTTCCTATTTGTCGCACTATATTTTGTCTGTATCGTTTGGTTCTCTATTATTGGTGATCGTCCATTTAATCCCTCAGATAAATGTACGCAAAAATATGCGCACTGCATTGTTTTGTGTGGTCTGTGCATTTCTGGTCTTTACAATAGGTGGGAAAGCTTGAGTTGAAAAGATGAGGTGTTGCAGAGGGACAAATTCTTATGTGGAAAGGAAAAGAGTTCCAGAAGGTTGTGGCATAATGACTAATCAAGTTATTAAATGTTTGTGTGATTTGTGAACCTTAGGGCCAAAAAGGGGATATGAAGGAGTTTGAATCTCAACTTGAGTCATTTCTCAGTATTCCTTACCAATTCCTTTGTTCCTGAGTCCTGACAAAATGAGAAGATTCTGTTGATTGTTTCCAAATGTCACAAGGTCTCCGCAGCACTACACAAGGTCACTTCCTATATGACTTTTTTAATCACTGTTACTCTATCTTTTAGTTAGTGGAATGTTCACTCAAAATAAATACACAAAACAATACAGTTATTTCCAATATATTGTCAGACATTATTTAAGTGGCTAGGAGTAGTTGTTGCTTGTGAAGACAGGAGTTTGGATTTCGATGGCCAGAAACAGAAAGTTTGACTATTCAGTTAGGTATGGTACCATGATTCGTAACAGTGAAACAGCCCCTTTCAACCTTTGACTGTCCTTTAATGTCTCCAACAAAGCTATCCAGATCTCTCTATGTTATTACAAAATTGGTCCAGGGATTTTCTTTATAGACTCTGCTAGGGTCATAAAACTTGCCATTATTTCCTTATGATAAAGACCCCCAAGCTAAAGTACTTTGGAAACCCAATTGAACTTTATCAATTCCATCCAAAATGCACTTATTTTTCTAGCTAAGTTTCTGCTATCTCAATCAAATGTAAAATTTGTCAGGGTTTCCCCAGACACAACAGAAAAGCTAGCCCTGCCATAAGGCTCTTATTAAATATCTAGAAACTTTGATAATAAAATTCTTACAATTAATGTAAAGGTAAAATCAAAGGTGTACACTCTGTTTGTGCTATACGTGTAAACATACACCACATGAAATTAAATCTTTTTAATCTGAAGATGAAACTCCTGTTAAATGTCACACTTGTGATGTACTAAGAGGTTTGGTTTCCAAGAATCAATGAACCCAATTGGCTGATTAGGGAACCACTTAATTAATGTACATACCAAAGTTTTAACACTGTTGTGAATATAAGGGTTTATAATGGATTTTAATGTCACACAGATGATATGCAAATTCCCAGCCAGTTTGGTTCCATGTTGCTGTAGATGGCGCCTTTTAAATATGCAAAAGTGGAAGTTTTTTCTTTTGTAGGATTTTCGTTCAGAAAGGAACACTGTCTTTTTTATACTTGTACATGTTTCACATGAGACTGTAGACTAGTGGATAACACAATCTGATAATACAGATAACCTGGGTAGATTTCAGGTACAGGTAGATACAGAATGACCACTTAAAATGATGGTCCTCTGTCATTGGGACTTATTCCCAGTGGCAGGGTTAGAAACCCAGGTACGTTTTTAAATAGTCCCCTTGGGATATGTCAGTCACAACAAAGCTTGGGTTCCAGTTGTGCAGTCGGGATGGATCAGATAGTACTTTGAATGCTGCAAGAAATGAGACTTTTATACTATTGTATAAATATACAATATGAGACATTTTAATATTTTAGTTCATAAAGCCAATAGGAAAGGCTAAACAAACTATTGCACAGACCTGTCCTCCCTTGGTAATTTTCTAGTTTTATCTAAAATTGGGTCTCAGAATTGCATTATGAAATCCCTTGATGCTGTTGGCCCAAGTTCTTAGAGCTGCATATGCTGATCTTCCACCTTTACTTAGATCAATTTAAAATAATCATCTCTATCTCTTTATATCAGTCTCTAAACACAAAACTGATTATAGTTTAGAATTCTATGCTAAATGCTCTTACAAATCAAGTGGTTACAAGCTATGGATTACATATAATAAATAGTCATCACATGAGTTAAGGATGAAATTTAAGTACTAGTTTTTGTCAAGGCAAACATACCCTAATAAAACAAAGTCACTGAGAAGACAGTATCAGAGATGTAATCCCACAGAGACAAAGTGACTCTATAATAGATCCTGGACCCCATTCATAAACCATCTGGATGTCACATCCGCATTCAAAGTGGAACTAGATTTGGGAGTTAGCTTCCAGAAGAGAAAGGTTAAGATGACATTGTTTTTATTACTATATAATTGACATTTTCTTTGATGTATTCTATGGCTGGCTTAGCCTTGTTTAAGATTCTGGTTTCTTTGCAATTCGCTGGTTGATCTGTTGTGTAGTTGCTAACACACTCGACTCCCACCTCTGAAGTCTGTGGTTCAAACCCCAGACCTTGTATCGGGAAGTTGGTAGTTACTTATACCCCAATCACACTGCAGGCAGTATCCCCCACAGTAGTCCGCCTTTGGTAAAACATCCCTGCCCTTCAACTGCTGTCCGAGGTTTGTATGCCACCTTGTGACTCAGTGGCAAAATGTCCATTACCTTGTGTGTCCTACGGAAGTTTTCAAATATTTAAAATTTCAGCCTCTGAATTTGGTACCTTGGGCATGCACATGTGAATTCCATGTTATGATAACTAAAGGTGTAATCCAGGGTGTATATAAGGCTGTGACTCGATCATCTTTCGGTGTAATACGGTGACATAAGGTGAGCACAGGTAAATGGACGTTTTTCTACTGTGTCTCAAGGTCGCATACAAATCTCAAATGGTAGTTGAAGGGCAGGAACGTGTTACCAAATGCAGACTACTGCTCGGTAAAGCACCTGTAATGTGATTGTAGCCTTGCTTAAGGCCCATATGTGTATAATATGTTCAGAATAGGTGCAGAAATATTTGGTAATCATAAGCTACACATTCAGAATTTCAAAGCAAGAAGGCAAGCTCTCCAGAAGAAGGCTGTATGTTGCTGTAAAAGTCAGTATGTGTACGAATACATTATAGAAACTGAAACTCCATTATCTGAACTGGAAACTTTCCCTAGCTGCAAAGAAACTTGAGCCTTCAGCAAGGCTAGTGTGATTTCTACACCAAATCTTGGAAGATATGAGTTATCCTTGGAGACGGTTCTGCTGCCTCTGGAAATCTGTAACTGAGGGATGTACCACCTGTAGCGTGAACTGGGCATAACAGAGGGCCCCCAGTTTACAGCGTAGAATCTTGACTCGTCTTGTGGTTCAATGCAAATTTTAGAACCGGTTTCCGAAAGCGAAAATCCGACGAAAAACCGGGTATGTTTGATCTATAAAATGCGAAGAAATAAGTTTTCAACTGCATACATGAGTTTTAACTCATACTTAAATAAGAACCACAAGGGACTTTTGGAAGACTTTCGAGGACAAAATGTGTGATATATCAATAGAATATTATAAAATACTGTAAAATATTTGTTGCAGTTCAGTATTTTGATGAACTTAAGGTAAAATAGTGAAATATGTGATGAAACCGGTTTTGGTTTGAAGAAAACGTAACGGGATCACTGTCTTTCGGTCAGCAAATAGGTTTCCGATTTACCGTCTTCAGTACTAATCTTGACCAACCTGTATGTCCTGGTTTCCTCTGCCCTTAAGACTAGTTGTCATGATAATAACCTATGCAATGTTTTGAAAGTGACGTTCAATCCAAATAAATTAAAAACAATCTTTATAATTCATAAAAAAGTTTTTCAGTTACCATAATGTAATTGTTTGTACCCCAAAATACTGTTAAGACAGAATTCTTTATTCTGTGAACTTAATATTGCCTAATATATAAGAGTGTCTTGATTGTCATACCAAACCTTTGTGTACAAATTTGAACTACAAATTTGAGCCTTAACTAAGGTTACGTTTTTGGTATTTTAAATTCCATATTGCATTTTACATGTATGAAAGATTTGTGTGATGGTAATTGATTTCTGACTGGACATATTTTAAAAATATTTTGAGACGACTGCTCAGAAATTCTGTTTTTACTTCTTATTATTCGAGATGATATATTTTTAAACCTGTTGTGAATCAGTACAACTGGGTTGCAAATAACATTTATTTTCCATTAAAATATACTCTCGTGAAAATGATTAATACCCAATAAATTTAAAAGAAAAGATTGTTTAGATTTATGAAATAGTGGTATTGGTTAGATACTTGTTTCACTCCAGGATTACTATTACTGCAGTTAAACAACAAGATGGTTTTCAAGAGGAAGGACTTTTCCATAAAAGAAAAGGGGTTAGTTCAGCAGATCAAATAGATTGCTACCCCCAATAAGGTTTATTTGTGACTAATGGAGTGGGTTGTTTTTGGAGCTACAAATGAGCACTTAAGAGCAGCAAGGATTTGCAGGGGATTTTTTTATTGATATAGATTTACTGGGGAGGGCTTCAGACAGAATTAGATTGGTATTTTCAGCCGTGATTTATGACCTGAACCTACCAGCAGTAACCCTAGAAACATGTGCTTCATTCAATATTTACAATAGCAAAAAGACCTTTGTTTCTTCCTCTTTAAAGGCAAAGTGTATTGAATGGTATTCTTGTTACTTCTTCAATACCTGAAACACAGAAGAACTTCTCCTACAGCTTTTGACTACGGTGTCTCCCTTCTTCGTGAAATGTGTTGCCCTATGACGTCCACACAGAAGCTTCAAGGTTATCCTTTAAAAGTACAATAAACTTAAGACTTACCTTTTTAGCAAAGCATACCCTCCATAGAGGATCTCTCTTTACATTTATTCAGCATTTCATGAAAAGGTCCTGCTATGTCTTGTAACTTCTGTTTTTGCCTTCTGGACTTACCAGAAACGCCGGAGAGGCTACCTGTTTGTCAGATTTTGAAAAAAACCCAATTCAGACTACACAATCTGGATAATTTTTTCAGGATTACTGTGCCATAGGTAGACTTTGCCTTACATATATATTACCCCGATCCGGCTAATAGTTTTTGAGTTATGTTCATGTGTAAATAGCCAGCTAGCCAGCCAGCCACTCAGCCAGTCAGCCAGCCAGTCAGTCAGCCAGCCAGACAGTCAGACAGAATTATAATACACCCAACCTTCTCCAGGTTAATGAAATGATCCTGAAGGCTTTTCTTATCTGGATAATTTTTCAGGATGACTGTGTCATAGGTAGGCTTTGCCTTACGTATATATATTACCCTGATCCGGGTAATAGTTTTTAAGTTATGTTCATGGGTAAATAGCCAGCCAGCCAGTCAGCCAGTCAGTCGACCAGTCAGCCAACCAGTCAGCCAGCCAGCCAGCCAGACAGACAGACAGACAGACTCCTTTGAGCCAGGTTAATGAAATGATCCCGAAGGGCGAAGATCAATTTAATATATATAGTGTGAACACTGTAGTGCCGACCATCGGCTATCACTTCCTAATTGTTAGTGCTTTGGGAACACTCAATTATATTGGCTGTTTCTGGACTGGGAGACTCTGTTCTATTTTAGGCTTTTATAGTGCTTAATCTCTACCAAGGCAGTCTGTAGGCGCAACTCCAGAAACTTATTCAATAGTCATTATTCCATAGAGATAGCCAGGTTGATACCACTGAGCCATCGGGTAATTTATTGGCTAACGTGGGAAAACCTTTTTGAAAAAGATAAGATTTTAGTCATTTTCCTCAAAAAGGTCAGTTATATTTGTCTATAACAAAAAGCTCATTAAGCACACACAAAAATTACTACAAGATATTTTTTTCAAAGAACCTTATACAAGTTCTTTGTCTTTTTATTTTACCAAATATGTAATAAAACAAGGGTACAGCTATTTTTATAAGGTTATTTCCATATTTGGCATATCTAATTTCACAGCAGATCAGATAAAAGAGATCAGACAATAGTGTTAACACAGGAAAATCATCAAATATTTTACAAGCACGTTTAAATTATCTTGACAAACAAGATGTGGCTGTCTTGATAATTAAGGGCAGACTTCAAATTAGCCATGACAAGACAAACGGGAGGCTTAAAAAAACCCGTATCACTCAAAGATTTACTCTATAAGACTAATTTGTAAAAATCATTTATGGACAAAAATGCATTAAAAGATTAAAAAATGTAACATAGCTATGCATTGTATGTTTAAATGACTATATTAGCCCAGACAATTCAGTAATTATGTAGATTGTTTGAGTGGAATTCTGCAGACTAAAGGTTGATTTATATTACATAGATTCCTACTTTGCTTTGATACAATAAAGTAGTCACACTTTTATAGTATATATTAAGGATTTGTTTTGAAAATTTGGATCAATATTAAAAACAAGGCTAAAAAGGGTTTCGGTCTACTGGCGCGAGCTGCAAAGCCATCAGAGACATGAGTAGTGCACTGAAACAGTCACTCATCTGAGTACTAACGTGGCCCACTGTTGCTTAACTTCAGTGATGAGACGTGTACTCATCAAGCTATGCCATTTCTTATGAAAGTCCAGAGAAAAAAAAAGAAACAAAATAAAGTGAACACTAGAAGCAAGAGCCTCGCTACAGCTAGCATTTAAAGAAATCAAATCCTGCATGAACTTTCCTGATTCCATTCAATATGAACAGCCCTGTTTAAACCAATGAATTTGTACAGTCAGATTCTTTGCAATGTGAGTTAGCCATAAGACAGTGTTTTCTCAGTGTCAACTATCAATGACTGATCACCGAATGTACTGTTTCAGCACACCAGATATCAAAGGCCAGATTTTGTATATTAATTTTAAAAGCCTTACTTTTTAAATTCTAAAACCATGTGCATATAGCTTTACTGGACCTTAGGTTAAAGGGAAAACTTCGTGCAGCATTTTAGCTAGCTTCAGAGAAGGGCTGACATCCAAATTTGACCATTTGATTGGGCTAGGGGTTTCAGGGGTAGGGCTAGGGGTTTACATTTATTAAATTAGGTATAAGTACAATATTAAATACTCTTTTTTCTTGTGCCATTTTTGCTATGCCCCCTTTTTCTATATGCTCCCGTTTTCCTTGATTCATCCTTTTGTTTTTAATCTAGCTATATAGTCATGTGTTTTATTTGTGTGTTTTTTGTTTTTGTTTCTATATATTTCTAGTTAATCTCTATGAATTTGTGACTTGGCCTTTTTCTCAATCATTTTGTTTTTGTATTTTTTTTTGTAAATATTAGTTATTGTATTTATTATTTATCATTTTAGTGCAGTATAACACATATTTGTTTTTGCGCTTAAATTTTAAGTATCTATCTATTCTTGATTCATCTAGATATGAACTTCAACAGTTGAAGGCTTTAGAAATCTACAGGTTCATGGGATAATATAAGATTCAATTATTTAACAGTTATTTGAATAGCAGTAAAATAAAACAACATGGGTAAAAATATTATATTTTATTATCAAACTAATAAACTTTGCAATTTAAAATAACAGATCTTTCATGGAGCTTTGAATACAAAGTACACTCCATATCACTATATTATTATTTTCATTAGAATCTATTTCATTTTTGTTTCTGTCAAAATTAGAAAAAAATTACCACAAGAATTAAAAGTAAATTATACTTGTGAATTAATAAAAGCAAAGATTCAGTGGATGATTTGCCTTAGCCTTTCTGATTGGCTACAGATGACATATTTGTTTTTTTGTCAATTTGAGGTCTGTGTGAAATTACTAAACCCTGAATTTATACATGACAGTGTCTTGATGTGAAAGTCACTATATATAAGATAAGATATTGCTTAAAATGACTTAAAATGTTTTCTAATTCAAAAAGAAACTCAAGCGTCAAGCAAGGCTAGTTTTCTCTTTGTTGTGAGTGGGTCTTCTTCAATCTAAAACAGGCATCACATTACACTTTTTGAAGAGTTAAAGTGCTTGTAGTTTGGTAGTATTTTCACAAGGGTGGGGATGTACAAGGGCTATTGTGCAATATTAATAATATTTGCCCAGTCCTTTTGTCAACAAAACCTCTTAGACAATTAGACTATGTACAGTATGTGCTCAGGAGGAATTTACACTTCGAGTTTTTTTGTAGTATTTGTATTTGAGTGTACTTCAGTTTTTTATTGGATTGAGTAGATCATAGCATGCTATAGCTAGAATACCACAAGGAGAGTTCAAACCTCCGCCAGCCTACTCTTTTACACCAGTAGTCTTTCCTGTTCTAGATCACAGCACCCAGAATTTAGCTAGGATCTATATTAAAACTTAGATGTATCTTAAACACTAATAAGGGAATGTCCTGTATTTTTTGTTTGAGCAATCTGATGATTAATTTTGGAGGTATATGGACATATATTGAAGATCGCTTCATATCTCTCAATGTTATAAAATCCTTACGAAAAATTCATGGATCCAGATACTGAGCCAGATCGCCACCAAAATCTAATAATTTGTTTCTTTTGGTGGATTCTAATTCAGGAACTCTCTGGATTGCTGCCCACATCCTCCAGATTTGGTATACAAACTTTATGAATGCCCATATGATTGCTACGGCACAGTGATGATAAAAAATAAGATAGCTGTAGGATGGAGTTCCCAAATGCAAAATTGGATATGGATCATATAAGATTATAGAAAGTTTATGAAAAATTAAAGCAGTTTGAATTAATGGGAAAGGCACATGATTTGCACCCAAATGTGGCTAAATCCAAACAGAATGTCTTGATCATTAAAAAGTCATGTTTTACAAACCTCCATAATGAAAAGACTGACCCCCCAAGTGCTTACCGAACGACAAATTTTCAGTATCACATATCTATTGTGGAAAAGGACCAGCATAGTTGGACAGCGGTCGTAGTCACAGAGGTTTCCCCCCAACCCTGATAAATGCACATGGGTGGTGTTAAAGGCTTAAGTATCTTTGTAATTAAAGGAAAATATACAGAAAAAGTGTTCAGTTTTTTCCTATTGTTTTCTTACAATTATATGTATTTGATTTTACTCAAGCATATGGCTTGGACAGACAACATTGTCTCTGCTGAGCTTAATCTCCTAACATGTAATGGTGATTTAAAACACATTGTACAAATTAGAGCCTTAAGGAATTACGAGTAAATCACAGCAGTTTAGAGCAGGTTACAAGGCTTTTTTTCAGTTTTAAAGATGTCAAAAATAACTTCTTTTTTTGGAATTTATAAAAATACTTTTAAGTGTTAGTTTCATTTAATAATTGAAACGTCAAACTTGATACAGAATAACATACACCTGATTAAATACAATTATTGATTGCAAATAATTTTGATGAATTCAAGTTGCTTTATGTAATACTGAAAAAAACAAACAAACACAGTTTAAACATCTGTATTTAATAATACATTGTTATACAGAATTTCTTGTAGCAACAGTGACTTAATTGTGTTAGTTTCATATTTGTAGTTTACACTTGTAGTGTTTTTTACTTTGTAAATTGTTACAACTTATTAAGCCTTAGTAATAATATTTATTTTATCCAGACATGGTAAAGAAAACAGCTTTAAAATAAAATAAACACAAAATACTGGCCAGTTTAAGTGAAAACTTAAAGCTAAGAATTTGTAAAATATACCACAACTTATACCCAGTCATCTGGACATGCACAAGTAGTTTGTGTTTTCCACTGATCAAACCTGAAGGATGAACAACATATATATATATATGATGTATAAGAACTTGTATATCCATAGGCTAGCCTTTCCAAGTCTATAGAATACTGCGATACATTTGCTAGTAGGGTTAGACCTCATGCCAATCTTAGATCGCCTCCAGTTGAGCAGGTCCCCACATATGAGACAGGAGGTTATTCACATTTTCATAGTCTTAGCTTGTTAAATCGCAACTTCAGGTAGAAAAAAGGAAAGCTTTTGATAATAGCAAATTGGTGTGAACATCCATCAAGTTCCCCATTTCAAAGAAGGTATATTGTCCAACGTGCATGATAATTCAAACCACTGGACCTTATGTGGGAAAGCTGGTAGTTGCTTACTACTGGTCGTCAGTTTGTAGTACAGAACCTTGACCAACCATATGTACTGGTTTCCTCTGTCTACAAAACTACCAGTCATGATATGACCTGTACAGTGTTGAAATCGATGTGAAACCCAAATAAATAAATAAATTGGCTTGACTACAGGTCGTTATTTGTTCCAATTAGATGGCGTCAAAACTGTAAAACTTGGCTACAAACTTGTTTGTGGGTATGGCCACTTAAATGTGTTGCTACAAATGAGTTTGTTGGAATATACCATTGCAGATAAATAAGGAGCTTTACTGAAATTTATTGTCTCAAATACCAAAAGGTTTTACTTGAAAACGAGGCTCTGTTGAATAGGCAGCAATTGGAGTTTCTCTAGTGAAGACATTATATGAGTTCAATTTTTCACATGGCAGACAATTAGACAAATTAGGCAGTTAAAAGCTGTGATGTCACAATTGATATAGAAATCATCATAGTCTTTAACTCGATAGAATGAGTTACTTAAATATGTACAACGTGGATGCTCTAATGGGCTAATGAGATAGCCACTGTGGTCTAGTGGGTAACACACTCGCCTAAAAACATAAAGGGCATGGGTTTGATCCCAAGTGTCAGTCAGCATAGCTAGAGCTATACCTGTGCAATAGGGATGCGTTAAATAGTTTATTCCGTAGCAAAGAAGATATTGCACTGAGTAATAATTTGTCTCTTTGTAAATGAGCTTTTAATAGCATATTAACTACATTAATAAATAGTGTTGTTATAAATGCCAAAAATAGTTAAAATAAACACCTTTTTGTACCATATCCCATGATTGTATCTATAAGTTGCCATTTTAAAGGAGGGATAAATTCAAGAAGGCATGAAAACAAGGGCAAAATTTAATGTCAGTCTGTTGCCGCTCCCCGACTGCTAGAATATATTAAAAGTCATCAAACTGTTGCTTATAACATTTGTCAAATGTATTTTTATTCAAAATAAACATGAATAGCCTAATCTAGGACATATTTATGAAGTAGCTTTATACAGCTGACTATTGATAGTATAAATATTGTTAAAAACTAAAGCCTGGAGAAGACTAGGGAATATTTGCCCATAGACAAACTGATCTATGATAGGTTTAATCAGAAGTAATCAATTCTAAACAGGATGCATACAGCTGAACAGTTAAAGGTTTTGCCTTCGGTAAGTTGAGTGCAGTTTGCTGGCTTTTTTGTGTGTTTGTGTAATAATCATTTTTTGTAAAGATGATTTTCATCAATCAAAGAATGATGAACCGATCTCAAACAACTGCATTTGGGTTTCGAACATACTGGATCAAACAGCTCTTCATCTGGCATGACATCAAGAATAGCTTTCAAATATTTTTTCTTATATGTGTGTATAAACCTATTTTGGCTGGTTCTTAAATGAAGCAAACAGTTTAGCAGGGAGAATGAGGGTGTAGTGGTTAGAGTCCTCGTTTTCAACCTCTGAGGTGGCCGGTTCGAATCTCGGCTCGACCCTTCATGTTAGAAAGTTGGTAGTTACTTGCAGATACCCGGTGGTTTACATTGCAGAATCTTTACCAACTAGTAAGCACTGGTTCCTCCACCCGTAAACTACCTGTTTCAATATGACCCTGCCTGTTGAATGGGACGTAAAAAGCAAAAATAAATCTAAATTTAAATCTGAAGGAGAATGAACCCCCTTGCCTAGGGATCCCAAAACAGGTATTGGTGAAATATTCCTCGAAATATTTTGGAGTCCCAGAGCAGATGTAGATGATCTTAGAGGTCAACTGAGGCAAGATGTGGGCCTGTTTTCTCTATGTATAATTCTAAAAATTATAATTGGACTTATTATATAAGTTATATAATGTCATATGGTTAGGGATATAAATTATAATTCTTGGAAAGAAATTGATTTTGTCAGTTTGAATAGATAGCCACTTATTTGCATGGCAACCTGTCAAAATTATTTTGTAGGAATTGATTATCTCTCCATTTCATCTGTAAAAGGTTCTTATGAAAGTTGTTTTCAAAACCTTTTTGGAACAACCAACAGTCTTAAGGGTTCTAATGTCTCCTGGCAGTCTGTTTCACAATGTCGGAGCCATAAGAGAAAAAAAAAGATATGTCACCAAATTTAGTCTTGATTTTTACTTCTTCAAGCAAATGGTATTTATGTATAGGTTAATAGCCTCGTAAGTGTCCAATATTAGAAAATAATAGATTGTTTATTTTCTAATATTGGACACATACAAAGCTATTAACCTAGTTAAATTACACGTCTTCCCTAATTTGTAATTCTTAAGATGTTGTTTAACATTATTATTCTCCATTTCTGTATTTCAGGTATGCATTTTTTGAGGTTTTATGATCACTTTATTTGAACAAAAAGTATAAGGGTTTCAGCAACTGGCCAATAATGAAAGATATTGGACTCTTTTATCGAAAGAAAAACTCGCCGGTGTAATATATGTCTTAATCCATTATTCATTATCCTTTAAATTTGCGATAAACGCTTAATATCATAGTTGCAATAAACTATCTGTTTCCTCATTTTGTCCGAGGAAGGCCCAAAGCAGGGTCAGTTTTGCCCCGGCTGCACCAGTGGAATGGAACAGACTTACATTCAATGTCAGATCCCAACAGATCATTGATAAATGGTCATCCTTGAGCCTCTATCTTCCAGTTAGGGGAATGTCAGTTACTTGTGAGTTGGGGCTGTACCTGTGCAGTCGGATGGGTTAAATAGCGCTTTGAGTCCTGTAGTATATGGGGATATTGCGCTGAGTATAAATACACAATACAATACAATTTTGAGTTTTAGGAGCCGACTCAAGCCTGTTTAGACTAGCTTACCCCTCACCATAGTCAGCCTCCCTTGGCTGACACTTACTGGGTTATGATTTTTGCTTGGGTTTTGGACTGTCCCTTTTGGATTCCACTGCATTAGAGGATCCTAATCAATTTTATGCTATAATAATATTGTCTACCATAAGGTTTAAATGAGGTAGGGTGATTTGAAAATAGCCAAAATGAGGCAAAGGTGTTAGGTTCCTGAATAAAAACAGTTGTGCAAACTGAACTAGCAGTGACAGACCAATACACGAACCCCCGCCTGGTGTGACAACCCCATTATCAGAAACGCCTATTTATTCCTTTTGGAATTGTTGTGAACATAGACAGACAGACAGACAGACAGACAGACAGACAGACAGACAGACAGACAGACAGAAAAATCTCACCCCCCAAAAAGAACTTTGAGGAGGACAGAGCCATGAATAGACCCCCAACTTGTTTGAAAATGTAACCCTGATTTGATAATTAGTTTATAAGTTTAGCATGCTGATTAATATTGGAGAAAATAAATCACAAAAAAAGAAAACTATTTAAAAAAATTTATTTTAAATAATTTTATTGGTACTTTCTAAGACTAAAAAAGTTTAAAAAAATGTACTTTCTAAAAATGAAATGAACATTGGACAAGCCTGTTTCCTCAAACATTGGATGCCAGGAGAATCCCTGTTGAGTGGATATGTTCAACCTATTTTGTAAACACAATTGTGAAATGGTAACACTTAATACTGAGAAGCTGTGTCTCTGCACTAATTAAAGAAAACAAGGCCGAAAAGGGTTTCGGTCTACTAGTGTGAGCCGCAAAGCCATCAGACACACGAGTAGTGCACTGATTCTGGTTCCGATTCAAGTGCTAATGTAGCCCATTGCTGCTTAACTTCAGTGATGAAACAGATACTCATTGCACTACAGCACAATCCATGAGAGACTGGAGACAAAACGGAAAAAAAGGAAAATAAAACTGATTTCTAGAAGTGCTAGCCTCGCTGGAGCTTGCACTTAAAAAACATCAACATCATTTTCTCTAGTTCACATATAGTTTACGCCTCACAAGGAAACCTCAATATGTTAACATTCTGGTGTAAGATGGCTGTAACTGCCTTGAGCAAAATGTCATCAGTCTTTGTGGCTAAGTCATAGCATACTTAGGCACTAGCCTTGCATAAGGCTGGAGTTGTAATTAAAATTAATTTTATCAGTTGCGATAGTGTATTCTTCTTACATATTGCATGCTTTCAAGGGTTTTTAATGGACAGACAGTTTCAGGGGCTATGTTGCTGAAACAAATCTGATGAATTCAATTGTGAAATGAGTTGCTGAAAATTGATACTAAACCACAGATAGAAATTAATATTAATATTTTTCTTGTTATTAAATGATTGTTTAGTATTAAAATGCATACATATCAATAAAACAAAAAGATTAAATATTATGTAAAATATAATAACTTCAGTTTATTGCGTAACCGTTTCTACTCTTGTCATAATATAAAAATAGGTAAAAGATGGTACCTATTTAGCAAGAATTCATTTAATGAGACACCATTTATGAAACATTCTTTGCAGATTTCATAATTTCTGCCGTGTATCTATCTGACTGTCTTACAGGTTAATATATACTGTAACATGTATCACTATTTTATGAATACCAATTTTTTTTATATAAATTTGAACCTTCAGCAAGGCTACCTCATAACTTTTAAAAGACTGCAAGCCAGGAAGTCAATATGTCATTCACAGTATCATTATTATCAAGCTCTGCCAGTTGCCTTAATAACTCTTTGTTTTCTATTGAGCTGATGATTGTTGTTAACCTCTTATTCCTTTAACAAATGAAGTACATTTAATTTATTTATTTGGGGTTTTACGTCGCTTTCACTGTACAGGTCATATCACGACGGGTAGTTGGAAGGGAAGAGGAAACCAGTACATACAGTTCATCAGGGTTCTGTACTGTAAACTGCCGACCTACGGCAAGCAACTACCAGCTTTCCCACTTGAGGCCATGCCGGGAAACGAACCCCGGCCTCAGAGGTGGGAGGCGAGAGTGTTACCACTCTGCCACCGTGGACCCCTGAAGTATATTCAAAGATTTCTTTTTAATTTAAGTCAATGCTGTTTGTGCTGTTTAAGATGAACACGAAGGTCAACTGATCTAGAAAAATAAAGTTAAAGGGCCATATTATTGAACAGAAAAGATCTGTCAAAAAGTGTGCTTAAGTTTAAGCTCTAAAGTTCTAAACTGGAGTTAATATTTTGCTGATCTGGGAATGTCTTCTTTTTGGATATGACCCCGATAAAGTTCGAATGACATAATTATTACTTATTCAGATTTTAATTTTTAATTAGAGAGCACTTGTATAGCACTGGCCTCCACCAGAGCGAATTCCTGAAAATTTAGGCTTTTTTGATATCTAAAATATGCTCTAAATCATTAAAAATGTAATTACTCCTGACTTTGGATAGACCCTACTCGCATAAAAATCATGAAGATGTGATCATTATTTCCAGTCTAACGTAGAAGTAATTAAATATTGGAAACAATCCTAAAATCCTAAAACAATTCTGGATCCACTTTTTAGCAGAGGTGTGTGCTCTCTGAGTCCTTTTCTAAGATCATTGAGAGTCCTGCAGCCCTCTAATCTGTCATATCCCTGCCATAGATGTATCTACAAAGGGTCATGTGATCATGGCTTAGCGAATCAAATTGATTTATTAACCAATTGAAGCATTATAAGCATTGATTATATTCTCACGATTTTGGACTCCATCACATGTGCATATAGTACACAAGTAGTCATTTAATTTCTAGTATAAATTTATTTTGTACTTTTACAGATACTGTGGAACACAATGTGACCTTTGAGTTTGACCCTTTGACCAACTCAGTTGACCCTGACTTCATCTGGGCCACCACAACAGTAGCTGTAGGTGACACCGCAGTGTTACATTGCAGCTTTGATGCTATCTTCTCACAGCTAAGGAATGGAAATGTGAGTAATGGAAAATTCTGTGTCAATTTGTCAATATCTGAACTGGTGCGGTAAAGGTTCTTTCACACGACCGCGATAACATGAAGTAGAATAAAAGTTAAGACCTTGACATACCAATAATGATACCATTCTGCAACTTGGTTTAGAGGTCCTCAGTGGCCTAGTGGTTAGCAAGTTTGGCATCTAATCATAGGTTGTCACCTCTGTGGGTTCGAGTCCCACAAGTGACAATACTGAGGACCTGTCCCAATATGACCCTGGCTGTTGAACGGGACGTAAAACCCCAACTTTGACTTTGTGACTCGGTTGAATATCTTATGAAATACTTTCTCTATTCAAACTGATGCATTCTCAAAATTACATTGGAGCAATAAGTATTTTAATCACGCCTCCAATTAAAATTACATAATACAGTATACTTTTATTTCTGGGTCGATTTTGTTCGACTTTTGAACCATTTTATTATGATTTTGAGAAAGGGCTTACAATATCTGAGTGAATTTTACTGAGTTGGTTTGGTGTATTCAGGCCTTAAGAAGTTCAGTAATAAGATGCAGTAGTATATGACAATTTTTAAATGTGCCTAGATACTAACACCAGATTTGAGAATAGTTTTACAAAAAATCAAAACTCTAAGTATTATGGGATGGTTCTCTACACATATATATTTTTAAACGACAATATTTAACTGTTTAAACCTCATTCAAACAAAATCCACAAAATTCTATGGTTTTCATGAATTCGTAATAGTATTCTACTTACACCTTAAATTATCACAAATATAGAGTAAACTATACATTTAAACTTCTACTGATGACAATCACTGATAGTACAATGTATTTTTGTAAACACTCATCTGATTGGTTGATCATTTGTAGGGCACTAATCTCATGTAATGAATTGTATAAGAGAGGTTTTTGAACAGCATTTGAGTAAAATTATAACAAGAAAATGCAGCATAAATAAAAACAAAACCACTGGGTAGTTGACATGGCAAAGTAATTTTCTACATGAAATTTCTATGGCTGGCAGTATTAATGTTATAAAATGATGTAACACCCCAAAATCGCTGACACATAGCAAGACAAGCACTCATCGTATAGCCTCTTTAACAGATGTAAGATACTTATATTTGCTTGTAAATCTTCATAATTGAGGTAGTGGGCATTTTCTCTTGCTATTGATTTCAAAATGACTCAACCCAGTTACACCTAACCATTAACTCCCAGCCTTAATATGACGTCACTGAACCTATGTAGAAGTCCAACCTTCATTATATTTGATTACAAGAAATATGATATCCAAAAAGGTCTGATTAAATAAACAGATCTCATGAAGTCAAATATATTGACAGTGATTAACACCACTTCTATAGTATTGAAACATAATTTACACGAATTAAAAATGTGTATGCAAGTCGGTAACTGAAAGGGGGAACTATTTGAAGATTCTATCAAGTATGGATTTTTTTTTATTTTGCCAGAGAGAATGCACTGAACTGGAAGAATTGTGTTTGACAGTTATAGAAATCTCAATTATCTGAGGAATTGGCTATATAATGCATAGATTGTATTCCATTCTATATTGCAAATATGGCAACTTGCAAGAAAGAGGTTGTTTTTCTTTTTTAAATACCCCTTTTCCACTATCATGATTCATTCGCTTGACCACCCCAATCATATAGCTCCAAGTATAATCGTATTGGTCGTATAAATTTAGTTTTTCAGACACAAATGTCAAAAGAGTGTAACTGCTGCAATCGTAGATGTTTTACCAGTGAGCATTTCTGTCTTATCTAGTCACGACATATCCTTTCTGTCATAAGTTGTTTATAACTGAACTTTAAGGTGCTATGGAATAGCTATATGGTGCTACAACTTGTATTTGTGGTGCTGTGATTAATCATGTACATTCTGTTTTAAAGAATGGAGTTTAGTGGTCTTGTCCTAAGAGCAGATAAGTCGTACTTGTCCTCTGTTTACCATACAAGACTTATCTGTCCATGGAGTTACAACTCATCTTTATGAATCCTAACAGTTGCAAACCCAGTGCAAGAGTGATGTTGTCAGTCATAAAACCTATATATTCACTTTGTCACAATCTAGTGATTTGTCACCTCTATCATCTTTGTCTTGAGGTCCACTTACAGAAATCATTCGAGTGTATGTCTACTTGGTCTTACTATAAGTAGTGACAGTGGAACAGGGGGTAACTTGAAAGCTTTGGGATTCTAGAATATCTTGGTGAACGTTTCCAATGCACAGACTGCCTGATCGATGACGTTTATTTTTGTGCCCTTTACTTATTTTTTCTAATTTATCTTCTGTCTTGTTATTTCCCAAAACTTTGGTTGACAAAGATATCTGGATCATCTATGCTTGTATATGAATTTATACGCTTTGCGTCTGGTGACCAAAACAGAGTTTGGTATATTAGAAGTCTTGTGGCAATTATCTCACAGAACAACTATGTAAATATATAGTAATTCAAAGTGAGTCCTTGGCTGAAGGCCCAGTAAATAATTTTGCAAAACAACTGAAAGAAGTCATTACTGAAATTGTCTAATCAAATTCTTTGACACAGAACCATCCACATAAACAGATATTTTGTGTAAATGATAACCTTCAAAATCATTCATTCTATTCAAATGCTGTCACATTCTCTTTCAAACTTTTCAAGTTGAATTTTCTTCTGTTGTGTCTAATTAAATGTATTTCTTATTAATGTTAATGGCTAATGAAGAAGTTCTTTCAGTTCTAAAGCATCTTCAAAATGAAACAGACCCACTTCCTTTTGTTACCACTTTTAGCTATGTGAGCCAAGAATTTGCAAAGTGACAAGCAATATTGGAGATAGATTCTGTTCCTTCTGCAAATTGCTTTGCAACATAAAAATGGACCATGGCTTCGGAGACTTAAAAAGGAGTGTTATACTGAGGCAATTGGCAACCTCTTGACCTGAGCCTTAAGGCAAATGAAGTAAAGAATAATATTTTCAACACCAAAGAGGTTGAGGCTGGCATGGAGTTTATGCATAGAAGTTTAAAAGTATTACCTTTATATCACCATTTGATGGTGGTCTTAGTTTCATACATGGTGCAAGTTGTATAATTATATTCAGTTAATATCAAACTATATTGTCTACAAGCTTTCTCTGGACAGCTTATTCAAAGGGCTAAAAATCCGGCTCTAAGGTACATGTTATGAAGTTGATGTGAGAAAATGAAAAGAACTAACTTTAAAGAAAACATAGTTTTTTTTTGTTGTGGCAGAAAGCAGCTATCTACCAGTGTATAATTTGAACTCAATGTGTATGAAATATACACGTGGTTAGAACTTTTAAAGTTGTATAAGTTACGGATTATACAATAATAATATGTTCTGCCTTATGACAGGATCATCTGTCAAATTGGTCCTCAGATATATATTTTACACTAATCTACTACCTATTTACCTTTACCTGCTAATATCTGATAAAGTCATTAGCTATAAAGTACTATTGCCACAAATGAGTTTTCGTTTTCACATGGTATACTTAAACAGGAAATGAGGTTTTGTTGTTTTTGCTTCTCGAAGGAGTCGGCTGGCAAGAAGAAAAAGAGACACCGTTAAAGATGTATATGGTAGGCCTGCCCGGGGCATACTTGGTAATGGATACTTTAATTACCAGACAGAGACAGAGCCATTTCTTATACATACTAACTTTCTCACAAGCGGTCATCAAAAATATCTAATTATGCAAGAGGGAGTTTTTTCTGTTTTCAAAGTGCAAATGTTGTCTTTTTCTTTATGTTTTCAAATTTTGATTAACATTTCATACTAATTGCCACAACCATGTTTTGAACATATTAGTGTCTGTGTTGGTATGCATAGTTAAACTAATTTCAGGGATATATTGTATTATTTCACTGGGTAAGCACTCTTAAAAGGTTAATAGTATTAAAAACTTTTATCCTAGCAGTTGAAACTTTATGTTTCGATTCCAGCTTCTTGTTGTCCACTGTCTTTTAGCCAGGTCCCCACAAAATATCCATTGAAGAATTGTCCCATTACAAAATGCCCACTACCCGTTCTCCCGCAATGACAATCCATGCCCATCGTTTCTAAAATTTCTGTAGCTGCCTCTGAATACTTACATGTGATATGCACTGAAAACTTGCCCTCTTTTCAATGCATATCTTGGTCAACAGAAACTGGCATCCAATAAGATAGTCAACCCTTGAAAGCCCAGTACATTCAAATTAAACTCCTGTTCCACCGTCAGGACTTATCCCAAGACCTTACCAATTTTAAACCCAGAAGGCTGGTTTGACTGGTCCTATTAACAAGGGCATGAAAAGTCTGAAAAGATTGCCCTCAGGAGCTTCTCCTGACTGTTACAAATTACCTTACAACTGCGTAGATCGATGACAAGGCCATATAACTCTTGTACAGTAATCAAAGGACTCCTATGAGTAATGGTCTCTTTGGACAAGACCACTGGGCTTTATTTTTACAGATTAGTGAACGAGATTGGTTTATTTATTTGGGTTTTAACGTCGCTTTCAACACTGTACAGATCATATCACAACTGGTAGTATAGAAGAAATAGGCAGAAGAAAACGGTACATATAGTTGGTCAAGGTTCTGTACTGTAAACTGCCGACCATTGGCAAGAAACTACCATCTTCCCAAATAGGGTTCGGGGTTTGAACCGCCGACCTTAGAGGTGGGAGGTGAGTGTGTTACCACTGTGACACTGTTGCCCCAAGACTGGATATAACACCACAAATATATGGTGTAGCACCATAAAGATAAATCGTACCACAACAAAATAAGGTGAAAATAAATGCAGAATTAAGTGGCTGCTTTGGACAGAAATGTTTGTCTGTCAAAGAGTCGCTGACATAAACAAAGTAAAAAATAAAGTTTTAAGTCTTCAAGTGGTGTTAAGTTACTAAGCCATTAATGTTTATACTATATACCTCTGTTTAATTTATTATGCACAGAGCTTATTTCTAATGCATACATAATCTGTGCATAGAAATATATTTGCAAGGGAAGCGTTAAGCCTGAAACTTACATTTTTTTTGGAAATAATGGTATCTACAATAGACTGGTAGATTACACACTTTTACATAATCAGATGGGCAAAAACATACCTGACCACCTAGCTAGATGCATTTGTTTATCCTGTACCCCTCTTTACAAACCCTTCACCCCCATTGGGTGATGGGAGGGTTTTATGCTGAAGTATGTTGATTTAAATGACATGTTGCATGCAGTTCAGTTGTTTGTATTCTTGTCAAATCATTGCCTTTGTAACCTTTCTGTTTGGTCCTCAGAAGAGATTTGAATATGCTAGGCTTGTCAAAGACTCTATTGGCAAGATAGGTATTCTGGTATTAATTTCCTTTCACTGTCAAACTCATCAAAGGTAATTCTAGTTGAATACAATTATTAGATGCAAAGCCTAAAGTATCTCTGTCAAACCTAGAGGCAGTTGATTACTATTGACAGTTCACATCTATGTTCTTTCCACTTGATAAGAAGTACCCACTGGTACTAAAATTTTTGTCTTCAGACCAAAAATTAAAAAAAAACAAAAAACAATTGGGACACAGCTTTGCACCTGATGCTCCAGCTTTGTGGAATGGGCTTCCAGATGATATCCAAGCTGTGGTGTTCCTGTCATTGTTCACTGGAAAATTGAAGTTACACCTCTTCAGTGGTGGTTGACCTCATTCCTGTCCCTGGATACTGAAATTGATAGACTGTTTTGGTTTTGTTGTGCTTTAGAGTCCCCCTTGAAGCGGGAAGATTAAGCGCTATAAAAGTCCAATTGGAATTGGAATAGAATTCAGGACACCTTACCCTTTTGTAGTGCTTGTGTCTTCCTGGTGTCTCTGCTGTCAGATGAATATGTCTCCGGATTCTGTGTTTTGTTCTTTCTCTCATTGTGGCCCAGCGACTGTGATATGACTGAAATTCCCGAGTCTGTCATACGATTGAGATTAAAAAGTACTCATTGTATTGCAATCATAAGATCTAAATATATTACGTATTCTAATAGTACTTTTATTGCGCTTAATCTCCATAAATTCATAGACTCTAAGATGTATAATGCCAGAAATCAGAGAATGTCTGCAAGTCTACAAGAATGGACCAAGGGAACCATTAGCAGACCAATATCTTTGGCATAAAAATTACAAGCCCCTCTATGGGATGATGCCTAACCCAATTGGACACATCATAAGACACCTTAAATTATAAGGGATAAAAGACATCAATAACGTGTAACTGGTTGCCCATCAAACAGCACTTTATTTTCAAAAACAGAGCTTCATTTTTAAAAGCGTCATAATTCAGCCATGTTACTTATCTACCAGCATTGATAAATACTAACAAGATCAGTCAAGGTAACAAATTGTGTCTGATGTCCATGTCTATAAACAAGTTAGTAGCCAAAGTTTCCCAGTTTGTGGTGGAATTCAAGTGGAACAGACCTCCACATGTAGTGGGGTCACAAACAACCATCAAATTTCAATTAATTCCCTCTGAGAATTCTTCATAAACTTAAACAATATAATCATATAGGCACACCTAACATGTGAGGTGTAGTATATTGCCGTGTCTTTCTGTGATATTGGTCTAATTTCAATTATTTTCATGTTTACCTGTCAGAACAAAATAGACAGAATAGGTAACCATTGCTTTGACATCTCTTCAGTGTGGTTTTGAGGACATCGAGAGGCTTTAAGCTCTGACTTTCAAGCACATTGTCATGCAATGGTATGGGTGGTACTGTTTACAGGTTGATGTTAACCTTGAGCCAGGCTCCAGTTTAAGAAAACAGCATTAAAGCCCGAAATTGAAAGGTCAAAGGACATTTAAAATCTCCCTTTCCTCTGTTAAATATGATGCAAAACTCAACCAACTAGCATATACATAGCAAGTGGCATATAAAGAATGTATATATTATTTATTAATTTATTGATTTATTTTGGTTTTAAAGTCACTTTCAACACTGTATAGGTCATATCACGACGGGCAGTTTTATGGGCAGAGGAAACAAGTACATACAGTTGGTGTCAAGGTTCTGTACTGTAAACTGCTGACCATCAGTAAGCAACTACCAACTTTCCCACATAAAGTCTGGGATTGGAACCCCCGACCTCAGAGGCCGGAGGCGAGGTGTCACCACTATGTATAAAGAACCATCTACTATTACTACATCTTCTGGAGAATTCAAGAACCTAAATAGCACTTATAGAGGACAGCCCTCCGCCTGGGCACATTTTCCAAAATTAGTGATTTTTTTTTGGTAACCGCAATAAGATCTCTCCCAAAATTTAATCCCTACTTTCACTAGTCAAGGCCCTAGCCAAATTTCAGAAAGCTCTGTTCATTACTTTTGAAATTATTGAATCACAGGCAAACAGACAAACAAATATAGTCAAAACCATAACCTCCTAGTGGAGATCACAAAAATTGCAGTCTCAGTCTGTACATCCAGGCACCTGTGCTCACGAATGTGTGCTAAACTGCTACGCAAACACATTTCTTGTCAAGATAGAACACCGTCACAGAGACAACCTTCAAATATCTGATGTTTCATGATGGAATCTAATCTAATATAAAAATTTAAAGCACTTAATCTCCATCATTTGACACAATCTAAGGGGACAACAATCCCAAACCTGATTATTTGGAGTTAGGAAGAATTCAATGGTAATGTGATTTTAGCCAAGAGGTTTAACATTTAATCACGTGGCTCTGACTTCAGTAATGCGAGTTTGGACCCATCCGGGTAACATGTGTAAAGCACTGAGGTCCTGTCCCTACTTTGATCTTAGCTGTTGACACCTCAATTGGGGAACATTATTCTTCCTTGTCGAAAGTCCTATAATAAGATACAGCTGTGTCAGGGAATCTGATTGGTTGAGAGTCAAAAATCTTTGGATTAAAACTCCGCATAATAGTCTTCTGTATTATTGCCCACATGAAAAAAGTGTCATTTTTAAGAGTAGATTTAAGACATAATTTGACGCTTTATTACATTAGAATAGTCACAATCCATTACTGGTTGGACATGTTGTAGATTCGTTATCCAATTGGCAATTAAGTACCAGGATTAGTTGATTGAATGATTGATTGATTGATTGAGTGAGTGAGTGATGGATGAATTGATTGGTTGGTTGGTTGGTTGGTTGGTCGATCGATCGGTCGGTCGATTGATTGATTGATTGATTGATTGATTGATTATTAGGCTTTTCCTCTGTTTCACTTGTGTCTACTCAGATATGGATATACTTCTTCTGGATAGATTCTGAAACATCTGAGTCCCCGTAGTGATATCATCTATACAGTGTTGAAACTGACGTTAGATCCCAAATAAATAAATAAATTTATACATAGTTTTCAAATCTATATGGCCAAAAGACTCAGATGTTTCAGAGTCTATCCAGAACAAGTATATTCTTATCTGAGTGGACACAAGTGAAACAGAGCAAAAGAATAATAATTCAGGTGGTTGATTTCAGTGCATTTAATATGATGTGGAAAATTACTTCTGGACTCTGTAACTATAGTTACTCTTGCACAGGCACCAATGGCCTCAGACATAAAACACTAATTGCAAGCATGAGATTGAGAATCACAAGCTGGTTTTGTTTTTCCAACTCTTCATTCTACAAAAGTGAGGAAACTGGATATTAAATTACTAGGTTAATAGCAATACTATCTTCCATTGTAGATAGGAGCAATCAGATTTGCCAGGGTCAAGTCTAATGAGATTGCTTGCTGTAACACTACACCCATGCAGCTGGCTAACCTGCGGTATTATCGCTCACTGTTCTATCAAGCTTTGCATTTCCCCTGTTGTTGATTTTTTTTGCTAAGGAGTTATTGATTGGGGTCACTGATAAAATACAATAGGGTTCTTACTACATGCACTGGAGGACACTAAAGCAGAAGTTTCTCATAATTTTTATGTATAAAATTTTCATAGCTGTGTTAATGCCAATCTTGTTGCTGATTACAATTGTACAGGAGTGAAAATTCTATGTAAGCTGGTACTTTGACTTGTTCAGTGCTGGTCTAGTGGCAAAACATAAATAGTCCGTTTTGCGGTATTGTACAAAAATGCATTGATCAAAATTTATGTTTTTTCCTTATAAAACTGCTAGAGTGTAATATGATGCTGTTTATTATGTTAAATTAATGAAGTGTTGTATTGTATATTTCTACTCAGCACAATATCTTCTTGTACTATATGGCTCAGAGTACTATTTGAGAGGTCATTAGTGACCTAGGGTGTTAGCAAGTTTGGCATCTAATTACAGGCAGTCACCTCTGTGTGGGTTCGACTCCCACAAGTGGCAATGCTGAGGACCTTTCCCAATATGACCTTGGGTGTTGAACTGGACGTAAAAAACCCAAAACATTGAACTTTGTCCCTTCCCGATTGCACTGGCACAGTCCAACCCTTGGACGACTGATATTCCCCTTACTGAAAGATGGAGGCTTAGGGATGACTGTTTGTCAATGTCCCTGAGGTTTTTTTAGCCTGCTACTGGGGATAGGATCTGGGCAGATTTTTGGGCTGAATCTAGATAGTTGACACTTAAGGCTCAAATTTGCATGATATATTTTCAAACATGCACACAGATATTTGGTATTCATACAGCACTCATACATGTTAAGAGATAGAACCTAATCAGACATCTCTTAACTGTATGCTGCTACAAAAGGCAGTACATGTAGGAGTACGTTATAGAAACTGAAACTCCATTATCTGAATTGGAACCTTTCCCCAAGCTGTAAAAAACTTGAGCCTTTAGCAAGGCTAATTTTTTACTAGAAAATACAGTTTAGAGAATGCAGAAATCAGAATATCAGTAACAAATATTGTCACAGACAATTTAGGGTCAATAAAGGCCACCAGAGATGACCCAGGCCACAAGTAACAGCAGTTGGCATTTTTGTAGAACTGGGAAGAGTCTCAACATTTTAAAAACCTTCCCAGACGCTGATTTTTCTAATAGTTGTCCCGACAAATACCATGGATGACACTGAATGTAGAAGATAGCCCATGTGCACCTCTAGGGATTCTAATTCTAATAGTATATTTATAGTGCTTAATCTCCATCTAAAGACAGACTCTAGGACCTAGGGTGGATATGCTTGTGCAAAAGAGATAGGTTTTAGGCTTCTTTCTGAATGAGTGGGGAGAAGTAACCGAACGTACACCATCAGGCAAATCATTCCAAATCTTTGGAGCATCATAAGCAAAGCTGGGTCCATGGGATGGGCAAAATAGTGGGCGTGTGCTCCTTGCCTGTCTTGAATGTGGGACAGCTACTTCAGCTGTATGGCACTTGCTATGTGTCAAGTAGACACGCTGACTTAATTCCCTAATCCATCATAACAATATGATATGACCAAATATAGATGATAGTGATAGTTGATTTCCCACTACAAATTAATCTCTAGGATTATATTGCCTAATCCTGGCTGCATTATTAATAATTGTTCTCTCTCCGGTAAAATTCTAAATTCCGCCAACTGGTATGTTATTGTAATTCACTAGCTGTATTTGATGCACTTGTTAGCATGGATTTCTGACACAGAAAGAAAAACACATTTCTGACATTTAAGTCAATTGTTTTCTTATAAAATTCAAATGCTTTGCCAGTGAGATTCAGAACATCATTATTGTTGTTTATTAAAGTGGTAACAATAACTACAACTGGAGCCAACAAAACCATTGGCTGAATGAAGCTGTACAATTCACTCAATACAAATTCAATTTGCTGGAATTTGTTTACTTTAGGGAAAGAGAGAAAGAGAAACATTTCCAATTGAATAGTATTGAAAAGCTAGGATATACCCTTATAAAGTCTACTATGTGGATATAATTGGCCATGGGTCCTTTGAGAAATCAGATTTGTTTGGAGACATTTGGGGGGAAATATGCAGGGGTGGTCGGAAAGTGAATAATAGGTAAAAACCCACAAACATCAACAACAGGTGACTTGACTTATTGTATCCTGTTTGTTTACACAACATACCAGAACAAGAACAAGTTTTTATGACACCAATAAAGAAACATAATATTTCACCTGTACAAGTTAAGGTCACCTCAAACTGGTATCTTTGGTCATGTTTTGTAATCCTCAAATTTGAGATGTTAGTACATTGTCAATTTGAGATCTTTGTATCTGCTAAACTTCCCTGAGATGTAAATACACTTCCAGTTAAATTTCTTTGTATTCTTGAACAATTTTCAAATTTCAATACATTGACAGTTGAATGTCTTTGTATATCTTGCACAAGCTTCAAATGTTAATACATAGCCAATTTAACCACCTTGATATTTCTTGCACAATTTTAAAGTGTTATACTTACTAGTTGAGTATGTTTGTATTCCTTGCACAACTCTGAAATGTTTTATATTGCAAATTGAATATCTTTGTAATTCTTTCAAAGTTTTGACATTTAAAACATTTCCAATTTGGTATCTTTGTATCTCGTGCACAGATTTAAAATATTAGCATTTTACCAATTTCATATCTTTGTATTGCTTGCACAAATATTAAGATGTTCACACAATCCCAGTTTAACTATTTAACAAAATATATCAATGGTTAGTTGAAATCATACATTTCTATTTTTATTGAGTAAAATAAGAAAAATGATAACATATTTTGAAATATTAAAATCTCGGACATGTTTAAATTATAATCCAGCAAGACACAATGTGTGTAATGTCTGTGGTACCAGTAGAATCTTCTCAAAATGGATCTTCTAGACTTTCATTCATTTAGCATTACAATTTAACTTTGGTGAAACATTGACATAACAGGTAACGATAAAAGATTTAACCTGGAGTTGTCAACCTCCTTGATTCAGCTTTTACATCCTAGTTGAAAAGAAGAGTTGATAATAATCAATATTGAATGCACAGAATTTGTAAAATATTTCCCAAGAACCTGAGAATATGAGGTTTCATTTAGGCATTCTGAATACGCCACAGGTAGATACTATCTGTCTTCTTAGTCAGGAAAACAGACTTTCTTTTAGGCCCAATTAAGTGGGATAAATAACTACACAAATTAACTATCAAATCTCATTGTATCCATATTTGATTGGGTAGGTGTATGTGTCTAAGAGGCTGGGTGTATGGTTTCTTTGCTTCAGTAACTTAGTGCTATTTGTGTGATGTAAATGAATGCATGACTTAGCATATTAGAAACATAGATTTTGATGAATATTCGTTTTGAGACATGCAGCTCAAATCAACTAATTGAATGAGAATTCTGAACTCGATTTGGTCAGGAGTATTTGGAGTCCATGTTAAGACATTCCAGAACATATATTATGTGCTAAGTGACGACATTTTAAGTAGTCATCTGGGCTACTATTTATTTCCTTGTATCTAAGATCAAACCCCTCAGTAGGGCCCAGTTTTATTCAGCTTCTCCGGTAGCCTTGCTAAAGGCTTAAGTTTGTCTTTTACACAAGGCTCAAGTTTGTCTTTTACATTTTCATAATGTAGCCTTTTTGATTTTCTATACCCCCATACTGCTAAGAAGAAGACCTTCTTTTGGAGAGCTTGCTTTGAAATTCTGAATGTGTACCTTATGATTGCCAAATATTTCTGGACCTATTCTGAACATATTATACACATATGGGCCTTAAGCAAGGCTACTTGTCTGGTATAAGGCTCTACTTTTCCAACAAACTCTCCGGGACGGTAAATTTCACAAGAAATTAAAGCATCTGTCAGTGCCTTAATCCTGGATGGTGGAATGTAACAGTAGACTTAGTTTAAAGTCAGCTGGATCTGATGATAATTCGAGATGGTGGGGAAGTGGTATTATAGACAACTCATTGTCGAGACAGGTCTAAGTAGTAGATCACATAGTGTTCTGTCATCACAAATCTTCCTAAGGTGTCTAATTATGAGCAACTCACACAGCTTCAGACTGGTTGTTGGGCTTAATTATGGAGTAAGTGATTGGTCTAACTGCTTCCCCGTGCGTCTAACACAACACAAATTATGATGTATCTCTCTCCCTTAAAAATATGTTTTGCAGTTTTGTAGTTAGAACTGAACCTTCTTTAGAAGATAACCACTGAAGCATTTTCTTGCCAAAAAATACCATTAGTTTTGTTGTTCTCTGTTCTGATCCTAGCTTATTTTAGCTTTAGTTGAAAATTGGAAGGAAAAACACTGCATCTTTCTAGACTGTTGTTATTTTACCAAAATGTAAATCCAATTGCAGCTCACCTTCATGCACCTTTCTGTTGCTCCGCCTTGCAGCAGCAGCCAAACAATAGTTGTTTAAGATTCTCCGTATGTTAGCACAGCATAATGATATTTGGGTTTTGTAAATGTGATATTGCCAAACCGGTTTGTAAGCTTGAATATGAACTAAATTTAATAGGTCTGTTCTATATCTATCATTATACTCCATGATAGGTATATAACCCTTTAAATTGTTTGGTCAGGGGTTCAATCTCTGCAATGAGAATACTTGTAAACCACGATTGGAACATCAGGAGTGACTCAGAACCAATAGCTTTGGATTGGAAATGTTCGAAGCTGAATCTTGTGTGTTCCCAAATAAGTCTAACTGATTAATTAAAAAAATATCCAAAACTATCGCCGATCCTTATTATATCTTACACACTTGGAACTTGATCGACATCCTATTTAATAGCTAGGAACTCAATCACAAACATATCTTAAAGCTACCTGACCATTTGCAAAGCAATCCGATAAATTAGCCACTGTATGTAAGGGTATCTAATCTAATCTAATCTAATGTGGATTTTTATAGCGCTTAATCTCCATCACTGACGGACTGTAAGGCACATCTGAACATAAAGCAAGGCAGTTAAGATTAATCCGATGACATAGCCAGATCATACCAAGAAGACACAGGGTGACAAGGGAGGCTATGGCGGATAGGCTTTTGCAAACAGGCAAGTTTTAAGCTTCTTTCTGAAGAAGGCAACTGATGCTGCACTGTGCACATCATGAGGGAGTTCATTCCAGATCTTAGGAACATCAAAGGCAAAGCTGTGATCAAAATGTTTGACAGACTTGAAAACTGATGAGCAGAAAGGAGGAACAGTAAGGTATTGACGAACTGGGTGACTACGTCTGGTACTATAGGAACAACTGCTGAGAGACAAGAATGGTTGAAAATAGGAAGGAGAACCACTATGTAGAAATTTATAAACTTTATAAACTGCCATTTTGAACATACATCTATACTTAACGGGCAACCAGTGGAGTTGCTTCAGAATGGGTGTAACATGAGCATACTTTCTATGATTTGTAACAATACGAGCTAGGGTATTCTGAATACTTTGCAATTTGTCCAGATTGAGACATGACAAACCCCTAAACAGAGAGTCACAGTAGTCCAGACGGCTACTAACCAAGGCATTTGCAGCAAGGACTGGAGTAAGATACTGTCTTATTCTACAAAGGTCGTGCATCTGAATAAAGCATGCTTTGCAAGTCCTCTTGACATATTCAGAGAAGGAAAATTCTGCATCAAACCACACACCTAGATTTCTGACAGAATCAATCAGATGAAGAAGGCTACCAAAAATATTAATAGGAAAATGGGAAGAAATCTTCTGACTCCAAGCCTTAGAGCCAAAGACAATAAGGGTATATTATATAAACTGAATTTTTTTTATGCAAACTGAAACTATTTGCAAATTGCAAGGAAACTCAAGCCTTGTAGAAGACTAATGTTATTATTGAATAGGTGAAGGGTTGTCCTGGGACTCACTTTGTAAAGGCAGCCTCTGGGGAAATTAAGTGTTTATCAAAGAGTAACATGCTACCTGATGGGGATAGTCTGAAACCCAATTCAGTAGCCATAGCTACTAACATGATAAGGGTTCATGGCCAAAGACATAACTCAATGAAAAGTATGATGAATATTTCAATAATGTCTGAAAGATCTCATTGTCGTTGGTAGTTAAAAGCTGGAATTGCAGCCAAATTGCTCTTCATTTTATTGATGGTCTAATGACTGTGGTTTTATTGGCTACTCAGTTATATCAAGAGACAATGTGTTCTGATAGCTATAAACTCACAAGTACAAGCCTTCGTCAGGCACTTAGTACTGCTAAAAAATTGGTGCTAATATTTGCTTATACAGTGGTTTTGAACGTAACTGTCCTTTTTTCACTAGAACATATTAAATTCTAGGAAGGTGAGATTTTGGAAGATTAGTAATGTTTTAATAAAAAAATCTCAGTCAATACCAGAATAGGGGACACTTTATGTGTCACTTTGGCCCAGAAAATAACCCACTTCCACGAAAATTTATACTAAATTTAGTTTTGAATAAGATATATATACAAACTAAAGGGAATGTAAATTATGGCTCTTGTCCTTATTGTTCCGAAAATGGACCTTGTTTAAGTAATACCCCTCATTTTAGTTTGGCACATAAGACGGCTTGCGCAAGATTTTTCAAACATTTAAAAGCACAAAATCTGCTACATGTTGAAATGGCTGTCTCAGTTGTTTTGTACACGTCCTGTGGAAATATGAATCCTGACTTTTAAGTCTTTGTGGATACTACTAAACACAGAATATATCTAACCAGAAAAAGAGTCTGAATCAATCATTTATAATTTTACATTCATGTGTAACTCTTAAGGCCAACACAGAACAGTGCAATATAGGTATTAGTTACCAACATATGAAATATATCCACAAAAAAAGGAAACTAGGAATTTGAAAACCTGATCTGTTGCAAAAGTATTCAGCAATACTGTGTAATTCTGTTGCAGACAAAAATTTCACCTGGAGTTTTTCTCTCATATGTAACAGGTCCTGAATGTTGCTGATTGTTATCACTCCTGAGTTTACTTTCCAAGGGATTTATTTTGTTCAAAATCATTAGAAAAGTGCATTCATAATTCCATACTAATGTTTGATGAATATTTAGGTGCATGTCACTATAATAAATGAATAAATAAAATAAAATATACAATTCCTACTCATACTAGAATGACTAGAAGAGGATGTTAAGCCACAACACAGTCTTTAAAGACCATTGGTGTAAATTGCAGGGTTATAGTAATCAGTTTGTAAATCTCGTTGATTTAAAAATTGTCTGTCCCACTGACTCGCTTGCATACAATTATAGAGCTGGTCTTTATTCTCAGTTGGATCATATACCTTCATCCAGATGGGAAAATTAGAATTGAACAAGGTCCACAGACGAAAAAAGGGATGAAAAACAATAGCTTGCTTTCTGAACAATGTTTTTGATTGGTTCATGAAAAAACATTCCTCGTTGGTTTCCAAAATCTTCCGATTGCTTCCCAAAATGTTCTGAATGAATCCAAACTTTACCCAAGGGTTCTGGGACCTTCTCAAATACCAAGATTGTGGTTTACAAATCTCCTGAATTAAAATATTGTCAATTGCAAATTTTCAAGACTATAACCCAATTAGAGAGGGACAGTCACCATAATGAAACAGGCCTCTTAACAAGTGCCTTTCAGGCTGTGTATAATTTTCTTGTTCATCTACCGTGAAAATTTCTAGCTTCCTCAATCTTTTGTTTGGCACCAGGGATATTACTAGTGATTCACCTTTGTTTACAGTGAAGAAAATAAACAAACAAAAATTGATAAAAAATACGCAATACGCACATATGCTACATAATTTACATTAATAACAAGAATCAACAACTTCTGTAACTTTCAGCAAGGTTTTCTTTGCACATATTCCACATAATTATGCACTAGTTCACTCCAGGATGCTCCATAGTGCAAAATATCACCTACTTTAGCCTTGCGTGAGGCTAAAATCTATCTATATTTATTTTTTTAAAAGTCGCTTTAATTTGTTTATTTATTATTTATTTATTTGGGGTTTTATGTCGTTTTCAACAACGTACAAGTCATTTCACGATCGATAGTTTGTTGGAAAGAGGAAACCAGTACGTACAGTTCTGTAATGTAAACTATCGACCATCGATAAGCAACTACCAACTTTACCACATACGGTCTGCGGTTTGAACCTCTGACCTCAGAGGTGGGAAGCAAGTATGTTACCACTGCGCCACCATGGCTCCCCTAAAGTCACTTACAATACATTGTATAGGTCATGACAGATAGTTTTAAGGGCAGAGGAAACCAATGGTACATGCTAGTTGGTCAAGATTCTGCACAGTAAACTGCCAAGCATCGGTAAGCAACTACCAACTTTCTTACATATGGGTCTGGGGTTTAAACCACAGACCTTAGAGTTGGGAGGGAAGTGTGTTACCCAACTACACCACCAAAGTCCCCACTAAAACCAAAAGTCTTTTCAAACATTAAACATTATCCCTATGCACTCCAGTCAGGTGCATGGTGGGATTTGTTTTCAGCCTGTTCTGTGAAAATTAATCCTACTGTTAATTTACTATTGTATTAAGTGTTTCATTGAATATAAATGTGGATATACCAATCTTAAAACATAGAGTATAAGCAATATATCCAGACAAAAAGTTGTTAAGTGTACCAGATGAAAAAGGGGAAGACTTTTGGAAAGAATAAGGAAAATGTCAATAGTGTCTTTAATCTTTCTAGTGAATAGTACAAAATAATGAGAACTTGGTCAAAACATATACATATAATTAACCTATTGCTTAGCTCCAAATTGTGTTTACAATAGCTCTAATCATTTGCTTCATGGATTTCTCAGACTACAAATGAATCATTTTTTTCAACAAAGGGGTAGTAATCATAAAGCACTGATGTATGTTAGAAGATAAAAGGACTGGCTAGAAAAAAACTCTGTCCTTCGTGAAAGTCTTTATGGAAGAATATGTTATGTAAACTCAGTTTTAAAAAGCACGAGCCTATAGGAAGGCCACGGTTGACTTACTTGGGCTAGTTTTGCCATGCCTGACATCCCAGAGGGCATGAACCCCAGTCATGTGTCTTTTTGATGGCATACTGCATGGTTTTTGTGTAAGGATTCCTGGTCTGGAAACCAGCTTCATTTTTGTGCCAAATTGCTTTTGTAAAAACAGAGATCAATAATAATATCTGTAAAGGGATAAGGATGTTTTGGAATAGGCACTATCATGCTAATTATTGGAACTTGCAAAAAATGACACTAATAGCTATAGATGAAGAGTCACATGTGATGCCTGATAGTATCTCTGGTTGGTACATTGATGCTTTGAATCCTACATCATCATGTTTGTGGCAAAGTCCCTTGCGGGAAACAGGTACACTAAAATACCCCTTCTTTGTAATGGTTAATTCACATTGCACCGAACCAGTATATTTGGCAAAATATATATTATTTTAAAGTTTAACATTAAGGAATTAATGTCTTTGTCAAAATCATTTTACATATCCTAAAAGTCTGTGCACACCTAAGTGATTAGAGTTGATCTAATAGTTTATTTGAAACTAGTTTTGACAAATTGTATTTAAACTCAGTGGAATATCTCCTTGTAATACAGGACTCAAAGTGTTATTTGTCCCATCCTGACTGCGCACATACAACCCAAGCTCTCTAGTGACTGACATTCCCAAAGACAGAAAGACAGAGGCTTCAGGATGACCATTTATCAACGTCCCTGAAGCTTTTTAGCCTGCCACTGGGGATCGGACCCAGTGATAGAGGAATACCATTTAAAGTGGTCATCCCAGCCACTATGTATCTGTTTTTACCTTTGTGTTCCTAGGCGATTAGGGCACAGTGGCTGTCTATACCTTTGCTACATGTACCAAAACTGATATGATCTGAGTCAAATATGAAAGTATTTTTAATTTTGTTTTGAAGAATTCTTAGACTTTTATCTGAATTAGAAGGTATCATCAGCATATAGCAAATGCCTCCATTTGAAATCACCGTAACTTTAATGCCTAGGTAACACATTTCATTGCAATTGAATTGGTGCGTATTTGATCCTTGCTAGGGGACCTGTTCCTTATGGCTCTCAGCACAGACCTTATATCTAGTTACTTCCAGCCATACCTGTATACTTATCCCAGTCCTCTTCTTCAGTCAGCCTTCCAGCTTCTGATTATAAGTATAATTTTTTAGGAAAATTATTCTAAAACTTGCTGCTGTGTCAGTACACATTTAATCAAAACAAACCCACACCACTCAGTTAAAAGGGAAGTAAAAACATTTTTATGTCCAATTTACTGTGAGGGGAGTGAATTTCTTTAAAATATCTCTGGACAAAGTTTGGCCCATTGGTTTCAAACGATCCCTGCTATCAGTCATAATTGGTTGGCCCTCTAGAGTAATAGTCTACAGAACATCTGAAAGAAAAGTAAACCTGCAGTCTATTATCTCCCCTGCCTGGTCTCAGAAAATACTAGATTGTTTACACACTCTTTATTGAGTGCAATACTCTAAATGGACCAACTGCTGATACTTTGGTAAATGGAATGGGAAGGTTAATAGATTCCACGGCTGGGGAGATTGGATAGATTCTTTGCACTATCCTTCTCAACTAGCAGACACAATTGCATAACCATATTGCGATTTAACAGTGTTGGAAATGTGGTCTTGTATGTACTACGCAGGAATGTGGAAGGTTCCATAAACTTTTATAGTATTGACATTTGAGTCTGGACAGAAACCCTGGTGGAAAAAAATACCAGTGGGAAAAATACCTGGTGGAGGAAATTCCTTGTGGAAAAAATTCCTGTGGGCAAATGCCTTGTCTATTCGGACAATTTCATGCAATATGTCCTGCAAAAATTGAGCATACATACCATCATAATCCAAACACGAGTGTAAATTAAAAAAGAAAAACAAATAAATGTTCTAGCTCTTCTGATGATATATTGACACTATTTAAAACAATACTTAAAAAACATAATAATAATCGTGCATTCTTTATTTGTAAAAAAATTATATAACAAAAATACAGGTTTTACCAATGAAAATGGTTTAATGCCTCTTTCAATATAAAATAAAAGGGGGTATGATTGCTTGAAACATAAAAACAAAATTGTTCAAATGTACAAACAAGAAATATCACTTTTTTCCAACAGGCTTTTTTAATTGGTATTTTTTTCCCTAGAAAGTTTCTCACTGGACCTTTTCTCCCAGATTCTTAATTCTTATATGTAGCTTCCACCAATGCTTATGTTTTTAGTGAATGTAACATATGTACACGGGTGATCACAAAGACAAATGGTCATAGAGATAAATGGTCTTAAAATCTTTCAAATTTAAATAGTGTAAATAAAAAAATCGCGCAAACTAAATAACAACATATATTTAAACAATGCCTACCATAACATTTGGTTTATGTTATATTGTTATTTAAGCCCTTTCACTGTTTTTGTGTCATAATTTATGAAGACCGTTTATCTCAATGACCATTTATCTTAGTGACCACCCGTGTATACAAACGAATTGAATTTTACTAGAAAGCACTCTTAGAGCAAAAACCTCCACTAAGGCAGCCAAGTATGGAGAATATGATGAAAGTCTTTCCCAGAGTACAATGAATTCTTACTTTTGTTCAGAATACCTTTCAGCATCTTTTCCAAAATTTAATGGCTTCTTCCATCGGTCATGCCCTTTCCACATAAATATTTCACACAGATGCATTCATTAGTTTTGGAGTGATTATGAACAAAGTCAGCCAGCCGGGCAGCTAGACAGACAGACAAACAAATATACCAAAACCTACAACCTCCTTAGCGGAGGAAAATGTATTCTAGAATGTTCCATATAAGTATACATTCTGTGTGAACTGTACCTTAATTATAAAACAAAGGAATGATATCTACATTTCTTTTTAAGTGATAAATGTAACCGCCTTACTCTAACATTACTACATTGCCAGGAGCAATATTTCTGGTGGACCTAGGGTCATTTTACTAAAGAATTATCATTTTTATGTTGACTCATTTGCATATTTGAGTTGCATAAATGAAAACAAAAGAGTTTTATCTATGAATGTATGAGTGCTTTATGAATACCAAATATATATTATTGTTATTGTGTATTAATACTCAGCACAATATCTCCATATACTACAGGGCTCAAAGCAGCACTATTTAACCCATCCAACTACACAAGTACAGCCCAACTCACAAGTAACTGACCTTCCTCTAACTGAAAGACAGAGGCCCAAGGATCAAAATTTATCAACGTCCTTGAGGTTCTTTAGCCTGCCGCTGGAGATAGGACCCAATGACAAAGGACCGCCATTTTAAGTGGTCATCCGAGCCACTATGTATCTGCCTGTACCTGGGTTTGAACCCACGTCCTCTGTGTTTCTAGGCGAATGTGTTACCTGCTGCTCATTATCTGTGAGTGTGTTTAAAAAAGATGTGGTTCAAATTTCGGGCATGTCTAACAACAGAAATATCTTTCATCAACAATATAGTCATTAAACCAAAACTTTCAGCAATTATTTCATGGGGTAGCCACTGTATGAATATTTCCTGATGTCAACTTTGGCAGTTGTAACAGCAAGGCAATGGGATGACATCATGTTAAAATACTGTCATTATTAACTGTGCAAATGCACTGGCTAGCTGACATTCAAATATGTGTTCTATAGTATCTAAGAGTTTAAGGCCACACTTAAGAATTTGCCTGCAGTAATTAGGTATCATTTCACCTTCAGGCTAGCTGGCTGAAAGCACAGAATACATTGTCTTTTGATTAAGGCAAACCATTGTCTTATTCAGAGGTATTGTACTTAGTAGACTGATGTATGAATACTTTAGGGTAATAATTGTAGAGTTCACAAAGTTCGGTAATTCTTAAGACTATTGCACATATGAGTGGCACAATTCAGCACTGCCAAAACTGTAGAAATAACAAAAACACTACATTGATGACTATTGTTGGCTACAGGTGGAAAAAGTATTTATATTTCTGTTGCATAGTTTTTAAGCGCGAGCTCTAGCTATGGTCATTCTAGCTAGGCTCGTACTAGAGATCTCTTTTTTTCGTTTTATTTTGTCTCCAGACTTTCATGAATTGTAGCATAGCATGATGGGCGTCTGTCTTTTACAAATGTTAAGCAGCAATGGGCTACGTTAGTACTGGGATGTGTGACCACTTCAGTGCACTACTCGTGTCTTTGATGGCTTTGCGGCTCACGCTAGTAGACCAAAACCCCTTTGTCGTTAATTTTATCCACTGTTGTTAAAAATGTGTGTCTGCCACAAAACAGACTATAAATGATCATTTTTTTGGTCGGTAAGTATAACATACGAAAAAATAAAAATGAATTAATTCAATGAAAATTACAACCACCTTCAAAGTATAAAAGCAGTGTGTGAACGCATAAAACCCTTGCCCGGAGGTACTGCTTAATAACACACCATAAATTTCTGAATTTTTCATCTACATTTAGATCAACTTTGGGCAAGACTAAACCATGGTAGAATCCACCTAGTGTAAATATCTGACCCCAATCCTATGTTATGTGTGCAGATAGACAAACAAACAGGTTCTATTGCAATACCAACAAAATTGGAACAGTTATTTATTTATTTTTTTTTTGTCGCTTTTAACACTGTACAGTCCGAAAGACTAAAACAACCTGTAGTTATGTGGGCAGAAGAAACCCGCACATACAGTTGGCCAAGGTTCTGTACTCTAAACTGTCAACCAGCGGCAAGGAACTCGCATTTTTCCCACATAAGGTCTGGGGTTTGAACCGCCGACCTCAGAGGTTGGACCCAAGTGAATGACCATTGCACCCCCATGGCCCCCTTAAATGTGGAACAGGGGTACACGTGAACAAGTACCTATAAGTAGAGGACAAGTACTGCTATTCATTGTTGGGCAATTTACGTGAATATCATTACTGTTAGGAAATATTAAACTACTTTTAAAGTGTAATTCGAAAGACTGCCTAAATGCTGCAAAATTTAAGGAACAGTAGAATGCAGTAACATCTGTGCTACACCACACCGCTCTAGTGTGAAAGCTCCTTAAGGCTACAAATTATTCTGTACTTATGTATTCAGAGTATTGCTTATTCGCCAAAATGCAGATTGCCTAAAAATGATGACGGTAAATTTTAAAGCGTAAAACTGTTTGCAACATATAACGTCAATTCATAGTGCAATTTGCTTTTCTTGTAAGTGACTGGAATATGTTTGAATGAAATGTTAACCATACATCCATCTATATTAATTATTGTGACAATATGATGTGTTTACACTACATTTTGATAACTTAATGGACACAATTAAATCAAAATGTAAATGAAAAAAGCTACTAACCATACCACAACTGAAAATTCAAAGTAAGAGTTATAAATTACACACAAAAGAGGTTTTGGGTTTTTTATCTCCCTTTCAACAGTTGAGGTTTAAAGGTATAAAGGACATTCTAACATGTGTCACTGATTTTGATTGGCTAATCGTTGAAATAAAACAGCATAACCTTCTTCTTCAATTATCGCTCATTATGGATGTCCTGACAACAAAGTAAAAGGTATGAAACATCCTATTTTATGTCGCTAAAATTTAGTATTAAAACAGTAGTATTTATAATGTTTCCAAAATATGTCATGATACAATAGAAATAACTAATTCCAATCTACATCCCAATCTACATTCATACATTTTACATACAAACTCAAACTGAATCCAGGGGCCGTATTCACGAAAGGTCTTAGCCAAGTCTTGGGCTTAACTTTTGTATAAAAATACAGCCAACTTAAGCCTAAGACTTTGCTAAGACCTTTCGTGAATACGACCCCAGATAACACAGTTTATTGTATTTGGTTCAAAAAGACAGGGATAAGTTTAAAGCATATTTCACAAGTAGCATCTTGGGTAGTACTCTCTGCTCTACCGAGTCAGTCAAGAATTTGGGTGTGTGGTTCGATTCTGTCCAATTTTCCCTTGTCCAAACATGTTCAGAATGTCTGCAGAAGTACCAAAGACGATGAGATTTGTGCATCCTCCTCCCTTTCCTCTTTCAGAAAGCAGCTCAAAACCCATCTGTACACCAAGGCATATCCACCTTGGTCTTACTCACCCCCCTGGCATTCTCTGTGGTGCTTGGCCTCTTGTATGTCTTGTATGATACTGAAATTAGTTGACTGTTTTGGTTCTGTTGCACCTTAGAGTCTCTATGAATAAGGAGAGATTAAGTATAAGTGCTATAAAAGTTTAATTAGAATTAGAATAGAATATAGATTGCAAGTGTCACATATTATCTATTCATATCTAAGGTCGAGGTTGGGGTTTTATGTGTTCCATTCAAAATCCAGGGTCATATTGGGACAGGCCATCAACATTGCCACTTGTGGGAGTCGAACCCACACAGAGGTGACAGCCTGCGATTAGATGACAAACTTGGTAACCATCTGGGCCACTAATATATAAATCCAAGCAGTGAGGGATTTTTTTGCTATTGATGGAAAATTGTACATGGCACAAAAAAAAAAAAAAACTGCCACAAAAACAGTAGACACAGCACGTCCAATTTTTGGAGGGAAACTATTGCATTTTTTATCGCACATTCATTCCCTACAAAGAGAGAATTTCACTTTTCCAGGGCACTTTCATTCTTTATAACATTGTTTTTAATAGTGTCTAAACATTTTATATTTTTGAATGATGTGAACCTTTGGCATGCGTTCCTAATATTTATTTCAATAACAACAATAAACAACAATATTCATCGTCAACACAAAAACACACAAAAAATGATTTAAAAGTTTTATGAAATGATCATTAGTGATACTCTGTATGTCACAGCTGTTCCAGTCAATATATATATATATATACACATATATTTAAATTTTAATTAATAATTTACTTTTATTTAATTAAACTTATTATATTTTGAACTCCCAGTTCAGTTGTACAGATTCTATGTCATGGTTACTACTGTCAAGTCTATGACACAACTTACTGTATAAGTTGAAATTTTCACTAGGCATTAATTTTAGCTATTTGAGCTAATAAACTTGTATAGTGAAAATTAATACCTAGTGAAATTAATATGTACATGTATATTAATATCTCAAGTAGAAACTAGCCATTAGTGAAAAATAATTTTAGTGAATTTCTTAAAAATGACGAATTAGTGAAATTTCTACTATCTAAAGATTCTATCTGTACAGTATGTTCTATTGGGCCTCGTTTCTTCTATTGCAATATCAATTAAAACATTAAATGCCACTACATCAAGATATAAATCTTGTTCTTCACATATTTCACTAAAGGAACTCTCATTAAAATTCCTTGTTTGTGTACACGTTAATGGGCAGAAAGAGAGTGGCACTAAACTAATTAAGATATTAGGGCGTTGCTACAGGTCAAATATTAATGGAAGGGAAATGTAATGTTTGTTGGGAGGCAATTGACTTTTGATACATTTAACCATGTCTGAAGAATATGTACAATGTATATTGGGACAAAGGTAGGCAAAAAATGGGTCATATAGAGAAGTTTACTGAGATTATTAGCTGTCATAAAATAATTATTTGTAGATGTACTATATTCAAAGCAATGTATTGCCAATTAACCTGCTTTACAAGGGGCGATAATATAATGTTTTCTTAATAAAAGTATTTATTGCATTACACATAACCAATCAAACACTGTTTACAATTCATTATTTTGTATCAGTAGTTGTGACTGGTTGGAATGTTTTTGCAAAAGTAAATCCATAAAAACAGTAAACTGTATTTCCATCAGTATAGAGGTTAATTAAATGAAGTATACTGCCCTGCTAAACTGCACCATAAGCAAGGCTAACCTTTATATTCATAAACTATTAAAAGTACTAGATATTTTTTCTTAATTTTGTATCTTTCCATGCGTATGTATTGTTAGCCATGCTCAAGACTCATATTTGTGCCAAAAGCGTTTTTAAACATGCAAACAAATGCTTTTCCTACATATTAGGATATACTCAGGAGATTTTGCTTAGCTGTATGTTGGTGTAAAATATGATAATTAATGCATGATTTAAAAGTATCACAATCGGAAGATAATTTTCAACTGATAAAAATTTTAACTATTTACCTTTTACTTTATATTTTCCACCACTTCGCTTAAATAATAAGTAAAATCTGTTCATTTTTCACACAAATGGAAAAAAATGGAAATAAATAGCTGTAAAAATAAACTATGCGTGGGCGGACTTTATTGGCAACTCAATCACAAAAATAACCTCAAATAAAGGACGAGGAATGAATCGCCAATAAAATCCAAGCAAAAGTAGGTTATTTCTATTATAAAACGATTATTGATGTTTTATCCAATATTCACTGATTTTGTTTGTTTTCAATTTTATTTTCGAGATTATGTTGTGCAACCATGTTCGTAGATTGGAACAGCGTACATTAGTTTCTCTATTAAGTACTCTCACGAAATGCGCAGAGATGCATATTCATTGACTGCGCAGGTGTCCGTTTTATAATGTGAAACATATTCATAGTTACAGACAATAATGAAAATAAAAAGTTCAATTTTAAACTTGAGATTTCTTCGCCATTTCTGTATGGATTTTAATAACACAAAAAGAGCAATGATACATGCATCTTACTTGTAATTTACTAGTAAAAATCTACAATTTTTACTCCCATTATGCATAGTTAATGGCTCTGGGAACACAAAAAACTATTTCCAGGTTTGTGTGTCCTGGGCCTGGTTTCATAACGCCCCCTAATGATAAAGGACACACTGAATATAAGGTTTCCCTTAAATTTATCCCTCATTTGAGAGAATTCATCCCTCCTTTGAGAAACTGGGCCCTGATACTTAGTTCAAATACATTGTGTGGTGGATAATAAAATCCAACATATATAAGAGGACATTATGTAAACTATTTTTTTCTAATACCGAAAAAGGAAACTTAATCCTTAAGCAAGGCTAATAATGTATTGTATCACATGTGTGGAAAAAGTAAAGGTGTTAAATGTGATATATGTTGTAGATTGACTGGGTGAGAGAATCTACATCAAAAGGCAAAAACAGGGGAGAGAAGATAGAGCTAATAGCAACAGGGAAAAAAGTCGTCATTCCTGAGAAGAGATACAGGGTGTTCAGGTAATAAATCTAGCCTGGCGACAGGCTATATTTATCTAATTATGTGGTGTTTTATATCATACCTGTTACCTAGTACCTTATATTGTGATGGGTAGTTGGAAGGGCACAGGAAACCAGTACATACACTTAGTCAAGGTGCTGTACTATAAACTGCTGGCCAATGGCAGACAACAACCAGCTTTTCCATAGGGGGTCAGGCTGGAATTCAAACTCTGATCTCAGAGGTGGGACGCGAATGTGTTACCACTGCACCAAATTGCCCCCTCCCTCCCGACAACAGGCTACAATGATTACAGAATAGAAGGTGTTGGAGATGACCGGTATCATGATTTAATGCCACAAGGACATCCCGGATGGGTTTAATGACGTTAGGGACCAGTTACGGACGAGTTACAGATATCAATTACAGATAAGATCTGCAAAAAAATTACCTAAAAATCAAGCAGTTTGATTTTTTCGTAACGTCCATCCAGACACACTGCATCTGTATGATCCATAAATCACTCAAACATTCTCCATATTAGGAAACCTAGTGCGATCTGGGGGCCGATTTGTGGAAGTGTAACTTGGGTCTTAGAGCCCCAAGGATGATCAACAGAAACTCTGCTTATTAAATATTTCTATACATGCATTTAAAAGGTTTTGTCAACTTAATGCTTGAAGTAAAAATCGTGAGGACAAATCACCAGCAGGGTGGAGGGCCATTAAAAAGTTGTATGGCTCTCTGAAATGTTTTAATCCTTTTGTTTCTATTCATCAGAGGTCATATAATCAGAGTTTAGCCAATCAAATTGGCATACTTGACAGAGATAGTAATTGCATTATATAAGCTGTTTAAGAGGACTGTATGAAGATTGATGACCCTTGGGCAAATCTATATATGCCTTCAGGATGATTGTCTAGAAGATACACGTATTTCTGGCTATAGGCCATAAATAGTTCCCTCAAGTCTCTTGTAATCTGCTTACTAAACGTTATCTTCTAATTTAAAAATAAATGTAACTAAATTTTGATGTCTAAAATAATCTTTAAATTGATTAGATTTCTGGCTTTGAATGACCTGATCCTCAAGCCTCATTTCTTGGTAGCACACATTGAAAAATGAGCCGCCCTGTATATCCCTGTATAGCCATCCCCCCACCACCCCACCCCCCTTTTCAGCTCAGGAGCCTGTGTATTGTAGTACAGCTCATGAGTGGTTTTCAATCATTTAAAAGATCAGCCTAAAATGCAAATCACGTTGAACTGTGCTGAAGATATTACACCAAGACACCATGTGGCCTAACCATAATGATCCACAAGCAAAAAGTGCATACATCTGTTCATTTGTAAAACCCATGAACCCAGTACAGAACAGTGTCCCCTAGATATAAGAATTGATCTGGAGTAGATCTAGAATGTTACCCCATCCACACTACAAGTGTTATCCCCCGTGGTAGGCAGTGTTTGGTAAAATGTCCTAATTCGTCAATTACCGTACAACGTTCGTATGCGACTGTGTGATACAGTGTCAAAACGTCCATTACCTTTTACATCTTATGGAAGCTTTAAAATGTTTAAAATTTCCGCCTCAGACAAAAGTGAGCGTGCACTGTTAAATCTCTTGCTGTGGTAACTGAAGGTGTAGTACATGGTGAATGTACCGTTGTAACTCGGTCATCTTTCAAGGTGAGTGACGGTAAATGGACATTTTGCTACTGTGTCACAAGGTCATATACAAAAATGGACAGTATAGTTTGAAGGACAGGGGTATTTTATTTTACACTTATAATGACGGGTCAAACCTCCTGTAGTGTGAATGCCACACCAAATCTTGGAAGGTATATGGCATCGTCTGAGGTGATTCTGCCGCCTCGGACAACCTCTAACTGCGGGACGTACCACATGTCGTGCGAATGGGACATACGCAGTAATTCCTGCTATGGTCCTTTCAAACATTGTGCATATTATATTTAACTGTCCAATTAAGAAAGAAAAATAAATTGACTAAAAACAATTGCTTTGAATGTCTGAATTAATATTTAATTAATGCCTACATACTGCATACCGAACAGCGGATCGACTCCCTGGGTACGACTTGGAACATGTCTATGACTCAATGATTTATGCCTTACGAACTGGATGGTGTGCCTTAGAATCCGTAGATAAGGAGATTAAGCACTTGGACAACTGATTGATTGATTGATTGATTGCATGAAAGAGTTCTATTACATCATCAAGTAGCCAGATACACACCAGTAGTGGCTCTGACCACTGTAGAGACATGGCTTCAAATTCATAACATAGCCAGATATATATTGTGTGCATATCGCAAGCAAAGTTGGCTTTAATCCACCACAATTAGGCTTTAAATAAGTATATATCAGCCTAAAGAAAGGATATACATGGAGCTTTTGGTCTATAATGTGGGTTTTCAACTGAATTATTCAAAGGTCAAGATATCAACTTGCTCATGATATAATATGACAAAAAAAGAGAGACAGAAAAAAAACCCCTCTGGGTGACAGCATGTATATATTGTGTCTGATACCATTGGGGACCACACTGTCATAAATAGGATGTGGTTGTAAGTTTTGTTGATTTAGATTCTCTCTGGGTCATGTAACCGTATCAGTGGTATCTCTTTTTTATGAACTCCACAAGGTATAAATTACTGGCAAGGAAAACTTAGTAGAGGTTGACCAATACTTTGCTTTTTTGGGATTTATTCCTGAGACTTCGTGGGAAAGTTTTAAAGTGGTTTGTTCTTCATTTAATGTGGTTTCAATTTCTCATACATATACTAATGAATGCTATCATCCCTGAGTCACTGGGAAGGGTTAATGATTGATTGGTTGACTAATTGATTGATTGTTCAATCCATTGATTGATTATTTGATTGATTGATTGATTGATTGACAAACAACCATGGCTTCTTTCAGAATAAACTTAAAGACTCATCTTTTCAGACTTGCCTTCCTGTTGCCACATGACTCTCTGTTCACTAGGTAGATGCTCTTATTAGTAATGGCCTTCTTAATGTTATTGGTCTTATATCCTTCTTGTTATTTTGTCCCAGCCTAACCTCGTGTGGAAAAGCTGGTAGTTACTTGCCATTGGTCAGCAGTTTACAGTACAGAACCTTGACCGACTGTATGTACTGGTTTAGTCTGCCCTTCCAACTACCCGTAACTATTTTACTGATATGGTACTAGGTGTGATGTAAAACACCGAATAAATAAATTCTTGCTATTTTGTGCTATATATAAATGATTCAGCTCAAATCAAGAAAAATTGCACCTTACTATACTAACCATACTATAATTAAATGACTATTATTTTGCCTTGTATAAGAAATTCTCCCTTTGACAATTTCAGACCTCACAACTCAGCTTTGTCAGTTCTGATCATCAGAAGGTCCAAGAAGAGGGATGCTGGTGTCTACAGATGTAACCTGTCTGGATCTAGTACCAGGCACAAGTACATGATCCTCAATGTCACTGGTAAGGCTCTGTCTTATGTATGTGTGTCAATAGATAATAATATTGCATTTGTTATATTTAGGTCATATATGTACATATTGATTTCTGCTTCACGACCTCGACCTTATGACTCTGAACTGAGATCTTGTATCTTGGTAGTACTGTTGCAAAATGTGCCATCCAGTATATCCACCTCAAGGTCAATCTCCTCCACCATGTACAGTTTAAGACAACTTCTGAGAGGATGTAGTAGTTTTTTAAACATTTAAAAAAATAATACAGAATGTAAATAACAATTTGTGTTGTGTCCTACCCAAAAGCAAATGTCACCAAATCGCGTGAAATACTAGACTTTCTTCAATTTCATCAGACATTTTGATCACCACCCTTCAGATGGATGCATAATGATTCCATATATGTATGATTTGGTGGAATAAGGAATACAAAGACTTGAATCAAGTCTAGTGAAATACATCCTAGCAAGCAAGAAAGTGGACCATACCACAATGATCCACAACAGAAAGTAGATAAGCCCATTCTAACTCATACCTCAAGCACGGATAGGTTTGACATCATATAATCTAATCTAATATGGACATGGACACAATGATCCACAACGGAAAGTAGATAAGCCCATTTCATTCTAGCTCATATCTCAAGCATGGATAGGTGTGACATCATCTAATCTAATCTAATATGGACATGGATACAGTGATCCACAATGGAAGGTAGATGAGCCCATTTCATTCTAGCTCATACCTCAAGCATGGATAGGTGTGACTTAATCTAATCTAATGTGGACATTTATAGCGCTTAATCTCTATCAAGTTACAAACACTAAGGTGCAATTGAACTAAATCAATGTGAATAATCATAAGACCTAGACTTCAGGATCTCAATGCATTCCTGGCATATAATAAGTGTTGTGTAATATCTTAACACGGTGTATAATAAGTTACTGTCTGACATTAACTGAACATTTGGCTATAAGTTAAATAAAACTTGAATTTGAAATTAAATTCAATGTAAGTAAATTTAATTAAAAAGTAGCAATTTCCATGCCATTCTTGCCTATTTTCAAGATATATATGTGGAAAAGGCCTGACCAGAGATGGAGGTGCTTAAAATTTGAAAACAAAAAATTGAGATCATACCCTAAGAAAACAAACAAAAAAATCCTGAATTTTCAGAAGTTTCATTCTCAATTATTTTGGTTGGTGATTGCTATTTCTTCAAAATTAAAAAAAAGGACTTGGGTGAAGTTACAATATGGGGATACATGTCTGCCTTGGTGGAGACGTGCGCTCTAGGAGTGGTATCTAGTTATTACTGTGTTCCCTTATTGAAGTAAATGTTATTAAATCCCATTGCCTGTTGTAACTACACACATTAAGCAATTTAATGGGCTGTTAGACTGAGGAAACTTGACAAAACAAATATTTAATATATTTTGTTTGGGTGGTCCTGTTTATGCAGTGGGGGTAAAGTTATTTAGTCAGATAGAAAAATAGGTATATTGTTGTAACAATTATTGGTATGCAGTGTCATATAGTAAAAAAATCAAGCTACACAAAGTGATATATGAAATTAGGGATCCCTTAATCATTGTTATGACTTAATAAAGTAAAGATGAGTACTTTGTAAACACGTAGAGGGGTTATAAATAGAATAACACCAACTGTACCAAAGTACAGATGTTGCAATTATGTTATTATTTCCATTAAGGAGATTATGCATTCGTTGGATTCCGTCTGTTTGTTTCTTGGCAAGATTAAAAAGGTTAAACTACTACACAGATTTACATGAGCATGAACTTTTCATAGAATGTGGGTCTTATTCTAACAAAGAACTGATGTAATTTTGGAAATGATCATCTGCAACCAATTCTCAGTCCTGGTTTTTCAAAAAGATTTTTTAATCTTGGTACTCATAAGCAATACTGGAGGTGTGGAGGCTCTTGGCGGAGGTATGCACTCTACAAGTGCTCTTTTTCAAACTATATAATAAAACAACAAATTTCCCATTTTTTATGTCAGCCCAGACAAAATCAATAACACTGTTATAGCCATACCTTGTCTGACTATGTCCTACACATAGAGCGTATTCGGCAATAAAAGTCGATTACTCCTTGGAGAAATCTTGAGCATGCGCAGATGGCTTATTCCGAGATGCAAAGACAAACAGCTCGGAACATCTTCTCAGATTAAAGTAAACAAATGACAATGATGCAAAATGCTCAGTTTCTGATTGTGCAATAAGTAACATGTAATAATTATAATAAAAATTATTATGGGTGAACTTTTCTCCATAGTTCTACGAAGCTTGCATAAATGTGACAAAAGAACCTGTATTTACTGTTTTTTTACCCCGCTTTGTTTATGTCGCCATCTTGAAATTCCGAGTGCTCCCATGACAAGTGGAGATTACTGGACACGGATAAATTTCACGTTCCGAGGATTAAATCTGAGGCATTCGACAACAATTCTTCGTGCGCCGCATACACCGACGTACATTGCCGAATACGCTCATATATATATATTTTTTATAAACACGTGGGCATTAGTTTTGGAGCAAAACAAATAGACAGATAAACGAATTAATCAAAAGCATAACCTCTTTAACAGAGGCAATAAGCATATATTTATTTAATGTTCATTTCAGAATCCAAGATAGAAGCCCACACCAGCCCTGCAAAGATCAAGGCTCGTATGAACAAAGATGTGACTCTGTGGTGTAATGCCACAGGCTACCCCAAACCGATGGTGTACTGGACACGGGAAGACAGGAATAGAAGATTACCTGATGGGACTTACCAGTTCTGGGTGAGGCTTTTAACAAAAGTCAAACTGAGAGTTAAGTTAAGTTAGTTAAAAGTTAAGGCGCAAGAACACCTTAGTTATCTGAGGTAAGACCAAGGGTTTAAATACTTGTTTAAACTAAGTCTTAAGATGCTTCCTCGAAGATATAACTGAGGGGCTACTTCTAATGTGAAGACAGAGGGACTTCCAGAAAGTAGGTACATTATGGCTGAACAGTTTAGAAAATTGCTTGTGGAATTTATGCAATTTGACTTTAACATATATCTACCAGACTTAGGTGTTACTATAGAACATCCATTCACATTGTTGGTTAGCTTTGTTCAAAGCTCTAATTTATTTTAATTGTGGAAAATATACACAATACACTTTCAATTTGCATGATGCACTCGTACATAAATATGCACTGGTTTTTACACCACCACGCTGCTAAAGTAGTGTCTCGCAACCTTCTAGCTGCCAACATAAATGAGTGCTTTATGAATACCTAACCATTGTGTACACGTTAAAATATCAATAATAAAAATGTGAGCCTTAAGCAAGGCCAAATTTATGTATTTGATGGCTGTAGACTTTCAATTTGCATGATGCACTCGTACATAAATATGCACTGGTTTTCACACCACCACGCTGCTAAAGTAGTGTCTCGCAACCTTCTAGCTGCCAACATAAATGAGTGCTTTATGAATACCTAACCATTGTGTACACGTTAAAATATCCATAATAAAAATGTGAGCCTTAAGCAAGGCCACATTTATGCATTTGATGGCTGTAGATCAAACATATTAATTTATAATTAAGCGTCCCTTGAAAAGGGGACGCTTATTGTTTTCACCCCCTGTTTTCAGTCAGTCTCGCTTATTATTGTCTTCCTTGAATATCTCCCTTGATATTAGGCCTATCCAAATGATATTTGGCAGTTGTCTTCTATAGGCGTGTTAAAATTTTTTGGCAGGCATAAATTTGACCTTTGACCTTTATCAAGGTCACATGATCAAATATTCAAAAAAAGATTTACTTCCTTTTTACCAGATTTTCTCAGAAAGTACTGGGGGTAGGTCAATGAAATTTGGTATACACATTCCTGACATAAGAATCTAGGCATCAGTCGATATTGGGATTGATCAGGCCATAATTGAGCGATTGACTGGCGATTGATTATCGGTTGATAAAAAATTTGTTAAGATTAAGCCTTGAACTCGCTTATTATTAGTCCTAGAGGTTTGGGGTGGTAAACAAACATATGGGAAATCATGGGCTGGGAATCTTTTGGTGTGGTCAGATTTGACCTTGGACCCCTTCTTCAAGTTCAAACCCAGATAGCCAAACTTAAAAGTGCTTATAACTCGCTTATTATTGGTCCTAGAGGTTTGGGATGGTAAACCAACATGTAGGAAATCATGGGCTGGGAATCTTTTGGTGTGGTCGGATTTGACCTTGGGCTTCTCCTTCAAGGTCAAATGAGGACAGCCAAACTTAAAAGTGCTTATAACTCGCTTATTATAGGTCCTAGAGGTTTGGGACGGTAAACCAACATGTAGGAAATCATGGGCTGGCAATCTTTTGCTGTGGTCGGATTTGACCTTGGGCCCCTCCTTCAAGGTCAAACGAGGAGAGGCAAACTTAAAAGTGCTTATAACTCACTTATTATTGGTCCTAGAGGTTTGGGATGGTAAACCAACCTGTAGGAAATCATGGGCTGGGAATCTTTTGGTGTGGTCCGATTTGACCTTGGGCCCCTCCTTCAAGGTCAAACGAGGATAGGCAAACTTAAAAGTGCTTATAACTCACTTATTATTGGTCCTAGTTAACACTTACCTTTGGACATTTTGTTAATGACACTCTGTGATTTGTGTAATTTTATTATTTTCCTGTAGTAGCTATTTTGTTAAATACACACGTGTACAATTTACTATCTTCAAGAAAGGTAATTACATATTATGTCGGACCCAGAGCCCTTGTCTAGCCCTGATAAATTAAGATAGAATACTTTCATATTTCTCAATGAAGGGAGATGTTTACCAACATGGTTTACGAATTATAAATACAATAAATCCACATACAAAGAAAGAATTCTAAAAATAAAATCTCTCTGTAAAATACCTTTCTAATGATGTTTAACATGTTAGTAGTTTATATAACTTCAGAAATATTAACAATAAATCTGCAATTGCTAAAGAATGTTTAGGGCTTGTTATGTATAGTCAATGGCACCAGAAAATACAAAGAAATATATCCCGGTCCGTATGTATCCCATATTTAGGATAAATTTACCTTGTGGTGGATAATAAATGTCATATTTTACAATCTTTCAGGGCAATGGTCTGAAGATCCAGAAGGCATCGGAGGCTGAGACAGGAATCTATGCGTGTTATTTGGACAACTTCGTACAACCTGTAGTTTCCTACAAGTTCAGTCTCATTGTGGAAGGTATGTAAAATGTCTTCTTTATGTGAGGGTTGTATTGTCCTGTGTTTGGTATCTGTCCCACAATGGCGAACTGGTCGTCACGGTCCTACCTGATTTAGAAAATGGGTGGATCAGGGCTGGACTGATTTCATGATAGTTCCCCCATCAATGTTGTGATTAGTGCTTGAAACCTTCTGATTGGTTTCTTAAAATGTTTTGATTTCTTCCCTACCTATCTGATAGATTCCAGAATCCTCCCAAATGGGCTAAACACCTTACAGAGAAGAGAGCTTTATGAATGTTAAGATACTTTAAGTTTGCATTGCCGAACATTCTGACTGGTTCCCGAATGCTTCTTGAAGTTTATCATCATCCCAAATAGCCCCGAACATTAACCTTGTGAAAAGATCAATATTTCAGTAGTGGAGCAGCTGCCTTCGTAATTTTAACCAATTAACTATATCCTGGGATCCAAATCAAAAATAATGCTTAATGGCAAAAACAGTTACTTGCCCATTACAAAAGACAAACACCTTTTCTTCAAATTGGTTTCTGTTTACTTGAGGGCTAGTCATGCCTTAACAAGAGTGACCAAAATAAGTTACACTATCAAAAAGATAAGTTGTACGAGTAAAAAATATGCCCTAATGCAGTTATGAATGAAAAGATCTTGCACAATTAGTCTGGATAGTGATGTCCACTAACACTGAGGCCTATTGGATATCCAGTAACACATTTGTCTTGGAACACAGGGGATGTGGGTTCTCTCCAAGATTTGGGCAGATACAAGTGATGCTGATACATGATAAATGCTTCTCTGTCCCTTGTCTTTTGCACTAAAAGGCTAAATTGAGATATGGTTAGAACAAGGCCAAAATGGGTTTAAGTCTGCTAGCACGAGGCGCAAAGCCATCAGAGAGTAATGTACTAAAACGGTCACCCATACAAGTACTAACGTAGCCCATTGCCAGTTAACTTCAATGAAGATACGGGTACTCATCCCACTAATCCAGTTCTCATGTAAGTGTCTAGATCTCTAGAAGTATGAGTCTCCCTAGAGCTTACGCTTAAAAATGTTCTCTGTCATTGGGTCCTATCATCAGTGGCAGGCTACAGAACCCAAAGGACGTTGATAAATGATCAACCCTGAATCTCTGTCTTTCAGTTCAGTCACAAGAGTTTGGGCTATGCTTGTGCCATCATCATGGGTCTAACAGAACTTTGAGTCCTGTAGTAAAAAAAAAGATGCAAACATGCAATACAATACAAAGATTTTTTAACATGTTTTAGAAGAAATTGGAAAAGTTCATAAGCATCATTATGATTGCACTCCCAACCTTAACATATAGTAGGAAAAGTCGTACAACCCCCAAGATTTATAAGGCTGTTCCACTAAGGTGCCCAATTCCCTGATCGGAATACTGTCCTTCCTTTTTGCCATTTAGGAAGTTAATCTTTTCATTCAGAAAGATCTTAAAACCATCACCAAGAATGATTGGAACAGTTCTATGTGGAAGTTCTCGTACTTCCCAACTGTTTCCTGATTTGATGTGTCCAGGAGTGAATTACGAAGTAATGACATCACTCTGGATAAATTCAAACTGTTTGAATTTATTGGAAAAAGATTAAAATCACATCTGCACTCGAAAATCCATCGCAAAACCATCTTAACATCATTTTCTTACTGTTTGTAGATTCATATTTTTCATCTTACAGCGACCTTAAACCTATCTTAACGCTCACAAAGTAATCTTTTCCATCTTAATTTCAACCTTTAAGGTTTTTAAACCAATTGGATAGATCACAAAAATATCGCAAACTTTTCAGGAGCGTATCTGACGACTTCTTGAACCAACCATAACGTCAGATGAAAAGCTGTCATAAAAATATTGGAAACCAATCCAAACTACACCAATGGATTGTGAATGGTTTTAATTTTTTTCCAGTCGGAAAGTAGGGTTAGGATTGGATTGTCATAATGAGGCCTATATGCCTTCACCTTCCAAATTGGTCTTAGGGAGGTCGGTGGTGTAGCAGTTAGAGTGCTCGTCTTCAACCTCTGAGGTCGCTGGTTGGAATCTCAGCCCGGGCCCTTCATGTTGGAAAGTTGGTAGTTACTTGCTGATGTCCGGTGGTTTACAGTCCAGAATCTTCACCAACTGCTATGCACCGGTTCCTCAACCTGTAAACTACGCGTAGCAATATGACCCCGGGTGCTGAACACGATGGTCTGGTCAGGATGTCCATTAATGACAGTGTCACTGATGTATTAAATAGAGCACACATAAAGCTCTCCATTATTATAAAGAATTAATTTCGTCCATGTTTTATGCTGATTAACCAATATCACAGAGATATTTTATCAATGACAAAATAAAAGAAATGCATGTCAATACAGTCTCTGAACGTAGTGGGGACCCTCTAAAGGTCCTATTGTTAGTGTCAGTATGTACATGTCATGGTTGCATGTCAGAGTGCTATCAGCCTCAATAATTCAGATTTATCTCTGATGAACACACATACAAATCTATGTCATTATGTCTTTAGCAAAGGGAGATCATTAATGGGGGTTTCTGTCCTATTTTTTATCTGTCTGTTTTGTGATAGTAGCCTTGCTAGGGCTCGAGTTTCTTTTTAATTAGGGAAAATTTTCAGTTTACATAATAATAATGTTCACTTTATGTGATGCAGTATTACATTAACATATTGCTTAGGTTGATGAGCTTATATCTCCCAACATGTACGAGTGTTTTATGAATAACCAAATATTTATTATTTATTTTTTAACAAAAAAAAAATATATATATAACAAAATTTTGAGCCTTTAGCAAGGCTATGGTGATATATCTTTCCTTCCAAATATCACAACCGGAAATTGCCGCGTGGTCTTGCAAATTGCACAGTCTTTTTGATGTAAATAAAAAAATACACATATCTGGCATATGTATGGGTCTCTATTCAAAGGCTTGGTTTGAACTGTGGTAATGACCCAGGGTTGGCTATTTAGCCGCCTTGATTAAGGCAATAGATCACTTTATCTCTTGGTGTGATTATGAGTTTTGTAGGGGTTTAAGCTTTTGTTAAATTTGGTTTGGGGGTGGGAGGGAATGACAGCCAACGTGGTAGATGGTTTTGAAAGTACTTTCACTACATGAGTTTATTTAAAAGCTAAAAAAATCCCAAATGAGTGGAAGCTTATGAAATGAGGAATATGTTGTAAGATATATATTTGTGTCTTAAATTACATATACCTGAAAATAGACGTAGAGAAACAGACAGAACCTATATAATTACAGAAAGGAAATGAGCATGCAGTAGTTATGTAATGAAAATAAAGTAGCATTTTAGTTGCAATTTATATGTTGAGTTCATCATGGAAATATAAATATTACCTTATCTATGGGAAGCTTTAATAATATTACTATTTAGCAATTTATTTTTGTGAGATGGCATAACCTCACATGTTGATGCCTGTTTCGAGGAGAGTTAATATATATGTCAGATGTAATATAATTCCTGACATTTGAGTCTTGTGGAATCATCAAGCTTAGTAGATTATGCTATTATTGTAAGATACTGAACTCCCTGTGTGTCACAGAGTGTTGATCCAGAGTGATATTGTCCTGGTGCTAAATGTCCAGGTACGAAATGTCCGTACCCCATCTCCAGACTGGTGTCACCTGTTTGCAAAAGCATATCCCCCATAGCCTCTCCTGTCACCCTGTGTGTCCTTGGTATGACCTGGCTATGTCCTCGGATTAATGTTAACTGCTTTGCTTCATGTTCAGTTGTGCCTTAGAGTCCATCAGTGATGGAGATTAAGCGCTATAAAAGTCCACATTAGATTAGATTAGATTGTCAGACTGTCCCATCTTATAACATGATCATACGTGTAAGTAAAATTTAATTCACGAACAACTTTATATCCTTATTTAGTATGCCTTGTATTTATTATATACAGAATGTATGATATAATATTGTTAATATTTGTATTTCCTAATCGTAATTTATGTACGTTTCCCCCAGATCGACCATGGAATGTCGATGCCTTTAAGATGAGGTTTGACAGTTCGCAGTGGTACGACTACAGGAATGAACAGCCACATCCGGTAGTGGGCAAGACCTACCTTCTGATGTGTGAGACCAAGGGCGCCCCCAAACCCCTCCCGGAGATCCGCTGGTTTTTCAACTCCAGAGAGATCACCAACAGCAGATACTATTACATCATAGTAAGTTTTTGCTTAATGGATTTGATTCACTACTTACGCCAAGGAGGTTTTATGATTATTGGACTCTGTTTGTTTGTATGTTAACAAGACTACAGAACAACTACCCCAAGGATTTCTAATTAAATTCTCACAGTCTTGGGGTCTTGGTCTAACAGAGAATGATTCAATTTTGGGAATAATCTGGGGTTAATTCTAGATCCAGGATTTTTTTAAAGGATTTTATTAATCATTGCAATCATAAGCAATAGTGAAAGTGTGGGCCTTGGCTGAGATATGTGCTCTCTGAGTGCTCCTATTGATTACTTTATTGATTAATATTTGGGGAAAACTTAAAGTTTTTAATTTGAGATTTCTCCGTCATTTCGTCATGGGTTTTAATGCAAGAAAAGGACAATTATTGGGACTCTTGTATGCTGATAACGGAATCATAAAGTACTCATATGTTTTAATGTACGAAATTAAGACCATAACGTGTACATTAAGTACATATTCTATTATATTGGTGTACGTTGTTGGTTTTAATATTTGATGCAAGTTTTTGAAACTTTATGCAAGAAATTAAAATCATAATGCATATATGTATTACAACATTGTTGTTAGTTGTGATTTTTTTGTACTGTAGACAACGATTGTATATTTTGTTCCACTCAAGTCATAAAACATAAAATACATATACACGTATTATGGATATTTAAGAGTTGTTTTTCCACTTTGTTTCAATAATAAGCACATTGGACAGGTTTTGGGCATGTTGCCTGTAATCAACCTGCCCGTTAGATGGATGAGTCTGACATCCATCCATCTGTTAACATTTTGGTTATCGGGAGTCTATCTAGAAGACGTTTTTGGTGATCCATTTGAATTTAACAGGATGGTTTGACACTGCCAGGCCTAGGTTGCTCATTGAAATTATTGCCAGTTGGTATGTCCACCTGTCCCTGTGTCTGCCCATCAGCATTTTGTTTTCTGGACTCTAACTCAAAGATGCTTCTGCCATTCTATTTGAAATTTGGTGAGGTGGTAAGATACCAGCAGGGCTAGGTTGCTTTGTAAACTGGTGCCATTTAAAGAACAACATGGCCACCATGGCTGCCATCTTGAAGTTCCATTACGTACTGTAACTCAAAAATGCTACAGCCTATTGTTTTAAGCTTGACAATAGCAGCAGGACAGCAACTAGGCATGGTTGCTCTCGAAATTGGTGCAAGTTTTGAAAAAAACAACATGGCCACCATATTGACCTTCTGTTTTCAGGTTCTACCTCTAAATGCTTCCTCTATTTATTAATAAGGCTTTCGTACATGCTACTATAAAAAGACACTGGTGCGCAATAATTAGTTAATACTGCCTATCTTATCTCTTATCTTAACTTTACCCATTGTAAATGGAAAGAAACTACAATATACCCCAAATAATCATATTTTTAAAGTTTATCAATCAAAAGGATATAATACACAATTATTGTCCTTGACCTATTCTCATCTAATTTGTCTGGCAAAAACAAACCTTCGGAGAAACCATAATGAAATGTACCTACATATCATAATTGTTTTATTAATGTATATATATCCATATATATCTGGTGATCATATAATTATATCAATATAATATATTCATATGTTCTATTGGGTTTACATTTAAGTATGTTTCTTGGAATGTATCTGCAAGTTAGAGTATTAAACAAGGTGCACAATGAATGTAGACACCAAGCTTTCCTTCAGGATTCTGGCAAGGGAATGCCTTGGGCTGGGATTATATTGATTTGCCTTCTTGAGTAACCTGCCCTGTGGTCTAGTGGGTAACACACATGCTTATAAACAAGGAGGACCTAGGCTTGATCCCAGGTGCTGGCAGATACACAGTGCTTCGGATGACCACTTGAAATGACAGTTGTATGTCATTGAGTCATATCCCCAGTGACAGGCCAAAAAACTTCAAGGACATTGATAAATGGTCATCCCTAAAATCCAGTTTCCAGACAATACATACACTGTGACATCTGTTGCCTCCTCCAGGAAAAAAGCACAAAACTTTCCTGTCTGCAAAAACCTATTGCCAAAAAGCTACCCACCACTCCTCTGTGTCGTCATGGGTATGACTGGATTATTTAATACGTTTATGTATACTTGCACATTAGAGTATATCAATGATGGAGATTAAGCACCATGAAAGTCCATGTTAGATTAGATTAGTCTTTGAGTTAGGGGAATACTAGTCACTTGAGAGCATGGGCTGTTTTTTTGCTGTAGTCAGGATAGTTAAGATAGTGCTTTGATTCCTGTAGTAAATGAGACATTTTGCGGAGTATAAATATGCAATACAATACAATATAATTAAAAAAATATCCAACAATCAGGTAATTTTCCCACTGCACAGAAAGTTGAATGTGTATTTTAATCACTATGATTTGTAGGAAGACAAACCAGAATGGCGAAACAGTTATGCATCATCCACGCTGGTCATCAAAAAATATGAAACCACAATGGAAGGGGAGTATACGTGTGTGGCTTCCAACGTATTCAGGATGAAGAAGAAGTCCATTGTGATCAAAGGTAAAAACAATTTAAAATTCCAGAATATTTGTAAGTATATAACTTTGTTAAAGACCAAAGTTAAAGGATTGAAAGGCTATTCAGAATCACTCATTTGGTTTACCGCCTTGTACTGTTGCGCATTAGATTCCCCTTTTGTTAAGGGGAGATTAAACACTATAAAAGTCTAATTAGAATTATGACTCATTCAGAGAGTGTATACCTCCCTCAAGGCCCAAAGCATCTAATATTGCTTATGAGTGTAATGATAAAATATCATTTAAAAACATTCCTGATCCAGACATTGATGCCGATCACCATCACCATCAAATCAACTGCTCCAAGACTGTGATCCTGATCACTACCAAAATCAAACCATTTGTTCCATGTGCCTTTGTCAACATGTCCTGAAAATTTCATTAATATTGGTCCATAAATGTTTGAGTAACTTTGCAAACAGACAAACAAATGCTGTAAATATCCTGATATATACACAGGGTCACATGAATAATATACATATCACAGCTGTAACACTGCTGTAAATATACAAGGGTTTACAGAGGACTTCACTGTCATAGAGATAATATGTATAAACCTCAGGAGACAGTTGGGTTTGTTGATGGTTGGAGGTAACACCTATAAATACACCACAAAATGAAATTTAATAGGATTTTGGTCCTACCCTTCTAATTACATTTAGTAAAATGTCATTTTATTGTCTTATTATTGTGGTTTTATTTAAATTATTATTGTTCTTTCATTATTGTTGGTGTATTGTATTTTCAACTCATTTTAATGTATTTGTATTCCCTTTCTTTGACCTTTGTTTACCTCATCTAAATTATTCCTTTGAATTTCAGTTTTGTTTTCTTATATATTTTATTCCATAAAGTGTAGTGGCTACTAATTGTTATCACAGCTTATAGTAAATTATGCATTCATATACACATCCTAAACCGTCAAATAAATATAAAAATGTAGATATATATAATTTTTAATTGTAAGAGTCATTAAGAACTGCCAAAAGACTGAGATCTACATGTTATTAGAATATGCCATAAAAGCTTAAATTTCAATGAAACACCATAATATATATGCTTATGGTTCAAAATTAAAACTGAATCATATTACATTAAAGACATAAAATAATGGTACACTCTGATGTCTTACTTAGTAAAGACAAGGGTGAAGTGATTGGCCTTCTGCCAACCACACAGTCGAATCTTAGGGCAGCACTGGGTGTTGAAATCTTTAAACTCGGTATTATCGCCCGCATTTGCAAACGGCTTCCAAGTTGTTTTCAGATTTGTGTAGCGAGATAGGTATTTGTAGTGACGTGATGTGAAAGGTTCAAAAACATAACTATATTATCGCCCGCATTTGCAAACCGCTTCCAGAGAAGTTGTTTTCAGATTTGTGTAGCCATATGGGTATTTGTAGTGATGCGATGTGAAAGGTTTACAAATATAAAGGGTCTGTAGATGCGAAGTTTTACAAGGCTGGTTTAAGATGAGAACTACCAGTGCATTTCCTGTTCACGGACTTGCCTCATTAATATTAATGAGCAAATATGCGCAGTCACGGCAGTTCTTTGTGGGGATTTCGTGACAATATTTTACAAGGCTGGTTTAAAATAAAATATTCGTGTGTTGTTTCTACAATATTACGATAGCTACAATGAGCGAAAATAGGGAGACACAGATTATGCTGTATTTTACCGATGAAGTATTTCGTCGTTTAGCCAATCAGAATCAGAATTGAGGACACAGTATTTGATCTTTGCCGAAACGTTCATTTTATAAAATATTGTCAGGAAATAAGATTAGCGAACTGGTTTATTTTGTAAATATACTGTAAAACAATTTGAAAGACAACTTCTTCCAAAATAAGAAACGGATTGACAGAAAAATGAAATCACATGATAACTTCTAGGACATGCAAAAGCGCCTTCGAGTGGTTGAATGTAGAACTACGGAGTTTGAAATATTTTCATTGTCTCTGCCAGAGGTGTCCTCGATTTTGATTGGCTGAATGACAAATGTGTAGTACTACCGTGACGTCACTTCATTCATTAATTTCTTTGCGGTTTATTTGTTTGACAAATATTGAGTACATGTAGATGCGCAGACAGCAATTTTACATTAACAGTGACTGCGTGATAAACCCTGCAGACAAATAAATTAATTGGGGTTTAAGGTCTAGAAACCAGCAGACGAAACCGTTAAAAAAGACTCGTTCGAGTAGACCATTACAATGGCAAACACAATAGTTTCCAGGACATACGGGTCCTTGGAGAAAGCCAGATGAAGTGCTAGACAAGCTTTTTACTTTATAAAATATAACTGAATAAAAGCATTAAAAATCTTCAAAATGGCAGTGTATAATATACACCTTTATGTACAGATATGTGAAGAAAATATAATGCAGAATTGATATTTAAGGGTTTAAACGGCGAATTTAAAATCGTGACCGCAACTCAGTACATAACTCGAATCAAAGATTCGACTAATAACAGAATGGAAACAGTTGGACAAAAATACTCCTTGAATTCATAGCTTTAACTGACCTTGTTCTGTGTTTCTGCTATTTCAAACTGAACTTCCAGAAGTAAAAAGTTTTATGTTAACAATTTCAAAAATATTGCAAAAATATTGCAAACCAGTATCAAGGTCCTCGATGGCCTATTGGTTGACATGTTATATGTCTTGGAAAACAAAAGTTGTCATCTCTGTATGGGTTTAATTCCCTGATGTATCCTCTGAACCTGTTCAAGGGGTGTTAGAAAACCTTGGCTTTGACTTTACAAAGTTAGTCTCTGAAAGCTCTTAAGCCCCTCTTACATCCTGTCATACGTGCACGTACGTCCTGGTTACAGAGAAAAGTCGCCTGATTTGCAAGGGACACTTGAGCTACACTTGCGATTGTATAAAATAATTTCAAGGTCGCACAGACCCCGCAATGTAAATTGACATGCATATTTTCCCTGCGTGCACCCAATATGGCCATAAACACATCCATTTCTCAAGGGTAACTTACGAGAGACTTGCACACGTGCATTTCCCTTGCAAGTGTTGCAAGATCTCCCCATCCACTGGCAGGGTTGCAGGGTACTTGCACATGCTGTATAATACACTCACGTGTACCTTGCATCCGTATTAACCCACTGTAGGACCTGTAGCTAGTCACAGTCTGTTCTTTGATGTTCAAGTACTGATACTCTTGTCAGAAAAATATTCCTTGTTTATAGTGGAAGTCACTGCTACCCGACTACCAGGCTACGTTCATATTTTTTCAACAATATTTGCAGCACACTTACGTGTATATATACACGTGCGATGGGATGTAAGAGAAGCTTTACATGAAAAAATTGTACGAGTGCTTTATGGATCCTAGTACTTTGTTTACATATTTGAAAAAGCCTTTTAGGCTGTCATCTCTATGTGTTTGACTGCCACAAGTGAAAATGCTGAGGACCTGTCCCACTATGATCATGGCTTCTGAGTGGGACAAACACACAAACTTCGACTTTCAAAAGGCCTTTGTTACAAATGTTGGCCCTAAGCAAGGCTAATATTTCTGTAGAATGGGTGGAGGATATTGTATGCTGTAGAGCTATACTCCGCATGCACAGAGAGAATGCACACTTTCAGAATGGCTTTAAAAATAGCTGCCTTTACATTAACCAAACACATGGAAATTTAAAAACTTGGACTTTTACTCTGAGTCAGATACTGTATATACAGAAAATTTAGCTGGAATGTCACCAATCTTTTATTTTAAACAAATTAAGTAATTTTCACTAATGGCTAGTTTCTACTTGGGATAATAATATAGATTTAAAATTACACTGGGAATGAATTTTCACTACCTAGACTCATTAGTTTAAATAGCTAAAATTAATGCCTAGTAAAAATTTTTAATTTATACAGTATCCTATTCATTTCAGACATCAAGTCAGTGATAAGTTATTACACATCACAAATCTTATCTTTATCTGTCAGTCACAGAGCCTAATAACTGGTCACATGAGGATATATAAATATGTCACAATGATCCGAAATAACTTTCTAGTTTAGTAATATTTGCATGATGTCACACAAAGCTTTTACTTTCCTTTAGGCCCTCCACAAGTACAGGAAGTGATCACCACAACAACGACTGCTCCAGGTGTTGCCTGGATACAAAAAGAAGATCACAATTCTCCTTCAAACGTCATCGAAACTGAGGGATCAGCTGACTCTCCGAATTACTCCGACTCTGAAACTTAGTTGCCTGTATGTGTGTGTGCTTTTATGGTTCTTGCTTTGATATAAAGTGTGCTTTCTTTATTGCTGAGGTTGGGATAATTTGGGGAGAACATAATAATAAGAAAATTATCCAAGTGATGTCAGTTTTTAAATGTTATGCAGAGAGAAGACAAATTTATACAGTCCCAGTTTAATAACTAGGTCACAATTTTCCATCCTGGGGTCAATAACCGAGTGTTTTGAAACCAATTAATAAAATCAATTTCTTACCACTTTCTATTTTGCTTACATTTGCCGCCTTGTATGCAGAAGGTTGGACTTTCACCAAGTCCTTTTTTGTCTTTTGTGTAATATACTGTATGACTTTTGAAGAAACAGACAGCCCCCTTACTCAAGAATGCTTGTGGTATAATGAACTCCTGTAACTTTCCAATTAAAGTTCAGGTTACTGATGGATACAAATACAAAGATTTGGAGCAAGTCTATCAGAAGGTAGACATGTTTAGTAGATGCTAAATGGCGAAGGTTTAGAAACCCCTTATAATCTATGTTATAAGCTCTATAAAATGTTGTATTAGAATCAGAACTTGAATTAGTATCAAACAGTAACCTAGACTTTCTACAAAACCAAGGAGAGGCTCCATCTGAAGTTATATCTTGTTGTTATTTGTTTTTAATTTTAAATGTAAAGTGGACCTCTGTCAGTGATTATTTTTTGTATCCAGAATAATATGACCCATATCTTTCCCAAAATGTAAGTACCCCTTCGTTTGGCCAGACCGTACCTACATAAAAATGCCACAAAGAACCTGTGATTACTTTGAAGTAATCACAAACAAATATACAGATGAACTCACTTCAAGTGACTTATTCCTACAAAACCATAATATCAATGATACAGGTATGGTGGGCCTGAGATAATGGGTGTGGGTGGGGAGGAGAGGGGTATAGCATAAATTCTAATAAGATACAGCAATAAAGAAAGCTCATTCCATTTTTATATGATATCTACTCTCCTACTCTCTGCAATTCTTAATGGCTTTAAATTCTTAATAAATCATTGTATGTGGGGAGCACAGACTAAAATAAATATGTAATGTGTCTCAGTTATATTTTCTTTTCACTTTTTAATGTTTAAAGTGATTGTTTTTGTGTTTTTGGTGTCAGTTGTATCCTTAATATAATTGCTATTATTTTATATTTGGTATGATTCATATAATGTTGTTTACAGTAGGAAACCTTACCCTAGTGTTGGATATTTTAAAAATTATGGCAAGAGACGACAAATCAATATAATTCTAGTCTGAAGGTTGAGAATTGTCTGTTTTGTCTTAGAGGGTGATAAAATTAAAAAAAATATATGCCCAAAATGGTTATTTTACTGTTATTATCCACCACTTTGTTATAATTATAAGGAAAGTAAGGTCATATTTACCAAAACACAAATTAAAAAAAAGAAATGAGCTGTGATTTCTCCGCCATTTTTGCAAAGATTTTAATGCAATAGATATGGTCAGAAGCTCTCTGAAATACCATTTTATGAGATATTTAATATATGCAGAATTTTTAGTCACATATCAAAGTTCACGTAGAAAGATAGTACATGAGTGTTAGTGCATAAACAACATATGCACAAATTTTTTACTTCCCAAAACATTATCACATGATTATATGAGGACTTTTATCTAAATCAGTCATAACATGTATTTTGTTTTTGTTGTTCCACTGTCCTCATATGATATTTAGGACCTCCCACTTTCACATAATCCATTAAAAATCCATTTTGATAGGTGATCACATACAAAGCTTGCCAATGAACTAAACCCATCAATTAAAATAAACTAATTACTTCTTTTGTGTTGTTTTGAGAAGAAAAAAAACCCAGACAACACCATAGATACCATCTACCTTTTTCCGGGGCGAATTGTGAGAAGAATTGAAACAAAACATTTGTTTTTTATATGTTTACAGGATTTTCCCCGAACTTCTTTGGGTATTATATACAGTTGTCAATGCAGGGAAACTAAAATTAGAGCACTTTTAAAATATGAATATACACCTTTAATGAAATACTAGTAAAAATCTGCACTTGCTTTTGCACCTGTAATGTCAATTATCTAATATAAGGGTCTCCGAAGAAAACTATCCGTTTTTTATGTTCTGATATTTAGGAAAATCATGTGGTGGATAATAAAAGTGTATTCTATCCTTGCTATCCAAAATATACACATTATGTGACCAATAGAAAGTTTTTACACCTTCATATTCTATAACAATGCCTTAATGTTCAGTTATTGAACCCCAAACCTTTTCTTCTGAAGTCCAGTGCCCTAACCACAAGGCCATTGAGACTATGGGAGGTCAGTCCAGGAGCTAGCATATTTGTTTAAGTAAAACATGTTTATTTTTCTAATTTAACCCCATTCCTCACAAACATCATACACATTTTTTTTATCAGTTTAAAAAATAAACATAATTTTATTTTACTTGTAGAAGCAGTGGACAATAAAAACATTGGAAAACAAGAACATGATGAGCCGAAAGTTGACAAACCCCAACCAGCCAATCACCTTCCCCGTAACAAACATGGACCCTCTCTTACAGTGTCCTGGTTATCTAACACACCACCTGATAGGACTCCAAAGGAGCCAAAGACTAAAGTGGGCGATAATAAAGGAATTACTGATACATCTGATGACGAGGACTTTATTTCCGGAAGTGGGAGTGGTTCTGACTAAAATATATACTTGACACTTTTGGTCATAAACACAGTAATATATTGTATCAATATTTTTGCAAGGGAACTTTGCATCTCTTTCTTCCTCTGCTTTTTGAAGAATGGGGTTAAATTAGCTTCAGCCTAAGCATGTACATACAGAAATAATAACATTCTAAGATTTGATGATAGCCATTGAGAGTGTGCAATATTATTAGTTTCTTAATGGATTTTTTCTTTCAACTGCTAAACAAAGTTGTAGTATGTAACATTTAAAACAAAAAGTTATCGTTATTTTGTTTTCTTTGTTTAAATAATAAAATGATGTAGTTAATAATCACTATAAAGAAATATACACTTGTGAATAAGTACATAGCTTGCAGGCAGAAATGTCAAAAGTATGGTTCACAATTTTTGAGGCAAAAACAAACATTTTATTTTATATATGATAATGATACAAGGAAATATAAAAACAAATAGTTACTGCAATCTGGAATGAAACGCGCAATCATTATTTGATGTATACGACAGAATCATTTGATGTTTGCTCAGATACATCTAACTGTTATAATAATCAAACCAAAAATTAACTTGTACAAGAATAGCATATACAATATTTGGAGCTTTGATGCAACTGAACTGAGGTTTCTTGTTCATGTTAATCGCAAACAATTAGTATTTTATTTGATTGTTTTAATTAAGTAAAAAGTTAATTGTCACGTGGAAACTAGATTGGAGTTTCTATTTTATTATGTAAGGACACTGCCACACATAGATGCTTCAGAAACTGACATTGCAGAATCCTTTAAAGAATTTTTCAAATGTCAAATTAAGACCTGTGTAAATTTGTATGTATGTATATATTTGTATAAACTGTACTTGTTGTGAAGATTCAGTACAATCGCAGTACTTCCTAGTACTGTATATTTCTGGTTTTGAGTTAGAATTTAGCTTCTACAACCTTCTTTTGGTGGCTCATAAGCTGGACTCTTTGGAAGCATTGGAAAAGTGGAAATGAATAAATTAAAGTAAATCAGGCTTGTGGGATTATTAACTGGCATGAAGTAATGGTGCAATGAACGTAAAAACATATTTTAAAATCAAGCTAAAAAAACTGATGAAATATTTCATATGCTTAGTATGCATAAAGATGGCAAAATTAAACCATAAGATACTTTGTTAGTGATACTTGTGGGATAAGTGTCTGATATGAATGTCTGGGACTTTTATAGAGTATTTAAGTACACTAATAAGATTATACAGTGTTACAATGAATGAATTTGTACTTGACACCTCAAAACTGTTTGAATTCATGGTCCAATCTCAAAATTAACCTGTTTATTCCTTTGTAATTTAACTAAAGAAATAACAGGTATTTCTATGCGCCGGGCTAGCTAATTTGGCAGGCAACTCAAATTGGCACAATGATTTCATTATATACTTTGTGTCATATGTAAATTTACATGTAAATTAAGGTGAGTTTATTTTAATACAAACATACATTGGTATAAGGATATAAGGTAAATATAATTTACACACACGTAAAATATCGGACTAATTTACTTCCAAGAGCGTTTTTGAAGGGTGATCACAAAATGTCTACTTGAAATAAGCACCAGTAATAAGCAACTGACAAATTAACAAACATCTAGTAAGTCATAAATTTTATATCACCGACCCTGGTAATTTTGAGAGGTCCTGATTTACTTCTTGGAAAAGAATTTTAGCATCTAATAACAGGTTGTCACCTCGCTTTGAGTTCATCTCCCACAAATGACAATAATGAGGGCCTGGCCCAATATTCCCCCGGCTGTCGAATTGGAAATTTCATGCGTAGAGTTGTGATTGTTTGATTGTTTATTTCTTTTTATGCCAATTTGAGCTAACTGCCAAATTGTGAAGCTAAACATTGATGTCAGTTGGGGAAATATCAAAATGACAGATTTATGTGAGAATCACACAAGAGCTAGAAACTACTTCTGTTTTTATGGTCTTCTGGAATAGCTGTTCCTGACATGAGGGAGCCAATGGCTGCCTGTTCTTGCAGAACTTTTGCTGTTGAATCTGATGTAAAACCTTAACTTTAAATATGTACTTGAAGTATACTCAGTTTAGAGGTTCTTGTAGAAGGTTAATGCTACAGTTCCACTATCCCAAATCGATATAAGAGCTAGCCAATTTTAAAGTCTTGATAGTGCTGTTTTAACAGGTTCTGTCTGGAAAAATGGTTGGATAATCTGACAAAACAAGTGACATTTTATAAGTGAAAAGATTGGTTGTAGAACAGAAAAGCTTGTCCTTACAACCTACACGGGACTGCTACAATTAAAAAAATCACTCACAATGCTAAGCCTAGACCACTCTAGTGCAGTAATCTAGGACTCATACAATTGACCACTTTGGACAAAATTGCTCCATTTTACAGTGTACAAGACAGACCGTAGCAGCCAAAACATTATTGATAATATCATATATAGTGCTGGGACGATGTTTGAAGAAGTTCGATAGTTTGCTCGTTTACCGCCCCGATTTCGGAGTTCGGTCCAAACCTCTGAAAATTCGGACTTTGCAAAACGTTTAGAAATCCCCAATATCACACCACATCCCAACGGATTCTATTTTCGCCCATCTATAAAACCTGTTTCTTTTAGGGAAAATATGGCGGAGTTTATTTAAAATATACATGGATTTTATATTTTTGCTATATTTTCAACAAAGTGACAAGATTTTATGTGAGATTTCTGCGTTTTAGCTGGTTTTGAAAACGTTGTTTCGAAGATCGATCTAGACCGAAGTTCGCTAGCTTGTAAAGACACCAAACATCGAACCCAATATTTGAAGCGATTTTTCAGCACTAATCATATAGATTAGTCATAACACCACAAAGATTAGTCATATCATAACTGCCTCATAATCGAAAACAAAATTGATCCTGGGCAACTGAGAGAAAAAAGGGGCGCTTACAAACACCCTGAATAGTTTTAAGGAGTTTCAATGATTGTCACGATAAAGCTTGTAACCTTTACAATGGAAAAAAATAAGTTGTGCAATCAATAAGATTACACTTGGGACTAAATCATTGGGACAATGGAGAGGCTAGGTTGTGACTGTGGAACAGGAGTTTAAGCTTGATGATGATTTTTTTTTAGTTTGGAAAAGACTCGCCTAACATCAAAGTTCACAATAAAGAATTCATGTAGTCCAATTGAAAGATAAAGAAAATTTTATGCCAGACTGTATATGGAAAATCATATGAATTAGTGTCATTTCATAATTATTTGCAATTTTGGAAAATAAGTATTTGGATAAACAAAAGATAATAAATTAAAAGTTTTGGAATTATGTCAATATTTTTAAATCACACAGCTTATGAGAAGAGTATGAAGGAATGAACTGTGATAGTATTTATTGCACGAATGTAGATAGTTTGTACATAAATATATAAAGATATTTCTTTGTTTTCTGTTTTTTTTTGCTGAATCATGTTGATCCACCAAATTGTGGAATATTTATGTATATTTCTTATATAGTGTTGTTCATAATTGTCTTAACACATTAATACTGGAACAATATTAGTGAAATTGAGAAAATAATGTGCATAAACAGAAACAATGACACCATTTTGTTTTTTGAGAATATGTTTTGTTGTTAAAAGTAATAATTCCTGAGCTTAATTTCCATGTGTGTTTTAGAAATGTACCTTTTTTGTTATAGAAACAGACAGATTTAAAACAGTAAATATTGGTAAAAATGCAATTATGTTTTAAAATATCAATTGAAATTCTGTAAATAAAGGTTAAAACATTGCTCAATGATTGTCATTGTCTTTATTGGTAAAACTACCATTTTACGATGCCAGAAGTATGTCTTATTTAGGTTTCCATACCACTGCAATTCTTGGTTTGGCACCACATATGGAACACAATATTTTATATAATAAACAAAACTATCGATTATGATTCATTCATTTTATTAAATGAAAAAATGTCATAATCAATATGTCAAAAATATCAATACCTAGGTCAAAACTTTGTATATAGTCGTATCTGTACCTATTTGATTTCTGCTAGATGACCTTGTGCTTTGGCTCTTAACAAGGACCTGATGTAGTAGTAGTTCATCTTGAAGAATGAGGCATCCTGTGTGGACATTCCAGCCCCCCTTCATATTCACCTGGCATGTATCTTCTAATACAGGTCGGGAAAGGGCATGGCTGGCTTGTCAAATTTCAAAACGTGGCCCCAAATGCAAGTCACTTTCCATGTTATGTTTATCAGTTGCCCCACCATCATGATACAAGCTATGATCCTCTCCAAGGTCAAATTAAATTGCCAGAGGTCATGACCATGGTCATAGGTGAAACACAAACGTTGCGATAATGTTGGGTATTTTATTTACACTTTAGTAAACTAAATATTATGCAATAAAGACGAAGGAATCCCAATATGGGGATTTCAAGGCACCATACTAAAACACATAAACAGGCCAACTGGTGAACTAATGAAAAGAACAACACATAAAATACATATTTGGTATTATTAATTATCCAACACAAAACAATGATATCCCAAAACAATTGCTGTTGAACAAGAGGCTGATTGGTGTCTCTATAGTGAGGGACTACCAGGGAATTGCCTGGCCTTACTTGGCCCACCGTATCAAACTCAAGTGCTTCTAGTAAAAAATCAAGAGCGGAACCTAGGGAAGCCCCTAGGCCAGCCTAGCTCACTCTATCCTACAATAGGAGGGGTGGTGGGTAAAAATTCTGTTTCAGTTTGATGTTTGTCCTCTGAATGTCAGACTCAATGTGGCCCTGAATCATTAGAGCAGCAAGAGCCTCTGATTGGAAACTGGGACGGTCAGTCCCCACTCCCCAAGACAGTGAGACACTCAGTTGCGGGTACTAGGTATTTTATTTAATAATATACATAGTAATACTAAAATTATTTACAAGTCGATAAAAGTTACACATAAGATCATTTAAAGCAATGCTAATATATCTAGTCATAATATTACAGTTCTGTACAATTCATAAGCAATGACTAGAATAAGAAATGAATATATATACAGTACAACTCCAGTCTCAAGTTAGAGTCCATTAGAGTCCAAAAATATGCAAATACTGGAGTTACAATGATTACTTTGAATAATAAAATACAATAAAATAAAGTGTAAAATTATACCCTGGAGGAAAGCTAAGGTGAGGCAGCGTAGACCAAAGACCCCCCACAGAATTTTAGCTGGTAACCCCCCAAGGGGTTTGAACCCCAGGCCTGTCAGGCTTAAGTTGATGAGCCAAAAGGTGGAGGAGGGAACTGCCACACAAGAGGAAACCCCCAGGGTTTACAATAGAGGAAAAATGGGTGTAAAATTGGTGTTATGAAGCATATGAAAGCCGCCTGTAGAACAGGAGAATCTATGAAATACCAGGGAGGGATGGGAGGGAAAGTAAAAATTTTTTCCCATGTCTCTCGCTCAAAGTCAAATTTGAAAGTGAGGAACAATAGCCAAGGACCCAACAACTGAAAGGTGAAGACCAATTATATAACTTGTTTACAAGTTGCCCCAGAAACTAGGCATAAATACACAGGTAACCATGTCAGGTACACAGGAATTCCTTATGATGTCATAAACTGACCATTAGACTGGTCACTGCATGACATACTAAGGTAGGCAAGTAATTTTTAAGTGACTGCCTTGGGGCAGGACTGACACCTGGGGCGCCTGTACGCCCCAGAAGACAGTCCCCACTCCCCAAGACAGTGAGACACTCAGTTGCGGGTACTAGGTATTTTATTTAATAATATACATAGTAATACTAAAATTATTTACAAGTCGATAAAAGTTACACATAAGATCATTTAAAGCAATGCTAATATATCTAGTCATAATATTACAGTTCTGTACAATTCATAAGCAATGACTAGAATAAGAAATGAATATATATACAGTACAACTCCAGTCTCAAGTTAGAGTCCATTAGAGTCCAAAAATATGCAAATACTGGAGTTACAATGATTACTGTGAATAATAAAATACAATAAAATAAAGTGTAAAATTATACCCTGGAGGAAAGCTAAGGTGAGGCAGCGTAGACCAAAGACCCCCCACAGAATTTTAGCTGGTAACCCCCCAAGGGGTTTGAACCCCAGGCCTGTCAGGCTTAAGTTGATGAGCCAAAAGGTGGAGGAGGGAACTGCCACACAAGAGGAAACCCCCAGGGTTTACAATAGAGGAAAAATGGGTGTAAAATTGGTGTTATGAAGCATATGAAAGCCGCCAAGCCCAACACTTAGGGAACATAGGCATTAAGGGCATTTATTGAGCAATGGTGGAAGCTAGGGACTTAGCAAGCTTCTCCCCAGAAGCATGATCACTCTGAATATAGGACCAGACACATTCAGAACTCCAAGTTCCGTGTCTCTTAATGTCCTGGATGGGAACATGGGCTTTGAATGCAAAGGTCGCACCCGACCTACGTAAACTGTGGAAAGTAAAGTGGTGAGGGTTCAAACCCACGGCTACATTCAAAGCTGATAGAGATTTTCGCACTATAGAGTCAATCAAGGGGGCCCAACCCGAGGAAGTGTGAATTTGGAAAAGGGAAGTGGTAGATGACATTTGATATGATTGAAACAGGCATTTCAAGGCTGCCCAGGGACAAATAGATCTGTCTTTTAGTTTAGGTAGAGTTATGACATGGGCCTTGTCCCTAGTTTGCAATGTTTTGGACCACTTGAGTAGTATTTTTACATAATCCTCAGTAAAAAACACATCAGAACCAGTTAGGTGACGAGAAGGGTCAAATGAAGTTTTTGAATGTGGGGCCAGATTTGACAGTCGAAGGAAGCCAAAGAAGCCAACCAGTATAATGGCTTTGATGACCTTCCCAAGCTTGAGATTAGCTGTTTTTGAAATCAATGCTCGCAGCATTTTAAGATCCATGACATTGTGTGGTTTCAGACACAAAGGTCTGGAAATTTTAACAGATTTTATGAAGTACTTTATTTTAACACTATTGCAGACATTATATTTTAAATCATACATGATACATTGAGCTTTTATTGCTGACACATAATTACATAGCACCAGGACTGACACATCATTGGCTATAAGACACTCCAGGAAAGCCAGCAGGATCTCCACAGACAGATGACGAAGGGAGACTCCCATGAAGACACAGAAGGCCACAAACACTTTAAACATGGCACAGTAGGCTCTGCTTGTCTTGGGCCTGAAGGCCTTGTGAAGCCTTGAGGAAGCCTTTCCAGCCAATGAACTATATTTCTGTGTGCCTACAACAAAGTATAGTACCTTTTAAGCTTTTTAACCATAATTATTACAGCCCCTGCCCCGGGGTTATGTGAAATTGCAAGATACAGTTACATATGTAGAATCATTTCAATTTGGCCCTGTAGGGGCACCATACTACTTAGTTAACTAATTATAATTACTACCAGCCCCTTTAATAATGGATGACACGCAAATTCACAAAAGCACTCTGAAGGACTGGGGGGGAAGAGAGTCACACCTATAAATCAGGATGGAAGGACAACATGTCCGCGTTCACACTTACCCACCAAGGGTGAGGGACCCACTGTAAGAGGTTTTCCCAATCCTGAGTATTTCCCTTCCATCTAGATAGCAAATCTGCTATTTTGTTTTCTGAACCTTTTATATGTGTGAAAGCAATATCAATATCATAGGTGGCAGCACAATACCAGATGTTCCTAGCACAAGCAGCCAGGAAGGGATCTCTGGTCTTTCCGGATCTGAGTACAGTGACCACAGCATAATTATCACATCTAACCAAGATCTTTTTGGTAGACCAGAGGCGCCAAAATAGCCTCATGGCCAACAAAATGTTAACCATCTCCAGTTGAACTATACCACAGTTCTCATAACCATGTGCCAAGGGGAGATGATACACAAATCTTCCCACACAACCACCTAGGCCAGTAAGACAGGCATCCAACTCAATGGTGTGGTCAATACCTCTATGATCATAGTAGTTGACGCCATTGTAAGATGGCAAGAACTTTGCAAACCATTGCAGGTCGCGTCGAAATTCTGACGTAAGGGAGATGAAATTGCTGCCATGGGCAGCTCTGAGAAGTTCCAACATTCGGTTTAAGAAAACGCGAGCAGGCTTGACGTATTTTTGTGGATGTATAGCAGCAATCCCAGCAGGGATTGGAGTTGACGCCTAGTACAAGAACGCTTTGCAAGCCATTGCTGGACTGTTTCATTAATCTGAGTTAATTTTTCAGGAGGTATTGAAATGGTACCTGCGTCAGTGTCTATGAGTACCCCCAAACAAGTGACACGAGTACAGGGGAAACCAGCTTCTTCTGGCTGACGGATAGACCTAGACGTTCCATAAGATCTAGCAGAAAGTGATATGATGCATGCGCGACGCTCGGGACGCCCACGCCAACGTAATCATCGATGTAGTCGATGACACAAAAGCCTTGCTGACGCATCATGTAATGCACTGCGTCGCTTATACGTTGAAAAATCTGGCTTCCGTGATGCGTCCCGAACGGAAGACACGTATCCACGTACGTTCCGTACCATTGAAGGCCTAACATAATCATAATCACCAGGATCCACCTTGGCGTGGCGGAACGCACGGCTGACGTCCACCTTATAGAGCAACGCCCCCCTGCCAATGCGTTTGGCTTCCTCAGTGATATGATCAATCGAGGGGAAGTTCAAATCAAACTGGCTTCCCAGATAGGTGTTTTTGTCAATACCTGCATTAACGGATTCACCTATTGGCCAACTCAAGTCGACGATTACTTGACGCCTGTCAGAATTTGGCTTGCTTCTGGTCATAAAAGGTGACTGATGACCCCCAGGGATGGGATTTTTAGAAAAAGGACCCAATATTGCCTGGTGTTCAGTTTCTTCCTTGATGTAGGCTTCCACATCATTTGGATACTCAGTAGCTGAGCTGTGGTTTTTATTGTCACATCTTAAAGGACAATTTCTATTGAAATCCAGAGGGAAGCCAAATTCCAAAAGCTGAAGTAACTGCTGGTCCCAATAATCGGTTAGTAGTGACTTCCAGGTATGTACATTTAACTGAGAGGGAACAGGGAGCCTAGCTTCCATGTAGATGGGTTTTCCAGTGGCTTTCACGAGAGCATGGGCAGTAAAAGGACAAAAGCCATCAGGACAATTCACTACATTATTGTTGGGCATGACCTGTTCATCAATAGGTATGTAGCCAAAGGGGAAGTCAGACTGGGCTTGCCACTTTCTGAAAAGGGCTGACTGATAGTCAATGGGGACATTAGTTTTCTTGTTGCTTTCATTCAGTTTAGAACTAATGAACTTGTCTTCAATACCACTATGGTTTGCATCATAGTCAGATTTGTTTGTGATTTTTGCTAATGCTGAGGTATCAGGCGGTGACGAAGCCACGTTCTCAGTGACGCGAAACGACGCCATGTGTACTTGACTCTCACCCCCCCCTGTGGTGGGCATGGAGTTGCTACCCTCATGTTCACAATTTGCTATACTACTTGTGTTTTTAAGGTCAGAATCAGTGTTTTGACTGTTTTTACAATCATTTTCCAGACTATCTTTACCTTCTAGTGGTGTAACCACATCAGGCCTAGCAGAATTGCCCCCCGTGAAAATCATTGATTTTACCACTTTTTTGGCAACAAGTTTTTTATTCTTTTTGCCCCTATTTGCCAAACTAGCTTCAATGTCACCCGGTTTAACATTTGAATTATAGAACAACCTTGTTTTATAACCAGAGGCACTGGGGGCCATTCTGTCAGGGTCACCAACTGCGGTGACAGTAGTACAACTGTGTGACTGCACACAACTTTGTGTAGTACCATGTCCAACAACATGTTTACACTTAACATCTTTAATTTTATTGACACTTACACCACATTTTTTGACACTCTGATCCAACAATTTTTCCTGGCTGACCAGCCCTAGTGACTGGCAGCCCCTGCGTCGTTTTTTGACGCATTTTTCTTGTGGGCACAGTCCTTTTCAGCATGACCTAATTGCTTACCTGTTGACAAGCAATATGCACAAATGTGCCTATGTAGCCTACCATTTGATTCGTGATCTTTTTGAAAACCACAGATGCCAGACTGAAAACTTTTACAAAACCATGGTTTCTTACTGGTTTCGTTTGGTTTTACCCAATTTTGCTTACCCGGAACCACATGTTTCTGTGCATAAGCTCTGCGTATACGGTCAATACGGTCCTGATCACCCCAATCAACCTTCCCCCTCTCCATCTCGCAGAGTAAGACGGCATGAGCCGCCTTCGCCCCCTGCCAACTAAAATCCGAAGCGTCCTCCATGAGGTCCCCCATGTAGGACACCATAGCATCTCTGCGACTGACAGAAGGTTCATCTAAGATATTTTTGCAGAAACCATTGACCCATTGGGTCAGGGACAGTTGATCATAGTTAATACACTGCCTACTCGCCCCCCCAAAATCGTTTCATGTGGCCAGGCTACCTTCTTTTTAACCGTAACATCTACATTTCCACCCCTTTTTGACTTGAATTTGTCACATGAATCCGTACCTGTACAGTGTGAACTATGTGTTAGTTCCCTAATTCGCCTGTCAACACGTTTCTGAAGTTGGGGAGATCTCAACACATCAAGACTAGGAGTGTCACTATCAGAGGACGAATCAGTATATACACATGACTTTCTTTTACTTTTAACTTTTTTAACAGAAGACATGACACTGGAAGTACTTAACTTTGATGTACTTAACTTCTGTGGCGTGGTTGGGGATACTGTAGTCATCCTGTCTTCCACCTTTTCTAACCGCTTGGTCACCTTCTCCAGTTGCTGCAGGATCTGTAGCTGGACTCGCTGTCCGTCAAAGGCCATCCCACTAGCCTCACTGGATACGGCAGCATCTCTATACAGTTCATTTCCATTCACATTGTCCTCATCCACTGTTTCCACTGCAATTTTACAGTTCCTCCCCACAGGTGGCACGTGTTTAGCATCACATTTTTTACAGTGCTTTTTGTTAGGCATTATGCCAATTTATAAGTCAAAGTTCACTGGAAATACACAAGGAACTCAGAATTTTTAGTGGTCGGCAAGTCAGGAAATAGGCTTCAATTTCAGCTTAATGGCTAACACTAGCACAAAATGCTATGAAAATATAGGTTAGACCGTCCCTCTTAGTCTGAAACACAAAGCCTGTTTGAAGACTCGATGACCACAAAATTCTGACAGATAAGTTCAGCCTCAAACTCAGTCCCGTGCAAATTAAAGTCTTTAACACCATCCAGTCCACATTCCTCCAATAATAAAACTTGTTGCACACTAAAGGACCGTCCTGGTATATACATATGTACAGATTAAAAGCCTAAGATTTGATAAAAACACTAAAAGAAAAATTGTAAAAGTAAAAATTTTTTCCCATGTCTCTCGCTCAAAGTCAAATTTGAAAGTGAGGAACAATAGCCAAGGACCCAACAACTGAAAGGTGAAGACCAATTATATAACTTGTTTACAAGTTGCCCCAGAAACTAGGCATAAATACACAGGTAACCATGTCAGGTACACAGGAATTCCTTATGATGTCATAAACTGACCATTAGACTGGTCACTGCATGACATACTAAGGTAGGCAAGTAATTTTTAAGTGACTGCCTTGGGGCAGGACTGACACCTGGGGCGCCTGTACGCCCCAGAAGACAATCAATCATGCAGAAACAGGAAACCTACAAAATTGGAGGGTGGAGCCATAGGCCCCAAATTATTCAGTGCGTCCCAGTAAGGATTGTTCTTGTGATTCAATACATTCGATTGGGTATGGGGCTATTGTTTATTGATTCTGGTGCCAATTATCACAAAACCTTCAAACAACATTGGGAAGTCAAAGGGGCAAGACGCCAATTTAGAAACAAAGATTTTTAACTTTAAAGTTTATGCTTTCGCCCGCCAATGTTGAATGGTGTTTGGTGCTTTTGTTATTGTGGTTTCATCATCAGATAGACTGGATCTAAGCAACACAGAATCCAGGAGGATTAGTGCTTTGTGTAATGCGCATCTTGCTCTGGGATACTGGAGCCACGACAAAGGGATGAGTTCAATTTGATTTTATTTTGATGTCATTCTATTTTGACTTATATTTTAGTCTCTTTAGTATTTTATTTTTCATTCATTTTAATATGGAACATTTTTAGTTGTTTCTATTCACGCTGATTCACGTTTTTTCCATTTACAACTCATCCACTGGTCAGAATCGCATCAAAATATAATATATTTGTTCAGTAATTGTGACTATAAATAATGAAACAAAAATAATAAGGATCAGTTATATACATGGGTGAATTATATGCCTGAATCTGACACTGTGAACTTTGAACTTACAATATGGCTCCTGCAAAATAATTTTTATGTAAGAACTGTGGTGATGTTCATAAATGCCCTATAAACAGCAAATGCCCATTTCATGCTAAAACTAATGATTCTGTACATGTTCCCGACGACTTACCTGTGAATTCAGAAAATGTTGGTGAACTTAACATGCAAATTTTAGCTGAGCTGAAGAGTTTAGGTGGGCGCATGCCAGCCATGGAGGAGGAGATGGCCAGCAAGAAAGCCACAGAAGTCACACAGTCTCCTCAGCAGGCATCAGCGACAGCCAGCAACAGTCTTAGTCCTGCACATCTTGACCAGATGGTAGTTCCGATGGTGGCTGCCCTACAAGGAAGCTGGCACATCCAAGCAGAGGTGGACCAATGGATCAGACAATTAGTGGATCTAAATGAAGCAGGCAAGTCAAAATCACAAAGAGGTGGAAACAAAATTGCATGGGTTAAGCGACAGGTACCATGGCCTCAGAACTTTGTTTTAGGGGGAACAATAAAAGTCGATTTTTTTTATGATGCTCTAAATTTGTGTCAATGGATTTGCAACTATTGCTACGGAGGAAAAAAATTTGGAAATTAAAAATGCCATGTTGGAATACTTGAGTGAAATCATGGGGGATGCGAAGGATTTTAGCTGGCACGCAGCTAAGGCCCTCATGCTGTGTTCTTATGCAGGATGGAGGAAGGCAAGGTTGAATGGCATGAGTCACATAAGTTGGATCGAATCAGTAATGTAAATAATGGATGTATTAGTAACTGGAAAGCCGATTGGTCTAGATTGTTAGGTAGGTCATCTGCAGAGGTGGTGAGTTCAAATCCCTCAAAATGTGTACATACAGACCAGCAAAACTCCAGGTATATGTTAAGACTGCAGGTAATTAAAAATACCAAAGGTAAATGGATGAAAAGACCTACCTTTACATCCAGATGTCTATCAGTTACTGATAAGTACCAGACCCAGAGATCATATCATACAAGTACACAGGCAGCAGGTAGATCCAGTCACAGTAACTCACAATTTTGTGTCCCAATGGCAAATAGGTTTGAATCCTTGAGTGTGGCTGATGAGCAATCTACCCATATTGAGAAAGTTAATGATAAGGATCAGGCTTCCGGGTACATACACTCAAAAAACGAGAATGGTGGGTTCAAATCCACAGACTCACTTAAATGTCAAAGTTTTAAAATACTGGCAAATAATATAGTGAACAATTCAGTAAATGCCATTGAAAAAACACGACAACTCTCGAATACTGGTACTGAGTGCAGAAAAGTCAAGACAAATAATAAACAAAAAATTCAACGTTGTCAACAATAGTGAACTGTTGTTCATGCAAATGTGCTCCAGGAATTATGTGTCAGAAGACAAATAAGAATTAGCATTGGCAGTTAAAAAATAAAAATAAAATAATTACAATGTGCATCCGCGGATCCGACATATCAAAAATGGACAGATCAAAATAAACAAAAAAATTGGTTTTATACCTTTGGGCCCTTTGTTGTTGACCAAATCAAATTTAAAAGGTGAGATAGGAACAGATCCTAATAAGCTTTATGATATCAGTAAAAATTCGGTTCTTTTAACTTTTCTTTTGTCCAATCAAATTCAATCATTCAAATCATTCAATCAAAGTTAAAGCTCAATTAAATCCGGATGCATGGGAACAATGTTTGGACGGATATTGGGATTCTCAGCTATGCTACTTCATAAGATACGGTTTCCCATTAGATTTTAATAGAACTTCAAAATTGGGGAAAAATCACAGATCAACTCTGATGTTTCCACAAGATTTGGAAGCTTAGTTAAAGGAGGAAATTGGATTCAGAGCCATCGTCAGACCTTTTTCGGATCCCCCCTTCCAGGAACTTCATATTTCCCCCTTTATGACAAGGGAAAAGCCTGGGGGCACATAGGCGAGTGATAATGGACCTTAGTTTTCCCCATGGAATGGCTGTCATTACTAATAGAAGTAAAGATTTCTATCTAGGAACAGACTTTGTCCTAACCCTTCCTACAATTGATCATATAACAAATAAAATTAAACAATTAGGCAAAGGTTCACTGATATACAAAGTTAACATTAGCAGGGTATTTTGCCACATAAAGATTGACCCTAGAGATTATTTTTTATTAGGTTTAAAGCATAAAAACTACTATCTGGACACTTGTCTTCCCTTCGGATTCAGAAACAGATCCAGAACCTTTCAGAGACTCAGCGATGCCATAAGGTTCATCATGAAGAATATGGGTTATTCTAATTCTAATTCTAATAGTATTTTTATAGCGCCTAATCTCTATCCAAAGACAGACTCTAGGTGCACCAAACAGAAGCAAAAAACTGTAATCATAAACCTGAGACATAGCAAGGGTCAGCGCCACGGAGAGAAATGAGGGAAAGCAAAAGTCAGGGCAGATATGCTTGTGCGAAGAGATAGGCTTTGATCTTTGAAGCATCATAAGCAAAGCTGAGGCCGAAATGCTTAGAAGACTTATATAGTGAGGTGGCGAAGTGGGGGATCTCAAGGAACACACCATCAGCTTGGCTTTTGCGTGTGTTGTAGACACTTTGTCTGGGTTTAAGAAAAGGTGCAAAATATCTTGGTTGACCACAATTTAGGTACTTGTACACCAGTAAGGCAGTCTTAAATATGGAGCGTTGTTCAATAGGCAACCAATGTAGAATCTTCCTAACAGGAGTGATGTGTGAGTACTTGGTGGTGTTGGTGACAATTCTAGCCAGACTATTTTGAACACATTGCAGCTTACGAAGATCAAGAGCTGAGAGACTTCTAAACAAGGAATTACAGTAGTCAAGTCGACTTCCAACCAGAGCATTCGCAGCCATAAGGGCAGCATGATGTGTGAGGTAACCTCTGAGACGCCTAAGATCCCTGATTTGAGCAAAACAAGACTTGCAGATATTTTGGACATGCCTCAAGAAGGAAAAATCACTATCAAACCATACACCGAGGTTCCTGACTACTCCGACAGGAGAGAGGAAATTGCCAAGAATGTTAACTGGAAAGGATTTGTTGAGTTTTTCATAGTGAATTTTTGAACCGAAAACAATGAATTCAGTTTTATCAGGGTTGAGCTTCAACTTATTTGCAGATAACCACTTTTTGACATCCTCCAGGCACCTTTCCAACCTGTCAAAGGCATGAGACACATTCTTATGTGTGAGATGACCATATAACTGTGTATCATCTGCATAAAAGTGAAAACCTATGCCGGGATGATTTCGAATGACTTTGCTGAGGGGAGTAGTATATAAGGAAAAGAGTATAGGACCTAGGACAGAGCCCTGCGGTACTCCACACAGGAGCTTCTTTGCACCAGACAGAATAGAGCCAAGCTTAACGCATTGCAAACGATCAGAGAGGTAGGACGTCGTCAATCATATTGATGATGTCATCGGTTTTGGCACAATTTCCACAGCAGACCCGTCTTATCACAGTTTACTCCACCTCCTTAAAAATTGGGACTGGATATAAGTGTTAAGAAATTCAACCATGTACAAAAGCCACATGTTCGGGGGTCGAGGTGGACACCACCAACTTCACTGTGGGTGTCTCTCATGAGAAATTAGGTAACATTCAAAGCATATGTAGGTTGGTAGGAGAAAATGCACCACGAAGGAGCTCCAGTCCCTCCTGATTTTGCTCCTGTATATATCTAAATGTGTCCACAACTCTAGATTTATTTATTTATTTGGGGTTTTACTTCGCTTTCAACACTGTAAGGTCATATCACGATGGGTAGTTGGAAGGGCAGAGGAAACTAGTACATACAGTTTGTCAGGGTTCTGTACTGTAAACTGCCGACCAATGGCAAGCAACTACCAGCTTTGCCACTTGAGGTCGTGCCAGGAACCGAACCCTGGCCTCAGAGGTGTCCACAACTCTAGAATATTCCTGAATCGAATGTTATATACTTTAAGAACCCATTTTGATAAAGATGACATTTCACTAGATATAAAGTTTCAAAGAGATCGGAATTGGTTCATAAAATTTTACCTTTCTTTAATGGAACTGCTTTTTTCAATCATACCCCAGTTAGAATGGTAATTGAATTGGATGCATGTTTGGAGGGATCAGGAGCAATCTGTCAAAATCAAGTTTACAGCATAAAAATTCCTAAACATTTTGAAAACTACAGTATTGTCCATTTAGAATTGTTGAATATCTTAGTTGCGTTCAGAATCTGGTGTCTTCAATGGGCTGCTAGTAAAATTTTCTTGAAATGTAAAAATCAGGCAGTTGTTTCAGTCTTGAACGCTGGCAAGATTCAGGACTTTACCCAAGGGGCCATGGCTCAAAATATTGCAATGATCTTGGCTATCAATGATATTGAATTACAGGTTATACATATACTGGGCTCAGATAACAAAATTGCAGACCTTTTATCTAGATGGTACATTACTATTGATCCAGCTGTGAAATTACACAAATTCATACAAAAAATCTGTTATGGTTGAATGTCAATAACGAAGTTCTTAAGTTGGATTGGTTCTCACCAATGGAATAAATGGCAAGAGGTGATGTCTTTTTTGCTACTCCAGGTGTACACTTGCTCTTCAAGTGGAGCAAAGCCATGCAAACCAGAGACATAATCAGAATGTTAAAAATGCCCGCACTTGCCCCTTTGTGTCCTGTACAAGCAATTAAAATTTGATGCTTTTAACAGCAGGAACTAAAAATTCCCCATTGTTTGAAATAAAAAATGAATCTGCCAAATGGGTTCCCCTTATGGATACCAAGTTAGGCGAAATTTTTCACAGATACTCACTAGATTAGGCCTTCAACACTCAGATATGTCCCTACACACCTTCAGGCGTTCAGGTGCCACCCTAGCTTTCAATTCAAATGTATCTATTAAAAATATTCAAAGCCATGGGACCTGAATGTCTGATTGTGTCTGGAGATATGTTATTCAAGATCATACTGCTTCACAGCAAGTGACTGACACCTTCAAAGATTTGCTCCTTCTTACTTCCTAGTTGGGGATTGGTGGAGGTTGGCATCTACCTCAAACATTCTATTTTTTAATCAGTTTTAATGATGTAATGCTAAAGGTCACCTTACATTGGCAGCAAGTAAGCTTAAATTCATTCTTTATTTAAGGCCACCCTAAGGTTATGTTACTATGGACTCTTAATGGACAGTAAAGTGAGTAATTAAAATTAATCTTAAATTAATGATAATGTACTGTAAGGTTGGCAACTGCCCAAGCAGGCCCCTGACAGGCCGTGCTTCCCAATCACCCGAACAGCTTTCTATCCAAATATGAAATCCAAGAAATCACAAAGAAGAAGTCCTACCGAAATATTGCACTCTCTTAATAGAAGCACATATTAGTTGGTAGACTTTCTTCAAGTCCTTTGGTCTAAGGTATTATATAAGGACTGAATGACTTCCCTACCAAAATGTGGGACTGACAATATTTGTATTTCAGTAGACAAAAGTTTTTTCACTCATCAGGTGTATTCATAATGATTCCCTGTATGTCAGATTTGGTGAAATGAGAAATACAAAGACTTGGAGCAAGTCTAATTAGTTGGTGCTTTTGGTAAATTTTTGACATTGATTTACTACATGCAGCTGCATTAGTCATTTTTGAAGACAATGTGTTTGATTATCATGTCATGGAATGAATGGGTTACCATCAAAATATAGCCAGATAATCTTTGCAGATATAAAATCAGCAACTTTGGGTGGAATATGATTTATTTATTATGCATTGCCTATAACAGACCACCAGATTTTCTACAAGTTGAAGTTAGTTGTTACATTCTGAATGGTCTGATCAGGATTGACGATGTGCTTGATTTGGAAATAGATAGAACATAAATTAAGTACTTGCAAAAATTACCCCATTTTTAACTATCAAACCAATGAGGAAAGCCAGGAGCTGAGTTCAGTAAAGATCGTGGCCTTAGTATAGGCTTAAGAGAGTCTTACATTTTTCAATTTTTGTCTGTGTTAAGAATTATCATAAATAAATTTTCATAAAAGGTAAAATATTTTGAACCAATTCAAATGAACATATGTGGTAGGCACAGTTCATTACACAACTAACTTGATGATTATTGTCGTGTTTATACTTGATTTAATCAATATATAAACTTCTATTATGTCTTTCAGGAAAAAAACTCAAAACTTACCTGGTCCTAAAAGCGTATCTGCCCTAGACACTACACGTCCTTGCGTCTCTGGTTTGTCCTAACTATGTCCCTGGGCCAACTCTTATTCAGTATGTTTATGTGTAGTTGTTCCTTTAAGTCTATCACATAACGGCGATCGAGATTTAGAAACAGTTTCATACAATTAGCTATTGTTCCTGAAGACATTTTAGAAATGACATTGAAAAAAGCATTGACATGGGACACTTGTAAAAAATGTCTTGCTTGGCCAGGTTTCAAATGGCTATGAAATGTCTAAAAGACAAAGAATTATATTTTTTATTATTCTTAATTCTCATCATTGCTTGCTGGATTTACAAGCTATAACCAAACAAGGCTGTTTATTTTCAGCTGTGGTTTGGGTCTGCTTTGTATTTTGATTGGACGCCTTCATTGTAATTCAATTACGCATTCGGGTAGGCGGTCCTCGTTGGCATTTGACACAACTTAAAAACATTTTGCATTTGTGTCTGCTTTTAAAAAAATGTTTGATATACCTCCTGTGAGCTTTTATGAGCTATACAGAAGTATACATGCTGGATGAGGTCATAAAAAATACGTACAGATATGACCATTCAGAAAGGTGTTGCTGGGCCATAAAGCTGAATTTAATTTTGAAGAACCCCACTTTTAATTCTGTTCTAAAAACAAGCAGGTTTTCATCAAGTTACCTATTCCTTGCAATCATTTTGTTTCAAATATTTCAAAACTGTTTCCAGCTCCTCAGGAATTTAGCTGGTTCAGAAAGCTTGTTTGGGTTCAGTGTTGGAGTGTTAAATAGCATTTTGTTATACATGTGGGATTTGGTCACAACGTCGTTTTGATTGGGTAAGATATGTGCCATTATTCATCAGTCCATGAATTGTTGAATCAATTTATCACTATCAATTGTCTTGGATACGAATCATGTGAGAATTTCATGTTTTTTTTAGATAGCTAATGATATCTCATCGTCTCACTTCATGATGTAATCATCTTCAGTTGAGACATACTTACAATTTTAACTAGCATCTATCAGTTTCACACTAAAGCTGAATGGAAACATGCAACTCCCATAACACTATATGCAATGTTTTCTTATAACTCTTCTCATTTTGAATACATATTTCATGGAAAAAGAAAGTGACGCATCAATAATTCTGTTCCGAAGATTAATTTTAATAAACTGAATGAGATCTTCTAAATCCTGTTAATATATGCAGCTTTTTATAAAAGAAAGAGCAAACACTTTATAAAACTTTCATAGTAGGATATCTACATTGAACACCATTTTGTTTATTTAAGATATGTGGCGAATTTTGTTGTTCCACACAAAGTATTTCATTGGAGATTTGTGCATTTTGACTGGTATTTCCTTTGTTCTATCATACATCATAAGTATGTGGGTGATGTTAAAAATAGTGTCTGACAAAGGTCCAAATTTAGGGTTTTATGTCTTATTCAACAGCCAGATCATATTGGGATGAATCCTCAGCATTGTCACTTGTGGGAGTCGACACCACACAGGGATGACATCCTGTGGTCAGATCCAAGCACTTGGCCTCCTAGGACATCATTAATATATTTAAATAAAGACATCAATAGACTGAACTCAAAAACATAATTAGTAAAACTTAAGTGGTTATGGTTTTTAAGCTTCTTTGTAACAAACGACAACTTTTATTTTAGTTAGTTTGGACAATATGACAAATACTTGCTTGCAAAAAATACATACTGATGATAACAGATAGATAGATGTTTATGATCTCTGAAATTTCCATTGATTCCTTTACACATTGACATTATATTGCAAAAAAATTGTATGGATTAACACCCATATAATGAGTAAAACTTAAAAAATTAAAAAGATATCATGTTTGTTGGCAACAACATTTAGAGTTTATTATTAAGAACATTTGACGCTTTTATGACACAGGTATCAATTTTATATTTATAAATTTCCATCAGGTTGATATCATTCAGAATAGATTTACAAAGTTATGTGATTTATAATTCAACTACAAAAGAAACATATGTTTACTATACAAGTATACTAGTCTAAGTTAATGCATTAAAGTGAAGTTATAGTATTCTGTCTTTCTTTTGTAAAATATTTTGATGTGTGATTCCCATACAAGTCCTTGTCATCAACTTCTCTGAAACTACTCTATCTAAAGTCCTGCTGCATGTTTTATTGGTCTACTCAAAGAAAACAACATAAAAAATTACTATAATAGAATAACAAAAATATTTTTTTAATTTATGTGAAACAATGTGAAATGACAGACTTTTTGTAGGGAAGGCAAAGTTATTCTTGGAAGGCAGACATTAAAGAGTGGGTTTTTTCATGCCACTGGCAATTTTAAGGGCGGGTGTTTTTCATGGGTTTGCCAAAAACAGTGGGGTTTTTATGGTGGGTTTTTAGGTTCCCCTATTTTACCTTCTAAAACTTGAGCACTGCATAAACCATCATTCATGTCATTTTGATCAGTCTATATGTTTGCTCATGATCCTCAAAACACTTCTGGGCCTTTTGCTCCATACTTTGGTTAGAGATTTATTACACTGCATGAGGGAGAAACTGCCCCAGTAAAAATCAGTATCTTTTAAGTTACAACCCACATCTTATATATATATATATATATATATATATATATATATATATATATATATATATATATATATATATATATATATATATATATCCTTTAAACTATGAAAAATAATATGACCTCTAGGGGTGAAGATCAATTGAAAATAACAAAAACCAATGCTTCATGAAAAAAGAAATTAATCAATACCATTCCAGCTGTTTTTTTGGTAAAAACAGTTTATGATCAACCTTACTGTAAAATGGGATTTTGGTTTGCTGATGTGTTTGCTATAGGTCTTCAAAAGGTGGTACAGCCCATACTTTTTTAAAAAAAACTTCAACACTTATGGGTTTTTGCTCCCAAACTCCATGAGGGATTTTGGTTGTGAAATTACAAATCGAAATATTATTTCCATTATATTTGCACAAGATATTCATTTGCCTGGGTTAAGAAAAAATTCAAAATAAAACAACTTGTCTGTAATAAATGTACATTAGGTTTCTAAGGATGAACAAATTAATTTTTACAACAGTTTCCATAAAGATTTTTGCAAGTTTTATACAACATGGACAGTGGGAATTTTGAAAGTACCAAGCACAAAAATAACCATACAACTATGGTATTTGAACCTCGGTGACTTAATTTGGGAATTTGTTAATTCACACTGAACTTAATGTTGCATCTGTTTATCTAAATGAGATAGTTATGTACAAATACAGTGAATAATTTGAGCTGATTCAGATTTCTGTTTAATATGTGTACATCTTCACAAAAGTACACATTGTAAGAACATGTAATGTCCAATTTATCTGAAATCAATTTATTATCTCTTTTGAACCTTACATTTGTATCAATGCATTCTGTACACTGAGTAGGATTCTTGGACTTCATACAAGTAATTTAATAATCAATAAAACCAGTTCTGATAACACATGGAGAGAAGGTGTCAGTAAAGGAGGTTTTAATATGATTAAAAATAAAATTTATACTTTTCTGCAATTGTGGCCATTGCCTGATAGAAGTTACAAAATTCAGTAGTGTTTTAATTTGATTACATGTATGTGCCACGGTTTATCCAAGTTTACACCAACATGTCATTTTAATTAATATACAGAAAAGCTTCAACAATTTAATGGGACTCAGTTCTATTAGATCCCAAATATCACATACCTTTCACATAACGAGGAATTGTTTTCTAAACTTTCTAATCTCTCACCTTTAGGGAAAGTCTAACCTTTCCTTCCCTATAGTATATTCATGTAGTTCTTTGCCACACTAGTTCAATACAAGACCAAAGTCAAAATTGGGGTTTTATATCCTGTGCAACAACCAGGGTCATATTGAGATAGGTTCTTAGCATTTACACTTGTGGGACTCGAACCACATAGAGGTGAGAGCATGTGATTAGATACTAAACTTGCTAAGCACTAGGCCACTGCGGATCTCTCGATACAGGACCAATGCATTAAAGATACATGACTTCAAAGTCCACATTTAAAATGTTCATTTCACTGTACTCATGTAAAGTACATGACCCTAAATCTTAATGTTATTATGTATTTTACAAAGAATTTTAAAGTAATACTCGTTACAATGCCTTGACAATGTTAAGTATAAAGATTATATGCAATTACAGCAGTCATCACTCGTCTATTTTAGTTTCATCCTCGACAATAATGAGAATAAACAAAAGTGATAACATAAAATTTACACATACATCCAAATACAATAAACCAATATGATTAAATAAAATTCATTGATGTATAATCAGACAGTTAACACCTTACAGATCGATCCAGTACGTTTTAAAACCACATTATTTCAAAATAATTTCCAGATTTCAAATCTTGATTGATGATTTGCTCACTTGAAATGTAGTGAACCAAATTGAGCACAACAGAAATCTGTTAAATTAACAAATATATCTGCCATCCTTGCACATCATCTGGTGATGTAATTAGTGAGCCACTCAATGGGTCTGCATAGTGACAGAGTAGGGGTGTGTCACCATCAGCTTTCTTGATGTTGAAGAACAGACACCCTGGGGTAGTGTTACAAATCATATGGCATTGACCCTTGGAACGTGTGGAGGTTTTTGTTATTTTCATGGTTCTACAGTAGTTGTCTTCTGCAAGACACTGAGCTTTTGACTGAAGTTTTGAAGCATTTCTGTACATGTCTACAAAGATACAACAAACTCAAAGAAGCATAGACAACAATAACAACTTTCTTATAGCACATAGCTCCAACAAGAGCAAGATCTTGCAATATTAATTTTGAGTGCAATAATAAGAAATCTTTTTAATATATCTGGATCCAGCTCCAGATCATCATCAAAATTAAACCATCTGTTCCTTGCACATCACCAATTACATAACCGCCTTGGTGGAAGTAATACAATTTTCAATGAACAATATATGGCCTATGTAGGTGGACACAGAGAGCAGAATAAATATGTATGTTATTTACAAGTTGAGATTTTGTACAATTTGCAACTACATGTGTATTTATTATTTTCTTTGCACATATTGTTGCTATCATCCGAGGAATTTGTAGCACCAATAAGGCTTTTGAAGTGGCACAGGGTATACAAATATAGATATCTGTATATCCCTCTATTTAAATCGAAGGCAGGTAGTTGTGGATTATTAACAACTTATTTCTAAAGGTTTTACTTGAAATCTTTCAGCATTTCTACATGGATATTAATGTACAAAAGTGGAATATGTTTGAAGTAATATAAAACGTCAATAAATAGCCCTTACTGTTTTCTATAATATAAGTATATTTTTTCTTAAATTGATAAACCTTTTAATAATAAGCATATGGAAATTAACAGCTTATATATTCTTATCATTAAGTTGGGGGGGGGGGGCAAAATTCTACCAATCAATGAAATAATTCATTCAGCAGAGAGTTCCACAATAATAATGAGAAGTAAATGTTGACTCTACAACTTTGACATAAGCACATGTAGTTTAAGGCCCCCAAAATTGTGTATACTTAACAGACCCCACTGTTTTAAATGAATTGTGGGTTAAAATGGCATTGAACACATGTATGTATAATGATTTTCCCCAGTGAAACCTCTTAATTTCTTAAAGTTTGAGTGTATTAAATTAACTTAATGATCCACCAAATTTTATGTTACTCAGAGCATGGTATCCTTAATCAAATACACTTACCTGTAGTTATTCCCAGTTGACTGTATGACAGGGAGCCAACTGATAGCCCTTTGAGATGTCCTGGTGTATCACAAGTTCCACTAACAGTTAATCCATCAGTTAACAGCCAAGCAATTCCTTTGTCACAAATTAGTGGATTGTCCGTAAGATATACCACTGATATTTGAGTGCCACATATCACTGGTATAGTTTTCAAATGATTACCATCAATATCTAGCTGATCCAGCTTGCCCAGCATCAAGTCAGCAGCATTTGTTTCTGTAACAGTGTTGTTACGTAAATCTAACCACATCAAAGACTTTCCAAGTTCTTGAAGGGCTGGAAAGCTTTTGAAATTATTTTGATCAGCGACAATAAACAACAAAGAGTTTGAAGGTCCAGCCACATCAGGGATAGTTGTTAGAATATTATTAACAATTGAAAGAAATTTCAGCTTAGTCAAAATATCCAGGTGTTGAGCTGGGATTATGCTTAACTGATTATAACTCAGCTTTAGCCAAGTCAGTGTCTCAGCAATAGAGGATAAATTGGGGAAAATTGACAGAAAGTTATAATCCAAAACTAGCTGAGATAACTTGTACAAACCTTCAAAATTATCAGATGAGACAGCTGAGATATTATTATGAGATAAATGTAATTCTACTGTTTCGAGGGGTATTTCTCCAGGAATAGATGGTACTTCAGATAGGTGTTGATCAGACAAATTTTTGAAACCAGAAGCCATTTTACCAGTTATCCGAAATAGTATGAAAAATAACACATAATGATACCTAGCCATATTTAACTCCGCACAAGACAAATTGCACTGTATAGCCAACTAACGTAGAGCTAAGTCTGTAGGGATCACCAGTGAACATACTTTTATTAAGTATCAATTCCACAAAAACTAACACAATTGTGTCATCCGTGACGTACTTCATAACAGTTTTGCCTCAATGTGAATTCATGTAGGAGTTATTAAAACTTTAGTGACAGTTGTAAGATAGTGCATTAAGCATTTAGCTGAGTTTACTCATTAATTGTTTATTTACTTTAAGATAACAACATAGAATGCAAATGGAAAAAAATCATAATATCAATAAGGGGTTGAACATCACCTCTTGCCAGTTTCTGGGCTTCTTAGTTTTAATTTGATTTGAAAAATCTTTCATTTACCAACCCACGTCATGTTTTACCAGAATTGGGAGGGACACTGAAAAGGGAATATTTTTTTATTATCCACCATGCTGTATTTGACCCGTATAGGGGGGATATATGGAGTGGGATATATTTTTTAATCTTTCATACGGCACCTCCTTAACATGGATAGTTAGTGTCAATAACTTCCAGCTTTCCACTATATCTCGGAAACTAGATAACTTACGAGTATGTATTATATGCCCATAGATTTGTTTATTTGGGGTTTAACGTTGCTTTCAACACTGTACAGGTCATATCACGACGGGTAGTTGGAAGGGCAGAGGAAACCAGTACATAGAGTTCGCTAGGGTTGTGTACTGTAAACTGCCGACCAACGGCAAGCAACTACCAGCTTTCCCACTTGAGCCCGTGCGGGGATCAAACCCCGCCCTCAGAGGTGGGAGGCGAGAGTGTTACCACTCTGCCACCGTGGCCCCTAATATGCCCATAGAAAGGTCATTTTAAAGCTGTTCCATAAAAAGCCAGAAAGGAATAGCAGAAAAATCACAAGTTACAGATCGAGTTTTTATGTTCACTGATGCTCCGGTACACATGAAAGCCTTTTTCACATTCATTCTTAGAATATGGATTAATTCTAGTCATAAAATATACGAAATGGTGGATATTAAAAGTAAAACATCCCTTATTAGACATATACAGAAAAAAATATACCATTCATGATGATTTACAATATGATACGTGTACTGCACACTTATAATATTGTAATCTTCATTTGTCATATTTTTTCTGTATATATGTCATTTGAGAAGTTTTCATATTACACAATGTTGTTTACAGATTTCTTTTCAAACACAATCTATATGTTAGCTTTCATGTTATCAAGTCAATATATTTATTTGGGGTTTTACGTCACTTTTAAACACTGTACAGGTCATATCACGACGGGTAGTTGGAAGGGCAGAGGAAACCAGTACATACAGTTGGTCAAGGTTCTGTACTGTAAACTGCCGATCAACGGCAAGCAACTACCAGCTTTCCCACTTGAGGCCGTGCCGGGAACCGAACCCCGGCCTCAGAGGTGGGAGGCCAGAGTGTTACCGCTCTGCCACCATGGCCCCTGTTTTCAAGTAAAAGAATAGGTGTGTCCACATCTTTTTTGGACAAACCATACTTTATTTGTGCTATATATAATTGTGTCGACAGGTTTGAGTAGGTTCAGGAAATTTTCCTATTGTATATTTTTGTGCCACTTACTACAGATAATTGGCGTTAAAAATTCGTCAACAAGTGGCGATTATTCAGTAATATCTCAGCAAGTTTGAAACCTTCAAAGATGCTGTATATATCTTTAGAAAGGTACTCTTTTAGGGGTTCCATTCATTGTTGTTGCGCTATTATTCCCAGTAAAAAGACGTTTTTAAATGGTTTAAATGTTTAAAAAAACGTTTTTGAAACCTGTTTAAACCCCATCTTTCGGATTTCTAAACGTTTCCAAGTAAACTTTTACACTGTAATCTCTAAAAAATTATAAACATTGTTTATGCAAACGTTTTTGCTAAAACATTTACTAAATGTTTATAAAATAACTCAAGAAACTAGATTTGGCACGAAACATTTTTTAACCATTTATAAAATAGGTGAACCAATAAAGGTTAAGCTGGAAATGTTTTTAAACATTCATTATGAAATGTTTCATAAACAGTATACATAAAATGTTAAAACAACATTTTACAAAACATTTAATAGCAACTGGTTTTCATACCCATAATTTTAAAACGTTTTTGAAATGTTTTCTGAATGGGAACACAATTCGTAAGTCACTATCTTGCAATTTTAGACATAGAAGTGATATTTTCATCAGTGAGCAACCTACACCATCTGACAACAATGAATATATAGACATTTTAAATGAAATTTCTGCATTGCTTAACAACTCTGACTCTGAATATGTCATTGTAGCAGGTGATTTCAACACAGACTTTAGCAGAGGCAATTTTTTCTCCAACTCTCTTAATATGTTTATGTCACAGGAAACTATGACATGCGTTTCAAATTATCTTAATGCTACTGTTGACTACACATTTGTAAGTAAGGCCAATGGAGGTAAATCCAATATTGATCATGTCTTTGTAAGTCATAACTTGCTTCATTTAATTTCAAACTTTGGTGTCAATCATGATGGTGATAACTTGTCTGATCACTCTGTTATCAATGTAACCTTTTCATTACCAAATGAAATAAGCTATGTTGCAATATCAAATGTTAAATGTGGTGAGAGTGTATGTTGGAACAAAGCAAGATATGAACATATTGAAAATTATAAAGTAACATTTGATCAAAGGCTAGATGAAATAGATATTCCCTGGGATGCTCTACATTGTAAAGATGTATTTTGTACTGCCCATGTTAGGGAGTTAAGTGATTTCTATAATAAGATTATTATTGGATATATTATTGCAGGAAAAGAGTGTATTCCATCTACAAGTCATGTAAAAAAACAAGCATCTGTTCCTGGTTGGTCAATGTTTGTTGAGGATAAATGTAAATCGTGTATACTGTGGCATAAAATCTGGAAGGAGAATGGTTCTCCCACTTCGGGTGTACTGTATGATTTGAGAAGACATACTCGTTCTCAATACCACTATGCTATTAGGCATGTTCAAAAGAACAAGAATTCTATAATGGCTAAGAAGTTGGGTGACTCAATGGCTAATGGTTGTAATAGTAATTTCTGGAATACTGTGAAAAAAATGAATGGTAAAACAACAAAGTTAGCCAATACAGTTGACAGCACTTTTGGTGAGAATGGTGTATGTGAAGTATTTTCAAACAAATATAAATCACTCTACAATAGTGTCTCTTACAATACAAGGGAAATGGATGTTCTAAAGTTAAAGATTAAAAACTTAATAATAACAACTTGTGATTGCGGGGATTGTTATTCCACCCATTCTGCCTCTGTGACCGATGTTGAAGAAGCAATTAAACATTTAAAAAGTTCAAAAAGTGATGGTAGTATTCCTGGTATGTCGGATTATGTCATAAATGGTACAAAAAAGGCTGCTGTCTTTTTAACACTAGTATTCAACAGTTGCTTACTTCATGGTTTTGTTCCTGAAGAAATGTTGCTTGGTACCTTAATACCCATACCAAAAAATAAGCGCAAATCAGTAAATGAATCAAGTAACTACAGAGGAATTACTGTTAGTAGCATCATAGGTAAATTATATGACTTTATACTATTTAAAATGAACAACATGATGCTCAGGTCATGAAATCTTCAATTTGGTTTCAAGGAAAACCATTCAACAAGCATGTGTACATTTGTGTTTAAGGAAGTAAGCCAGTATTATATAAATAAAGGTAGCTATGTACATTGTATGATGATAGATGCCTCTCAGGCTTTTGATAGAGTGGAATATGTTAAACTATTTACTCTTCTGTTAATGAGAGGTCTTTATCCAATTGTAACCAGATTCTTAGTTTCCTGTTATACTCAACAAAAGCTCAGAATAAAATGGGGTAATAGTATGTCAAATGCTTTCTCAGTAAAAAATGGTGTCAAGCAAGGGGGAGTGTTACCCCCCTTTCTATTTGCTGTATACATGGATGCTTTGTTGCAAAAGCTTGAAAAGTTAGGTTTTGGATGTTATGTAGGAAATAAATTCATGGGTGCAATTGCTTATGCAGATGATGTTGCTATACTTGCACCTTCTGTGACATCACTTAAACTCATGTTAAAGGCTGTTGCTGAATTTGGATGTAATTTTGCTGTTAAATTTAATCCTAGTAAAAGCATATATGTCATCCTAGGCAAGAAGTTACACAAGTCACATGTTATATATTTTAATGGTGTAGCTATTACTTCTACTAATGCAGCAGACCACCTTGGACATTCTATTGGCTGCAAATCTCAGGAGAATCATATATTAAAAATGAATAACGATTTTGTCAAAAGATTTAACTTAATGATGAGTGTGTTCAGGCATTGCCCAGTAAGTGTGAAGTACAGACTATTTAAAACTTACTGCTTGTCTTTATATGGGTGTGTTCTTTGGGAATTCTCATGTGATGTGATAAACAAATTTTATGTGTGCTGGAGAAAATGTATGATACAATTTATTTGAATTAAGTCAAAGAACACATGGTGGTTACTTACACAAGGTTGTGGATGATATTTCTATCGAAAACCAGCTGATTAAAAGATTTGTTAAATTTTACAATAAGGTAATTTGTAGTGAAAACCCTGTTGTGCAATTATGTTGTTCATTGGTAAACCAAGGCAGTAACTCAACAGTTTGTAGAAGTTTAAACTATGTGAGAAATAAATTTAGTATTACAACTGACAAAAAATTAGAGATACCACATGATAAAATAGTAAATTTAATGAAAGAGAATGATTGCACCAATGACGATGATGTATTTAATATATGTTGTATTAAAGATGTTATAAACTTAAGAGAAAATAATAATGTCTTCAGTAAAGCTGAAATAAATACTATGTTAGACTACTTCTCTATTAAATAATTTCAATGTGATCATGTAAATAGAATGTAACTATGTTTATAATTTTTGATGTGTGTTCTTTTCTGTTCTGTTATTTTTTATTTAAAACTTGTAAAGTTCTATGTACTCTGTGTACGAATCCTGAAATAAAATAAATAAACAGATATTGATTTAACCTTTGACCCCAATTAAGGTTAATATTGCTAAGCAATGCCAAAGTAATTAAGTAGTAACATTTTTCTAACGTCTGTCATTAAATGATTAATAAACAGCATACATAAAATCTTTTGTAAACATTCTGTTATAAATGGGTTTGTTACCCTTCATTTTTTACCTAAGCTTTCCTTTCAAACATTTGAAAAACTCAAAAAAAATGTTTACTGGGTCCACGGAGAAAAGATGTAGAAATCACTTGTTACAGTTTTAATGTTCATACCTCTCTATATATAGGACAGCCTTTTTGGTATTGTATCTTTAAATATGAACTGCTGTCACATTTTATTCACGCAAAATAGTAGATATTATAAGTCGAACATGCCACAGTTGACACACTTAAAACTACACAATACCATAACATTTTCTTTGACTTGTTCACAAAATATGTTAATACCAAATATTTGGTTAAAAATCAGCAGTGTAAAATATGAGGAACAAAAATGGGTAGATTTTTTTCAAGGTTACTTTACAAATTTTTTATTTAGGTAATAACATCAAAAATTTAATTGGCCATTTCTTGCCACATTTAAGCTTCTCTTACATCCCATCATATGTGTACACACTCTTAAGTGAGCTACGAATATTGTTGAAAAATATGACCATGACCTGGTAGTGGGGTAGTAGAGATTTGCACATGCTAGCAAGGTGAATTCTCCCAACAACAGTGTCACTACTTGAATATCAAAGAACAGTCTGCCACTCTCTTGGGGTGTTTGGGCACCCCGGATGTCAGTCCTGCCTCAAGACAGTTCTGTTGTAGTAGTACTATATTAACATATTTGGGGTTCCAGTCTAACCACAGAATCCTGAGGTACCAGTCTACCTTACATAACACAACCTTGGGTTCACCCCTTATTGCTGGGCAACCCAGTAAGCAACTACCACTGATTGGGTCCTCTCTGATTTACAGTTGCTATCCCCACTGGTCCTCCCTGGGTTTCAGGTCATATCCCTAATACAGAAACTCACTTTGTCATTTGACTTTGAGGGAAGGACATGATCATAAGAACTTTTTATTTCCCTCCCTCCCTCCCTTTTTATATGTTACTTAGATCAACTGTAGGTCTCTCTATCAGAGCCTTCATATGTCGCTACCTCTATCAAATGTAATTGTACACCTTTAGGTCTCATCACCTCCAGCTGTTAGGGTGACCTTAAATTAATTCTTTATTATGTCTTCCAAATCACAACCTCAATTTCAGAGGTCATTTGTAATGTTAACCTTTGACCTTTGACAGGTCAGGCTAGAATGTGACCTTGAACAAGGTCAACCCTTCTGCTGGGTTTTTCAGACTTTTAGGATTTTTATGTTATTTTCTTCATGCAAGTTGTTTTAAATCTTTATTTATCATGATCTATATGGACAATGACTTTAAATTGCTTGATCATGAAACTATCATGTTGTTTATGCATTATTCACTATAATATTTATTTACATCTTTTAATGAAATTGTGTATGCTTACTTGACTTGTAAATAATTTTTAGTAGTAACTATATTATATTTGTTATCTGTATTAAAATAAAGTGCCCTCAACTTCGTGTTTTACTGTCTTGGGGTGGGGACTGTAGCTACAGGCTGCACAGTGAGTTAATATAGATGCAAGGTACACATGAGTATATCTTACAGCACATGGAAACAATGTAAGTAAATGGTGAGAACCTACAGCACTAGAAATGAGAATGCATGTGCCCTAGTCTCTTGTAAATTTTCCTTGAGACATCTATGCATTTCTAGCCATACTGCATGCAAAGAGAGCAAATGTGCATGCCAATTTTCATTGTGGGGACTCTACAACCTTGACATTCTGTAAAAAACTGTATTGTGTCCCTTGCAATTTAGCCAGTTTTTCCAGCACATACATGCACATACGATGGGTCTAAGAGAGGCTTTACTACAAAGTAACTCTACTTGACTGGGCAATAAGACACAAGATAACCTCACTTATCCATTTTGACATTTGTCTTCTTTCTTCGAAATAGCTCTATCAAAGACTTAAACATAAGCTCTATCAAAGACTTAAACATAAGTTCATCATACCCTTACCTGTATAAATTTTAAAAACCTTTTCTGAAATATAAAAGCTTAAAATCAATTGGAAAACCCTGACTGAGCTTGGAATGTTGAAAAAAAACATTAAAACTAGCAGGTATGTGGTCATAAAATTTCCTGAATGTCATTGTTTGGAATTAGATTTTCTTCTGTTCTGCCGAACATGCATTTTACTTGTTGAACTTTACTATATCATCAGTGTGTCACACATTGTTTCAGCCCATTGACTATGAAACCACAATACAGAGTCTTTAGAGTGTACCTGAATAAAGAAGTTAAGACTTGTAAAAGTCCAAATTAGAATATGTTTTCAACAATTAGATTTAAGCCCACACACAACTGAGGAAACTGCCAACGTATTACTTCCCAAATTTCTTAACCACAAATTTTCATCAGAGATTAATTTTGCCGGTAAAGCTTTTGTGATTGGCTAGAGTATGGATCTCAAACAGCCTCTTTGCCTGGCTTAATTTTGCTCAAAAGTTAAAACTGGCACAAAATACTTAACCAAGTTATCATTTTGGTGTTTATGGTAAGTGGCTTGCATAAAAAATGTTTTCTTAATGCATAATAATAAGCTGAAAAGCTGATTACAATGTATTTATTGGAAATATTTTTTGAGTAACACTGAGTTCAATGAAGAACCTTTTTCACACACACAATACCCAGTGAAATAAATTATCTACTTTTGAAAGAATAACATTTCAAATAATATGATTTACTGGATGCTTTTGAAAACACTTTTTCATGAAATTCATTATTGTACAAGGCAATCTTCCCACTCAAAGACTGATGATGTTAACACATCTAACATAAAATTGGTAATAAATAGCCATTTTTTAAACATAATCCTCTAAATGAATTTCAATGTCCCTCTGAATTTACTGGCCAACTCTTCCACAAAAGAACAATGTGTTATGTCCATTTTCTTTATTAGATTTTAATATCTTTACTTACTTTAGTTATTACTAGATGGATCAAAATTTATTAGTCTGCAAACCATTTTACATAATTTGATGAGAATATATCGTAAAACTCAGTGACAATGCAAAGACTGTTAATATGTTGTTGGGTTTTGTGCCTTTTTGCTGCAATGAGAGTTTATTACTACCTTCACTTAAATGAATGAATCCACAATATATTTAATATGTAGAATATAATTATAACAACAGGTTATAGCTATTTTAATTTTTTGTAATACATTCAAAATGTCACCTGGGCAAGTGCTTCCCGAATCATAAATGCTGATCAGTTGTATGACAATCACATACCAGATTCAAACTCAATTGGAATTCCTGTTATGTGAATTTAAAACCTTCAATTTCAATTGACTTTGACTCAAACTGAGGTTTCAGTTTAAACTCAAACATTTCTTTAATACTTATTCGCGAGCAAGTGTATACAACTGCTAAGAGCAACCATTTATTGGATAGTCCCCCCACACAGAAGAAACCACTATACTGCAGATACTGGTTGTTTATTACATAATCTACCACTGCAATATAATACAGATTCTAGACAATACACACACTATAACTACTATCATTATCTTTACATGATACACAGCATTGAAAACACACATGTAATATTGATACTCTACATATGTAAATATGAGAATGCGATGCAAGTTATAAATATAACATGCATAGAAAAAAGAGGTATCACAGTTACTATGACAACTCCCTTTCATGAAGCTAATGTCATATGTTAGCCTTCCCTGGCACTCACAGACAAGGTAGATTTGAACCCATAAGTGATGGATTTGAACTCAAGGCTTGACAACAAACCCCTCCCAGTGGGACACCAATTCAGAGGAAGAGAGAGTATGGAAATAGTCTGTATTTGTTAGATACTGCTTATAAAGAAGCCTATAAGACACTAAAATTATAAGTAGGCTTAAAACAATAAAACCGTACTAAGAACTATTTGGGGGGTGGGGGGTGGGCAGGGCAAGTTAAACATGTCTGTCCAGGCCTCTCAATATTCAAACTAAATCCAAGACTTCAACCTGTTAACCCAATTGTAACTGTGGCCAATCAAAAATCTCTACACATATATGGTTCACAATTCTCCAGTGGGGAGGGGGACTGACAAACGTGATACCCAAACATCACTTCTGAATAGTATCCTGGGTTTGAGATCCTTTAAATTATAAGCCAGGGTGATGAACATACAGTTTATTAGTCCAATATATGCACAATAATACTAATTTTTAGCAGTTTATTTTAATCCAAAATGAGGTAATGTGATACATTGAGATAACAATAGTCCCATATCGAGATAACTGAAAAAATTTTAATCTTGACAAAACACTTACCACACAGAATTGGAAAGATCGTACCTTAAATCTTTTATTTAGGGACACAGGTGAGTATCAAAGCAATTTCTGTATAGGTTTTTATGCAGAAGCGCAGTATAAATACCTTTATAGTGGTATATATATATAACATATTAATGTAAGTTACATATTTTCTAAGATACTAATGAAAAGTCTGCACTTGTTGATTCATAATGCTAATTTATCCATAGTAAGTGACATCTGGTGCATGCAAAATATACCCCGGAATGTATATTTAGACCAAATATAGCTTACAGTGGATAATAGGAAAAGAAATGAAGAAAGCCATGAAAAAGGGGGTCAAAGTCATATTTGGAGCAACTTTATTTTATTACATGAAATAAATCTTTGTGACCTAACAATTTCATTGACACTTGTGTTTTTGGTGTTTCATAAAGATAAACCTTGGTAAAAGTGTCTTGAAGTTGCTATGGTTACACCAGAAATATGACGGAACGGGACAATAAAACATGCACATATTTCACCTTTCATTAAGGTTATCCTTTCAGGTAATTTAGTTTCATTGAATTGAATAAAAAGGCTTTAAAGTTTACAAAAAGCATTTTTCAATTTAAATTAATCAATATATATCAAATGTAAAAACAATGATATACGTAACCATAGCAACACTGATAACAAAATGTCATTTTCCTATAGAATCAGCAATGTAAAAAGCACATTTTATGTATTTAAAAGTGATCATACCACACATTTTAATTCAATTCTAAATAATTAAGTGAAATAAAGAAATTTTACAGCTAAAAATTACAAAAAAGCCCTTTCTGACATTGTTTCTGACAGGATTTAATGTTCTGGCTCAGGGCACAGAAGGTCTTGGCAAGATGGTCGCACATATGGCCGAACATACTCGTACAGATATTTTTGTCTTTGAATTGTCATTCCTGCTGGATTCAGTTCCACTGGAATTTGTTGTTCAAACCCTGCTTCAGCATGTTTTTTTAGTAAAGTGACTCTGACTTCTTCCGAATCTAAAGATTTTCTGGCGAACACAATGCCCTTGTCTTGACTGCTGAACCTAAATGAATTAAAAAAAAGTAACGTGACCTTATAGATATATTTTAGCCAGTTGCAAATATTCTGCAAGTACATGTTAAATCATCAAGAATTTCACTATCTGCAAATGACTGAATGAATACTTAAAAGGCAGTAAACACCAGTAGAAGAAGGATGTCTGGTAACCTCAGGTATCAGAAAAATGGGTACTGAATCTTAATATGAATTAAAATGTGTAACAAACAGGGAAGCTCAATCAAAATTGAGTACTCCTTTATGTTTAGAGTAGTGTATTATTTTGATTGCTATATTGAGAATACAGTATTCTTTTGAACTCATTTTTTGACATTTTTCAAAACAATCACATAAAATAGCATCAGAGATGCCTGTACCTCACAGCCTAGGGAAATATTTTTAACACCATGAGATATAGAAGTGCTGTATCAGTACAAAGTTCAAGATACTTTCAGTGCACTGTCAGTTATATAAAGGTCCAAACAATGTTTTTAAATGGAAAAAATAATGTTTAAAAGAAAGACAATGCATGTAAAGATGAAGTATTAAAGCAATATAATTCAATAACAAGATGACAGCATTAATCAGTAAACTAAACATTAAGACACTCTTTATCTATATCTGGCATGGCCTAATTATGGTTTGGATGTTTTGAATATTACCATGCATGCAGAAGTGGTAATACATTCAATGAATGCTTATGTGTGGTGTTGGAGCAAAATTTGTGGCTCACTTAAGAAAATTCCTTCTGTTACAATGCAAAGTTGTAAATGTAAAATTCTTAATGAATTCTAATTTGACTTTAACAGTGCTTAATCAAAAACAGACCCAAAGGTGCAACAAAATCTTAAAGCTCACGGTCACTACAACAAGGTCAATGGTCAAATCAAGGTCACATCATGATGCTGCACACCTACACCCTCTAACCAATGTCCCTACCAAGTATCAACTTCCTACACCTTAGGCCACCCACCCGCCATCTGGACACCATGAGTGAAAACAATACCCTGACACAGCCCTCGGTTAAAAATTTGCTAGAAAATGGATCAGATGAATATACTTTCATTGGAAAATGGCAAATTTTGTTTTAATAATTGCTGTAGAAAGTACTCCTTTAAGGGAAGAGTATTTATGAAGTACTTGAGTGCAAAAATTACTGCTTGTCATAAACCTAGTAAGCCTCAACATTTAGAAATTTTGTACATTTGCCTTTAAACATTATTTAAATAATAAGTGCATACATAAAGTGGTAATACTGCCTAATGGATCGAAATCTTTTGAAATGACGTTCTAAAAATTTCTTCCAGTCATGCCACTTCCAGCCATCCTTATGCAGTACTGTGACGTTGCTCTGCGATGACTTGTCCAGTGCTTCTTTGAGCTGAGGCAAGCTGTCACAGTCACTTCTAACAAAACAATTGAACAAAAATAATTTCATTGGTGCCTATATTTATGGTAGTTATTAAGTTTGTATCCAGTTTTCCACAGTAACCAGACACGTTTTTTTCTGAAATACATAAACATTTTTTTTTTGAAAAATGTCAACTGTCATCTTTCATACCATCTAGAAGTAGCTAACAATCCTTGATATAGTATTTTAACACTTCACCAAAAAGCTCCATTAAATAGGAAAATGATTGAAAAAATTACCGAAGACTTCTAGCTTGGTTTTCTCTGTACTTATAGTGGATTATCTTACTTTCACTGAATTGAAAGATAAGATAAATGTTAAGTACCTGTGGTACATCTTCCTGTTGAGTCCATGACCAGCATCTACCAAACATTTGGTATGGCCAGGTTGTTGGAAGCAATACTGGATTTCCTGGTATGAGCCTCTCATTGTTCTCCACAAGAAGTAGGACAGGACATACCAGTTCTTGTTCTGTCCTATAATGATACATAAAAATACACAAAAAGAAAAAAAAATATGAATTGCTCTAATGTATACATTTAAGGTTTGATGTTAATATATAATGTACTAATATAAATTACACATGTTTGCATTCTTATGCGTGAAAAGTTGGTGGCACCAAGGTCAGTGGTTTTTAGAACAGAAAGCTTGAACAAAAAACTGCTCTGGTTTCCTCTACCAGTGGGCCATCTATTGGCATCCAATGTGATATAACCCATATAATATGTTGAAAGTGATGCAAAGCCAAAATAAACAATTTCACTATATGTTGTGTATTTATGGGAAATTAAATAATAATAATGTTACCTGGGCAGTTATCTGCATGCAAGGTAAGTACCTTCTCCCCAAGGTTTCTGGTTTCTATGCAATGGTGAAGCATGGATATCACAGCATTAGGACCATGTGTCAGGGTTCCATTAGGGCCAATGGTTTCTTCCTCACTGATCAAGCAATTATATTGCTTTCTTGCTCCCTCAGAGCACACTCCAAATATCTGTATCTTCTTTAAACTTAAAAAATATAAAGGACCCATCATTCGTGTATGGTGTGGCAATGTTACATGTAATGCAAAGTCAAATGTGATGTGAAGATGTTTCATATTCTATCCAGAAACATTTTCTGCAAATTCACGATGAGACAGTTCAACACATTTATTGTAGAAGGCCCTTTCTTCTTTACACTGATGGATATGCTGAGCTAGTTTTTCTGAGAACTCAAGCTTGTCATTTTCAGATACAGAGTCAGATATTTGCTTTCGTAGGAGTTCACATTTGCTGCATACATCATCCCGTGGAGATATAAATTTAATATGTGGGCAACATTTGAGCCATATGTCCTTGAAGCTACTAAGTCCAACACATCTAACAGAGTCAGAACTCTGTGAACAAGCCTGGCTGTATAATCTATGCAAAAATACTTTGCTCTCTGAGGATGGCAACAAAACGTGAGGTTCATTGGCACTTGCTCTAGGTGCTGCAGGTTGTGGTAGTCTATTTCCTGTTGCATAGCTTGTGATGAATCTGATTAAATTTTCTGTGTCTACTAACTTCAGACCCCACAGTTTCGGTATTCCAGTGGCACCATGTATCCTGGGAGTTATTCTGTGTTTTGAGATATGAAGTAAAATGTTTTCAAGTTGTTTTTTGCCCAAATCATTCACAACCAGAACAGCATGTTTACATATGTCTTTTCTTTATATAAATACCTCACTTTTTTTCTTTTTCCAGACCTGGTGTTTTCAGATGAAAAGTTTTCCCATAATTTATAGTTCCTTTTCATGCTTAGCCAATTCCCTCAGGTTAAGTATATCACCATAAACACAGTCAATGTCAATCTCCTTCAAACACATACTCTTGCAGCCACAACCGGTTGTAAAACAAGCCCTTAATTCTGTCATTAAAATGTCAGGTGTTGATTGAGATAAAGGTCTGTCATTTTCTTCGCCATCACAATCTTCAGCATGATCCTGATTTCCTTGTAAGTATTCCTGAGCTTGAACTTTGCATCTTTGATTTTCCTGTGCAGTCTCGAAGTAGGTATCATCATGACTGATATCAGGTGAATCAGAGAGCTGACTGAATAGATTCTGAGATGCAGCAACTTCAACAGGTGGAGGGAAGTAGTCATCTAGCACAGAGTCTAGTGTCTAAAACATAAAGTTACCAACTTTTACCAAAAACCAACAATATAAATTTATATACAGATTGTGGCCCTATAAACTGTTTGATCTATATCTATATGAAGTTAAAGTTTGGGTTTTACATTGGCTCACTGCTGCAGGTAAGAGGATTGCACTCCTCAAGTGCTTTTTTTTTGTAGGTTGTTTTTGTGTTGTGCCTTATAGTCCCTTTACCAATGTTTGTAGTCATTGTCATAGTGGCTGGTTTACTGTTATTAACTGATTTATAACTGGATGTCTGGGTTTCTGGGAATGCAGCTCATTATTCTGAACACAATGGTGACAATATTATAAAAATCGACCCAGAAATAAAAAAGTTATGGTTACTTAAGCTGAGATTTAATGTAAAAATGAAGAATCAATTATTATACACTTAAAACCATGTTAGCTACCGTTGACTGCTTCAGAAATAAATTACTGGGTTACGGGATATGCATCCACGTCATAGATTTTAATCACACGATATATTATAGTATTAGTTTTATAGTATAGGGATGCGACTGAGCAGTTGACACTAGCCGAGCGAGGCAAATTTCACGAAAATTCAATCCCAATTTTAAGAGTCGACTACTCATGTGCATGTAACAATCTATTACAGTGGTTACGTTTTTTAGGATATAAAAATAAACAACATACCTTGCTGGCATTAAATCGCATAATCCACCATTTTTTACATAAAAATAAGAATATTACATAATGACATCAGCTAATTTAAGCAATTGAAAGCTTTTATCATGATATTTTTGTTGTTTACGGGAGCCGCCATATTGGATGTTGGTTCCTGTAATGGTGGATACTAAACTTCGTGAGGGCTCGATGTTGAGTCGATTTTTTTGTCCGCGAGTAATCGACCCGAATTATTTTTACTCGTCACACCCCTAATTACAAATAATAATCTGGCAGAATGGTTCTGCGTTTTGCTTGGAGTTGTAACAAAGCTTGTGGGAAGACTTTTTTTCTCTTACAAAGGATTTATATATTTATACATGTATATTTATATTTAATATATCTCACAATACGGGCCAAATATGACATGTGGTGGATAATAGTAATGTACTTACTGTTGTACATAGTTCATACAGCTCCATACAGGCCTCACTGATGGAAGACTGTACTACAGTTCTGTATTATTTATTTGGCTTACTTCCCAATTTTTATGACCTATATATCTAGGAAACACTGAATTATCATAGGCAGATCTCATTTTTGTTGTTTATACAAATATAAAATAAATACAGATAGTATCTCATGTCTCATTCCCAACTACCAAAAATTCTAAAACTGGCATTATGAGGACATGTAACATATTTAAAATGAACAGAAACTATCTCAGACTATCCCATACATGCAACAAATGAGCCACAAATGAGAAGAAAAACGAGGGATACTAAAACTATATGCTAACAAAAATCAAATATGAATGAGCAAGAAACGAGCAGAAGTGAGAATATGCATGTTGCAATGTGCAGACTACATGAAATTAATGAAATTCTTTCATGAGCAAGAAGTTAGCCAGTCCAAATAATCTTTACAACTGGAATCATGCAGGCACTTACTACCTAGACCATTTTGAAAATCTGCATTGTCTGTTTAATGTGAAACTTTTTTGGTTATGGAGAGATACAACTTGGATTAGTTTAGTTTATATTTGAATTGACACACACAAATCAGTCAATGAAATTGAAAACAGAGGCTTCCAATGCAGTGGTTGCAGACTCAGAGACCAAAAGAAAGGCTAAACCAGAGACTCAACCAGAATATCATTATAAATATACATTTTAAGGTCAAAAGTAATCCTAAAAAAAGAGGCCGGAATAGAATGAGCCCACCTTCTTTGTCCACACCCCCAGAATCATGAAATAAAGAAGATAGGAACAGAACTTAGGGAGCAATGTTGGACTGTATTGAGAATCACCCAACCTATGTAACAAGGTTTGTCAGAAAGCAAGAATGTCAAGAAATGGGGGCATCTCTGGCAAGAGAAAGCAGGGGGGCTGGCAATCAAAGACAGTGAGTAGGCACTTATTCTTTCGATGATTGGTGACACAGTGATCGAGTGACTTGTCTTTAAATCTATCATAAAACTATATGACTAAATATGTGTGAAATAGACAACAGAATGCGGTTACTAAACAATTAGCTTGCAGATTTAAACATGTAACTTTAACTGTTGAAGAGAAACACGTTCTCAAGTACATATTGTAGTAATGTTCTCACATATATCAGTTCTGGTAAACACCTGGGGTTCCTGGGATCTACTCCTTAGCTTGGCTGGTTTAAGAGCTATACTTGTACTTATTTTTGCATGCAATCCAAAGGCTATGAGATCCACTCCAACAGAACCAATCAGTAACTTCTCTATATAGTATATGGTGAGATGCCCCCAGATGCCCCACTCCCAACCAAGCAAGTCAAAGTGTAATAATATGTTCATGTAAAACCTAGGGAGATGTCTTTCCTTGAGGCTTGGTATGCAATAACCTTATGTGTATTAGTTCTGTTAAACTCCTGGGCTTTCAGGGAATCTCCTTTAGCTCATCTAATTAAAGAGCTAGACTTGTATATAATTATGTGTGTAACTCAAAGGCTGTGGAATCAACTTCCAGCAGAACTGATCAATAATTTCTCTGTATAGTACAATATGTAATCAGATGTTCTATTCTTTGGTGATGTAAATATATTATGTTAGTTTGCAGGTTATTATTCCCATTATATAAGCCTCAAAAAGTTTAATATCATCATTTGCATTTATATATATTTTTTCAATCTCAAAAATCCGTAAAATCATTTTCACTTTTTAAACAGAAAGTTTCATTAAACTCGCCATCCATCACTGTAAAAGCTCTGAAATAAAATCTTTGTACTTTGGCTTGCATCATAACAGATCATGTGTCGCTTATTCATTTCACCTTCCAGGTTTGAACTAATGACCTCAGACATAAATTCTCAGTCTTGGTTAACATGGATGACAATATCTGAATAATCTGAATTTTTAATGCACATTCCCTAACAGCAGCCTTTAGAAATTGCTTAGGTAGCACCCAATTCGCACTGTCCCACCTGTACTGTGTTCTGTATTTATTTATGTTCTGTATTTATTTGTGTTAAATCTTTAAATAAATATTGCACATCAGTATTGTTGTGAAACAGTTATGCAGGAGACTTGTTGTGTGGGTATGTGTTTTGTTGTACAATTCAATTAGAAATGCAGTGACCTCAACCAGCAAACATCCTGTTCTCCCAAACCAAGTTGCTTTTCAATTCAGTAGTAATACCAACAAAACCTGTTATCCAAACAGTATTACGTTCCAGTTATTTCTGGGTAGTTTTAGTGAAACTTGTTATCCAAACAATGTCAACTTCAGGTTATTACTGGGTACTGTCAGTAAAACCTGTTATCCAAACAATGTCACCTTCCAGTTATTTCTGGATAGTGTCAGTAAAACCTGTTATCCAAACAATGTCACCTTCCAGTTGCTTCTGGGTAGTGTTAGTAAAACCTATTGTCCAAACAATATCACCTTCCAGTTAATTCAGTAGTAATACCAGCAAAACCTGTTATCCAAACAATGTCACCTTCCAGTTATTTCTGGGTAGTACTATCATAACCTGTTATCCAAAGAATTTTAATCCTTAGTTATTACTGTGTAGAAACACCAATAGCTATCACCAAATTATGCATTTTCATTTTGGTAAAATATCTCAATGTGCATGATAACTATCATGGGCAATTTTAAGTACAAGCTTGTATGTTATTGTATGGTACATGCTACAATTTATATGTATTGTACACTTGGACTATGATAGTGACCCAACTTTGATCTTATAAGTGAAATATGCTGTGTATAGTTACCCATTGGTTTGACACAACAGTTGACATTTCCGTATGAAAAATATTAGACCAGTGAAAACATACAAATTTCACCTTTTTAAAACTTCATTGTCATTTTTTCGTTTTCATTTCCTGGGAAAATGGCTTCGTGATTGTTGACGCAGCCAGTTTGTCATCAGTTTGTCAAGTTTCCCAAGTTCCCTGAATTTAGTGCAGGTGCTCCAGCCTATACCAACCTTATGTGCTGAATGCAGATATGCGTCCCCAATCTGCTGAGGGTGTCTAAGGATGATGATGTTGTGCCTATGGTAACCCCAGACCCGAATTAACAGAAACCATACCCTTTAGGAAGTGACCCCATACTGGTCATCCCAGGTGCTAAAATGGAATGATCTGGAAGAAAGTAGTTTCAGGATCAGAATTTTTTCTTAATACATGACAAATTGACTTGACACAGCTTGTGACCATGTTGTCGTCTAGAAAATTCCCACCCATACCAGATAGACTAAGTGTCTTGTGTCCAAAATGAAACAGTTGGATACAGACTCTCCGAAAGACTTTTAAGATAACGTTACAAACATTTTCTATCATGTAAAGATTGGCCAGAAAGCCCCTAGGGCTTTTTCAGCAGTATAAAGACCACCTATGTATGTGTCCTGTTAACCCAATGTTGCATCCAAATTCTACAGTCTTAACACCATATGTTGAACTTCTGAAATTGTTACAACCACCTCTTTTGTGGTACCAGGTCTGCAGGATCTATCTCTATCACTTCCGGAAATCAGATGCTCTGTAGAACTCCAGAATTGCCTCATACCTGATGTTCATGATGAACTGGATGATGGAGGCAACAGTGGCTCTGAAAAAAATGGACAAATATACAGGGCACATCCACCAGGGGAAACTTTGTCTTAAATGTTTGAGTAATTTTGATCAGAGCTTTGCCTTTGATGCTCCTAAGATCTGGAATGAACTTCCTCATGATGTGCGCAGTGCAGCATCAGTTGCCTCCTTCAGAAAGAAGCTTAAAACTTACCTGTTTGCAAAAGCATATCCCCCATAGCCTCTCCTGTCACCCTGTGTCTCCTTGGTATGACCTGGCTATGTCCTCGGACTAATGTTAACTGCCTTGCTTTATGTTCAGTTGCGCCTTAGAGTCCATCAGTGATGGAGATTAACCACTATAAAAGTCCACATTAGATTAGATTAGATAATTCATCTGTGTCCTTGACAGTTTCAATGAAGTGAAACTTCTATCAGTCATTGGGCTAATTTTGGTGATATTTTGAGAAATTCTATTGTTTTTGATGTGGCCTATCCTCACTATGAAGGCCATTGGACTTCACTGACCTTTCAAGGCCTCTTTAAAAAGCATACTAGACATTCCCACTTGACATGTGTTGTCACAAGCTTCCTCAAGCCATCAGAACCATAGAAAGTATTTCTGGTTTCAGGAAACAGTTGAAAACATACCTTTTTAGATTGGCTTATCCTCCACCATAGCCTATCTCCCCTACCGGACGCTAATATGGAAACGGACGTTTTTCTGGAACTGGACTATCCCTTTTTGCACATCAGCGCCATAGAGGATGTTTACATCAAATTCGGCGCTATATAAGTGTTTCTTACTTACTTACTTACAGCTTCTGAGTCTACATGGAGTCTGAGTCTATATGGATCTGATTTTCAAGGCATTCTATACCCTGGCTTTCTTTCTTTACCAAGGCTTTCACATTTTGTTCCCCATACTACATCTCAGTTCTCACCATACAACACTTGGCTGGGCATACATTACATTTGCACCCAAAGGAATCCAAATTCTGAATAAATGGTCGAAGACACTTCAGTCAAAAAGATGCTGTAAAATCCACAAAATTTGCTCGCTGGGGGCTAATTCCATTTGGTCCAGTAAGGGCTGTTAAAATCTCCAGCATATCACCACAGGTAATAGAAATTCCTCACTGTTACAATGTAAGTCATCCGCTGGGTGGCTCCCTCTTACTGACACACCCAGGTCAGGTGACACTTTAAACAGATACTCATGGAACTTGACCTTTATAATTTCTATCTGACCTTTGCATTTAAATATAGGGCTACAAAATACACAAAGCCATAGCACCTGGACGTCAGAATGTGTCTGGAAATACATTACCCTGGATCATGATGTACCTGACCAGGTGACATTCATTCCTAACAACAACTACACTGTTCCACTACCAACTAGTTGGGACTTGGGGATTTTTTCAAACTGTTTTTTTCAAAATACCAACCCTGTAAAGAAAATGTAGATTCACATTGAACAAGTTTTATGTTAACCTTTGCCTTTTTAACACTTTTGACATCACCTCATTTAAGTTAACGCTTTCATCATTTTGGGTGTGCCACCTTAAGTAACAAACTTCTCATTTCTTTAGCCTATGCCTATGTAGATACTCCTAATGTACATCACTCCCTATCCCCCCAAGTCAGAAAAACCACTACTGCGGGTACTAGTATATTAAAATACATAAAAGTTACTACTAAAAATTATATACACTTCATGTCAAATATAAGTAACAGTATATAAGTAATAGTAATATAGTAATAGTAATATTAATCTATAAGTAAATATATATGAGCAATGCCTAGGTAAAATTTACTTGTCATTAGAGTTCATGGCCATCTCAATGACTACAAGCATTGCAATCAAGATTTAATATAGTAATGTAATACAATGACCTTGACCCCAGTGGGGACCTTGAACCTAAGCAGGGGAGAGGTCAGGGAAGAAAGGGGCTAAAGTAAGGGAAGCCTGAAAACCTCTCTGACTACTAAAAGGGGCAAGGACCCCAGAGGGCTTACAATGACTAAAAGATTAATAAGTTAAAATTTGAAGAAATAAAAGATCATATAATTAACCCTCAAGCCCAAAAACAAGAAGAAACATAATGAAGCATCATTAATGGTAGAGGCTAATGCACAAGCAATATTTTCACCAGACGAATGATCAGATTGAATGTACTGCCATACGCAGTCTGATGACCACGTCCCGTGTCTCTTGATCTCTTGAGACCTTCTAAATTCATTGAAGGTGAAAAAGGAAGGATGAAGACCTAGGTTTGAATTTAGAATTTTAAGAGTTTTTCGAACCCTGGAATCAGTTAAAGGATTTGAACCAGAGGTTGTTTGCAATTGAAAAAGTGAGGTATGAGGAGACATGGAATAGAGGTGAAACAGAGCTTTTAAAGCTGTGAATGGACAAATAGTAGTATCTTTAAGTTTTGGCAATGTGACACATTGGACCTTGTCCCTGGTTTGAAAAGTCTAAGATCATTTTAGAACTAGTTTGACTAATGTTTAGTGAAGAAAATATCATGACCCGTCAAGTGTCGAGTCGGGTCAAATGAGGTCAAGGAATGAGGGGCAAGGTTAGACAGCCTCATAAAGGCAAAAAACCCAGTTAAAATGACAGCCTTGTAGACCTGGCCATGTGGCAATGAAAGGCAAGCCATTGAAAGTTGCCTAAAAGTTTGCAGATCAATGAGATTATGCGCTTTCACAAAAGGCAAATCAAACAAAATTAAATTAGCCTTTATGGCTGACAGATAATTTTCAACCATAGCACATGAACATTCTATCTCGCCACACAGCACCCATGCCTGTAAGACCAGCATCAAGATGCAAAGATTGAGCATCATCAATGGGTTTCTTAGAAATATGTTACACCATTAACATGTGGGAGAAAAGTAATGAACCAATCCAGGTCCTGATAAAATTTACCAGTGAGGTGTATTCTTTTAGCAGTGCTGTGGGACCTAAAAATAGAAAGTAACCTGTTGACGAATATGTGAGACAGTTTAACACATTTCTGTATGTATAACAACTTACCCAAGAGCGATTTATATTGTCGCTTCGACAGATCCATTTTCTGAAGAACTTGAAGACACTCTTGGTGTATTTCATGCAACTTATCATGGGCGATACGCAAGCCATTAGCTTCAATGTCCACCTCAATGCCCAAACATGTGAGGCGTTTTGTGGGTGGGGTAAACTTGTCAGAGTTAACAGGCAACCCTAATTCTTGAAGCAGCGTACGAGTGTATTATTACTAAATGTACAGTAAAACAGTACAGTATTATAACAGTATTACTTAATGTGTCTTATTGTACTAATCATCAAACAAGTTATGTAATTTTAAAGAATGATCAATAACTTGTGTTTAATACTATACGTATACATACTTATGTAATCAATTGGATGGACTGTAAATAGTAATAGATTTAGTAATTCCTTATGTACTTATACAATGTCTTATACCATGTTTATGTATTCAATAAAGTATAGCTTCTCATGTGAGTTGTGTCACTGCCTTGGGGTGGGGGGGACTGAATAGTCATAGCTTTTGTTTACATTTCGTGCATACAGTACATCTCAGAACTTTCCAAGTTGTGACCTCTACCAATTGCTACAAAGAAGCAGAATTTATGTGCTTTGGTTATAAAAACTGTGAAATATAGTGTTTTAGTAATTTGTATTTTGTAAGGAATCTCAGAAGAGTTATAACAAATAATACATAGTTATATATTAAGCACTGGATAGCAAATTATCACCATTGTCATTGTCTTTGTACTTTTTGTTTGTTTACAAAGACATGTAAACATACTGGTGGTGAATAGCCAAGAACACAATGCTTTTCCCATTGGTAGGCCTAAACTCATGAGTGGTAAATACCACCTCAAAGAATGCAGCATCAGTGTACAGATGCATTGTGAAATGCTATTTTCTCTGTATGTTCTTTCATGCATCATTGCCTCTGCCAAGGAAATAATGGAATTGGCAGCGTGCATTGTTTGTTTGCAAATTACCCAAAGAGTTATGGATAGAAATTATCATTTTTAGGTATTCTGACAGTGGCACAAGGAACAGATAATACAACTTTAGTGGTGATCTGTATATAGAAGGTTTTAAAGGATCTTTTATCATTTCAATATTGTAAATAGTTGACCTGGCCTGAGATGTGCACTCTCCGAGTACTCTTGTTAACCAAAAGAAATGGTTTATGGTTTTTATGTTCTATTCTGCAGCCAGGATCATAATGGGACTGGCAATATCATTGCCACATGTGGGAGACACACAGCAGGCTGGACAGCCTATCATTAGATGCCAAACTATCCAACCACTGGGCCACCTAGGACTTACACCAATATACTTCAATAATGAAACCATAAGGCTGGAAAAAAGAAAATTAGTAAATCTCAAGTGGCTCTGGTGTTCAAGTGGCTTCTATGCAACACATGGCAAATTTTTTTTAAGTTTGTGTGGGCTATATAAATACCTTCTTGTATAACTGCTTACTGATGATAATAGACAGGCAGACATTAATGTCCGAAATTTCTTAAAGTCATCATTTAATTCCTTTATAGATCAATATGATATTACAAAAAGCAATACTAATTAAAATACGTACAATGAGTAAAATTTGGGAAGAAATGAAAACGGTCATATTTATTGGCAACAACATTAGAGTTTATTGTGAATAACATTTATCACTTTTATATTACAAGTATGAATTCACATGAATAAACTTACATTAAATTAATATCATCTTGAATAACTTTACCAAGTTTTGTGATTCACAAGGCAATTGCAGAAGAGACATTTGATAACTGTACAACTTTTTCATTCAACTGTAATGTCTCACAAGAAACTTGCTAGTCTAGATTAATACAATAAAGTGAAGTTAACATTATTCTATCTTCCTTTTGTAAAACATTTTATGATCAACCATTTCTGTAAGGGTAGACTTTGATGTGTGATTCCCATACAAGTCCTTTTAAGACAACTTTCCCTCTGAAGCTACTACATCTTCAGCTCTGGGGCCAATTTCACAAAGGGACGTAAGCCCAGACTTAGACTTAAATTTAAGACTTTAGTCTTAAATTTTTTCAACACAATGGTAAGTCCATGGTCTTAGACTTAATGGATTTCACAAAGCAGCTAAGTCCATGAAATTGCTGAGTCAGTAGACTTAACTTTAAGTCTGGTAGGTAGTGGGCTTAAATTATGTGAAGAGGACTTAAATATGGCTGCCATAAACTTTTTGCCAATTCAAAATTTGGAATGGCTTTAAATAAAGTATAATTATACAGAACACCTCACAAACGTAGTCTTTGGGGAGTTCATATGTGGTAGCAAAGTTTTCCATTTCAAAATAGCACTTATCCTCAGATAAAATGCATCAAATGAAGGATATATGTCACCAATAACACAGTTTGAGTAAAATAAAATGTCACATGACACAGAAAACCATAGTGGTTATTTGATAACCTTGGACTTAGCTAAGTCATCTTTGTGAAATCCATTTAAGTCCCAGACCTACATAAGACCTAAGTCTTAGATTAAAGTCCCAAAACCTTGGCTAAGTCTAAGACCCTTTGAGAAACCGGCCTTGCTAATTTTTTATCTACTAAAACTTGAACATTGCAGGAACCAATGTTCATGCCATTTGTCCTTGTTTTGCTGATGCTCCTCAAAACACTTTCGGGCTTTTGTTGCTTACCTGGGTTAGAGACTTTTATAAAATTGTGTTTGTAGACTGCACCCTGATAACAAATAATATATTTTAATTGACAACAAAGATCTTATCTCCTCTATACTATGAGAAATGAAATCACCTATGGGACTTAAGATCAACTGAAAATAGCAATAACCTTTTACAAAATACATCAAGTTATTAAGTATTATTAGATTATATACCACAACAGCTTACATAATTTTTATAAAACATAGTTTTGAAAGCATACAAACAACGACCATATAGTTTTGTTAAGATTTATTAAATGTGTTTTATGTAAATATGACTACTTTTATTCACTGAGTCTGGTGTATGTTTTACACATGAAAACTAGTATTCTGTGTTAATACATCATTGTAAAGTTAATAACATTTTATGGGCAATTTTGCTGTAGGGGTATTCAATCAGATCGTAGGTAAAGTATTAACATGCTGAAATGTTTTACAAATCCTATACAATATGGATATTGGAATATGAAAGTACAAAACACAACAATAATGATACAACTATGGTAATTTAGACTCAGGGTCTTAATTACATTGAAAGTAATTTTTTGCATCTATTTAGCTGAATAATTTATATACCAATACAGTAGATGTATTGGGCTACAAATAAGTACAAACTGTATAACTGACCTCAAGAATATATATTATCCAGTTTATTTGAAATCAATTTATTGACTTTTGAACCTGACATCTGTATTACTCTATTGAAAGTGCTGTGACAGTAAGATTCCTTCTATTGGTCAAAGTAATTCAGCAAATCAATAAAACTAATCCTTTTAACTTATACAAAGAAGGTCTCAGTACAGCAGAATTTTTACTTGCCTGAGGTTCCAATATTCAACAGTGCTTTAACTTGATTATTTGTATGTTTCACAGTTAATCTCAGCTTACAGCAAAAATTATTTCAGTTAATAAACTGATAAATTTCTACAGTTCAATTGGGTTCAATTCTATCAGTTCATAGGTATTACGTATCTGTGACATAACAAGGAATGTTTTTCTAAACCTTCTATTCTGTTAACTTTAGGGAGAATTTAACCTTTTCTTGCCCATTTTCTTCATGTAATTCCTTGCCGTACCATTTCAATACAAGACCAATGTAGTAAAGCATATATCACTTCAGAATCCACATTTGGATTGTTCATTTCAATGCACCCAAGTAATGTACTTGGAGTAAAACTTGACACCATGTCATAATGCCATCATCCATTCACAAGACGTTTAAGTAATACTAATGACAATGCCTTGATAATGTTAAGTGTATGGAATAAAAGTAATTACAGAGGTCTCTTGTATATTTCAGTTTCATCCTTGACATCATTGCTTTAGACTAAATAAAATCAATTGCTTTAGCTGTTCACATATAACCATATACCAGAAAGGAATGTTCGTAAATAGGTTCATAAATGTAGCTGTAATGTTCACTAAAATATAAAAAATCACAAAAAAAGAAAGTCGATTTTATGGACATTAGGCTCTTTGCTTAAATGTTGCACATATAGACTATCGTCATGTCTGAGGTAACACCAGTGCACATGAAAACCATTTTATTTTAAAATCTCTTCCATAATAAAACTGGTCAACCTTGACTGATGCTTTGCACAGATTAGAATACATTAACACAAAGATTTGGCATGATATATATCTATTAATTTATCAAATATATTTGCCATCCTAGCAAATTGTCTGGTGAAGTAACAATCGAGCCATTCAGTGGATCTGCATAGTGACAGAGGACAGATCTGTCAACATCAGATTTCTTGATGTTGAAGAACAGACACCCGGGGGTTGCGGTGCAAGCCATGTGACATTCAGTCTTGGAATGTGTGGAGGTTTTTGTTATTTTCATGGTTCTACAGTAGCTGTCATCTGCAAGGCGCTCGGCATATGATTGAAGTTCTGATGCATTTCTGTACATGTCTACAAAGACACAGCAAATTAAAAATACTAGAGACATTAAACTGTAAAGTTTCGTCTTCCTTGGGCAATGCCCGACCCACAAAAAAGCTCATGAAGATCCGTTGATTACTGTTGGAGTTATGTCAACCAGTAATTGAAAATACAATAAAAATTGTGACCTTTGAAAATTTAGGATTTGTTGAATGAGAATATGTGGATATGTTTCAAGATTTTGTGGTGAGATGCGCTTAGTGAGAATTAGTGGGATTTTTGTTTTTGGGAGTTTGGAGTTTGAGATATTTGGGTGGGATGGTTTGGGCATGATACACCATAACTCAAAAAAATCTTTTCTATTCTGGTAAAATATTTGGAAAACCTACTGCATCCTCCCACCCAATAAACATGATAAAACTATTTAAAATGGTTTAAACATTTACAAAATATTTGGGTTAACAAATGTTTCCATGTAAATGTTTCCACTGTAATGTTTAACAAATGTTCTTTAGACATTCTCTGTACAAATGTTTTACCGACAACATATATTAAATGTTTATAAAAGAACTCCAGAAAATGAGAATTGCCTGTAAATGTTTTTTTAACATTTTTTAGATACGTAAAGATATGAAGGTTATGCTGGAAATGTTTTTAAACATTCATCTTGAAATGTTTGACAAACAATATACATAAAACATTTAAATAACATTTGTTGATAATGGTTTTAAATGTTTGCCCTGAAAATGTTTTCAAACATTTCATGCACATCATTCTAAACATTTTTGAAAGGTTTTCTATCAAATGTTTTGAAAACAGTCTATCACAAATGTATTTTGTACCCATATTTTCAGAAACCTTATTAAATGCTTACCTTCAAACATTTGAAAAACAAAGATGGTGATAATCAATAATAGGGGATTTTAAGGACTTTGCAAAAATTGCACCGCTTGCAATGCCTAAAAGTTAGAATTTTTAATAATTTTAAGCCACTGTCTTTCAACTGTAGACATAAAAATAATATTTTCATTGGTGTGCACCGTACAATGTGCTGCATTTGATCTCTGACCACAGTTAGGGTTAATATGGCAATGTCAGTAATATTTTGTGACAATTATTATGTTTATTTGTAACATTTGTCATTAAATGGGTTTAATAAATGCGAGTGTAAACTGAGCTGTACTAAATGTACATATTGAGACATTATCGGTGGGCTTTTCTGAGAAAAAAAACAAAATCCAAAAAGAAACATGCTGTACTTTATAAACCACTTTGAATCAAAAATGGGTACATCCATAATTACTCAAAGAATGCTAAAGCTATCAAATGTAATCTTAATAGACATTAGTGAATCTTAAAAGATCAGATCAGGGAATATAAAACTTAAATATTACTTGAGATTTCTGCACCATTTCTGCATAGAATTTAATGGAACAAAAATGAGAACTCTGTATCAACACCTTTCCAGTGATGTTGTAGGTATGTTTGTATACAATATGCTTTCAGAAATATCAACAAATAATTGGTATTTGTTGATACGACTTTAGCACTAATTATGCATAGTAAGTGGTGCCATGTACACACAAAAAATGTCCCTGATTTTAACTGTGTACCATGTGTGGTGGTTACTTGAAAAAACTTATATTTTTGAATTGAAATTTCCTCGCCATAGCTGCGTGGATATTAATGCAAAAAATAAGTAGAATATAAGCCTCGACTTTAAATGGGCAAGTAAGTAGTTGCTTATGTGTACCTGATAATTTTGTGCAGAATCTTGTCTTGATATGATCTATGCAATCCATTTAAAGTAATTTAAAAAATTAATGAATATTTTCTACCATAAAAACACATTAAACTGCAATTTACTTGAAATGGTGAACATTCATACGTTAAGTCTATTAAATTGACCATTAAAGAAAAAGTATTTTACAATAAACCAAGTAGTGGTAATAAAATTTGTTAATCAATCATTCATTTTCTAAGGAATTATTCCAGAAGAATAATAATAAACAAGTGAAAACTTTACACATCTTTTACATATGCTCATGTCGCTTAATCTGCCTAACAGGTCATCGGTGGCCTAGTGGTTAGCAAGTTTGGCATATAACCATACGCTGTCACCTCTGTGGGCTTGAGTCTCACAAGTGACAAGGTCTTGTCATCTGCAGCTGTTTATTGGGTCCTAAAACCCCAACTTTAACTTTGATTTAATGTGCCTAAACATAAAAGTGCAGATTTAAAATTTTGTAACTTCTTTTACGAAGCTACATTTCAACATTTCTAGTATAATTCCTGATTGTACAATGAGACTAAAAAGTCAACAATATGTGCACATTGTCAGAAAAGGTTGTAACCAAGACCATAGGTTAAATAAGATCAGAAATGAGAATACTGTTTGTTGCAAAAATAAAAACACAAAAAAACAAGCAACTGACACGAGTTATTAGAAAATAGGCACAGATTGTCACAAGTGAGACTTCTTAATTCCTGTGAATTTCAGTTTTTTAAATGAACTAATGTGGGTGTTCCACCACACGACTAAGGCTCCCGATTAAGGGTTTTTGAGGGTCGGTTTCAGAAATATGCTTAGTCCCAGGTGTCCTGTAAGGGTCGGTTGTGGTCGGTTGGGGCCGTGTGAAATATCAAACATGTTTGATATTTCTCCCGACCCCAACCGATTATTTTTTCCCGCCATAAACAAAATGTACAGGCCCAGGCTTCCTCAGGCCTCCTCAGACCAAAATTACACAGTCCTATGCTGTCCCAGGCCGCCTGCGACCCTTAGTCCCCGACCCTTAGTCCCAGACCTCTATCACTTAGTCCCAGGCTTCCTGCGACCCTTAGTCCCATTGCCAAACAAAAATCGGCGATCCTGGTCTGGGGACGCCTGGGGACGCCTCAGGACACCTTGTGGGGTCGGGACTTAATCCTGGGTTAGTCGGGGCTTAGTCCCAGGAGGCCTGAGGCGTCCTGGGACCCAGTCGGTTTGTCTACGACTAGAAAAATGGCTTAATCGGTTCTTAGTCCCAGACCAGTTGGGGACAGTCTGGGGCCTCCTGGGGCGTCCTGAGGCCGATCTGTAGTTAATCCCAGACCTTCATACCGATTCTGTCTTCCACCCCATTGGTCAATTTTTTTCCATTTTTTCCAAGACTACCCACGATTAAGGGTCCCAGACAGGATCGGGGCTTAATCCTTTGGTGGAACAGGGGCATAAATCTTCTGTCAATTGTTATTTGAATTTACAGCAGGGAATGTTATACCATAGAAACTCACCTTCAGTAATTCCCAGTTTACTGAGTGATAGAGAGTAAACTGATGTCCCTTTGAGATTGTGTGGTGAATCACAAGTTCCAGAAGTGTATATTCTATCAGTTAACATCCAAGCAATGTGTTTATCGCACACCAGTGGATTGTTTGTAAGTTGTATTTCCGATATTTGAGTACCACAGATCAAGTCAGCAGCATTTATTTCTGTAATTTTGTTGCCTCTTAAAAATAATAACTCCAAAGACTTTCCAAGTTTTTGAAGTTTAGGAAAGTGTTTAAACTTATTGTACCCAGCGCTAATACATATCAAAGAGTTTGAGGGTCCAGCAACATTTGGGATGGTGGTTAGAAAATTATTATATATGTGAAGATGTTCCAGCTTAATCAAAATATCCAGGTGTTGAGCAGGAATCATGCTTAACTGATTATTATTAATTTGAAGGGTACGTAAGGTCTTTGCTATAGATGATAAATTTGGAAAAAATGTGAGAAAATTATAATCCAGACCTAGGTAATATAATTTGTCTAAACCTTCAAAGTCATCAGATGAGACTGCTGATAGCCTATTATCATGTAAAGATAATTCTTCTGTGTTATTGGGTATTTGTGCAGGAATAGATGGCACTTCAGTTAGATTATTCCGATAGAAATTTCTTTTTTCCACACACGCCATTTTGCCAATCATCCAAAACAGCATAAAACAAAACACATATAGATAACTTGCCATGTTTAACTTAAATACAAGGATAATTTATTTGTAACATAGAAGCATACCATAAAGAGTCAAGAGTGGATTTGTCATTAAGGGTCATGCTTTTATAATACACCCATTCGACAAAAAATATAACCTGAAAACGTCATCCATGAAGTAATGCAGAGAACTGCTGTCCCAGTATAAATTTGTGCACGGGGAATATTAAGTGTTTGAAGTGCAAGGTATAACAAATGGTTGCAAGCATTGGGTTGAATTAAACAAATATTAATTTATTTAATTTAAGGACAGTGTTAAAAATGCTTAAAACACGACTAATTCATAAAACAATAAATATGATGTCATGCCAATCTTGAGGTATTCTTAGTTTCATTTTGTTTTTAAAAATGTTTATTATCAGTCACACATCATATTTAGCCTGAACAGGGAAACTCATAGACAGAGATGTACATATTTCTCTTGCATCCAGCGCCACTTATTGTGGAAAATTAGCATTGCAAATTCATCCACAAATGATGATTTTTTTATTAATATTTCGACAACTTTGTAACTCTCAAATATGTCATATACACCGTTCGAAAGCTATTGTTACAGGGCTTCTGCTTGTTTCTTTTGGATTAAAATGAACACAGAAATGTAGAGAAACTTGCCAGTTAAAATTAAAGCTTTAGTATTTTTGTATGTGCCTCAAAAACATGAATAAACGGCAGCCATAGCAAAAGGCTGTGATCTATGAGTGCTGTCTAGTTGGGCAAGTTTAACATTAAAGCTTTAGTGTTTTTGTATGTGCCTTAATATACATGCTGATAAACGGCAGCCATAGCAAAAGGCTGCAATTTATGAGTGCTTTCTAGTCATATTCTTGTATTTAAAATTCAAAATGACACTTCCAGTTTTGGGAGGAAACTAATTTTTACTCATTCCCTGCAGATTTACTTACATTGTGCACTCGCTGTTCTAATTCGAATTGAACCCTTATAGCACTTTATCAGAGAGTTTAAGATACGTACATGTACGTACACATGTATGCGGCTTACGACATCCGATGGCTGATTTGCGACAGAGAATTTCTCCCTTCTTCTCATTTATGTTTGGTTGTTTGCATGTGTCTAAGTCTGAATTGCGACATGTGAAGCCCAATTCGCAAAGGCAATTTTTTCGGTCTGGGACTGAAAAAAATCGGATGACAAGTGAATTTAGATGTATTGAAGTCAGGAAAAATATGCTGTCGCAAATCGGCTGTTGGATGTCATAAGCTGCATACATGTGTGTGTACACTAACGCGTACTGCAAAGAGAACGGATGACGTCATCTTGACATTTTTGTCAAACTCAGTAAGTCAAGCTACAAGTACACAATGTGAAAAACAGTTCTACAAGTAAGGACAAAACGTGATTGCTTACATAAAATTTTACTATTAAATCTGCATTTTATAAAATCAACTTTTAAGCAAAACTATATTTAAATATCTTACATTATATGTATATATGTTGCTAAAATGCAGTTTTATGTGGGTGTTCCACCACACGACTAAGGCTCCCGATTAAGGGTTTTTGAGGGTCGGTTTCAAAAATATGCTTAGTCCCAGGCTTCCTGTAAGGGTCGGTTGTGGTCGGTTGAGGCCGTGTGAGAAATCAAACATGTTTGATATTTCTCCCGACCCCAACCGATTATTTCCCAGGCCGCCTGCGACCCTTAGTCGCCGACCCTTAGTCCCAGACCCTCTATACCTTAGTCCCAGGCTTCCTGCGACCCTTAGTCCCATTGCAAAGCAAAAATCGGCTATCTCGGTCTGGGGACGCCTGGGGACGCCTCAGGACACCTTGTGGGGTCGGGACTTAATCCTGGGTTAGTCGGGGCTTAGTCCCAGGAGGCCTGAGGCGTCCTGGGACCCAGTCGGTTTGTCTACGACAGGATCGTGGTTCAAACCGACCAGAAAAATGGCTTAGTCTGTTCTTAGTCCCAGACCAGTTAGGGACTGTCTGGGGCCTCCTGGGGCGTCCTGAGGCCGATCTGTAGTTAATCCCAGACCTTCATACCGATTCTGTCTTCCACCCCATTGGTCAATTTTTTTTCCATTTTTTCCAAGACTACCCACGATTAAGGGTCGCCGATAGGATCGGGGCTTAATCCTTTGGTGGAACAAGGGCATAAGATAAATTTATTAAGTATTAAAAAATAATGGTAAATTTAAACTTCAATAGCCTGATTAGCAAGGGACACTTAAGCTAAACCTACGATTTTATTACAGGATATCAAGGTCGCACAGACCCCTGCAATGAAAAATGACATGCACATTTTCTCCGCGTGTACACAGTATGGCCATAAACACATCCATTTCTCAAGGGGAACTTACGAGAGACTTGCACACATGCATTTTCCTTGCAAGTGTTGCAAGATCTCCCCATTCACTTGTAAGGTTTGTACATGCCGTATAATACACTCAAGTGTACCTTTCATCTACATTAACACTTGTGGAACCTGCAGCTAGTCGCAGTCTGTTCTTTGATGTTCAAGTTCTGATACTCATGTCAGAAAAATACACCTTGTTTGCAAGTGCAAATCTCTGCTATCCCACTATCAGACTACGTTCATATTCTCAACAATATTTGGAGTACACTTACGTGTACATACAAGTACGATGGGATGTAAGAGAAGCTTTAACCAGAAATGACAAACGGAAAATGTCTACATTTAATTATAGATTTTGCAGTGCACGTAATTTCCAAAACGGATATCTTAAACTCTTTTATCTCCTTACTGAAAACTCGAGAGTGTAGCCAGTCAACACCCTGGGCTGTATTTAATGTGGAACCAGAAATCTTTGTAAGCTTTAACGATGGGATATGTACATTTATTAATGTGTTCATTGTGGATACCTTTATCAAAGGATGTGTGTTAAACATTTGTTATGTATACTTGAAACTTGTGGATATTTATTTTTGCTCTGAATATATGTTGATGTACCTGTAAAATTTGTCTACTTACTGCTAATAAATGGATCAAATCGTTTTTGCAGTTGTAACCTTCAAACCTCTTTAACACATAAATAAAATACCTTACAGAAATGTGTTGAGTACTTTAAACTTAATTTTAGCCAAATGAAGTTTTGAAGTGGTTAAAACATGGCATGGCGGACATATTTAAGACTGATATTAAATATATAAGACCACTTCCATCCAGTTATGAGTTATGACCAAATACAAGACTAAAACCTTTTGTGAATTGCTGTAAGACTAAGACAAATATTATAACAACTTTTTGTTCAAAGCTATGGCAAAAGTTTTAGATTTAAGATTGAACTTAAGATAAATCTTTCATTAATACAGACCCAGAGTAATATATGGTCAGTCCCTGACACTTGTGGCTAGTACAACCAGTAAAATGGTTTCCCCCATGAATGAGCTGACTAGCAAATTGATGCAGGTCTGAAAAGTAAAATTTGAAAATATCACTAGAAATATAAAAAGTTGATTTAATATCCTTATTTGTTTTTGCATGTTGAGTAATAATAAATAATAATAATAAGAGGATGTCTACTGAAGTTCAATTTCAATTGTTGAATGTAAATTACTATAATCAGTGTGTCATACATGATGTCACAACCCACAGTAACCAAGATCAACATTTTAGTTATTTCTGTTTTATTTTGAGGCGTGTACATTTGTTTATTTGTTTGTCTTTATGTGTTCACCACTAATTCGAAAGACAATGAATGCATCGCAATAATATATATACATATTATCCTATGGGTGTTTACTGTAATTTGCTTGCACAATAGAACACATTTCTTAATAGGCAATAATAATAATATGATGGTTTATCTGAACACTGAGTGCAATGAAGCAGCAATAATGCACACAAAATCCTAAATGAACCAAATTAACTGCTTTGAAACTGACAATATTTTAAATAACATCATTTCCTAAATACATTTGAAAACCCATTTTTCTTGAAATTGGTTAATCCATATAGTCAATCAGGTCCCTCCCCACCTCCAGCGTAACAGATGACTTTACATATATAATGACTACAAAATGCATTTTAATTTTAATTCAAATCTACTGGGTGAACTCTTTTATTTAAGACTGATGTGTCCATTTTGTTTATTAGATTATAAGTTCTTTGTTTACTTTTGTCATTACAAATATGGGTTGAAATTAATCAACTGTTAACTATTGAGAATAGTTATGTCAGCTAATAAAGGAAAGTTATGTTAGCTTGTGTGCCTTCATGCTTCAAAGATAATTTTATAATCCATCACTTCACCCATTTCATACATTAAAGAATGCAATGAATTTAATCTGTAGAAAATAATGACAGTTATAGGTTGCCACTATTTTTATAATTATATTAATTAAGCTTAATCACCAATTGGAATTATTTTATATTCCAGGGCTGGTATTCATAAAAAAATCTTAAACTCAAAGATAATCCCTGTAACTTATGGTTTTTTCAAGGGCATAGAAAACCAGTGCATGGTCATTGGTGAAGATTCTGCACTGTAAACTGCCGGCAGTGATTAGCAACTATCTTTTTCTCACATAGCCTCAGTTCCTGAATTTTGAACTGCTGACCTTATAGTTGGGAGGTGAGTGTGCAAACCAAGAAACCATCGAGCCCATTGGGTTTTCTTTTAAGCTATAGTTTATATTAAGCACAATTTTGTGGCTCTTCACCAAATGTCTTGAGAATCACAAAACAAATTTTTGATTCCAAACACATAAAAATATACAGATTTACATTTACATATACATTTATTGAAAAGTATGTTATTATTTACTCTGGTTTACAAGATATGAACTATTATAGCCAATGTTTGCTGAAACAGAGGGAAAATACAAATTAGCAAACCACTGAGGTATCATTATTCATTACCCTGTAAAAACTCTGTTCAATCAACTTGACGAATGTTGAACAAGTCATCCTTTTTCTTCATTTTGAAGCTTCACACAAACAAATACAAACTAATGTAAGAACTGTAAATGGTCTCCCTTCACATCAGCAGGATTCCTGTAGGTCTGTGAAAAAATTAAAGGCAGAATTGGCTTCACATAAGTTTCACTGCCAATCACTTGCTTCTCATAAGTATGTGAATAATTAACCACTGGATTTACATTAGGTTTCACATAACATTTGCTCGAATTATTGGCATGCGCTGCATTGTCACTGGCCAGAAAGACACGACTATGAATTGCATTTTTGTTACACTTTACAGCCTGACTCCTGGGACTCTTTTTGGCCATAAGGGTTTCCATATACATTGGATTTACCTTGGAATTATACACAAACCTAGTTTCAATCACACTTCTGAAGTGACAATGTTGTCACCACCATTTTGATCCGAACCACTTATGACCCTTGTTGTTATGGTTGGATCACAGTTTGAACCTCCATTTAGACAGCTGCCCCATCCTAGCGATGAGTAGGGTGACTGTTTTTTTTTGTTGCAATTGTTTTCTGAATGACCAAGATGCTTGCCCAAAGTCAGGCAAAGAACACAAATGTGTCTATTTAACCTAACATTGATTTCATGGTCTTTCAGATCGGGTCAATAGTTAGTTTGGAACTTCTTGCAAAACCAGGGCTTTTTGTCTGCCCGAACCTAATTTTGCTTGCCTGAAGTAATGTACTTCTGCGGGAGAGCCTGCCTAACCCTATCTATCCTATCTGTAGTATCCCAAATCAGGGAGGCCCTCTCCATTTCTCATAATAAGACAGTGTATGCCACTTTTGTCCCCTGCCAGTAGAAGTCCGTCACATCCTCCATTAAATCCCCCCAGATAGGAAATTATTATATGTTTTCGAGATTCAGACTTTTCTTCCAGGATGTTTTTACAGAAACCATGAACCCATTGGGTTAGAGATAACTAGTTATACGCAACTGTCTGATGTGTAACACCATGGGGCGAATGGACTTTGTGCCTGACTTGTACATCAGCATCCCCACCCCTCAAAGACTTGTACTGCAACTTACCTGTACTATGGGAACTCTGATTCAGATCTTTAATTCCTCTATCAACCTTGATTTACACATGTCTAGATTTCAACATTTCTAAAGAGGGAACATCACTCTCCTCCAAGGACAAACTACTTGACACTTGTTTTGATTTTTTTTAACTTTTACTTGGTTTGATACTCTCACGAAAATTGTCCCTACTTAACTCAGACATGTCAAGCGTGGAAGTCTTTGCTTTAGCCAACATACTCTCCTCCACCTGGTCCAGTCTATGTGTCACCCTCTGCAACTGCTGCAAAATGTTTGTCCGTCTCCTTAATTGGTTTTGGAAGCAGACATACTACCTGCAATGGCAGTATTTCGAAAAAAATTCATTGTTTGACTCCAGCTCTAACTTCTTCTGACACTTCTTACCAGTGGGAGGCACATGTTTAGTTTTACAGTTCTTGCACATTTGTTCATGATCAGCCATGATTGATTTTAAATTTTTATCATTCACCAATTATTATCAACGTCTCTGTAAAAAATACACAGACACCAAAAGCGCCAAGAATGGGTCCTCCAATTATCAGATTCAGGCTTTTTAATTGACCAATTTAGTATAGTATGGCAAGCCATGCAAGGTGATAGGGTAAACCCTGTCCCTCAGGGGTTGATCTCATAAAGCCTGACTCTGACAAGTAGACCACAAAATCTTAGTTCACATCAGGATATTGCCACTCTGACATATCAATAATAGTTCAATCACACTTCACTATTCCTTGTAAAATAAGCACACTAAAAAAACTTGTTGCAGGATAAATGACCACTCAGGGATAAATTGTACAGTTTAAAACTGTTAAAAAATGAAAAAATAAAAAGTCCTTGTGAAAGTTTAAAATCATGTTTGCCCTTCAAGCAACAACTTCAAAGTGATAATGGTTGAACCACAAACACAGAGGTCAGATGGCTGACCAATCAAATCAAATTGTGTTTGCTTTGTTACTGACAACTACAGAAAACCCCAAGTCAGGAGTCAATTGTACGAAAACAGGGAGGTCAGCCTGGTATCCAGTCCTGTTCTACAGTTCATAACAAGAATAATCCTACTGTCTTGGAGGAGGACTAACACCCTGGTCGCACTAATGCCACAATGATTGACAACCCAACAAATATTTAATATAATTACTTAAACAACTGGTGCCTAATAAGACCCACCAGGCAGTGGTTTTCAGTGCAATAGTCTGTCTGTCTGTCTGGCTGCATGTTTGAATGTGTTAATGATAACCCTTAAAGTAAGAATGGACATTTCAAAAAATTAAGTGGGTAGGGTCTGAATAAAGGACCAAGGGAGTAAATTTTTGAAAAAGTTCTGGATCATATTTGGATACAAAATATTTTAGACTTTCAATGTATTTTTTAATATTTTTTATGAATTTTCTGGTTGACATTACTTACATTAGTGGATATTTGTGAATTTTGGTTGTTTTGGGGTCTTTCTAGGGTCTAACCAATGTTTCAGTCATTTCTTGGCATCTTGTTTCTTTACTTAAAAGGATGGTCAGTGTCACAAGTTTTAAAGTTTTATAAGAAACTCTCATAACTAAATACCTAATTTCCAAGTTATTCTACTTTCACAATCATGTTGTTTGTGCCATCTAACTTTCAATTTGGCAAAGTTAGAACCAAAATAACTCCAAACATGTGCCCTTCATCTTGTTTTTTTAAAAACATGTTTAAGCCCTTTCATGAAAATTCCTCTCCAAAGTTTCTGTAAGGTTTCTTCTCGCTTTTTCTTACTGTCGTTTCTTTTTGCTTTCCTCTTGCCAACCTCATCACTGTGGCTCTGCAACTAGAATATGTCAAATGGCCAGAAAATGTTGAAAAATGTGCTGCACAAAATATCTATCCTGTACCTCTCCTACTGGAGACTCATGGGAGGTCAGTCACTAGACCTCCAAGACAAAGAAACACATGCGGGTGCCAATTTATTCATACATATTATCACATTTAATAACATGCAATCCTAAATACTAAAAGTCTATGTACGGGTCGGTATAAGTTACATTAAATCTTTTAACTGATGTAGATAGGAAAAAGTTAAGTGTGAACATTAAATGGCTGCTTAACAAGTAAAGTTAATAGTCTAAGGCAGTCAGATATGAATATGAAATAAATACATTGAACATGAGGCTGCTAAGCAAGTGAAGTTAATGATTTCGGGCAGCCCGTGAATGAATACCAGTAAATTTAAAGTCCATAATAACAAGCAAATTCATTAGAGTTCCTGATAGAAACAAACGATTTATGTATAATAACATAAACTGTTAAAATAACCTTGACTATTAATATGACCCTGGGGTGACCTTCAACCTAAGCAGAAGGGGTGATTTGGAGATCAGCTACTTGAGCCAATTTAACAAAATCTCACAAATTCGACTTAGGTCAGACCACTGCCCAATAGACTGCCCAAAATGGAAGGAACCCCCAAAGTAAAATAGTAAAAGGTAACTTTGTTGATTTACATGAACACTATTGATAAAATAAGCATGATCAAAAACCCTCACATAACAAAATCCATTGTCAAGAACCTTGAAGAACTCACCCTGGATGGAAACAGTGACCCATCAAAGTCATATAATGAATACCCACGAGGTCAAAGGTTATATTAGCAATCACTCAACAGGGAGGGTGGGCAGGGAAATTTGTGTTTGTCCTTCGAATGTTAGTTTGAAAGTGACTTTGTAAACTGGCTTCAAGGGAAGGTTAAGTCACTAGCCAATCAATTTGAATTGTTTCTTGGTCACCTGTGACTATTAGGTCAGATTTCTAGGGAAGTCTGTGTGATGCCATCAGACTGGTACCCAGTCCAGAATTAAGTCAGAATAGAACCTTTTAAACTGTCTTGGGAGGAGGACTGACACTTGGGTTGCCCTAACAACCCAAGCGACAGTCCCCAAACCCCCAAGACATACAAACACATGTGAGTACCGGTTTATTCATACATAGTATCAGACTTAATAACATACAATCCTAAATGCTAAAAGTCCACGTAAAAGACAGTAAAAGTTACATAAAATCTTTAACTAATGTCGATAGTATTAAACTCCTTTAGGCTCACAGATGATTTTTCGAACATTTCAAAAAAGCGGTGTTAAATGCAAAGTGTTTTCTGAGGTATGTGGAGTGCTTACCCATATGCCCATCCCCCGAAATATAAGGTTATAAGGTGATGATAGGTGTAACTTAAGAATAACATACTTATATTTTGTTACACGTCTATTTTGTTTGGTGATAAGAATTTTCCTATAAACATGGATTTGTTTCCAAAAAGACAAGTTTTCCAAGTTTGCCAATTAATCTGCACAAATTTAATACTTTTATTGCTTTTTGCAACATGAAATTTAAGATTTTTGTTTTTTTTATAAATTTCACAGTTATTCTGTGTCGGCACAAATAATTCTTAGCAGTTATCTGCCATGGAATATTTGGAGTCGTGACATCCCTACCCACCACCATAGTCATCCTTTCCTGGTGGGCACTTATTGGGATATGACAAGTGATCTAAATGGGTACCTTGAACCGTTAACTTACCTCCCAATTGTAAAATCACAGTCCTAAGTACCCCATATAAGTATATCTAAATAAGGATAACAATAACAAAAGAATCTTTAAAAGGTGAAGATTTTTTACAGAATAAAAAACTTCTTTCTGGGCAATATTGTGGGGCAGATTTGGTAACAGATTTTTCATTTTGGTATCCAGCCAGTTATATACCATACCAATTGAAGGATACTGTAAACAATTTGTTCCAGTATATCCCCAGTCCAATAGGCAAACTGACAGGAAATAAAATTTGAGAAAACAAAACATGGACAGCTCCTACGAAAGAAATCGTCATAGAAGTACTAAAATATACAAAAATATGACATAAAAAGTGTATAATTATTTTCTGATTTGAGGATTGTTTCTAATATTTTCCATTTTCTCACAATATTATGTACTGCCATTCAAAATGCCGGTTGTAAAGTATTGTCACAGTATAAACTGAATTGGTCTTGATACCGAGATACCAGTGTGAAACCCAAGGACAAGTGATATTGTCCAGATTTTTATTTGGTGGTAATTGTATACAAAAGTGCAAGAGTCTGCCTTTGTAGAGATTAGGCACTGTAAAGGTATAGGAGAAGAGAGTAGAATGTTTGTGAAAACTCTTTAAATATGTTGAATGTGATGTCACAAAGTGACTCCATATACTTCATTCACTATCCAGTTCTTCTAGAAAGAGACTCAATCAATATCCACCAACTTTTTGTTCACAAATTACTGAATAACACCATTATGAGTTGTAACAGTGACATATCCTGTAAAAACCATCTAGCTGGTTTAAAATCCAAGATAAAAAGGGAATCAGAGTCATATTTTTTGTCCATGTTTGTTTGTGCATGTTTGATATTGCAGTTTTTACATGAGATCACATTACCTAGCATGTAAATTTAAAGCAGTTCTCTAATGTAGTTTTTGAATTATACCTGTATATGTTTTTAAGGTTATCCAAATAATTAGATGGCTGCAAACTTACAAAATTTTAGTAAATCAATTATTATTTTTTTATTAGTCTTTATTATTAATTTTAAACAATAACATAGCCCATATACATAATTATACATTTTTGGAATTTGATATTTATATCAGTTTACTGACCATTTTCAAAGAGGTTCTGTGCTTGACTAAGCCTGGGGACTTGTATTGTTTTACTCCCCTGTGATAGAGTGTGGTATAGGAAGAGGCAAAATGTTAGGTTCTTTCTTTTATTAACTCCACTTGGTGACAAAAGTAACAAGTCTAATATCTGCCCACATTACACTGAATTTATAATTTTGATGTCTTAATGGATGGAAGGCCAAGAATATAGTGTGAGTGACAGCGTGCCAAGTTCCATGGTAAAATTGTCCATTGTTGAGTTTTGACAAACATGCCTGCTCAAAGATAAATAGGAGTAACACAGCTTCATTCTAGAATCTATTCTTAGGAAAGCCACATGTCAGAGGAAGGTGTGATATTACAGTATGGATTTCACAAATGGTGATTATGTGAAGACCGAGCTTATCGAGTAAACACAGTGATTTTTATGTCATGCAATCCTTGATTTGTGGTCAAACTATTTTACATATGATTTATATCCATTCTTATATTTGTTGTCCTATATATTATTCTTTGTTTCTAAGCATTGCAAACTTTGCAGTGAGAAAAATTTTATGCCTGCCATATTTATGTTTTTGTTAACAAAAGTTAAGCCCATTTTCAGATTAACTCGGCCAAAACTTAGACATAAAAGCTTTGTGAAAACTTTTAAGTGTAAAACCACAGATTAAGCCTGAGTTTTAGACCAAAGTTTATACTTTTAGTCTAACTTCGGGCGAAGTCCTTTTTTTAAAACCACGTCTAGGTTTTTAAATCTACCAATAAGGCTTTTATTATATCCAAGTGATCTGGCCAGATTTTTATAATGATAACTGATCAAAACTTTAGTGTGGTCTATTGAAATATCCACAATGCTAAGGCAGAGGGGCATGGCATGTGGCCATTAAGGGAGTAGAGTTTTTGTAAATGTTCGATAGGTTTTAGAAACTTGCCTAACTTGAGCCTCAATATTACACTTATTAGGACAAATATTAATTTTTCATTCCTGTATCCCATTTTACATTCCCTGCTACAATGATCTTTGTTCAGCTTCTTCTGGCAATCCAACCAGTTATTGTTGCTTCCCAACACCACAACAAATCAAGCATTTACTGTCCTGATGTCAGCTAACCCCCAACCACAACACCCCAAATCTACAATATCAATTATATGCAATTCCATCATCTATACCAACATTAGATTAATATTGAACAAATAAGGTGCCATTTCTAAACTTTCTTTGACAATGACACAGATCTGTTGCCGTGTCTAAGACTTGGATTTAACCTGACACCACAAGTGCTAGACCAGGCTTTTTTGTCAAAAATGATTTGGACTTTTCTATATTTTCAACTGATACATGTGCCTCCTTCAAAAATTTGTACAATTAATATCATTTAACCATGTCAAGCCTGATTGACAAACACATTTCACCTAGCAAACATGTCAATGTAAAAATATATCCCAGCATATGCAAATGAAAGCACAATAGCAAAAGATATAAAGCGTTTATATGAACTTATTTGTTGAAAAAAATACATACACGAAATCCACCTACGATATATCAAAATACATCATATCAGTTCAATAAAATCTGAATGAAAGCGAAATCTAAATTACTTAGAAGAAAATTCCAAAAAATCATCATAACCCACAAAAATAAAGGTGGTGATATCTGTAACATCATACCGAAATTCTAGCAGATAGATTTGTTTAGTTTTTACAAAGCGAAAAAATTCCATTTACCTTTCTCTACATCTTTCACTCCACAATACATAGCCCCTGACATCCTTCCCCTACGTTTTCCATTTTCTCTACTGTCACTCATTGCAAACTTCCCAAGTAAATCATGTTCTCTTGACCTGTGGTCCAATTTCCTTATCTTTGATTATTTGGACATAAATTCCCATGGATTCAATAATTAATGTATCACTTAAACAAGACAAGTGTCCTAAATTTTTCATATAGGCCAACCTTACTCCACGCCTCAAAGAATTATCCTTAGACAAAGAAGTTTTCAAAAATTATTGGACGATTTCCAACTTTAATTTCATCTCAAAGATTTTTGAAAGGGTAGTAGCTGCCCAACTTCAAACCCTCCTTGACGAAGTTGGCCTAGTGATTTGTTTTCAATAAGCTTATAGAGAACATCATTCCACTGAAAGTGCCCTTCTTCAAAAAGATCTTACCAATATAACAAAAGGGTCTGTCTCAGCCTTCACCCACCCTGTTCTCTGTGACACTTTTGATGTCATTGACAACACCATTCTCTTTGACAGGTTGCACACATACTATGGAATTGGCGATCTAGCAGTTGGCTGGTTCAAATCATACCTGTTTGACAGGACACACTCTGTCAAGCTAGTTATCATTTTGTAACATTTTGTAAGATCTGATGGAGGTGCAGTTTTGCCTCAGGGTTCTGTTCTTAGCCCATTACCTTTTCCCTTGTATAAATCAGTTCAATCATTCACTCATACAGTAGTATAAAGTACCAATTCTGTACCTATGACACCCAGTTATATACACCACTCTCACCAACAAAGTTTTCTCAGTCAACACAAAAACTCAATGATTAATGACGTTAAAAATTTCATTTTCAGAAATTTTTCACAAAACTATTGCTAACAAAACTGAATTCTTCTTGACAGAACACAATCATAAACAATCATAAACAACTCCTTTCTAATCAGTATTCTTGGTAATCAGATCTCACCAGCACCAAATGCCAAGAATCGTTGGGTGGTGTACAATTCAAATTTGTCGAACCATGTCTATCAAGTCCACTGGAGTCCGTACAAGACAACTTTTACAGAATTGGCCTCCTCTTGGAATTAAAATACCAGTCCTTCATGCAAATGCTTTGGTGAGCAGTAGATTGGACTACTGCAATTTCCTGTTTGCATCGCTCACTGACTTGAGTACACAAAGTCAATGATTAATTTATAATAGTTTACATTCCTAATATGACAAATCAGCTGAAAATTAACTACCATTATATCCTGATAAATATACAAAAGTTGGTGAGATTTTTTAATTTTTGAATTATTATTCTTTGAAAACCATTGCTCAGCATTGAGTGTAGAGTGTATAGGGAGATAAAGAACTTAAACAGGCAAGCTCTCTTTGACCTTGAGAAAAGTGTAAAGGGCCAGATGTGATGTTTTTACGCTATTTTTCAAAGGTTGTTTTTAAATTTTCAACCCCAAACCAGCTTGAAAAATGTTGGTTTTGAATTGTATTTTGAAAACAATGTATTATATATATCAATAGCAAGGTATTTTTACAATGCGTCTGCTCATGTTTGCTGATTAAAAACTGGGGGGGGTGACAACTATGGTGTCACCCGATTCAGTGCTTCTTGGGAGAGGCGTTCTTGTTTAACTTGACCTACATTGTGATTCGCCCGTCGTGACCTCTCACCTCGTAGTTACCCGCCTTCAGTGGCCATATTCATTTTAAAATTAGAATTTAAGCGGGCAACACGCCCTTTTTACAAATACCCTTATTTTGTTTAATTCTATTAGAAACTTTCGAGTTTCACTAACACTGAAACTGGAAAGTTTCAGTGTTTTGTAGGCCTCCTCTTGGATACGTATGCTGTTGTGAGGTTTACTTGCCGTGTTGGAGCCCGAGCTGTTGAGCTCGTACTTACTCACTTGAGCCTGCGCGTATAGCTCTCTGGAGCAGAGATTGAGGGAAGTTTTTGAATCTAATTCTGTTTTATTTTACAATCCAACCATTTTAAACCTCCTATACGTGCAGATTCAAGTAGATTCAAGTAGATTTTATACAGTTTCAGAATGCCAAAGACATTTAACTGTAACAAGTGTAAAGGGGTCCACCAGCGACCCATAAATTCAAGGTGCCTGCGAGTGAACTCTGATATTAGTGACACCAGTGATAATGAAACCCAAGATACAAACAAACTGATATTGCAAGAACTTAAAAGTTTAAGTGGACGCATGGCAGCAGTCGAAGAAAAAGTTAATAAGCAGGAACCTATATCTAGTGCTAAATACTCACCTGCCAGCAGTGTAGCAAGCCAGCAGCCAGAAGATGATGGCAACAACGACGTCGACTTGATACTTCCCTCTATACAGTCCCTGAAGCAGTCTAGATCCATGCAACAACAGGTGGATGCCAGGATCCAGCAACTGCAACAACTAAATGAACAAGGCAAGTTTAAGTCAAAAAGGGGTGGGGGAGAAACCATATGGGTAAAAAGGGAGGTCCCCTGGCCCCAGAACTTTGTCTTGGGGGGTACAACCAAAAACAGACTTACTTATGACGCCCTATCCATGTCACAATGGGTCTCTGGTTTTGCCCAAATAATTAAAGATGAGAGTAACCAAAAAACTCGTGATAACATGCTGGATTACCTGGCTGACCTTATGGAGGACAGTCATGACTTCGGGTGGTCCTCAGCCAAGGGAAGTCATGCTGTCCTCCTGTGTAAAATGGAGGAGAACAAAATCGACTGGAGTGAAACCCCCAAAAATTGACAGGGTACGTCGGGTTCATGCCCAAAGAAGTAGTCATAATTACCATGTCAAGTCTAAGGCCAGCAAAAATCCCATTACTTGTAAATTCTTTCAAAAGGGCTCGTGCCATCAAAAAACTGACCATGAAATAAATGGCCAAATGTACCTACATGTATGTCAAAACTGTTTTCAACAGGGTAAGTCCCACCCCCATCCAGCCAAAGATTGTCGTACTCGTTCAAAAAACGAGTAGGGCGCTGCGTTCGTGCAGTGCCTTCAAAGTATAATTGCTTTTCAGAACGCGTTATTGTAAATAAAAAATTGGCAAATGCTGAAAGTCTAAACTGGAGAAATGATTATCACAAGTATGCTGGTTGGTCGTACGCAGATATTGTGAAGGGCAAAAATTCTGGGGTTTTGGAAGTTTCTGCTTCAGTGAACATCGCAGAACGCAGTCACTGTATTAATCATAGTGAAAAATCTGTTAATACTTTGTCGAATATAAAAACCCGTCCAGCCAGCATACACAGGCAGTGTAGTGTACATGTAAACAAATCAACGGAAAGAAAGATATGTAGCATTTTTAACAGAAAAAGTAAAGGCAAGGCAGTCACAATCATGTCTGATGGTAGTTACGATAAAAACACTCAAAAGGTTGGTACAAGTCGTAACAATGACATAAAACAGGTTGCACATAGTCAACGAGAGACTGGTGTTCTTTGTCGGGTTCCTGATAAAATTTTCAATGACAGTTGTATACAAAATAGATTCTGGCCTCTCGCGTCGGAAGAATATTCAGAAATTCAACATGAAGGAACTATGGGGCTTACCCACGATAACACTTCTGTCTTGTCCACAAGTCACGCGAGTGCAACTGAACACCATTCCCCCGTTAAAAAGAATGCAGTTACAAAGATATGTCGTACTAAACCACACAGGGTTTCACATGTCCGTCCTGCTGTTGAGAAAACTGCTTTACAAGCTGAAGATAAATATGACCTGGAACTGCGTTTTCGTGCACGTCACAGGCAGGCTATTTCAGAGGCTGCTAGTGTACATACTTTCAAAGAATGGAACAGTCAGAATGATGATAAATACGGCTTTATTCCCCTGTCTGACATGATTATGCCTAAACAAATTGAAAGTAACAAATATTCCACATATTTTGAAGCTCATAGGAAAGTTCGTGAGTCAAAACATTTTAACTACATGAAAACACAGATTGTCATACCTTCTGAATTGAATCCAGATGTATGGGATAGCCATCTAACACAGTATTGGGACAAACAACTTACCCTTCTCATCCGTTATGGCTTCCCTCTGGATTTTAATGTAAATTCTGTCCTTTCACATGAAGAAACTAACCACAAATCAGCTAAAGACTTCAAAAATGATGTTAAAGCATACTTGAAAGAAGAAACTGAGCTAGGTGCCATATTAGGCCCATTTGACACCCCTCCCCTCAGTAACTTGCACATCTCTCCCTTCATGACCAGGCCTAAACCTAAAGCAGTTCACAGAAGAGTGATAATTGATCTCAGCCATCCTGCAAATGCATCTGTTAATGCTGGGGTCTCCTCTGATTCATATTTAGGTACAAAATTCCTTCTCACCCTCCCCACCATAGATGAAGTCACTAAAAAAGTAAGACAATTCGGTAAAGGTTCATTGCTATTCAAAATTGACATCTCCAGGGCCTTTAGACACATTAAAATTGATCCAATTGATTATAATCTTCTAGGCCTAAAACTTGACAAGTATTTTATCGATCGAAGCCTACCCTTCGGCTATAGGCATGGTTCGGCCATCTTTCAGAGGGTCACAGATGCCATAAGGTTTATCATGTCCCAGGCTGGTCACTCCATCACAAATTATATTGATGATCTGATTGGATATGGCACTCCTAGTATGGCCCAAAAATCATATGATCATCTTTATCACCTCCTACAAGAACTAGGCTTCAAAATAAGCGAGAAAAAATTAGTACCCCCAAGTACCAAATGCATATGCCTGGGCATCGAAATAGACACAGTTGAGTTCACACTGTCCATTCCTCCTGACAAACTTATAGAAATCACCGACACATGTAAATACTGGGAAACCAAACATTCCTGTTCAAAAAAGGAACTACAGTCCCTATTAGGAAAGTTACTCTATATATCTAAATGTGTTAGATCATCAAGATTCTTTCTTAACAGAATGCTGCACCTCCTTAGAACCACTGATAAATCACAAATTATTTCACTAACTCCTGAGTTTAAACGAGATCTTAACTGGTTTTGCCAGTTCACCAAGGTATTTAATGGGACTGTGTTCTTTCACCATACTCACCACCACAGTAGGATCGAGTTGGATGCCTCTCTCCAGGGCTTAGGAGCTAACTTCAATAATGAGGCGTATGCCATACCCATTGTAAAAAATTATAACCACTTTGGCATAGTCCACCTAGAAATGCTTAATATTATGGTAGCCATTAGGGTCTGGGCCCAACAATGGGCTGGTAAAACAATCATAATAGCCTGTGACAATGAGGCAGTTGTGTCAGTTTTAAACTCGGGCAGAACTAGAGACATGATATTAGCTGCCATATCTCGCAATATTGCAATGGAATCAGCCATGGCTGACATTAACCTTCGTGTTATCCATATCCCAGGTAAACAAAACGTCATAGCGGACAGCTTATCTAGGTACCACACAGCTGATCACCATAGGAAACATGTGTATGATATCCTGCCCAGCGCATCCTTCTTATTTCCTGATCCAGCAGTACTGAATATTAACTGGAGCATATAATTTATTTCTTCACAGGTTCCTCTTCCTCAAGATATCAACCCTTAGTCGCCAAGGCTTAGTCGAGATTGCAAGGTGCATTCAGACCATCAACATCAAAAGCATATATCTCCATGTTCCGTACATTTCTGGCATTCTGCATTTTTGCCAGAATCGCCCTTCCCCTAGTCCATTCTGATCAAGTCCTTGCTTTTTTAGAATTTTTGGCCTTTAACAAAGTCTCACATCACAGTATCAACAACTATCTATCAGCTGTTAAATCACAGCTTTCCCTCTATAACCTTGACATCAGTATGTTTTCCAACCCTAGAATAAGGTTGTTTACCAAATCTCTAGCCCTCTCTGCCCCCCTCAAAATTACACTGAATTCCATCATTGATATCCCCACCCTCACATCCATAGTTCTTCGATGTGATTCCATGTTTATGGGCCAGGTTTATAAAGCAGCTTTTTTATTATCCTTCTTTTCATTTCTTCGCATATCTAATCTTGTACCCCATGCTATCTCCAAATTCAACCCCCTTGAACAGCTAGCAAGAGCTGATATCATTTTCGCACCTCCAGGTGCCCTGGTCCTGGTGAAATGGTCCAAAACCTTGCAATTAAAAAATAAGCTTAAAATTCTAAAAATACCTTCCATAAGTAATTCCTCCTTATGTCCAGTGTCTGCCCTCCAGGTTCTCTTGGCCATCACTCCAAAAGGGGATAACAGACCATTATTCCAAATTAAAAGTAATCACCAATGGTTGCCACTAACTGATACCAAACTCAGAAGGGCCTTCTCCATTATCCTGAAACATTTAAATCTTCAAAATTCCAAATTCACTTTCCACTCCTTCCGCCGATCAGGTGCCACCCTAGCATTTAATTCCAATGTTCCAATTCAGGATATACAAAGTCATGGCACCTGGTCGTCCGACTGCGTTTGGTCCTATATCACTCAAGACCACCAAGCATCCACAGCTGTAGCGTCCACCTTCCAATCTCTACTAGCTTCATAGTCTCACTACAACTACTGGGGTTTGGGGTTTCTATATTAGTCCATTTTTATTCAAGTAACTCAACTAAGTCAAGTCATAACTTCCCTAGCAATTACATTATAGTAACTATAACTTTCAAAAGTCAGTATGTATCTCACATTGCCCTCATACATGGTATGGCACTTAAACTCCTTTCAAATCTCAACTTAAGGTTCAACCTTAAACTATCTCATTTAACCTCCAATTTCTTGAATCATTACCTACCTTGTGAGGCCAATCTGACCTAAGGTCACCTTATCTCCGTGTTATACACCTTTAGTTATGGTGACCTTAAACTGCAAGTATGTACAGTATGTAAATAATTCATAGTTAAATATAATAATAAAATATTTTAATCCCAATGTGGAGTCTTTTCATGCAATCATAGTTCACCATAGGGCACTGTGGGGGGTGACAACTATGGTGTCACCCGATTCAGTGCTTCTTGGGAGAGGCGTTCTTGTTTAACTTGACCTACATTGTGATTTGCCCGTCGTGACCTCTCACCTCGTAGTTACCCGCCTTCAGTGGCCATATTCATTTTAAAATTAGAATTTAAGCGGGCAACATGCCCTTTTTATAAATACCCTTATTTTGTTTAATTCTCCCCAAACCCTCCCTTATTACCTGTACTCTTGGTGCTAACTGTATCCTTATGTAGTTGCAGAAGATAGCAGAGTGGACCACGTAAAGTGATGGGAGCAGCTTCAAACGTCGTACTGTCTGTTTACCTGCTCGCTGGTCAGATATGCTCTGGAGGAATGAGAACGCAGTGACAGAGCTCTGTGCAAGAACAGTCATGCCACTCTGCAGTATACTATTTACAGACTTCTGTCGTGTTAGCATCACCTTCCTCCACTTGCCTGCTGAAAGTCACATAATATTTTCAATGAAGTTATTTTCTATAAAGCATATCATAATGTGATAGCCTAGCATTTAGACCACAGATAAACAAGCTTATATCACTGAAATGGACATTTTAAATATAAAGAAACCAGAAAAGCCATCTGTGCTTGCATGCACACATTGTTTAATCTGCTATAAACCATGTATCTAACAATTATGTAATAAAAAATTGTGTCACTAACATTCACCTCACATGACCTTGGCAGCTGGGTGTCGCCACCCTCCACCCTAGGGGTTTTTGTTTTTTATTAGTAGGGGGCTGCATTGCGCGAGCCGCGTAAGGTTATCTATCTTGAGCTAGATGGTCGAGGGCCACTCAGCTGTCATTTTGACACCAACTGGCATGGCAACTTACTACTTTGAATTATTTTGCCTTCATTTTAGTATGATCTTAGTATGCTTTTATATTTTAAAATTATTTTACATATTAGTAACTTTTACGTTAATATTATATCTTTACATACTTCTTGGGGTTTCTATATTAGTCCATTTTTATTCAAGTAACTCAACTAAGTCAAGTAATAACTTCCCTAGCAATTACATTATAGTAACTATAACTTTCAAAAGTCAGTATGTATCTCACATTGCCCTCATACATGGTATGGCACTTAAACTCCTTTCAAATCTCAACTTAAGGTTCAACCTTAAACTATCTCAATTAACCTCCAATTTCTTGAATCATTACCTACCTTGTGAGGCCAATCTGACCTAAGGTCATCTTATCTCCGTGTTATACACCTTTAGTTATGGTGACCTTAAACTGCAAGTATGTAAATAATATCTAGATTTATTAGCTGGGCATATATTGTTATAAACACATGCCCTTTACAGTATGTAAATAATTCATAGTTAAATATAATAATAAAATATTTTAATCCCAATGTGAAGTCTTTTCATGCAATCATAGTTCACCATAGGGCACTGCATCAGAAATGGTTGAGAAATCGCCTGTCAAAAATTGTAGCGATGACCAGTGCTGGACATGGCCCTCAGTTCTGGTACCAGTCTAGAATGTTGCATTGTGGTTCTTCATGGTTCATTGGTTCCTAGTATAAAAGTGAACCTTTGTTTGAATTTGGCGCCACACTCTTAGGAATTAGAAGGAATAATACACGTTTTGAACTGAGCTTGATTTTATATTGTTATATTTTATCTACCTTATTTTACTTATTTTAATCATTGTTGCTCAGTTCTTCAAAATGCCTAAAGTGTTCTTTTGCTCAAATTGTTCCTTGCAGCATGCCCGTCTGGTGGGGAAGAGGTGCCAGCAGATGCCGGGTGAGTATTTTTCCGGTGATGTTGATGTCCCTGCACCCTCCTCACCCAGTTCCCTACCCCCCTCAGTTTCTGCCCAGATCCTTACACAGTTACAACAGTTAGGTGATAAGATGGATCAGATGGACAGGAGGGTGCAAAGGACGGAGGCAGCACTGGAACAGGGCAAGTACTTCTGCTTCCTCTGCTGCTTCTCATTCAAACAATCTTGTAGGCGGTAGTACTACGGAATCGGCTACGGTTGAGAGTGTGGTCCCCTCTATTGATTACTTGCGAACGAATGACTCACTTCAAAGTGAGGTGGAACGGCGCTTGGCAGAGCTAAGGAATATCAATGAATTTGCTACTAGAGGTAGAGTTAAATCCCAGAGGGGGGGTCCTGGGGAGATTTCAATTAAACGAATTGTGGACTGGCCACAGAATTTCATATTAACTGGCAACCACAAAACCAGACCCACCTATGATGACCTTACTATCACCCAATGGGTATCCGGATTCGTCAGATGCATCCAGGAGGAAAAATTGGAAGTCAATAAGGCTTGTATGCTCGATTATCTGGGTAACATCATGGAGGATGCATCTGATTTTTCTTGGGACTCGGCCAAAGCAGCCCATGCTATTCTCTTGACCAACATGGAGGCGGACAGACTCAATTGGTCTGAAACGGACAAGATAGACCGTATCCGGTGGGCTCATGCCCAAAGACATATAGCAGGTGTCCAAAACTCTGCCACACGCCCAGTACCTAAAAAAGTAAAAAATAATGGGGCAAAAAATGGTGTTATATGTAGATATTTCCAGGAGGGTTCCTGTAAATTCACCTCTCATCACAGGTCTGCTGGCCAGTATTATAGACACGCTTGTGAGAATTGTGATGGTTTCCATACCACCAAGAATTGTCCTCAAAAAAGTAACTCAAAAAACTAAGTAGCCACTGCAGCAATGCAGTGGCTAGTAGTGCAGATAGTAAGGTAAAACGTCATGCTAGGATTGTCTACAATTCAAACTTTGCTAACATAAACTTGTTTGACAGATTGTACATTCAGAAATTGAAATCCTTGTGTAGAAATGTTAAAAAGAATGTCTTGTTTTCTGACATTGTAAAAAGCAGTGTAAAATTGAACTGTATAAATGCTTCTGGACAAACAAGTACCTCACCAGGTTGTGGTACAAGTACCAGATCGGTTAACAGAAGTCACCAAACTGTGAATAAAGAACAGGGCAGAAATTCATATCAAAGTGGTAATGAATCGTGCAATACTATTCACCAGAGAATTAATGTCAATTCTGTCGTAAATCAAGATGTGTGTAATATGGTTGGCCATACTGATACAAACAAGAAAAGTAGTATTATTCACTATCAAAGCAGATTTGCACATGTAAATAGATTCTCTCCACTGGAAGTGGACGACAGTTTGCTAGTTGATAAAAATTCTTCTGTTAGTAGATTACATGATGTCGAAACCCAGGTTGTTGAAACCCGGGCTCGGGTACAAAGTACTGGTCACACAGAAGGTAAGAAAACTTCTTTAACTTGTGGTAGTGTCGATGGTGGACTAGTGAAGGACTATGGGGCTAGTACCTTAGGTTCAAACTCTAGCAATAGTAAACGAAAAAATTCACCCACTACATCTGCCGTCCTTACTGAAGTCCCTCCCTTGCCTATGTATAGTTGTGACAGTTACGCACAAAACAGTGCTATTGAAGGTATAATGGATGAAAAATACTGCCTGGAAACAAATATCACTCAGAAGAGTGAGAAAATGAACTTGGCAAAAAAAGCCAGTAAAAATAAATTATTTTTGGAGCAGAATAAACCACTGTTCGGCTTTATACCCATTTATGGGCTTCCAAGCCGAGTATATGACAGTAACAAAGGCTCCATATGTACTGATATACTGCAGTTACACAGGCAGTTGAGAAATGATGGTAGACACAACTTTAAAGTTTTACAAATTGGGGTTCCCTCAAAATTGAATGCAGAAGCCTGGGCACAGTACCTAGGTAGGTACTGGGATTGGCAGTTACCTTTACTTATCAAATACGGGTTCCCCCTTGATTTTGACAGAAATTCTGACTTGAAATGCGAGAACATAAGTCACAAAAGTGCACTTGAATATCCAGAACATGTCTCAAATTATCTCAAGGAAGAAGTTCAAAACAATGCCATGTTAGGTCCTTTCACTGAACCACCAATCGACAATCTACACACTAGTCCATTCATGACCAGAGACAAGTCGAGTTCGGTTAATAGAAGGGTCATCATTGACCTTAGTTGGCCCATTGGCAATTCTGTAAATTCAGGTGTAGCTTCAGATAGATATCTAGACACTGAATTTGTATTGACATACCCATCTATCAACAATATAACAGATCAGGTACTTCAATTAGGCAAAAGTTGTCAAATTTTTAAAGTTGATATCAGTAGGGCCTGTCCCTATTGATCCAGGTGACTTGGATTTGTTAGGTTTACATTGGGGGAACTACTTTCTTGATTGTTCGGTCCCCTTCGGATTTAAACACGGGTCTTCCATCTTCCAGCGATTATCCGACTCAATTCGCTTTATTATGGCCCAAGAGGGCCATAAGATATGGAATTATATAGACGATTTTTTGTGTATCTCCCTTCCCTCTCAAATTCACCATACATATGATAGACTCCAGCAATTGCTCGAGGAGCTCGGTCTCACTGTTAGCAGTAAAAAGCTGGTCCCACCCAGCACTCAGGTTACCTGCCTCGGGATTGTGGTCAACACTGTTGATTTCTCCATAGCAATTCCTGTTGAAAAGTTGGCTGTTATAAAAAATATGTGTCGAGACTGGTCCTGTAAGAGCACATGCAGTAAGAAAGAACTCCAATCACTGTTAGGTTCTCTATTGTATGTGGCCAAGTGTATTAAATATGCTAGGTTTTTCCTCAACAGGATGCTTAATTTGTTGCGTCAGAATTTTGACAATAAGCATATTACACTAACTAGGGAATTTCACCAAGACCTTCAATGGTTTAACAGGTTTCTGCCTGTATATAATGGCGTTTCCTTCTTTAACTATACTCCTAGCAAAGTTATCCATTTAGATGCCTGTCCCACTGGCTTGGGGGCCATCTTTGATAGCCAAGTGTATGCTTTGCCTTTGCCTGCTGCCTGGCACACTGAAAACATAGCTTATCTTGAAATGATCAATATTTTGGTGGCCCTCAAGGTTTGGCATGCCCAGTGGGCAGGCCTGAGAGTTCTCATAAAATGTGATAACCAGGCGGTTGTAGCTGTATTGAACAGTGGCAAAGCACGTGACCTGACTTTGGCCAAGTATGCTAGGAACATATTTTTGTGGTTGAGTGCTTGTAATATAGATATGAAAGTTGTTCATGTAGCAGGGAAGCTGAACCCAATAGCAGACCTGTTATCTAGATGGCAGAACACTGAACATAATTTTCAGAAACTGCAGCAGATGGTTCATCCAGTGATTTGGATTAATGTTTCTGAACAGTTGTTACATGTTGTGAAACCATTTAGTTAATCTCTTGTGTATTGTGTTTTGTGTTGTAGCTCAGTCACTGGAGACCCATCTGACACAGCAGGCAACCTCCAGACTGTCACATGCTTTTGCTGAATCCACGAGAAAGGCTTATGCAACCCTATTCAGAACCTTCCTGGCCTTTGTGGCCTTCATGTGTTGGGACTTACAGCAGGTGAATGTGTTTAACCTGTTGTGTTTTTTAGAGTGCCTTCACTATAATGGGGTTAAACATTCGCAAATGGCAAATTATTTGTCAGCCATCAAAACTACCTTTCTCTTGTATGGTCTGGATGTTGCTTGTTTTGCTGATGCTAGGATTAAATATTACCAAAAATCTATACAACTTCATGCCCCCCTGTCTGTAAAGCTTAAGAAAGTCATAGATGTAGCACTCCTTAAGAGTATTGTTGAGCAGTGCGACTATACCTACATGGGGCAAATTTTTAAGTGTGTTTATCTGCTAAGTTTCTATTCCTTTCTCCGCATGTCAAATTTAGTACCTCACTCTATCTCACATTTTTCACCCCTCAAGCATCTGGCCAGGGGTGATGTTATTTTCAAATCAAATAAAGTTATTTTGCTGCTTAAGTGGTCTAAAACCATGCAATCTAATAATGAAATTAAACTTATACATGTTCCAAGAATACCTCGTTCTTCCATCTGTCCAGTGGCAGCCTTGTCCAATCTCCTTGCTTTAACCCCCTCAGGTTGTAATCTCCCCTCAGTTCTGGTACCAGTCTAGAATGTTGCATTGTGGTTCTTCATGGTTCATTGGTTCCTAGTATAAAAGTGAACCTTTGTTTGAATTTGGCACCAAACTCTTAGGAATTAGAAGGAATAATACACGTTTTGAACCCACCCATTTAACGTTATACAACTTCAGTATCCCTCCCTATGTAATGGAACATGATACTTAAAAGTATTGTATTGTATTTTCAGAATGTATCAGTCAGTGCAGAACAGTATGGTTGGAGCAAGGCCATTCTGCTGCTACCTGGAGCAAAGCTTGCTGCATGGATTGTTCACCATCTGTGTGCTTAAATGCTATATCAGTGTTTAAATGAAAAGACAGTGCTTGGCTCTTGACGTATAGATATATTATGTAATGCTTTAGCTGGGGCCTCAACGTTACTGACCCACAGTCTTAAGTTTGAGTGACATTTGGAGCTGTATTGCTCAGCTCCCAGGGGCGACTGTAGGGTCCTTGAGATGGGGCTTTTCTCGTATCTCCTTGGTAGCAGATGTAGATGGGCCAGTTGGCCCTAGTTGTTTGAATGAGTATCTGGGCTTGCTCAACCATAATGTTATGAATATTATATGTTAAATAGTGTGGCTCCTTGTTCTGTATATACAAGTTTTCCTTTTAAAACGAAATGTCTTTTACTAATTTTTAGTGTATCTAATCAGGTTGAAAAACAGTAACTCTATATCTAGTCATTATTAATATTGTTATTCACCATTCAGGTGACCATTGTACATGTTGAACAGTAATAGTTACTGTTCTTTGTAATCCTGTGTCTTACGTGTAACGTTGCATGTTGTGTATAATTTTGTATAACATTGCAGGGCAACAGTGCCTATGTAATTGATAGTAATTTGATTTTATACCATGTGTCACAACATTAATGTTTTAACAGTTACAACCTACCAGTAACAGTCACTTTTAGTACATTTTCTTTTAACAGTTACCTGTATATTTTTACACCTTATTGGTCAAGTGTAACTGGTATTGTGGCCAATTTATACCCGGCAGTCTTTCATATTAAGACATGCCTGGCATGGGTGATTCAGTAACCCCTTGCATAAAATTTTAATTAGTATTTACACATGTAAACCATTTTACAAAGTAAATTTTGTCTATTTTGGGGTCACCTCCATAGTATGTCCTCTTGTAGGACTGTTACAGTAATTTCTTGTTCGTAAACTCACATTAAGTAACCTTAATCTCTTCAACTTGAGGTGACCCTTAATAATAAGTAAATTTATTCACTTTTGGGTCACCTTATTATAATGTCCTCTTGTAGGACTTGTCACAGTAGTTCAATAATGTAACTTGTGTTAAGTAAACTTAATTTGCTTCAAGCTAAGGTGACCCTTAATTTTGTTGTTAATTTACCCCTTGTCAAGGTCACTCATATCTTCATCTGACTGGTACTTGAGGAACTGAGAATTTATTGACATTCACTGGTGTTCTTGTAAATATGACACCATATTTTTGCATTCTCTCTTGGACTATAAATCACACAAAATAGTGGATGATAAAAGTAAATACAAGTATCCCTCATTAGACATTTATTAAAAACATTAATCATGAAGATGAGCAATCTAATACTCCTGCTATGCACTCGTATACTATTGTCAACTTTGTTCGTGGTATATTTTTTCTGTATATGTCATTCTGAATTTTTCCTTCTTTATTGTCTACCACACACCATGTATGACACACATAGGGGATTTACAGAGCAGAATATATTTATGTGTACAGTAGTGCTGCCTTACCATGGATACTTAGTGTCAATAAGTGCTGGTTTTGAGTTGCAGTGTCAGGACACTACAAGACTCAGTCCTGGGGGCCAAACTGTTATGATTTTAAATGTAGGTTGGGGTACCAGTCTATCACATATAAAACAGTTTTGTTCATGGGTTGCTAGGTTTTATGTAAGCAAAGCTTTGATTGGTTTGCTTGGTCTTTGGAAAAAAGATGGAAACCTGGCAGTAAATATCACCTTTTGAAATACGATTTTGAGCTATACACATACCAACTATACAACTTCCCTCCCTCCCTGCATTTGTTTTGTAGACTTTCCTAAAGTCCTTTCGTCTTAGGATTATACGACGACTGAATGACTTTTTTATCGGAATGTGGGGATGACAAAATTTGTATTTCAGATAAGTCTTTATATTGTATGGATGCATAATGATTCCATGTATGTTAGATTTGGTGGGAAAAGAAATACAAAGACTTTGAGCAAGTCTCTTTGTTTTGATATTGACTTTTAGTTATTCAGGTGATTTATTTCTCCTTATCAACAAGGTGATTTATTTTTTGTTTCTTTTATAATTGTCATTTATAAAAGATGGTTTGGTATAAATGAAGTGGGGTTTTTGTTGCACTTAACTTTGGCTCCTTGCTGTGCAGTTATTGGTGATAAGAAATCACACCAGATTTAGTACATTTGGATGTGGTTCTCTTTGGTAACAAATATTAGCAATATTGATTTTAGTGCAGCATTAATTCTTTGTAACAGCAATCTGCAAAGGTACATTATGAGGTGCCACTTAATATTACTGCCACTGATCTGTAATTGACTGGTAGTGAATAATAGCGATCAATTAATCAAGCTATGTGTTAACGATTTCTTCATGAGTCGCTTCTTAATTAAGTATTAATATTATTTGAGATTGCACTCTGATTAATCTAATTAAGTTAGGTTTAGTATTATTTGATTAAGACATCTTCTAAATCAAGTGTTGATGATCATTATGTGTTGGACTGTGATTTAATTAAGTATTGTTTATGTGTTTTAATCAGTAACGTCCCAATCAAGTAATGCTAGATAATAGAATTGTTTGTGATTGCAATAACTCCAAAGGTAACGTTCTGAATTCTATATGTGGTTTGGGCAGAACAAAGGACAAAGTGATTCAATATCCAGATCACAGTGTGAATAGAAAAATCCTGAATTATCAATGTATTTTCAGTCACTTTGTCTATCTGCTTTGCATTACTCCAAAATAATGGGGGATCTTCATAAAGGTTTTAATAGAGGTAGGCCAGTCCAAAGGAAGAAGTGATTTTATTTGTAGAGAGATCTGGAACTTACTCTCAAAACAAGAAAAAAAATCCAATTTTTTTGATGAAAGATACACTAATTGGGTTTTCGAATGTGAAGTGTTAATTTAAAAGAACCATAGTTTCGCTTTCGAAACTTAAGAAAGGTACAATTAGGTCATCACATGTAGTTTATACTAATATGTTGCCACAAATTGAACACAAAATCAACATTTGTGTGGATTTCTCTTTTTTAAAAAATAATGGCTTGGCATAACCTTTAACCTACTTTGCCCCCCAAAATCAATTCAATTAATTTTGTACAATCGGTGGTAGTATAATTACCTCTGCCAAAGAGGTATTTTTTCATGACCGTTTGTCTGTTTGTCTGTTAGTAGGATTCCACAGATACTACTGGTTGGATCTTTCTGAAAAACTTTCAAAAGACAGGTCTTGAACCAACTTTGATCCCATTAAATTTTCAGAGCCGTCTGGATCGATGTCTGGATACTAATAAAATTATTGAGATTTTCCCATTTATTTATTATTATGTGCCTTGCTGGAGGTATGAGCTGTTTAAATGCTCTTATTTTTACTTTAAATTATTGCTTCAAGTTGGCACTAAACATTTTGATGAACGTTACTTAAATGTTGCACAGACTATTGGAATCTTTCAGCTAACACCAGCACATTTCAAAACCATTTTACTTCAAAATCATTGACTTATGATTTGTTTAGATGAAAAAAAATGTATTAACACAAAGACAGAGCATGATAAATGTATTCAATTTAACAAGTATATCTCCCATCCTTGTAGGTTATCTGGAGAACCAGGATTAGAGCCACTCAATGGGTCAGCATAGTGACACAGCAGAGGTGTGTCACCTTCAGATTTCTTGATGTTAAAGAACAGATATCCAGGGGTTGCAGTGCAAATCGTATGGCATTGAGTCTTGGAAAGTGTGGAGGTTTTTGTAATGGGCATGCTTCTACAGTAGTTGTCTTCTGCAAGCCACTCAGCATATGACTGCAGTTCCAAAACATCTCTGTACATGTCTACAAAGACACCACAAATTCAGATAACTAAAGATATCAAAATGGAACTTCTTCACTGTCTTTCATTATTATACATGCTACTTAAGCTATAGTGTGCTTTTGACAGGTATACAAGCATTTTATCAATGTCAAATTTGGGGGTTTTATGTGCCGTTCAACAACCTGAGTATTTGGACAGGTGTTCAGCATTGTCACATTGTGGGAGCTGAACCCAAACAGAGGTGATTGCCTGTGATTAGATGAAAAATTTTCTAACCCACTAGATAACTGAGAACCTCACAAGTACTTTATTGACAATATCACCTGAAAGCCGAATCTTACCAACAGAACCTGTCAACAATAATTTAGAAGTGATGTGTCATGACTGAAGCTAACTGTGACAATTAAGTGTTTAAAATTGATGCTATATTAAAATTCCATGCATTATACATTATTGATAAGTAACTGTGGAAATACAAATGAGATATTCATAAAATGTTAACGGCATTTTGAAGGGTTTCTAGTTAGTGATTTTTGTATTTTATTCAATAATTTGATGCCCAGTTATGAATTTTAAGCCATAAATTCATTCTGTCTCTGCATTAAAAAATAAGTTTATTACAACTGGTAGTTGCTTGGGTGAAGTACGAGATTCTCCATGGTCCTAAATATGTTAGCAGGTTTGGCATCTAATCTGTGTGGGTTTGACTCCCACAAGTAACAAAGTCTGAGGACCTGCCCCAATTATGACACTGGCTATTGGACAGGATGTCAAACCTCAACTTTAATCTTTGACCAAAGAAGTGTATACCAGTCGGTTAAGATTGGGCACTGAAAACTTTATGCACCAGCAAGTAACAACCAGTATCCATGTTTGAGGTTGGGCCTAAAATCAAACCCAAGACCTTGGAGGTAGGAGGCAAGTGTTTAATCACTACATCATTGAGCTCTATCCTCCTACCTAAAGACTGTTTGATGTAGTCACAGAAAAATAAAAAACTGGGTTGAAACTAAGTGAATTATCTGAACAGTGATTTTAAATTTTACCATAACTAAAGACAAAAAAAAAGATAACTGTCTCTCCAGCATAAAGAGGTTACTTTTTATTCTGACATACTCTGACAACCTCATGTTAACCTCATGATTTTTGGCTAGCTTAACCATAAAGAAAGGGGGAAAATGCTGTGCCATTTAAATGATCTGTTTTCTCATGGTGTCGTGCTCATGTGGTTCGAAAGTGGCTCATGTCTGCTCTTTTGTGAGATGGGGAGGGGTACAATAGACTGGCCTAACACTGGTCACATTAAAAAAATCAGCCATGCAGACATGCAGGCGCAAAATCATAGCAATGGACAATAGATAAGAGGAGATTCCATAAAGGTTACAAGTTACTGTAAATGGGTCGGTATGAGCATAACAGAGATCATGAAAGTTGGGGAAACTTTCCAACAGCAAATTTACCCTTTCTGTGCTTTCCAAGACAGAACTGTTTGCCCACCCAGAAAAGCACATTTATTTTCATAAGAAAGCATAAAAATTAGCAGGACATGGCTCACAGTTGTTAGTTGGTTTGGTCAGCAATAGTAATATGAAAACTGGCAGTGAAAAAGATAGTTTATCCTGCTACCAAGGCCACGGGCTTATACCCCTTTCACACTGCAGGCAGTGTCAGCCCCTGTCCTTCATCTATTGCCTGATGTCCATTTGCTAACTTCAGATACATTGGCCAACCATCCCAATTCTCCAGCATTGCATGGAAGGTTTAAAATGTTTAAAATTTCCATCTCTGAATGTCACAATGTCAGTCACCGTCAGTCTCCATACCTTGTCAGCCTTACCACCGTCCCGTGTTTCAGTGCCTGTCTGTCCTTTTCATTGACCTATAAATTTTGAAACAGTAACAGAAGGTTTGTTCTGCAGTTTATATAAGGTTGTGACTCGTTCTTGTTTTGGTAGCAGGTATTTGTCTGAAGACTACATAAGGTGAGTAAATGGAAATGGAGGTTGTCTCTTGATGATAGACGTTTTGTACAGTTTAAATGCTAAGGTTACTGACTGTTACACATATCCCATATCCCATATCCCATATCCCATATCCATATCCCATATCCCATATCCCATATCCACATATCCACATATCCCATCAGTGACTATGCATGTCTTTCCTTCTGGATACTCCAACTCTCGGGGAAAATATGAAGTGTTCTAGGAGACAGTTTGGCCTTCGACTAAAACTTCTAACTGCAGGGTATACTGTTTGACTAAAACTTCTAACTGCAGGGTATACTATATATTTGATAGTAAAACTGAACACATGTTTGGTTGGCTTTGAACCATATACAAGAATTATATTTACCCTTTCCCTGTACATTACATTACCTCACGCCAAACAGTCCAAGTGAAAATTATGCTTAAATTAGTTGCACTTGGGATATTTGGTGTTATTTAGTCTGTACTGTACTGGGAAGAGAAAGAGGTGTGATTAGAGAAAAGTACTCCTGCTGGGCCTGTTGGGATTTTTGAGATGATCGAATATTACTCTTCATTCCAATACCAGTTTTGATGCATCCAACCACCTCACACTAGATGATTTGATATCCACTACGAAATCTTTAAAAGTAGTACTAAAATGGTCAAAGATTATTCAGTCCAGGGACAACATACATTAACTAAGTTTACCAAGGTTTTAAGGTTTGAACTTGTGTCATAATGCCTGTAGTAGGACCTTGGACCTTTATTTGCCTGTCAGCAATGAGAGTTGCACAATGACTTAGTGTGTTAGTAGATATCTCATCAAAAACTGTCACCTATGTGTGGGTTTCACTCCCACAGGTGGTAACGCTGAAAACCTGTCCTATTATGACACTGGCTGTTGAATGGAATATAAAACCTCAACTTTGATCTTTGGCTTAATAGCAATGGTACAGAATTAAGTAACCCTGACACGCTCTTACTGATTCAGAAATCAAAGGTTCTCACAAAATTAAATTTCAGTTTTTATGTCTCCCCCGAATCACTTTACATTTAATTTATTAAGGCGATCTCTGGTCACCTTGGCCTATAACTCCCATATTCCAGTCCAGAGATAAAGGATCTCTGGGGACACATACATAGAGACACTATAATGCTGATGAAGAGATTGCTGACTCTTCTAGTTTCATTTACTTTAATTCATAGTGTTGATCATACATCTTGATATTGAATTCCCTGGGGTGGGGTTTGTAGGTTGTAGAAGCCAATATCCACAGTAAGGAGCACCAGTGAATATGAACACTCTTATTTTTAACTTGAGATTTCTTTGCCATTCTGTGGCTAATTCTCCAGTCTAATGTGGCCTCACTTGGCATATGGGCTTCTTGTACCACCAAAGGCACTCACCTTCAGTTATTCCCAGTTGCTTTTGTAACAGACCATCAACTCTTTCCCCTTTGAGGTGTTGTGGTGAATCACAAGTTCCGTCAAAGTATTGTACCCCAGTTAACTGCCACGCAATGTATTTATCACACACCAGAGGATTGTTTGTAAAATCCATGAACTTTATTTGAGCGCCACATATCACTGGTAAAGATCTCAACTGATTACTTTGGATATATAGCCATTCCAGCTGGTTCAGCATCAAGTCAGCTGCATAAATGTTGGCAATTTTATTGTCATTTATATATAATTTGAATAAAGACTTTCCAAGTTTCTCAAGAGGTGGAAAGCTTTCAAAATTATTAGCTTGAACATTAAGATATGACAAAGAGTTGGATGGTCCAGCAACATCAGGGATGGTTTTCAAATTATTATTGCTCAAATAAAGAGCTTCCAGCTTACTCAAAATATCCAGGTGTTGAGCTGGGATCATTCTTAAACGATTATCAGTTAAGCCAAGGATGCATAGTGTTTTAGCAATAGATGATAAGTTTGGAAAAATTGTGAGAAAATTATGACTCAGATCTACATATTCTAATACATCTAAATTTTCAAAGTCATCAGATGAGACTGCTGATATATTATTATGATTTAAAATTAACTGTTCTGTGTTGAGAGGTATTTGATCAGAAATAGATTTCACTTCTGGTAGGTGTTTATGAGACAAATCTTTTGTTTCATCATAAGCCATTAAGTCAGTTATACAAAATAGAACAAAATATAACATATCTAGATACCTAGCCATGTTGAACTTCAACACAAATATATGTTTGTACCTTTTGCAGTGAATAGACATCTACCTCAGAGCGAAGCCTTCATTGATCACCAAAGATCATGTTTTTATTATGTATCCATTCCACGAAAGCATAATGATGTCATATATGAAGTAATGAATCAAAAAGGTGCCCCAGTATGAATTTGTGCAGCACACATTCAAATGTTTGAATTCTAAACTTTGGTGATAGGTGCAAGATGGATCTATAAGTATATAGCTGAGTTGAGCAAATTCCACGAATCATTTACTTTATGAGAATGTCAAAGAATGCGAAACAAGACCAAATTCATTGTATGAATGAGAGAATGAGAAGCTAAGCATGGCGTCTAGCCACTTTTGGGGGTTCTCAGTTTTAATTATATTTGAATCATCTATATGTCATTTATAACATTCATATATATACAAAAAAATTTATTAATTCTGCATTTGATTTAAAACAACAAAACCAACAGAAGATACATTTCTAATAGAGTGTACAACATATTGGTGCTGTAGTTGTTAACAGATATGTAAAAATTGGCACTTGTGTACCTGGAATTTGCAAAACATACCATAATAAGAATACTCAGAGAGCAAATAACTACACCAAGGTCCAACACATCCCCTTTTACTCATGAGTGCAATGACAAAAGAAATTAAAAAAAATTATGGATACAGAATTACCAATCATTCTGAAAATATAAATCACTTTAATGTTACAGCAAGACTCATCTACTGTGAAATTTTGATGTGAATCTATTGTAAATGTTTTTGTAAATCTTCCCAATATACAAACAAACAGAATCCACAATCACATGCACTCTATGGTGGAAGTAATAAGGTGTGCCAATCCGCATGAAAAATGTCACATATGGTGAAATACAGCATATGACAGATTGTGAATAATTTTGTAAGATAGTAATATTTTTATACTCTCAAACAAAGTGTTTTGTCATCTTATTACATCTAATAATTGTCACGAATAGTCCTGAAACTTGATTTACATACTTTATTTATATTGAAGATCATATTGTTTCTTGCGCAGATTTTATATCTGGCTATGGTATGGATGCCATACTTTCTCTTTGTCTAGAATACTTTGCCACTCAAGCTAAATAAAATTACTTCAGCCACAATTAAGTTATTATTTTGGTGATTCTGGATTCGCTTGGATGATAAAGCTGATTTCTTAATGGGCAATAATAATTTGGTGAAGTATCTGCTTACATTGTGTTCATTGACATTAATTTTAATGTAACACTGATATCAATGAAGCATCATTTTCACACACAAAATGTTAAATGAACCAAATTACCTGCTGTACAGTAATATTCCCAATGTTATCATTTGCTGTATGTATTTGAAAACCCTTTTCCACCAATTGATCATTGCACAAAACAATCAACGTCTAGCTCTATTAAACTGATCACTCTAATGCTTACAATGAGAAGTAACTAACAGGTAGCCACTTTTCAAACGTATGCATCAAAATATATTTAATTTTTTTCATCTAAATCTTCTATGTGACATTCGTCACTTAAAGAACAATGGAATTTATCCTGGTTGTTTCTAAGATTATAATTTTATTATTCACTTTGGTAATTACAAATGGGGATTGAAATTTGTCAACTGCCAGCCATCTTCCATAATGTGATGAACATATGTTCTGAGGCACAGCCATTGATACAAAGACACTTGTGTAGTCTGTTAACTTGTTTGCCTTCATGCATCAAAGATGATTTTATAATGCCCGACTTTACACATTCCATACATCAATGATTGCAATGTATTTAATGTGTAGAATGTAATTAAAGTAATGGTTTTGCCACTGTTTTCGCTTTTTTTTTTCTGCATTCAATATTTCATCTGAGAAAGTGTATGCTGAATTGTTATCACTAATAGAATAGAATAGAAACATTTATATAGCGCAAAATTGATGCAACATCCTCTAATGCGCTTGAAATCAAAAAGGGAAAGTCGAGGGACGTTCGAGGTCATGATCCAAGGTTAGTGCCCGCCAGGGAGATGTACTATGGTGGAGGATATGCTAATCTAAACAAGTAGGTCTTTAGCTGGCTACGGAAACCTGTTATTGTTTGTTGTGATCGTACTGATTGTGGGAGTCTGTTCCATTCTATGGGGGAAGCCACTACAAAACCTCTCTTACCGATGGCCTTTTTGTGAGAGGCTGAGGAAAGAGAAAGACGATTTCCACGTGTTAGACAACTGGTTTTGATCAAGGATGATAGGTATATGGGTTGAGAGAAATTTATAGCCTTGAAAGTAATTAGATTGTACTTAAACAATATACGGTAAGTGATAGGAAGCCAGTGTAGTTTTTGAAGAAAAGGAGTGACATGGCTAGTTCTATCAAGTCTAAAAACAATTCTACAAAGGGCATTTTGTATCTTTTGGAGTTTAGCAACATTGTACTTACTGATGCCATAAAGTAGGGAATTGCAGTAGTCAATATGTCTTTCACCAGTTCTAGTGTTTCCACGCACCAGGGGTGTTAATCATGAAAAGTCTTAAACTCAGTCTTAAGATTTAATGAAATCCACATAAGTTATGGGTTTAACCTAAAATCCCAGTTTAATCTCAGACTCAAACTCCATTTTAACTTTAAACTCATACCTTAACATAATACCTATTATCAAGTAAGGATATCCTTAAACTCCGATTCAACTTCATTTAGAAGCCTTCGATATGCAAAACATCTTGAAGTTTGGTTCAAATGAAGGAGATTCAAAATGTTTCAGTTTGTGTTTAAGATGGCTGCATTAGTTACAGAGGGAATTTTGTTTGACAACTTTTTAAATTTGAATGAGAGCATGCATATTTACCATGCAAGTATGACTTATTTGAGCATATAAGATTTGAAATTATACTTATGTAGGACTGAGTTTGTGTTTGGGACTGTCAGTGAGTTTGAAATTTTCTTTTCTATATATTATATATTTGGGTTCAACATCACCTTCAGCACATTGTATAGGTTATAAAACGGCAGGTAGTTTTAAGTGCAGAGGAAAAATAAGGATCATCAAAAATAATCAGCCAGGGTCAGTAGTCTTAAGTGTGAAAAGATACTGGTGTAATATATTTCACAATTGTTTAATCAGCCATTCTTTTTGTCAAATTTGAAGGTTACGTTAACAAATACAAAAAATGACATCAGAGCTATAAACAGCAGTTCAGGAGATCAACACAATATTGATGTGCAATATAAATTTGATACTGGAAATATTAAAAATGTTGCCATTGACAACCAATAAAAAATACAATTGTTAAAACAATTGTTGCCTATTTACACCCACCAGGAGGTGGTTATTGGTGCTTTTGTTTCTCTGTCTTCCTGTGTTCATGATAACTCTAAAAGTAATAAATGAATCGTTCTAAATGTTTATGTGGGTAGACCCTGAAGAAAAGGAATAACTGACTAATTTTTTGGAGAAAGTTCTGGATCATATTTTGGATACAAAACATCTCAAACTTGCAATGTATTGTTTTATAAATTTGGCTTTCTGGTTGACATTACTCCGAAAGTAATGAGTGGATCTTTGTGAATTTTCATTATTGTCTTTATTGTTCTTTCAGGGTTTAACCTGTTGCAGTATTTCAGTCACTTCTTGGCATCTTGTTTCTTCATTTAAAAAAGATGATCTCAGTTACAATTTGTAAATTTTGTACGACCTTTTCATATATAAATGAATAAAATCTAAAATTTAACCCACTGTAACAATGATGTTAGTTGTGTCACCTTTAAACTTGGCAAAGTCGGAATCAAAATAATTTGGAACATGTGCCCTCCGTCTTATTTTATAAACATGTTTAAAACCTGTTAGTGAGTCAGCCTTCCATTCCATAGTTTCCATATGTACTTTTTCTGTCATTTTGAATGTATTTGCATTACCCTTGCAAACCCCATCCTGATATCCCTGTAAAGGGACCCTGGGAACTGGCCAGTACAACATGAACAATGTGCTCCTCCAAATATCCATCTAGCACCCTCTCCCATGAAGTGCTCAGCAGAAGTTTTTCAAACATTTCAAACAAGCAATATCAAATGCAAAGTGTCTTTTGAAGTTTGTTGAGTGCCAATAAAGATGTCTTACTCAAATACCTATCCCCCCCAAAATGTACCCTACATAAATATGAAATGGACCAGACAGTTGGTAGTTACAGTTGCAGCTGGTAGCAGGATAAGACCATGTAAGACTCATCTTTGAGCCATACAATTTATCATTTTCTTTTTAATTGGTAACTCATAGTTTTTCTGCCATTTTCGACCAGAATCACGTGTGGTGAGAACCATACATTTTACCGTATGTCATTTACAAAATTCTGCTCTTTAAATGGGTTGAAATATATGATACTCCCTTATGAATTGGCAAAACTGGAACGAAAATTTTGTACATATTTATATTTTGAGTCAAAAGAAGGATTTGTCTTGCATCTACAATTTAACAGTACATGTAGCATAGGTATAAAATCTAAGATCAGGTAGATACCATGAGACCAATGCCTAACTGTTCAATGGCATATAGGCGAGATCTCAGGCATGACACTACTTGAAGACAATGAATGAGTCACTGATTAAGACTAAGTTATTCTTGTGATTTGTAGGTTATGGTCATATCACACTGGAGTGGAACAAGAGCACAGGAAGCCTCATATTTGGTGGACACCATGGAGCTGACAGCTAACTGTTCGTTGGCATGGGAAAGTTCTCAGACTTGATTTACTTAGCCTATTTAAAGCTATTGGCTAATAATAATAATAATAATAGTAGGATTTATATAGCGCAAAATTGATGCAAATCCTCTAATGCGCTTGAGTCCAAGAAGGGAGAGTCCAGGGACAGGCATGGGTCGACATCTAAAAAGCGCCCGCCAGGGTATAACTAAGGTGGGGGGTATGCCAGCCTAAACAAGTAGGTCTTTAGCTGGCTTCTGAAACCATCTATTGTTTGCTGAGATCTGACAGTCTGTGGCAGCTTGCTCCATTCGGCTGGTGCAGCTACTGCAAAGCCACGCCTTCCTATGTGCTTATTAGGGCGGGTTGAGGAGATAGATAGCCTGTTGCCACGAGTGAGACTGCTCGATCTTATTAAAGCTGAAAGATACGGGGGCTGTGAAAGATTAATAGCCTTGAATACCAAAAGGTTGTACTTAAACAGGATGCGATGTTGAATTGGGAGCCAGTGGAGTTTTTTCAAAAAGGGTGTAACATGACTCATTTTGTCAAGTCTGAAGATGATGCGACAAAGAGCATTCTGGACTCTCTGTAGTTTAATACATAATTCACTGGCCTTTTACATGGGTAGCCGTTCAGTTTGAATCTCAGTTCTGAAAAAGAGAGACATGTTTCCCACCCTCCCTCGCTGTAGTAGGACAAACTCTCATAGTTTTTCTGTAGTTTCAGATTGAATGGTGGCATGTTGGTGATCACGTTAGGAGTATGAATTCCTGGGCCTTAGATTGAGCAAATTTCAAGTCAGGAGAGCTGAGGAGGCAGTGGCAGCTCCTTCCTCCTTCTGGTATGCTGCGGTTTGGTTTGATCAGCCAGAAGCTGATAAACAGTTAATGCTCCTCTCCTGGTTTCCTGTTGCCAATTGCTTGTGTCATCACTTCTCAGGTCATGTAATAGCAGAGTCTACCAGTGCTTATATTTCAATTGTCATGTTTTTATGGTTTAGTAATGCAACTATTATGATTTTATTATTGTTGATTATTTTAGTTTTTTTTAGTTGTAACTGATAGTACCAAGTGGGGTTCTTACTTTTAATGCTCCACATTTACTATAATTACATTCTACTCTGTATATAGCTAGTATTATATATTATACATTTACATACTAAAGTTTATTGCATCAACTTAAGTTTGTATTTAGTAACATATGTACAGTTACTTCATTGTTTACTTGCTCTATTCTCTAATTCCTATTACTTGTAATCACTTTATAATATGATTTCAATCTTAGTAATCCTTATTACTTTCAGTCATTTAGTAATGTAATTTCTGCAGTAATTCTTATTACTTCTCGTCACTTAGTAATGTGAATATGTCTGGCTAACATAATTTAATTTTGATTTATTACTAATTATGGTTATTACGTGTTCTACATCTTACTTCATTGTTGGTTACTGTATGTTATGTACAAGTAAACTCTTATCATTGATGTCAGTAATTTGTTATGTAATCAGGGATGACCTTGTGTTATTATCATGGACTGTAAAATTAATTCTTGGGTCCTCCCTGTCAATCTATTATGTGGTGTGTAATTGTATATTATTGAAAAGTCAATGGTAGTATATAATATTAGTAATAACATAATATAACCTCAATTGTGTTTCTTGGGGACTGAGCATATTTAACTCTTGATTACAGACATTTTAGAAGCTTTATAGATTTTACACATTACGTCATAGATCTATTCAACATTTTTATAATGTTTAATCTCTGCCAAGGCAGATTCTAAGGTGTAACCACAGAAACTAAATCTAAAAAATTTTATTGCATAGACATAGCCAGGTCAATACCATGGAAATAGCGGTATATATAAGTCACAGTGGTGGTGGTGAATCCCTATTGAAGAGATGAGACTTGAGCTCTTTTCAAAAGTGGCAATAGAGAAGGAGGCGCAATGCACATACTCTTTCAAATCATTCCAAACTATTGTAGCATCAAATGCAAAACCACTACCAAAATGGATCTTAGATGCATATACAGAAATATAAAATTGAGGAACTTCCAAGAACTATTTAATCTGGGTGACTATATCTTGTGCCGTATCTGCCAATTTGTATCTGACATGATGTCGGTAATACAATAAATTGCCACATCAGAAGCTGATTTCATGTATTGATTTTAAAGCTTTTGCATTTTAACTGTAACACACAAACACAAGCAAATTGGTTGTTAACCTCTGACACTGGCAGCTGCTCCAGAAGTTTGAGAAATCCGACAGGGGGGGGATTGGTTGACACTGGCTCATAAACTCATAAACATGTGGTATTGACAGCTTCAGAGGCTCAAGAAAGCTAACAAAGGAGGGGCAGACACAAGGAGTGACCTACAGCTTTTGACGTTGACCCATGTGACCAGGGATTCTCAGCTACTTCTGAACTGTCATCAGACACTGTAAAACTATAGTCAGTATGGTTTCAGGATGTGGAGTGGGCAAAAGCTTCTGTGCAATGGCATCTTAGCACTTTCAAATCTCAGGTTAAATTGAGGAAGATTTATGAAATTCATGTACAGAAAGAGGGAATAAATGGTTATAGAGCCCAAAGGTTAACCAATTTAAACAAGAATAGCATTCAAGGGAGCCACTAAATAAGGTGGCACTCAGCGTGTTACCTTCCGAATCACCAGATTAAGTCCTGTTTTTTTAAGTAATGAAGCATCAAGGTCTTTATTTTGTCTAAGTGATCAGACTGTTTTTTTTCACTGATGTCACAGCCAAGAAGTAATCTGTGGTTAATAATGTAATAAGGGAATTTATAATGATTATGCAATAGAAAGTACATAGTTACAAACTTTATTAATTGATTGTTTGATATACATTCTAAAATTGGTATAAAAATAATTTAATATAAATGTAGTATATGTTACTCCCAATTCCTCCAAATTTCCCACTTCATAATTTTTTTTGCCCATTCTATGTAATAGGCAATGGACCTGTCCAGTTCCTGAAATATGCAATATATTCAGTTATGACTTGCCTATTTCATGCTATAGTCAATATTGTGCATGTAATTATAGTCTTCATGCATAGATGAGTGAAAAAACATTTTTAAAAAGGTGATACTGTGTATTATGTTAACAGAAGGTCTACAAATACTCAATTTTTGCCTCTGCCCTTCCCTCTCACTTCTAGTTTGGTTTGGGGGAAATATTTTATAATTTCTATTTTCAATTCCAGAATGTTTATACTCGTAACTGCACCTATAGTAGATTTTACACAAGAGCACCCAGATCTCCGCCAAGGTACATAATAATAATAAATAAATGGAAAAATGCGGATGATAATCAAGATCACTCTCAAAATGTAAAGGGATCTAAGTTGGAAGAAGGCCCAACTTCTGACTATTCACGAAGGTCCAACCAGTAATATTTGTGTAATCTTGCTAACAAACAGACAAATAAACAGTCATGAAAATAACAAGGCCTTGGTGGACATAATAAATTTGTCCCGAATGTGTTTCGCTGTCTTGTGTAAATACATACATGAGGTCTTGGGTTCATATTCCAAACTGGAACAATCCTAAATGGGTGTTACCTGTTGGTTTGATTTTTTTCAGTTTATAACTCTACTAAGCATTTATTCCACTTCTGAGGTCTGCTGTTCAAACCCCCAGACACTATGTGGGGAAGTTGGTAGTTGCTTACAGATGGTCGGCAGTTTACAGTAACAGAACTTTGACCAACTGTACGTACTGGTTTCCTCTGCCCATAAAACCAGCTGTCGCGATATGACCTATACAGTGTTGAAAGCAATGCTAACAAACCAATAAATAAAAAAATGCATATATATTTTGGCCTCAGCTTTGTACACAATGCTCCAAAGGTTTGGAATGCTCTGTCTGATGATGTATGTTCAGCCACTTCTGTCTCCTCGCTTAGAAAACAAGTGAAAACCTATCTCCTTATGAAAGCCTAGATCTACCCACCCAAGTTTCTGTTTTTTCCCTGTCTTTCTCTGTGGGGCTGACGTTATGTCTCTGGCTATATGAATTTTGGATCCCCTGCTGTTCTATATTATGCATTTAGAGTCTGTTTTTTAGATAGAGAATATATAGAATTTTCACGGATCATAAACTTGGGGTTTGAAGTTGCCAACTGATTCACATTGATTTTTGTTTATTTGGTTTTTTTTTACATCACTTTCAACACTGTACAGATCATATCACGATGGGTAGTTGGAAGGGCAGAGGAAACCAGTACATATAGTTCGCTAGGGTTCTGTACTGTAAACTGCCGACCAACGGCAAGCAACTACCAGCTTTCCCACTTACGGCCATAACGGGGATCGAACCCCGGCCGCAGAGGTGGGAGGCGAGAGTGTTACCACTCTGCCACCGTGGCCCCCGATGCACATTGAAATATCGTATGATAAATCATATCAATAATTTAACAGCTCAAAGAATAAAAATACACAGGGATATGGTTGTTCAAGTTAAATAAAACAACTTAGTAATTTACGTCTAGCATAGATCTATTTCCGTATCAGGTCCTAGTTATAGAACCAGATTCTATGAATCTAGAAAAAATCTCCCGAGGTTTTAAAACAGTTAAAACTTTACTTTGTTTCCTTTTACGTTCCAACATTTGTGGGGAATGACCTTGAACTGCTGAAAAAAAGCTTATTGTGTAATAATAAGTGATTTTCAAAGTGTAAAGACAGTAAGGAAAATAATGTAATGGAATATAATATGAAATTTATGTCATGGCAGATATGTTTATTAATTTTAATGTTGTAGACTGATCCTTCTTTAAGTTAATTCGTGAAATGTACCACCTTTATTCCAGTTAATTGCTTATTATTATGGTAGAAAATATCCAATCTAGGTTATAAATTAAGTCTTTGCAATGTATATCAGCATTTCATATTAAATTATTTATACATTCCATGCCTTGGGTCATTGAATGTACACATTCAATGATTTTAGCCATTGAATGTACACATTCCACAGCTCAGCCGTTGAATGTACACATTCAATGATTTGCCCATTGAATGTACACGTTCACCCACTGAATGTACACATTCAATAGCTTCACCCATTGAATGTATACATTCAATGGTTATTCACATTCAATACCACACACACACACACACATATATATATATGATACCATAAAGATTTTGGCCTCAAGTGGGAAAGCTGGTAGTTGCTTGCCGTTGGTCGGCAGTTTACAGTACAGAACCTTGACCAACTGTATGTACTGGTTTCCTCTGTCCTTCCAACTACCAGTCCTGATATGATCTGTACAGTGTTGAAAGCGACGTAAAACCCTAAAGAAATAAATAAAACCATAAAGAGTTTTCCTGTCAGTACTTTCTGTACAAAGATATATTCTACATGTTTATCACAACAGACTCTCAACCTTCTCCTTGCCTCATCTGCACAAAGTATATGATCATTTATCGCAGTAACAAGACTCTATATGGAAGTTTTCAAATTTCATTGCCGTTGTTCAGTTGTTTAGTTCAGCCCCATTTCTCTGTCACCAGAATATATACCATAAAGAGTTTTCCTCTCAGTACTTTTGGTACAAAGCCATATCTTATTTACGTATAAACAGTCTGTATTTCATGAATGAAACATATGCCAGAGAAAACGGGATTTGGAATATATTTTATCAAACAAAAAGGTATTTACCATAATTGTTTTATTTGTTTTTAATTGATACATTAAATCTTGCAACGTACTGCCTCGCCAGGCATTTTATTATAAACCATACTGCACCATGGCCTCTCTTCATAAAGATTCTTCTAAGATTTTTTCAGAATGACAATTAAGTCTAAGAAAAAAGTCTAAGCTAAGAAGCTAAGAATCTTCTTATTCTTAGAGTGGGTTTGGGTCAATTTTACTTTACCGGTATGGGATCCACCATATTTGATATTTGCAGGAAATTGTCAAGGAAATGTGAAATTAAATTAACAGAGTTATAAATGGGGGCAAGCCCCCAACCCCCATAAATAGTATTCCTGTATGTTACAATAAAAAGATGGAATCACTAAAAACGTTAATTATATTATCGCCCAAATTTCGTACTGGTAAAGTAAAAACTAGCCCAGTTCTTAGATAACAATAACAAGGTAAAAAAATTTTATTGGACTTAACTGTAATTCTAAGAAAAATTCTAAGAATTGCAAATCGCTGACAATAAAGTTAAACAATCTCCATTAGATACATACCAAAACAAGAGCATTTGGATAGCACACACCTCCACCGAGGCGTGTAAAAATAAGTAAATGGGAAAACCCAGACTTTTTTTTTTGGTATCTACTGCTCAGCCAGTGAATTTCGTCACCGAGTGAATTTCGTCACCTGCTATTTAAACCCTTAAAACCAGCGATATTTGTGTTTAAACACATGTAACCACAACTTGTAATATTAATATGTAATTCAGCGATGGAAATAAAGTGTAAAAATGATTTAATATTGTCATGAAATGCAGGTGACGAAATTCACTGGCGGAGCAGTAGATGGTGTTCCAAATCACTCTCAAATCAAAGACCCATCTTCTGATAATTTTACAGGAAGATGCAGTCAGTAGTATTTGCGTAATCCTGGTAACAAACAAACTGAGAGACAAATAGACAAACGGTAATGAAAACAATACTGCTTTGGCAGGGATAAACTAAACAAAGTTATCCTCATAAAGCTGATACAATCATGGCCTGTATGCTACAAATAAATCACCATATGATTCAGATGCAGGTCATCCTTAGGTTTCTGAAGAAATTAATATATAAAAATATAATGCATGTTTACTTTTCCACCTGATGTCCACTGTATATATGAAAGACCTCCCCCAACAGTTTAAAAGCTTTCTTAATTTTAAGCTAAGTTGCTATTCCTATTTCAGTTTGTGTATAAAGCAACCTTAAGCAGTAAAGAATATTGTTTCAGTTATTTCAAAGTTTATTTCAGTTTTAAAAACATCCAGTATTTATCCCCAGTGGCAGGCTAAACAACCTCACAGAGGTTGATAAATGGTCTTCCTTAACCCTCTTTCAGCTAGGGAAATGTCAGTCACCAGAGAACTGGAGCCACTGTGGCAGAGTGGTAACACTCTTGCCTCTCACCTCTGAGGTCGGGGTTCAGTTCCCGGCATGGCCTCCAGTGGGAAAGCTGGTAGTTGCTTGCCGTTGGTTGGCAGTTTACAGTACAGAACCTTGACCAACGGTATGTACTGGTTTGCTCTTCCCTTCCAACTACCCGTCGTGATATGACCTGTACAGTGTTGAAAGCGACGTAAAACCCCAAATAAACAAACAATTCCTGTGGATTAATATATGTAATGATTCCAGGGGTGGGTCGGTACTATCTCAGTATAAAGAGCATTTTTCTGAAATTCCAGCACTGCTTAAACTTTTAGAAACAAGCCCTAAATCTGAATAAAATTTGACACTTTTATCTCATATTTTTATGCATTTGCAGATGTTGTGATTTTATTTTGGAGGAAACTGTCATGTTTTTGTTACATGAGTTACACTTCCTATCAGCAGCCTATTTGTTTTGGTGGTGTAGTAAAAGCCATCTTTTTTTCGGAATCTTGTATAAATCAAAACCACAGTTTTGTGTTAGTTAAATTTTGCATTAAAACCCCTCAAATTTAAAGATAATTTAGAGCTTGTCGTTCAGTATTAGTCATGTAAACCCTCAGTACTTTACATCCTACTAAATATTAAGTTAGCATTATTGTATAAAACAAAGCCACAGAAGTGCCATACAGTAAGGTGAGTTGTAATTTATTTAAATTTTATAATGATTGAGACATTTCAACTGACATTTATGATCTGTATGGAATCTCTAATAACAATGTAACAAATACTAACAGCGTAACGACTGCTCAAAGAATGCTTCTATTTACCTCCCTGAATTCTTTAGTAAAACTGCTGTTGCATTGTCATTAAGTATTAGTTGGTTTGCTGATCCCCGTCATGGCCGTAAGTGGGAAAGCTGGTAGTTGCTTGCCGTTGGTCGGCAGTTTACAGTACAGAACCCTAGCGAACTATATGTACTGGTTTCCTCTGCCCTTCCAACTACCCGTCGTGATATGACCTGTACAGTGTTGAAAGCGACGTAAAACCCCAAATAAATAAATCCTCTAATGCACTGGAATGCAAAGTGGGTCAGGCCAAAACCAGATAGAGGTCATAACATTTCCGCCAGGGAGGGATGATTATGGTAGTGGCTATGCCAATCTGAAACAATATATAGGGATAATAGATGCAATGTATGTAGATGTTAGGAACTCTTTTCATACAGTTCAAAGTCTTTATAATGAACTAAATTTAGACACATTTGATATTTTTGGATATTATTCTGTGCCAAAAGCCAATACAGTATATTTTTGTAAGTAAAACAAATTATGTAGAGATTAGCTAAACACAAAAGGACTTCAGTTGGGTTGCCTTCAAGTTGAATTATATACGTAGCTTTGGCTTCCCTGTATGTTGGTTTGCTATAACTGGTCCAGAAATGAACAGCAGTAAAAATTAGCACAATAGGATTGGAATAATTGTTGACTTTATCTTACTTGAGAAGAGACAAAACTTTCTAGGAGCACATTACCATGAGTGTATAGACTCCTAGGTTGTTTCATTACTTTATTTAAGGGTTCTCAAAACACCATACAGTATACTGTATATTATAAACATCATTTTGAGAGCTGATACATAATTCACTATCAAAGCTACTGAGACCTTGTTATGTAATAGGACCTCCAGAAAAGACAAAACATCACTGACAGAAATGAGATAAATTGACATATATTCAAGGTCAATGTTTACTAGAGTAGCCACATATCAGTTTTTTGTGCACAAGTGCCCCAAAAAGGGATCCCTTGTGCCACCTGTTCTGCAACACAGCTGCCCCATTATCATAATTAAATGAGATTTGTATGACCTTGAGAGGTCTTTGTTTACAGCTCCAATGCCACCAGAATGTTTATCTTTTCTAAATGTACTATGCTCATGGCTTTGTAACCCAATGCAATAGAAAGTTGGTGTACCAACTTTTTCCAGCAGCTAACCTTGCTTGTAAGACAAACATCCAACTGTACAATAAAATCTGTACTTTTGTGGTCATATATGGATACATCATTTATTGTTTCAGAAAATTTTTGAACGAGGCCAAATCACGTCTGCAATCATCTGAGCCAATGAAATCCATATTCTACAAATTCAATCAAATGTTTCTCCCAATAATCAGTTAATATGTCCAATAATGTGTATGTGTTCAAATAACGGTAAAAAACGAATTTAACATGAGATTGTTGTTCACACCTATTCAAAGTTTGACAATCTGTGATATTATGTATGCTTCTGCTTTTCTTATTCTACAATAACGAATGAAGAAATGTGCCACATCTGATTCATTATTATCAAAAATAAGTCACTTGACTGTACTCTACAGCATCGCAATGATATACTTGCTTATCGCCGATTTGCATGTATTCTACAATACCATTCGTACATTTTTCTGAATTTCCAGATATATTACCTTTTTTTTCTTCAATGTCATCATTATGTGGAGTATAAACCACCTTGCTTTTATCTGCTCATACATTCTCCTTGAACTTAACCTTGTCAAGGGAATTGCTTGAGCTATGCAAACTTTTTAATATTGGTACTGGGTAAATCAGTCTCTAATTCTTTTTTTTTTTCATTTCCTGTATATTTGACAATCTGCATAAGGTCTGCCTTTTATGACCAAAACTGCCTGATCAAGAGAGCAACCTAACAATCTTTGGTCCTCTTCAATACAACACGCAGTGTTATATACAGTTCTTGTGTGAAATGTTTTCTCAAGATTTGAAAGACTTTGACACAATTTAAGAATGTTTGTACTTGAGAAAGACTATCATTGTTTTGATGCTGCTTTCAATGCTGTTCATTCATTTTTTGCTTGTTGCTTCTTCTTAACCTCATACAAGAATGCATCCACCTATGCATCAAGAAGGAAGTTACAAATTTCAGGAAGCCCTTAGAACTTGAATTGAAGCCCTAACAACAGGGAGAAACATACACATCCTAACAGTATTACTAACTGGTTGGCTGAACCACCATATGTTAATTCATCCCCATTGTCTGCTGGGCCATCCTTGCTGATTGAGAAGAATTCCAGAACCAGATGTAATGTTTCTTTAGATGGAAAGCACATCATCATGAGTAAGCCATAAAAATCTGAGAGTGAATATTACAATTATAAAGGGTTCTTTTCCCTGGTGCTGCTTGCCCTGGTCAACACAGACTACAGATTCCTCTGGATAGATGTTGGGTCAAGTGGATCTTCATTAGATCCACAGATATTTAACCAAAGCAAATTGGAGGATAAGATCAAGGATGACATCTTGGAGCTTCCAGCACCAGAACCTCTGGGGAAGGGAGGGCCACATTTGCACTTTTTTGCTGGATGATAACGCCTGTGCCATGATGCCATGGTTTGTAAAACCCAACATTAGAAGACAACTTGCATGCGAAGAGAGAATAGCAAATTGCAGGATCTCCTGGCAAGCAGATTCAGGGTTCTATTAGGCATAATGGAGCAAAGACATTGTTTTAACATGTGTTGCACAACACACTGAGGTCACAAAAGGTTGACTAACAAGACAGGGCACGAACCCCAGCAGATGACATAGCGGCCATATCAAATGAACTAGTAGTATTTATACCTGATGAAATCAACAAGAATCCCTTGAGGGAGGCAAAGCAACAGCAAGACCTACTGAAGGGTTATTTTAATCATGTTGGTGCATTGGCTGGGCAGGAGGACAGGATCTGAGATGTGAAAAGTACCTACCCTGGTCACAGAAAAAGCTGGCATCTATCGGCCTTTTTCAGAACTATTCCAAGAACTTGTATTAAAGCTAATGTTACACCAACGTCCCACTAATTTCCCCAAAAGTCTTCAAGAAATTCCCAACAATTTTCCAAACAAATCACAAGTTTACTCACTCACTCACTCACCCACTCTGCTCAAGCAGATGGTGAAATGTAGTTGTTTTGGAGTTTCAAGTTGTTGATTTTCAACAACTACATATGAAATCTGTGGCCCTTCGGGTTGTTGCTGTCTGTTGAGCTAGTTGTATGATCTGGCTCGCTGGCATCGGGGGTTTCTGGAATAGTCAATATGTATTCCCTAGCACTGGCTGCTGGCTGCTGTGGCTGCTACTTATAAGTCTGTGGCATATATGTGGAATTGGTACTGGAGCTCATAAAAAGTGTTTGTTGCTGTGGCTGACAGTTCCTTTCCTCTGCCCTGCTCTGTTTTCCACTCAAAATTTTAACTGTCTCATTTCTAAAAAGTCTTTTTCCACCAAGTTTTCAACTTCTGATGAAAGTTACTTGCAGAAGGCTATTCTGGTGGTCTTGTGTCTAGGCCCAAGGGAAAATGTGAGCATAGTCTTTATCTGGGCAAATTGATCCATGACCTCCTGGTCGACTTATCAATGCTGGGACACTACACTGGTACTGGCATTGTGGGAGATGGATGGCTGGTGTGTTGTGTCAGAGAGGATACTGGTCTCTACACTGTCAGTATCCATGAACCCACATGAAATGTCGTGGGTTGAGGCTGCACTAGCACTGATTGCTCTCTACGGAGACTTGGAGCCTGAAGATTTGCTAAGGCCCTTCCTTCTGATGTGGGCCTTCAAGAAGATAATTTTCTCCTGAATCCATTCTGCCTCTCTGTCATTTCCTTGGGAGCCTGGCCAGACTTAGACGTCATGCAACAAGACGGGAAATTATAACTGACCCAACCGACTCTGTAAACATTGCTCCTGACCGGTGAAAAATCCATAATTATTGACAAGACAGTCCCAGTAGAACATCCTTATTAAGGTCTTCAAATACTTTGTGTTTGTTAATGGTTATGATGGCCATCAAAATAATTAGGAATCCATTTTTAAGTGATTTAGATATGCGTTTAAATGTCTATTCCATGCTACAAAATGAAAGTCTCATTTTAAAATATAAGTATTTATAAAATCAGGTAACTTATAAATAAGTTGTAACCTATCATTATAATAATTTGTGTATGGAGCTGGTGCTTCGTAAGTTTTAACTAGAAATCTTAGAAGTTGAAAGTTTTATATTCATCCTAGCATGGATATCTTTCTTGACTCATTTCTTTTTGCATTGTTGAGGTAAATATCTAATAATTTTATTAATTATACAAACAAAGTGATACAAACAATTACAAAATACTGGCATATTGCATATTAGTGTCATCTCTCTAGATAAAATATGAAAATATGTGTTATTTGGTAAATTTTCCCTATAATGTACCTTATTTGAACTTTTCTAATATTTCCAGATTGCGGGTTGAGCAGAAATAACATCTGCCAAACATTGAATGAAAACATCAAAGAAGATGGGAAGAAATATAGAAAATTTGGTCAAAGGTTACACAGCAATCTTTGCATCTGCTGCATCCTATGTGGGTGTTATATGCCTTATACAAACTTTTGGCAAGAAATCTAATATATTTTTGCTGAACTGTATGAGATTTGCCATAGAAGCTGCCTTTGCTGTTGTCATTGCTACAACTTTCTGCTATTCTGTGAAGGTTGCAAAGAAAGACATTTACAAATTTGTCCTCTCACTGTCACTAAATTATGCATTTATTGTAGCATTTTATTCATCATCCTATACCTTACCTGGAGGCAATCTAGATGGATTATATGGAGGCTTGTATATTCTCATTGCTACTTTTTTTGATGTTGCAAAAGGGACCATTTCCAAGTTATCCATAGCAACATCAAGCTTTGCAATTTTGGGGATACTGCTTTTAACTCAACCATGGCATATGGAGCTTCAACCTCCAAAGATAATTCTATTACCATGTGAATATTTGGAAGGGACGAATATTACCTTCAGTGATGACAGGAATATTACATTTGCCAGTTTTAATCAAACCATTTCTTTTGAAATGCTACACAGTCCATCGAAGCTTGCTTTATTTCTGGGATACTTCTACCTCCTGGTTGCCAGCATATCAAATGTTGTAGCAGGAAATATCTACAGAAATATTCTGCAGGATTACTCAATTTATTGTCTGTTGTTTTGGAGTGGCTTCTTTCAGTTCAGCCTCTCTGCCATCATAACAATATCCTTGAAATTTTATGGGGTAAACAACATATCTCTGCCAAAATCTGGTCCCTGTCTCTGGTTTATATTAGCCTTTGTTCTCAGTGCATGCATAGCTAAGGGTTCCACAAATATTGCAAGTAAGTATATGCCTGTGTCCAAAATTGCACTGTCCACACCCGTGACAACTGTTATCCTGTATATCTTTCAGAGAACAGTGTTGAATGCCTTTCATCCAGGCCATGCAAACTTTTTGGAAATCATTGGAATTGTCTGTATATTCCTAGCTGCCCTATTGTCACCACTTATAACCATACTTTTTGAATACAATCTGATTGAATACAAAAAAGCAGATGACTATGAATCTATAGAAGATTGAAAAATTTAAATTAATTATCAAGGGCTTATTAAATGGAAGTTTTCATCATAGAACTAGAATGATCACAGGTAATAGGATTTTGTTTGACTAATGTGTGAAGGCCAAATATGAGTTATTGTACTGTGGAGAGAGAGTATTACTGATTGGTTCTGTTGGGAGGCAATTCGAGGCATTTTATTGATTGATTCTGCCAGGAGTTGGACTCTGGCCTTCTGATTACACACGGAAATAATCACAATTCTAGCTCTTTAACCAGCTGAGCTAAAGGGGAATCCCTGGAAGCTTGGGTGTTGACAGAACTGATATACATGAGAATATTCTGTACCTCCTCTCCAAGGAAAGACCTGTCCTTAGGTTTTACATGACTATATTATTACACTTTAGCTCCCTTGTTTATTTAAAAAGTGATTTCAATAATTGTTTTTCCATGTTGTTCAGTGAGAAAAGGTTAAAATCAGAGTATAATGTATTGGATTGGACCAATTTGGTGCATACTGGCCTATTTCATTTTCTATCACTCAGCCAATGGAGGTCATCATTAACTTTAATATTGATACAAACAAGCAAAATTTATGTTTGAAAAATGAAAGAAATGCTTGCAGCTTTAAATCTTGTTACCAGAATGAAATTTTTCTGAAGATTTAATATTTCGAAAAATGCAAATTACAAGCTTTACTAAGTGACAAATTCAATGGTTAAGCAGTAGCTACTATTTTAACTATAAACATGTCATAGTCATTATTGTATACAGATAATAATAACATCAATAATATTTCTGCATATCACTCAGCCTATCAAAAGGATCATGCAAAAACATTAACCAGGTTTGATAAAAGTTTGACCAATCTAATGCTTGGATTTATAATGTGACACATGCCTAAAAATGGTACAAAATAAACAATTAAATGAAGTCTAGGCAAGTAGGATAATTAATTAAGTATCGGTGGCTGACTTTTGAATAGTTCTATGTCATTTCAGTGTTCAGATTGTTTAGATTTAACTTTGTAGCAGCAATATTTTGGAACTTAGGTGTAATATTTATTTAATATGACAAATGATCATCATTATTGTTTTAATACTACTTAAATACTGTAGATGTGTACCTATATACAATAATTTATTTTGAAGGGGGTATTTTTAATTCATTTGTTTAGTTTCGTGTATAAGAGATATGGTTTGAGATATCTTATTATATTTTGTTTATTTTTGAGTGACATTCTTACTTTTATATCAGTTATTTGCAATAAAACCTTATTGTTGAGATTATGTTTTAATGAAGTCGTGTATGTGTTTTTGGTCTACAAGAAAACTCGCTAATAGGCTGTATCACCATTCTGATGGTAAATAGAATACCACTTACTTTATTTAGGCTCACCTTAATGACAATAACACCATCAAAGGCTAACCGTTGCTGTTGCCCTTTTGGAGGTGGTTTGAGTTCAGTAATCGAAGGTTAATTTTAAACCTATCAAATTATATTATCTAGTTCAGAAGGTGTCCCAAGTTTCATTTCAATGTAATGGATATTGGAAAATCCTTAGAGGAATTGGTTATAGCAGTAAACAAAGCAATCATCAATCAAAGAAGTCTTTTAACTAATAGAATTGGCATTTCAAGCCAAACATTTATGTTAACAGGATATATTTGTTACTCCAATTGAAATGAATTTGTAATAACTTCAACATGTAGAAAGAATAATGAAAATGTTTATCTATTGTGGGTGTTAAACCTCACAACTAAGGCTCCCGATTAAGGGTTTTTGAGGGTGGGTTTGAAAAATTTTCTTTGTCCCAGGCATCCTGTAAGGGTTGGTTGTGGTTGGTTGGGGCCGTGTGAAAAATCTTATGCCCCTGTTCGACCAAAAGATTAAGTTCCGATCCTGTCTGGGACCCTTAATCGTGGACAGTCGGTGGAAAAAAAAAAAAAAATTGGCGGGAATACTGAGTCGGTATTGAAGTCTGGGATTATGTACAGATTGGCCTCAGGAAGCCCCAGGATGCCTCAGGCGGCCCCAGACAGTCCCCGACTGGTCTGGGACTAAGAACTGAGTAAGCCAGTTTTCTGGTTGGTTTCAACCACGATCCTGTCGTACACATACCGACTGGGTCCCAGGATGCCTCAGCCCTCCTGGGACTAAGAGCCGACTAACCCACGATTAAGTCCGGCGTCCTCAGGCCTCCTCAGTCTTCCCCAGACCAGGATCGCCGATTCTTGTTTTGCAAAGTTGCTGGATTTTCTGGGTATATATATATAAAATCCACGATCTAATCTCCATTGCTTATCTAGGAACACAGCAGGATGCCACCTTGTAATGGAAGACAGATTCAACAACAACTTAGGGCTTTTTTGGTTTTTATTCAGTTACAAATAATCATGTATTTCCATTTTGTACGTCAAGCACAGCAACCACCACCAGCACCCATACAGAGACCTAGAAGAAGGCACAACATGTGGGTCAGGCCATGGCTACTGCAGAGGAGAGGGGGCCTATCACAGCATTATGGCTGATCTGTATGCCACAGACATTCCAGGATTCACCAATTACATGAGGATGACCCCTGAATTTTTTTAAAGGATAAAGACCAGACTGGAACCACATCTAGCCAGGCAGGCCACCAACTACAGAGAACCAATCAGCGTTGGGGAGAAGTTAGCCCTCGCCATCAGATATCTGGCCACTGGGGAGTCCTACACATCATTATCCTGTCAGTTCAAGGTTGGAAGATCCACCATTTCCAAGTTTCTACCAGAGGTCTGCAGGGCCATCCAGGATGAGTTCACCAGAGAGTACCTCAAATGTCCTACTACTCCAGATGAGTTGAAAGAACTGGAAAGGGAATTCAGGATCAGGTGGAATGTTCCACACGCCCTGGGAGCCCTGGATGGGAAGCATGTGGCCCTGAAGAAACCCAAGAACTCTGGAGCCCTCTACCACAACTACAAGGGGTTCTTTTCCATTATCATGTTGGCCCTGGTAGATGGACAGTACAAGTTCAGATGGGTGGATGTGGGTACAGCTGGATCTTGCTCAGATGCCCAGATATTTAAAGACTCTCAGCTGAAGAGGAGGATTTCTAGATGACAGGATAGGCTTCCCTGACCCAGCTCCTATAACCTAGGATGGTAGAGATGTCCCCTATTTCATTCTGGCAGACGATACTTTTGCCCTGAAGACCTGGCTCATGAAACCCTATGACAGAAGGCTGTTAACAAGGAAGGAAAGGATTGCCAACTATAGAATATCAAGGGGCAGGAGAGTTGTGGAGAACGCTTTTGGCATCCTGGTTTCAAGATTCAGAGTGATGAGGACCACCATTGAACTACCCCCAGAAACAGTTAGAGAAGTGGTCATGACCTGTGTAGTTCTGCACAACATACTCAGAAGCCAGTATCAAAGTGGCCAAGACAGAAACCCTGCTAGAGAGGCCAAAAGACAGAGGGATTACCTGAAGGACTACTTCAATAATGAGCGAGCAGTGGCCTGGCAAGATGGCAGAATATAAGTCCTGTTGCAGTAAACAGTCCTTTTCAGGACTAACTATAACAGTCATTTTCAGGACTAACAAACAGTCCTTTTCAGGACTACCAAATATTCCAAAAACAATTAATCAGCTATGCTTCCTACAGACGGACAAACCCCATGCCAAACATAACTTGTACAGACTGACAAAAAGACAAACCCCATGCCAAACATCACTTGTACAGACTGACAAACAGACAACCACATGTAACCCACCCAACAGACAAACCCAGTGTTAAACAAAAGTCAGACACAAAGCCAGACATAATATCCTAAATTGAATTATTTTTGTATATATTTTGAAATCCACATCCTAATTTCACCAATTTTTTTTTGTTCATGGGTTGGAAAATTATTTGTAGCAGAAATATTTTCATGGAAATCTTGAATTTTAAATCTTCACTTCTATTTACAAATATGTGGAAAATATAACCATGGAGTTATTTATTTCATGTTTGGGGTGGTGTGGGTGTTGGACTTAAATTTTTTTTTTGTGATAAGTATTTGTACTGAACTTTTTTGTTTTGAGAGGGGAATTGGAATAACTTGCAGCTAAATAATTGTTTTTGGAAGATTTGGTGGCCCTGAAAAGGGCCTGGTAGGTCAAAGACCCACCCTGACTGGATGGCTACTGAGGAGGCTGCTGCTGCTGTTGAGGCGGTGCTGAAGTGGTGATAGTAAAGAGCTGCTGCTGCGGTTGCTGCTGCTGCTGAGGCTGCTCAACGATCTGTGTTGATGTCAGATCAGGTAGCTGGCTTAATATTCCACTCAGGTTGTGTCTGCTCCCTTCGTACAGTTAGGACAGATGTAGGGTTGCTGAAGCCAATGGGGCTTGGTGTATAGTACACAAAACTGCTGCTAACTGCTGCTTGAGTGGACATAGACGCCTGTGGAGTGGTTGTTGGCAGTAGGCCGACCCTCTGGGACTCTGTGGTAACAGTGGCTAATCTTCAGGGCAATGGCTGATGTCTACAGTTGCTCTTAATACTTTCGATGTCTCTAAATATCTTGCCCTTTAATTCTTCAAATTTTTCTTGAGTCATCTTTTCGGCCTCTGATCCCACATAGTCAAAGAAGGGCTGCCTGTCTGACTTCTGATGCAGAAAACCTGATATAAGTGTCCTCATCTGCTCAAAGTTTTCGAGAATCTTGGAGTCTGTGGTTGAAACGGGTGTAGATGTAATGATGGACTGACTCCTTTCCCTCAGGACACTGGACTCAAGGTGTTCTGTGTCAGTAGTTGACCCACGTGATTCATCCTGCCTGCTGGTATTTGGACTGGCCTCAAAACCTGAACTTCTGTTGGCCTCCTTTCTTCTTCTGAAAACCCATCTGTTGGTAGACCCAGGACTGTGTCTTGGTCATCTCCCTCGGGGCTTGGCCAGACTGGAGCTTAGACAGCTTTCCATAACACGTTCGCTGGGACATGAACCAACGTCTCACATCAAAGGGCTGGAGCTTGAGTTCTGCAGATATTTCTGCCCAGAGAGCCTCTCTTCTGGTCCTGTCATGGAAATGTGGATGTTCCTTGTCATACCGTTCTGGGTGCTGCTTTACAAATTCCACAATGGAAATTTCCTGACTGTCAGTAAAAGTTGCACACACCCTGGCTCTCTTGGCTGAAGAATGGCATTCTATATATTCTTCACACCTCTCTTCTTCTTGTTCCACAGCTTCCTCAGTAACTGGACGTTCCTCAATCTCTTCCTCCTCTCTCCTCTCAATCACCTCATCTGTAACTTCAGCTCTTTCCTCTACTTCACTTTCCTTCTCCCTGTCATCCATCTTTTTCCTTCCTCTCTTCCCTCCTTTCTCTTTCCTCATAATCCAGTCCACAAAATAATAAAAAAATAGTAAAATGTGTCTCCTAACTGTGAAATTTGCCTTAAGCTCAAGTATAATATATATAAAATAAAAACTGAAAACCCCTACAAATCAGTGACACACGTCTCTCAGTAGCCAAACAGTCAGTAACAATGACAAAGTGTGCGCGGCGCTTATATAGCCCCAAACCTCCTCATTGCCTCGTTTTAATTTCCGACACGCGGAAAACAGTCGGTTCATAATCGGTTGTTAGTCCCAGGCCTCCTGGGGCGTCCTCAGACCGTCACAGTCTAAATTGGTGCTGTTCCAGGCGTCCTGGGGAGGCCAGTTTGGATCAGTTAGGGTCGGTTACCCTTATTCGGGGCTTAGTCCCAGACCTTGATTTTTGGGTTCCAGGACACCGCAGACGGTTTCAGGGGACTAATGCAACCGACTCACTTTCACATGCATGAAATTCATACGCATCATATTTGAGTCTGGGATTAACAACCGGCCTCCTGGGACTAAGGTATGGAGGTCTGGGACTAAAGGTCGCAGGCGGCCTGGGACAACACATGACTGTGTAAATTTGGGTCTGAGGAGGCCTGAGGACGCCTGGGACTGGACATTTTGTTGACGGCGGGAAATATGAATTGGTCGACAACAACCGACCCTCACAGAAGGTCTGGGACTAAGCAAATATTTCAAACCGACCCCCCAAAAACCTTAATCGGGAGCATTAGTCGTGTGGTGGAACACCCACAAAACATGTTTGATTTTTCTCCTGACCCAAACCGACTATTTTTCCCGCCATAAACAACATGTCGAGTCCCAGGCTTCCCCAGGCCTCCTCAGACCAAATTTACACAGTCCTATGTTATCCCAGGCCGCCTGCGACCCTTAGTCCCCGACATAACCTCACAAAATACCATAAAAGGGAGAAAAATTGATTTGTAAGAAGTCCAAGTTTTAGGCTTGTAAGCTTATATATTAACCTGACGGAAATCAATTCAGCCAAAGCTTGCAGACAAGGCACATATTCAACAGCATACAACAACATTATATGTCATGATTTAAATTTTATAATCTACATGAAAATAGCTATCTGTGATCTCCTGCCACAAAAGGGTTATCTATCCATGTATTCAGTTTTGATATGTCACTTTGTGAATTACACCACCTGGATAACAGGTTTGCAACTTTCTTTCCTCATAGATATAACACACATTAAGTTTTATATCAAGCTGGGCTTTCAGGAGCAATTTTTCAGCTGGAATTAAGAGTGTAAAATTATTAGCATTTAAAACGATTACAAGAATTTACAAGTTATTGTAGGGCTAATCAACGTAGAGTGATTTACAGAAAAGAATAGTGAAAAGTATCCTATAGAGTAACATGCTTTATCGCCCATACTGATTAAATCATCTACGTAATTGTATATGATGTCATTGTGTTGACTCATGACGTATCTGAAGAGATCTGCGATGTGGGTATGCACCATTACTCCACTTCTGTGGCCAAACAGGCAAAATGTGTCTGAATAATATTTATCCCTTCATTTTAGGCCTAATAAGTTATATATTTCCTAAGTTACATATCTTGACAAAAAACTCCTCATAAATCCACTTTATACAAAAAGCTTGAGAACCTATTTCTCTGACTTTTTCTGTGATGTTATAAATGGTTGGATATTGGAGTTTGTATACCCCATCCAGCGGCCACGGTGGCAGAGTGGTAACACTCTCCCCTCCCACCTCTGAGGCCGGGTTTCGATCCCCGTCACTGCCTGAAGTGGGAAAGCTGGTAATTGCTTGCAGCTGGTTGGCAGTTTACAGTACAGAACCCTAACAAACTGTATGTACTGGTTTCCTCTGCCCTTCCAACTACCCGTCGTGATATGACCTGTACAGTGTTGAAAGCGACGTAAAACCCCAAATAAATAAAATAAATACCCATCCAAATATAGGTTTGATTTTGTAAAATGATTTATGGAAGACCCTCCCCCCTCCCCCTTACGCCAGCTTAAATCTATGAATATGCATCAGGTTTATCCCTAGTCATGATTGTGAAAGCTTGAGTTTCACGGCCATAAGAGGTTCGTCATAGGTGCCAAATATGGCACCATACCTTTTCTCAACTTCCAGGTAATGTTACACATGAGTACCATACATATTAGACAAGTTATGATTTTCCTCTGTGGGTTGTAACTCATTTTCATATTCAAGATGGAAGTCTAAAGGGAAACCATATTTGAGAAATAATGGTACCTGATAATCCCAATAGTCTTTAGTGAATAATTTTAAATTATATTAGAAGGAGATCCTATCCTTGCTTCATAATGAGGTTTACCTGTAAAACACGTTTGTCTTTTAGATTGAGAGCATTTACATTGTGCAAGCAAATATGGTTAACAGCTAATACACTATTCACCACTTGTCTAGATTCTGTGACATCTATTGTCACGCAAGCTATCATTAGTGTTTTCATAACCATGATTTGATCATTGTCACTGACCACTACATTGTCACTTACTGGACATTTATCCCATGACTTCCATTATCTTTAATGGGCCTTGTATTGGGAATTTAATGAAATCTTTTGAATTGATTTGATCAATGTCATCTAAATCATTGGTTTATCCCTTTTCATTTTCATTTATTTTTAAAAATTTACCAAGTCAACAGTTTGATAGATGACTTGGCTAGTATAAGTTGAATAGTACCAATTCACACTTAGTGCTTAAATGTGCCAGACCAAAATATACAGATGCTAATAATCTGGCTTAATCTTTACCTAGATATGTTTGTGAACAGGTGTGCATAATTTGGTCTAGTCTAGAACAAAAACTATAGGGTATAACATTTGCTTAACCAGAGTATGTCCCGATACCCAGGTATCTTATTTTAGTGTGTTATGCAATGACCTAAAGCTTTAATTGAAGTTGAAACATCATTGTCAATTTAAAACCCAGGTAATTTTCACACTTCACAATTTCCCTAAAGAATTAGTGCAGTCTACCTTCTTAGGACCATGAAGAATCCAGAATGTGAATGACCATAAAATCAGGGGTTTTATGAAGTTCAGTAAACATTAAATTCCAACATATAAAATCAAATGGGAAGAACCCAAGTTAAAGAGATTTCACAAGAATTTCATAGTGGAAGATTCAGATCTCCCGAACAATGCTTAGTTTAATTTAATCTACTGCTTTGCAGGTGCAACATCTTCCCCAGAAGGGGAAACTCTGTGTGTTAGGTTAACAAAGGTATTATGGCCAATGGTTAGTAAGTTTGGATCTAATCACAGGCTGTCACCTCTGTGTGGTTCACATCTCACAAACGACAATGTTGAGAACCAGTCTCAATACGACCCTGGCTGTTGAAATGAAATGTCACTCCCCCACCCCAAATAGGTAAGAGTACTATAAAACTTAGAGCAAAGAGCTCCGAGAAAATTCAAACCCAGGACTACTGAGTTGGATATGACCACCTTGTTAGAGAGGCAAAAGTCAGATGGCTAATTCAGATAATGTTACATAAAGTTAAAGGCCATGCTTTTACTGAACATTTTACACAGGTTTTAGAAGGTAAAATAGATTGAACAGATGAACTGACGAGCTCAAAGCAAGGTCAAGGCAAGGTCATACCTAAAACCCGAGTGATGAAAACCATGATAAGCAAAGACATGTTTTAACGCAATAAAATTAATACAGCTCCCAGCACAAATGGGAGTGATCATGTGTGTTGAAGCCCATGTGACCCAAAGGTGAGAACAAGGTCAAGAAAGGTCACATGAGTAACCTGACACCTTGAAGGTAAGTTTTACACAATAAAAACTGAGATAAGTGCCAGAGAAGATACAAACAATTTAAATCAAGGTTGGATCAAATCTGACCTTAAGGTGAAAACAAGGTCAAAACGAGGTAACCAAGGTCACCTCCCACGCCAAGGGCAGTGACAAGATCAAGGGAAACCCACAGTGGGTTTTATATTTTTATTAATCTTTTACATTAACATCTATAAAATTAAAATTTCTTTGCATTTCATATAATTATTAATAATGACAATAACACATGACTGGCTAGATATAATATGGACTGAAACTTGAATCCATAATGTACCCATATAGTGTGGCAGCAGGCAGGGCTGACTCTAGCCTTAAAGTATTATAAAATAAAATTCATAAAATGTTAAGAGAGCACTGCCACACATATTATGGAATAATGACCCACCCCAGCAGGTTACCATAAATGTATTAACATAAGAACTCAAGTTACTATGAGTACGGACCCCAAGCACTGGGTTATTCCCAAATAATGGACAAAATATCACCCAACAATAGCATGTATATACAATAAAATATGCTTGGAAGCAGTGATATAAGAAGTTGCTGCAGGTAGCTTGACCTATCTCAGCAGACAAAATGGTTTAGAACATTTGATTGTAGATTATCCCACAAGGGTTTTAAGTACACTGTTGGATCAGGCCTTGTGGTCCAAAAATGCAGAATAAAATAAGTTACATAAAAATAAGTTATATAAAACAGATGAATATTAAGACTTGTCTGCTAATGGTCAAATAACACCAGACATGTAAATAATATTATTATAATTTAGCCATCCCCCAGAATGATTGTAACATGGTCACATGGGGCCCAGAATACAGGATTCCGGGTTAAAGCCACAGCTTAGGTAAAATATGATAGCAATGATGTCATGGTGAACAAGCAATTGTAACATTGGTACCACTGATACTTGATCCAATAGCAATACTGTTAAAATTAACTTACTGACAGTGAAACCACTGACATAGATGTGATCTAGCAATCTTATTCATAGACATGTCACATTTAAAAAGAATACAGTAATGTCTCTGATCACAAACTAATCAACATAGCATAAACATAAGCATAAACATAAGCAGCTACACTGGAGTAGAGCCAACCGAGTCTCTGAATAACTCTAGAAGCCACAGTCAAATCAAGCAGAAGTCAACCCCGCTGTCGTCCAACCACTCTCAAAGCTCCAGTACCCGAAAAGCAGTCTCCCACAGATGGAGAATGGTCGCAGTAGGCCAATCCGCCCACTAAATCAGATATCTTCACACAGGTTGTTGCCTGCACACTACAACTAGAAACACTAATAGAAACACATGTACCTAATAACATGGGAGGGTAAAGGGTGGGAAATAAATCTTTTGTAAATATTTTCAGTCTTGTCACGTCGACTGCCAGTTCAGATCTGACCATTATCCCCTTGGTCAACCAAAGGGTCAAGCTGCTGACCAATCAGAGGTGCCTAACCGAATAATCAGTAACTTTACAAAAATATATGGATAGATCGATTAAAGTGGGGTGCATGAGTGATTAAGGTTGACACCTAAATGTCAACCCCCAACACTCCCCCACCCCAAATAGATAAGAGTACTATAAAACTCAGAGCAAAGGGCTCTGAGAAGATTCAAACCCAGGACTACTGAGTTGGATATGACCACCTTGGTAGAGAGGCAAAAGTCAGATGACCAATTCAGATAATGTTGCATAAAGTTAAAGGCCATGCTTTTACTGAACATTTTACACAGGTTTTAGAAGGTAAAATAGATTGAACAGATGAACTGACGAGCTCAAAGCAAGGTCAAGGCAAGGTCATACCTAAAACCTGAGTGATGAAAACCATGATAAGGAAAGACATGTTTTAATGCAATAAAATTAATACAGCTCCCAGTACAAATGGGAGTGATCATGTGTTTTGAAGCCCATGTGACCCAAAGGTGAAAACAAGGTCAAGAAAGGTCACATGAGTAACCTGACACCTTGAAGGTAAGTTTTACGCAATAAAAACTGAGATAAGGGCCAGAGAAGATACAAACAATTTAAATCAAGGTTGGATCAAATCTGACCTTAAGGTGAAAACAAGGTCAAAACGAGGTAACCAAGGTCACCCCCCACGCCAAGGGCAGTGACAAGAACTAGGGAAACCCGCAGTGGGTTTTATATTTTTATTAATCTTTTACATTAACATCTATAAAACTAAAATATCTTTGCATTTCATATAATTATTAATAATGACAATAACACATAACTGGCTAGATATGATATGGACTGAAACTTGAATCCATAATGTACCCATATAGTGTGGCAGCAGGCAGGGCTGACCCTAGCCTTAAAGTATTATAAAATAAAATTCATAAAATGTTAAGAGAGCACTGCCACACATATTATGGAATAATGACCCACCCCAGCAGGTTACCATAAATGTATTAATATAAGAACTCAAGTTACTATGAGTACGGACCCCAAGCAGTGGGTTATTCCCAAATAATGGACAAAATATCACCCAAACCACCCATCAAGGGAGTAGATGTAATCGAAAAGCTTGGGTAAGAGGAGAAGTGGAGGGATTAGTTTTCTGTATGTACCTCCAAAGACAGTCAGATGACCAAGTACCCTGAGGTTTTATTGCTTCAATGGGAACCCCATGTTGAAAGGCCCAAGAGGCCCCACACCTCCTAAAAGTGTGAAATGTGAAATTGTGATGATGCAATTGTAATAACCGCAGAACCCTCTTCAAATGCTTTCTAACCATGCTATCTGTGAGAGGGGACCATGTGTTGGCCTTAAAGAGGGCAAACAATGGATCATTATTTGAACCAGGGACCAGGTGCAACATATTGGATAGTGCTGTGACTGGGCACAATTTGGAGCCTGGAAGTTTTGGAATAACCACACGAACCACCTTGTCTCGAGATTGGATGGTTTTAGACCATTTTACTAAAACAATAGTTTCATTGTCAGAAAAAATGACATCACCTCGAGCTAAATGTCGAGAGGGATCAAAGCAATTTTTTGCATGTGGAACCATGTTCGAAAGTCTGAAAAATGAAAAGAATGCCAAAAGGTATACCGAGAGAAAGATTTCTGAAAATTCTAGTGTCTCTGTTGCGGCAATGATATCCAGGAGCATTTGTTCAGTGAATATTGAGTTTGTCTTTACCAACAATGGCCTGTTTATTTTTACAGATTTAACAAACATCTGGATTTTCTCATCCCTGAAGGGGTGAGTTGGAAGGTGATGTATTATAAACATGGTCCTGAGGCCTGCCAGATAATTGCAAATATTGGCAACAGATAATGAATTATCTAGCAAATATTCCAGGAATAGTATAGGAGTAGCCAAAATAGTATCCACATTTACCTGGCAGGGGGTCAGCCCAGTGACCACCAGGAAAGCCAAGAAATCAGCAAGCATCCTGCTGTAAGTTCTTTGAGTTCCAGGTCTAAGTGAATCCCGGGGCCGGGCATACTACCTGGTGGTCAAATAGGCTGAGGCAACAGCAAAATCTGACACTATATATCTTCATTTAAACATGTGAGATCAATGTGAGTTTAGTGGCTTTTCTAGGACAAACTGAGGAAAGAGATAGCCTATTTCCACGATTTGCTTATTTCTAAAAACAATTCTGGAAAGGGCATTTTGAATCTTTTTGGAGTTTAGCCACATTATATTAACTTACACCATAGAGTAGGGAATTACAGTAGTCAAATCGACTGATGATCATTGAGTTTGCAAGCATCACTGCAGTCTCAACACTGAGGAATTTGTGGATGATTTTTTAGGTCCTTGGGGTGATAGTAACGACAAGGCCAGATAAACCTTGGTCATGTGATTGGTAAAGGTGTTTCCCAGAGTCAGAACTAACACCTTAACTATATCGGTAGGGGAGATAGAATTTCCAAGAAGTTGGGTGGGAAATTTTTGAATGAGGGACTCTGGCTTATCTATCACCAGTGATAATGAAGACTATTTTCTTCTGTTACCACTTGACAATTGTTTAATGCCCCTTACTGTGGTCTGGTGAAATATTTGTCATGTAACCCCATAGGTCACAAATGTTTCATAATTTATTGTTTAATCAGTTTGTATTGTATGATTGAACGTTATAAAGGTTTGCAATGTCAAGTATACCCCTGTCCCATATTACTCCTAGTTATAGGTATTATAGGATATAATATATAGGGTATATTATATACCCTGTGCTATAGGGTAGGACAGGCCTAACCTTATTTGGCCTTGCACTTTCAAAATATTGTACATTTCATGGCCCTCTGAACTTTTTTAGTCTTTCTATACCTGTAATTAGAAAATGTCATGTGATAGAATTGTAGCCAGTCTAATTGATATATCTATAATCTATGCACGATAATATCCAACATGACAAAATGAAAAGTAAATAAAAAGGTTAGGGATTACGATTTTCTCCCAACTGCCCAGATTCTCAGGAACTACAGAAAATTTATCAGTATTTTGATTGATTCATATTCTCTTGGGAGGAGGAGGTCGTGCCAGGTTAAGATAAATCATAAGGGATCGTGGGAACCATAAATACAAGCTGTAGCACAGAATGGACAGATCATAATGCAGTTTTGACTGAAACAAACGATGACAGTTACTCAAGAGAGAACTGCTCACTGTACTGTATGTAGACTCGATCTCACTGCCTTGGATTACACACAGAACTATGACACAAGTCTAGCTCTTGAATCAGCTGGGGAATTACTGAAGATTATACCACCTGTTGTGTGGCAGAAACAGCAAATCCCGGAAGAGATAAGGCATCCTTGGAGATGGTTCCGCGGTAGAGTAAGACCTCTAACCGCGGGTCTTACCATCTGTCAGGTGACTTGAGTTTTATAAAGGAAATTTTGTCAGTCAACCCAGAAACTACAGGCTATATTGTGGTTAGGACATAAATTATGGTGAATTTATTACCTCTGCCAAGAAGTTAATTTATTTGTTTTAATTCCTTTGTTTTATGCAGTAATACATAGTTAACAACTTTCCTAGCTGAGTAATGAGCTTCAAACTGAATGGGCTTGGGTGTTTTCTGTTGTGCTAAGTTGTGGTTTGATTCACTTCATAATTTGATTAGATGCCTTCAGTCATGATTACATTTGGGTAGGAAATCTCTGGACGAGATTCTGCACAAGTTTGGACATGTTATGTGTTGACTTTCAAAATGATTTAAATACACCTCACAAGCATTCATGAGCCATACTAAAGTACATTCTAGAGGAGTGAAGGTGGACAGGATGTATATTCAGAGCATTTTAGTCTTCAACATATGTTATCCAGAAGTGGTGGGTCTCTCTTTGGAGCAATAAGGCCAAATTCTATATATACTTAAGCGTATTAACTGATAGTTTAATAAAATTATTAGCATACCCAACCATGTCCCCATGATAATGCTTCAGCTGATGGAACTTGTCAATTGCTGGGATAATGATGGTTGAATCTGTATCACCCATAATTCTGTTTCCATGATGAATCCAGAAGGATGCATCATTGGAAGATGATACAAGCAGAGTAGATATGTCAGGAGCAGTGTTACTGGTGGAACTGAAAATTATGTAAAACAAGACCACAGCCACTGTGTTTATCTCCCGCCAAATATTAAGAAAAATTTGAGGTGGTCTGACCATGACAAAAACCCAAGGACATTTAATAAGGGAGATACAAGGCCTTTTCAATATGATGACCCAACTGAACCTCGATGCAGGGATCAAAGATCAAATTGGGTTGTTCACATTTTGAGGTTGTAGAACTAACGATATATATAAGACCCACTTTACCTTGAAGCAGGAGTCAAAGGTAAAACTCCACACCCGCAGAAACTTCACAGGCTATGACTCCTTACAGGTTGTTTTCACATTTCAAAGTTTTTGAACCAATAATATGGGAGATATAAAGCCTTTTTAGTATGTTAACCCCATTTGATCTTGAAGCAGAGGCCAAAGCTGAAATTTATGTCTTTTAATGTGATGACCCCAGTTGACCTTAAACATATGATATGGCAGACATTTTTTTGCAAAATTAGGGCATCATTAATATGAGGCAAGCTTTCTAGCCATAAACAATTTGTACAAGTTTGATGAAGCTAACTTCAACATTTAAACTTTTAGAACGTGTTAATGAGTTTTTCAAACAATTAGATATGGCGGCCATTTTGTTCTTCAAAATGAGGCCAAAGCTTTTTACAGATATATTTTCATTACAATAAATATTTTGTGCAAATTTGATGAAGCTAGCTTAAATATTTAATTTTTTAGAACATGCTAATGATTTTCATAGGATCAGTTATGGTGGCCATTTCGTTTTTTTTTCAAAATGAGGCTAAAATGTTTTGTACAGACATGTTGTCATGGCAATAAACATTGCCTGCAAATTTGGTGAGGATATCTTCATAAATAACCAAGATATAAAGATTTATGAAAAACATGACTAATGGACACATGTACGTACGTATGCACGGACGAACGGACGTACAGAAGGCACTTTATAATCTCTCGACTATGGTCTTTGGCTGCAGGTGGGAGGTAATTTATATCTTTTTTATTATAAAATGAAATTATTTCCAATTCAGGCTACTTTACATAATTGAATATTAGCTTTCTATATTTAATTTTGATTCAACACATATCACTGTATCAACATATGAAATCTTTAACATAAAAAACCAAAATTAAATAAAACAAATCTTACCCAGAATTTGACTGCAGTGGACTGAAAGCCATGACCTGTGGTGATTCATTTCTCTGTTGCTTCCCTTAAATGTGCACTGCTGTTAAAATATAGAGAAAGAAAAAACCGCAGTGTAATTATACATCATTTATAGATCATGGTAGGCATAACCTTTACTGTGATTTATTATTATTATTTTTATATTTCACCAATGATGCTGAAAACTACTTACATGCTAATTGTAGAGGTGTTAGAGAACTGGTGCCAAAGTTCCTGCCACTGTCATTGTTGTTGCACGAAATTCTCATCGCAGAGCACAATCTACAATTCACAATTCATCACTGTCAGAATTCATATTTGATCTTAAATTAAAAAAAAAAAAATGTAAATAGTGAAAAAAGTTGGGAGTGGGATTTGAACTAGAGGACCTTCAGAAAATAGATACAATCACTGAAATGCATATTTTATGTAAAATTACTTAGCTTAAAATTTTTAGTGAATAATCTTAACTAATAAAATGAGTAATGAAATTTGAGTTAAAAAGATAGTGATAAAGAAAAAAAAATCTAAGAAAAAGTCCAGCTGGTTTTGACCCTATAACCTCCAGCCGCAAGTTCAGTGCTTTAACCACTACACCACTCCCAGAGTTTATAGTATTGCCGGAACTTGTTGTACAGTTAACTATTTTATTGATTTTTTTTTCGATTTTTTTTCTCTTTTACAATTTCTATTGTCCTTATATATAGAGTATGAAATTAAGCAAAAAATAGTTTCGGGACCACAAGACTGACAACTTGCCAAAGTTACTGGTCCATCAGAAAGTTTATCAGTCCGATATTCAAACGTGAGAATGAAAAATTGCAAGATGACCATAAAAATACATTACACAGGCCAGTAATTATCACACACTGTAAGTGATATTTAAATTAAAGCAACATCTATGACAATATATTCTTAGTGACAACATCAGAGGTCAATATAGAAACTTTCATGGAAAATTATTTGTAATTCTAATTCTAATTGGACTTTTATAGCGCTTAATCTCCCCAAATAAGAGGACTGTAAGGCACAACTAAGCAATAAGCAGACATCAAAATTTCTGTATTCAGGGGCATAGCAGGGGTCAAGCACCACGGAGAACGCCAGGGGAATGATCCAGGCTAAGGTGGGTATGCTTTGGTGTACAGGTGGGTTTTGAGCTGCTTTCTGAAGGAGGCCAGCGAGGGAGAGGGACGAATCTCATCAGGGAGAGCATTCCACACAGTGGGAGCATCAAACGCAAAACTATTGCCAAATTGTTTGACAGATTTGTGAACAGAGGGGCAGAACTTTGGAATAACAAGGAAATTACCACCACTTTGACTGAGCCTAGTGCTATAAGAACTGCTGTAGGAGGAAAGATATGGAGCAAAATACCTGGGAAAGCCTGTGTGAAGATACTTATAAACAAGTGTGGCCGTCTTGAACACTGTGCGCTGTTCAACAGGAAGCCAATGCAGTTTCTTTAGCACAGGAGTTATACTGGTGTATCGACTGGTGTTTGATACAATTCTAGCTGCACTATTTTGGATGCACTGTAATTTGCGTAGATTGAACTTGGAGAGGCTCCTGAAAAGTGAGTTGCAGTAATCCAACCGACTACTAACCAGAGCATTAGCCACAAGCACAGAAACATCATGTACAAGTGCTAGGCTGCAAATCTGATGTTTGTAAACACTTTTCGCATCTTTAACCTATGAAATGCTAGAAAGGAAGTGAAAATGATCCCTAGATGTATATTACAGTGATTGAGAAACACCTCTAAAGCGGGAGTCCATGGGACTACATGACCTCCAAAAAATGGAGTCCCAGTAATTTTTTCGGAGTCTGACGTTACAAATCGCAAGATTTTGGCATTTTAAGTACTGTAGAACCGTTATTATCCTACCTTCTATTATCAGAATTTTCAATTTTCAAACCTCAGACTGACTCTTACAACTCCATTTAAACATGTTATTTTATCTATTATCTGACCCTTCTATTATCTGACTTAATTGCTACTCCCCCAATAGGGTCGGATAATGGAGGTTCTACTGTGTTGAAAGCGATGTAAAACGACAAATAAAATAAATAAAATCAAATCTACTGTGCTGTATTATGCCATTTGTGCTGTATTATTGTATCACTGTATAATTGTTTTTACTTAAATCTTGGTTGTTGCACCTTTAGGTGTCCTTTGATGCAGATTAAGCATTGTTGAAGTCATATTAGAATTCATTAAAGATTTTCCTTTCAACTTCCCATTATAACAGATAGTATTTCAAAAAGTGGGCAACTGGGTTTGCCTCAACAATCACACATTAGCATTCACTGACTGTATTGCCATTTCTGTATGTATGGGTAATATTCAAAACATCCAAACCATAATTCGACCATGCAAGATGCTTATAACCACTGGTGGCGGTTTACATTTTTACACATGCGTGGTGTCTTTTTGATATGTTGTAGACAATATTCCAAAAATGTAAACTCTAATTTGACTATGCACGGATGGTATAAGCTTCCTGCGCAATAGACCAAAATCAACATCCTTTGCACATCACATTACTGGGTAAACAAACACTGCACTCACTCCACTCATCTAGTGAGGTCCAGTGTATTGTAAACAGTTTTGTGTTTTTCACAGTGGCCTTAGTATCCGCTTAATTCAATTGTATTAAAAAGTTAAATTAAAACTTTTAACATGCAAAACATAATAGATTATCAGAAGAAATGTAAAAAAAGAATCCAATAGCTAAAGAGTACAAATTTGTTGCAAAACAATACATTCATAATTGCTTGGAAACAGTGGCTAAGATAGGATGTGAACCACTTCAAGGCTGTGCCGCACATACCAAACCATGACTCAAGACAATTAAGAAGAGTAGTGTGGTCAATTGTGTCGAACACAGCCAACAGATCCAGTAAGACCAATGCAGTGAAAGATGGATCCCATTTTTGATATGCAGCAGGGCAGTTTCCGTGGAGTGATCACTTTTGCATGCAGATTGCCTAGGATTATCAAGATTGTTACTATTGATATGTTGCATGAGCTGTTTAACAACTACCCGCTCCACCACTTTTGACATGAAACATAGTCCTGATACTGGTTGATAATTTTGCAAATCTTCATTTGGAAGTGATGCTTTCTTAATGAGGGGAGTGACAACCGCCTTCTTGAATTTTTGAGCTAATGACAAATTGACAAGTTTTGTAATTGACGGAAGTAAAATTTCCACACAATATTTCAAAAGGAACGTAGGCACTGGATCTAAAAGATATGATTTTGTAGGGGAATTTTTGATGATTTTTAGTACCTCGTTCTCCGAGACCTCATTGAAGCGAGGTAGGTTGGTAGGTGTACAAATGGGTGGTATGACTACTGTTGAAGAGGCTGTGAACATATCACGAATCCTGATTTTTTGATGAAAGAAGGAAGCAAATTTGTTTGCTAAAGATTTCTCAGACTTATGAGGTGGGAGAGTCATCTCTTGACCCTTATGACGAAGTGTATGCCATAGCTTCTTTGGGTCATGGCTGTTATCACTAATGATGGTGCTGTAGTATTCAGCCTTGTCTCTATTTATGATTGCACTGCACCAGGCAATCTGTCTGCACAATCTACTTCTGCTCAACTGAGACCTATCCTTACGCCACATGCGCTCAAATTGACGCCTGATAGATTTGGCCCTACAATATGAATCGGACAGCCATCCAGCTTTTGTTTTCTTAGCTCTTCGACAAATCAATGGTGCATGATGTCATCCAAATGTTAATACTATGATGATGTCATAATGATGTCACGCATGAAATCATATGTGATGCCATACAAGATGGTGGTGAGCAATAATAGGGGATTTTATGGAACTTTGTCAAAAATATTTTGGGATGGGGTACCCAATACAAGGAATTAACTGACCCCTCAGACATGAAAACACTACTTTCACTATAAATTCACCCTATGGAACCCGTTATCTGGAATCATAATAATAATGATAATTAATATTATTATTATTGTTATTCCTGGATACCATATCTTCATAACTACCCCCATTGTTACCACATGTCAATCATTGTGATGTCATTGGTCATGTGACTGGTCAATAATCTGCCCTAAGCCCCGCCCACTCCATGTCCATCACTTGTCACATGACTGATGATGTCACTGATCAAGGATACGTGAGTAAACACTTTCATCCGACATTTTGAATATTTAATTAGGTAGAATAACAAAGTACATCTATGACAGAAGAACCAGGAAGTTGCGAAAAATTAATTTATGTGAGTATCTGTATGAATGCAGATTTATCAAAGTAATTATATGTGGAAATAATGTAATAAATTATATAGATTCATTACGTATAGCATACATAATACATTGAAGTAGTTTGTAGCAGTTTTGATATAATATCTCTTATTTTCGCCCATTGCTACTGTAGTTTATAAACTCAACCTGCTCTGAAAAATTAGAATTTTGGTTAAGATCTGTGAAACTGTGTAGCCTACAAATATGGTATATGCGTCTTTGGACCAGAGACAGTGTAATTAGTGTAAGTTATGTTTTAATGGAAGGGTGGCTTGTGTAGGGGTCGGGGGCTTTATTCAGCAGCAAGCCCCCTGAGAAAGCCGACATGCCCCCACCATCAATGCATCTAATGTTTACACAATTATAGTGCCATTTTAATTTGTGGTATATTTTTGGGCTTATGTCATTCAGAAATTTTTCCTGTTATTTTTCTGATGTTTATAATTTGATGAAACTGAGGTTAATCTTCACTGATAAATAACACATAACTTATATTTGAATACCCACACATTTGAAATATGATATTTAACACTTTATCTGATTTCCTTGCACAAGAAGCCAAAGGATTGTCTGATGCTGATATTTTTTTTCCTTCCACAGAGATCCATGCTTTTCACACAAGAATCCAGACATAGGCATAACAATGAACCCAGGGTGCATCTACCACTGTCCCATTCATGACAAGATTACAGCCCATTGATCACAACTGCCACACAGCTTACTACCGCATCCCAGCAGCCGCAACTATAGCAGCAGCAGCCATCCACCAGTTTCCAGTAGCGGGCTGAGGCAGCCTATTGCTGCTTTTAAAAGGTCCTTTTCAGGACCACCCAAATCTTCCAAAAACAATTAATCAGCTGAAATGCTTCCAAAAACAAATTATTTAACACAGTCCCTTCCAAACCAAGACCACTGCCGTGGTATGTACTCCCGCCTAGCATTACAGGGGAAGAAATATCTTTTCTGAGATATTCACAATTTTTCATTTTTAGCTAAAATCCAAGATGGCCGCCAAAAGTGATGAAAACTGAATTTTTTCCCCCAGGCACAGAATACTGTTGTACTACCCTGTGGGTTAAAAATTCGCTCGAAATTGCTCAATCTCTTACCATTTCGAAGATATATTTATTTTCCGCTAAAATCCAAAATGGCCGCCAAAAGTGGCGAAAATTGAAATTTTTTCCCCTTTGCATAGGATACTCTTGAAATTTTTCCCCTTTGCATACGACACTTGTACTACCCTACGGGTCAAAAATTCACACGAAATTGCTCTATCTCTTATGGTTTACGAGATATTTGTGATTTTTCACATTTTCACTAAAAGTAGCAATAAAGTAGCCATTACTCACTTGTACATTGAGCAACAGTTGTGAAACTTAAATATGCTACACTTCACAGAAAAGTAGATGAACAACATATTTGAGAGAAATTGTGTAGCTGCAACACTTTTGAAGATATAAGCCATTTACTCATTATGGTGATCATTAAAAATTGACAAAGTAGCTATTACTCACTTAGCTATGGAGATACACTTCCAAACTACTGACCAAGTTGTAGCTGTGGAGAAAGTAGCGGAACATATTGGAACTAGGACCAATAATAAGCGAGATATAGGCACTTTTAAGTTTGGGCATCGTTATTTGACCTTGAACCAGGGCCCCAAGGTCAAATCTGACCACATCAAAAGATTCCCAGCACATGTTTTCCTATAAGTTGTTTTCACATCCCAAACCTCTAGGACCAATAATAAGCGAGATATTGGCACTTTTAAGTTTGGCCACAGCAGTTTGACCTTGAATGAGGGGTCCAAGGTCAAATCTGACCACGGCAAAAGATTCCCAGCACATGAATTCCTATAGGTTGGTTACATATTCCAAACCTCTAGGACCAATAATAAGCAAGATATAGACACTTTTAAGTTTGACCATCCTCGTTTGACCTTGAACAAGGGGCTCAAGGTCAAATCTTCACATCTCAAACCTCTAGGACCAATAATAAGTGAGATATAGGCACTTTTAAGTTTGGCCAAAATCAGCTAAGTAGGGTACTTTGGCAGTCTGTGGATGACCTTGAACGAAGAACTTCAAGGTCAAATGTCTGCATGCTTATAGAGGGCATATATATGTGTTAAATATCTGCATTTTATAATCTTCCGGGCAAAAGTTTTGCTGTTAAAAGGGATTTACTCAAAGTAAAACAATCAAAGTAGCCATTACTCAGTTAGCTATAGACTTACAGCTCTGAAACTTTGCCATGATCTAAATCTACTGCTTTGCAGGCGCAATATCTTCCCCAAGGGGAACTCAGTGCGCTAACTAATCATGTATAATTTCCAAGTCATAGTGGGGGTAGCCAATGTAGTTTTTCCAGATTTGGAGTTGTATGAGTGTACCTCGAGGATCTAGTGACTACTCGACAGAGGGAGTTCTGAACACCCTGCAACCTCTTTAGCTCAGAAAGAGTGAGTGAGGCAAAGAGGGAATTACAGTAGTCAATTCGGCTACTGACGAGAGCATTTGCAAGGAGTATTGCTGTGTTAAGGTCAAGGAGATGGCGAATCCTATATAAATCTCTTATATGGAACCGAGTGGACTTGGTAAATGTGATCTGTGAAGGTCAGGTTGGAGTCGAACACCACTCCTAGGTTTTTGACATTTGAGGCAGGTGCCACTTTATTCCCAAGAATGTCAGTGGGAAAAAGGGAATGAAGTTGTTTACGACTGTATTTTGAACCAATCAGGATGAATTCTGTTTTGTCTGGGTTTAATTTGAGTTTATTTGCAGCCATGAAATTTTGTATATCATTTAGGCAGTCTGTTAGAGCTGTCATTGACTGACTGAAATTTGATGGTGAAAGAGTAATGTATAACTGAGTGTCATCTGCGTAAAAGTGGTGTTTGATACCCCTGTGAGATCGAATAATTGAACTGAGTGGATTTGTGTACATGGAGAAAAGGAGAGGCCCCAGGACCGAGCCTTGAGGGACACCAAATTTTAAGTCCATGGGATGCGACAGTACAGAGCCTACCTTGACTGATTGAGTCCTGTCCGACAAGTAAGACTTGAACCAACTCAGAGCCAGTCCATTGATGCCATAGCATTCATATAATCTGTGGAACAGGATCGAGTGGTCAATGGTGTCGAAGGCTGCCGAGAGATCGAGGAGGGTTAGGGCTGTTGTACTGCCTTCAGACATATTGAGGAAAAGATCATCCTGTATATTTAGGAGGGCACTTTCCATAGAATGGAACCTTCTATAGGCAGATTGGAAACCAGTCAAAAGGCAGGACTCGTCCAGGTGAGACAGGAGTTGGGACGACACCACTCTCTCTAAGACCTTTGAAACAAAATTTAAATTAGAGACAGGCCTATAGTTTATAAGGACTTCTCTATCAAGGGTTGATTTTTTTAGGAGTGGAGTCACATGGGCCTGTTTGAAAAATTTAGAGCAGCTTCCTTCACGGAGTGATGCATTAATTACTGATGTGATAGGGGTGATGAGGATATCTAAAAATTCTATTACAAGAAATGTTGGCCAAGGATCAAGGGAGCAAGATTTGCTTGGGGAGTTTTTGATGATATTAGCTACCTGATCTTCTGAAACAGAGGAAAAAGCTGAGAAAGCAGGTGGTGTGAGATCAGAGTCAGTGTATTTAGGGGGATTAGAGTTGGCGAAGGATTGACGAATGTTTGTGATTTTTTCTGTGAAAAATTCAACAAATTTGTCAGCTAAAAATTGAGGAGAATTTACTGAGGGAAGTACTTTTGCAGCAGATCTATGGAGTACATGGTTTAGAGTTTGCCAAAGTTTCTGAGGATTGTCCTGGTTGTCATGAATTCTGGATTTGAGGAAGTCAGATTTCGCTTTCATGCAGATTTTATTATACATATGAACCTTTTTGATATATTGTAATCTGTTGAAACTGGTTTTATTTTTGCGCCAAAGGCGCTCAAAGAGACGTTTTGTTTCTTTTGCCGCAATGACACTGTCATTTACCCACCCAGGGATATATTTGGCCCTGACGTGTTTAGTGATGGAAGGAGCATGTTTGTCAATGAGAGTTGTTAAAGTAGAGTGGTACTGTGAGTACAAGGCATCAGAATTATTTTTCGGATCAACAATAAGTTCAGACGAGAGAAGATCCTTTCTCATGGCTTCTATATTGATTTTATGGTATTTTCTGAAAGTGACGGTGTCACCAGAGATTCGTCTTTGGGGGGTGATATTGACCTTGAATGTGATGGAGAGGTGATCGGAGAAGGCCTCGGTGGCATGGACGTGTGAAATGTTGTCGTTTCTAGATTTAGTGAGAACTAATTCAATGGTGTGTCCAAGGATATGGGTAGGAAAATTTACCTTTTGAAGGAGGTCAAAAGACCCTAAAAGAGCACGAAATTGTTTTGAGTCATTGGAATTTGTGTCCATGTGAATGTTGAAGTCCCCGATGATTACCAAATTGTCTGTAGTAGGGTAAATATTCTCGAGAAGTGCATTAAACTGTTCATAGAAGGTTGCAGGGCTGGTTGATGGGGGTTTGTATATATTGAGAAAAAGGCAGGATTCATTTTGTAAGGAGATTTTAATAAGGAGGTTTTCAAAAGAGGAATAAGTATCAGTAGGTATGCGGCTGGTTTGCAGTTCATTTTTCACTAGGAAAGCTACTCCACCACCCCGTCGTGACTCCCTTGGTCGGTGAAAAAGGGTATGACCCTGTGGGGAGATATCACTGAGGTACGCCTGTGAAGCATCTGGGCGAATCCAGGTTGAACATATGATTGTATGAACATTGTATGAACATGATACAGAACATTAAACAGTAGGTGAACAACGTATTTGATAAAAATCCTCTAAATTTAATAGTTTTGCATTTATAAATGATTCACTCAGAGGAGAACCATCAAAGTAGCTATTACTCAGTTAGCTATGGACCTACAGGTCTCAAAATTTGCCATTACACAGAACATCAAAAAGTAGGTGAACAACATATTCGATAAAAATCCTTTAAATTCAACAGTTTTGCTCTTCTAAGTGATTTACTCAATGGCGAACCATCAAAGTAGCTATTACTCAGTTAGCTATGGACTTACAGCTCTCAAAATTGCCATTACACAGTTCCAGGGGGTGGGAACTTGAAGCCTAAATTCAACTTGATGTTGTATATGTTCATACAATCATATTGTCATTTTAATTTGTGGTATATATTTTGTTCATGTCATTTTTCCTGTTATTTTTGAGACTATTATATTTTCAAATATTTGAGGTTAATCTTTACTTGTTAATCAAACATAATTTATATTTGAATCCCCACACATTTGAGATTTGGATTTAATACTTTATCCCATTAATAGCCCATCTGATTTCCTTGTACAAGAAGCCAAATAATTGTACGATACTGTTTTTTTTATCTTTCCACAGAGAGACCCATGCGTTGCTGACAAGAATCCAGACCCAGGAACAACAATGAACCCAGGGTGCATTTACCACAGTGCCGTTCAAGCCAAGATTCCAGTCCATTGACCAGAACTGCCGTGCAGCCTTCTACCACATTCTAGCAGTTGCAACAACAGCAGCAGCCATCCACCAATCTCCAGTAGCGGGCTGAGGCAGCCTATTTGCTGCCATTTAAAATGTCCTTTTCAGGACCACCCAAATCTTCCAAAAACAATTAATAAGCTGAAGTGCTTCCCAAAACAAAATACATAACACAGTCCCTTTCAAAAGAAAAAAAATACACTCAAACACTCAAAACCAAAAAATACAACTCCCACAGTACAAACCAATAATAATTACAAATTTTTTAAGTAGAATAGCCCATTCAAGTAATGCAATGGACAGTTTGGCCCCTATTCCCAATTATTTGTGAAATAAAAAAGTGAAACGGTAAATAATTTGATCCAAATAAACAATACCTCCAAATTTTATCTTTATCTGCCACTGTGGCCTAGTGGGTAAAAACTTGTCTAGGAACTCGGAGGACGTGGGTTCAAACCCAGGTACAGGCAGATATATAGTGGCTCAGATGACCACTTAAAATAGTGGCTCTGATGACCACTTAAAATGGGGGTCCTCTGTCGTTGGGTCCTATCCCCAATGGAAGGCTAAAGAACCTCATGGACATTGATAAACGGTCATCCTTGAGCCTCTATCTTCCAGTTAGGAGAATGTGAGTTACTTGTAAGTTGGGCTGTATCTGTGCAGATGGATTGGTTAAATAGGGCTTTGAGTCCTGTAGTATATGTAGATATGGCGCTGAATATAAATACACAATACAACAATACAATATTTTGGAACCTTTGTAATATGAATGTATGATGCACTTCTTCTGATTTGACAAGTGCAACATGTGACTTGGTGTTTTTTTAACACAGAACACCACATTGTTCCTTCTGCATCTTATTGGAGTTCAATACAAGAATCCAGGAAAGAAGTGTTTCATGGGCCCTGGTAGCACATGTTCTTTTAACTATGGTTGCGAACCCCAACTTGCAGGTACAACTAAATTTCCAACAACATTGAGATCTGGAAAATCTAAGGAATAATCTAGGAGTACAACATCATGGCATGACTTTGATTTGACCTTTGACCTTACTGAGTGAACTTGACCATAAAAATATTGTTGGGCCATATCTCAGAAATGATTAGGTGTATGAAATGTATTCTTAGATAGGTCATTGGTAGGGGAGTGTAGATGGTATGCTAAATTACGGTGTGACCTTCAACTTGGCTCTACCAAAGTATGTACACCTGCCATATCAACATCTGCCTTACACCCCAGCAGCCATAACCGCAGCAATCTGCCCATCTCCAGTGACCAATATATAGGCCGGACAAGATTTTAAAGGTCAAGGTCATTACAGCAAGGTTAAAGGTCAAATAAAGGTCACAATATGACAGTGTGCACCTGCACCCCCAAACCAAGTATCAACTTCCTACATGTTACAGTTTCTGATATACAGACAATCTTTTCCCATTGTCTCTGTCCATCTGGATGCCATGGGTGAAAACAATACCCCGACAGCCTTTGAGGGTTGTGGGGTAAAAATGAAAGAAGATGTATAACAGGGCCTAATGAAAGCCCCCCATCCACAAAAAGCAAGTGAAATTGCCCAGGGTTCAAACCGTCCCCATTTATGTCAGAGTATGTGCCACAGGGCCTTAGTCACCAGCCAAATAAAAAGTGAAAAGTGCCCCAAGCCATTCCACACCTCTGTCATGAATGGGGGTGGGGGTTCAAACCCTCCCACATCTCTGTCATGCAAAGTCCAAATAAGATGCAAGTTCAATGGGGGGTTCAAACCATTCCCCGCCTCTGTCATACAAAGTCCAAACAAGAAGTAAGATCAATGGGGATGTTCCAAAGTTCATTCAATGAATTCCATTTAATCTGAACAAACATACATTTATTGTGATTGTAAAAGGACATATTCATACAACATATAATTTTTTTTATAAAAGTAAAACATAAAAATAGCATCAGAGATGCCTGTACCTCGGGCCAGGGAAATAGTTTTCAACACCAACGAAAACAGAAAAAAACAGAAGAAGTGAAACGCCGTGGCAGTGTTCTTGTTTTTCATGTTATGCCTCATGATATACCTGCAAATACGAAAATGTTAGGGGTGTAAAATAAATGGTAATTGGTAATGGAACACAACTGTAGCAGAAATATAAGCTTTTATATATTTCAACTAAATAAAACAACACTGCATGGAGAACATCTTGTATGCACATTTTTGCATTTTAAAAAATGCCTCAAAAATCTGTAAATGTATGTATATACATCTATCAACTATCCTTTTATATTTACGGCGGCAGCATAATCTGTCTGAGAACAAGGGGGAAAACTAATAATTCTTTTAGTGAAATGCTTGAAGTGACAATTATGGAGTAGTGCAGTTTGATGCCTGTATCCAGCTATTTCAACAGATTGTTCATATTAGGCTTACAACTCAGAAGTAGATACAAAAAAATATTAAAATCTTTTATTTTGCATTTTAAAAAAAATCTCAAAAAGTAGTCATTTCACCTACATACATTAACCTTATATAATGAGAAAGCTATTAAAAATATCTTTCTTGTGGTTTTTATTTGGTTAAAATCAGTAGAGAAATACCAAAGTTATTCAAGATTTTTCAATAGCCTGTCACAGAAACACTGTAACTTAGTGTATATACCGTGGGCGAAAATAGGTGATTTCACTCAAATATAACCTAAATATAATGAATTAAGCCACAAAAAAATGCATAGTTACCACAAATAAATGCAGAACAAACTTTTGATAAAAACTCATCAAGTATAGGTGGGGTAAATATTCAGAAATAATAAAATTTTATTACGTGAATACTCATTTCCTAAAAGGTTTGTTTACTCTACCCGAAAAAGAAATGACGTCAACTGATCATGCGCACTGCGAAAGTGTTTACCCGTGTATTTCCCCAGGCTGTGCCCACTATCCGTCCATCACCCGTCACATGACTCATGATGTCACTGGTCATGTGACTGGTCAAGGATCTCCCCCTAAGCCCCGCCCACTACCTGTCCATCACTTGTCATGTGACATATGATGTCTCTGGTCATGTGACTGGTCAAGAATTTTCCCTAGGCTCCACCCACGACCTGTCCATGATCCGTTATGTGACCTATGTCACTAGTCATGTGACTGGTCAAGGATTCCCCCCCTAGGCTCTGCCAACTACCTGTCCATTACCCGTCACGAGGTTGATGACATCACTAAGCCCCTCCCACTGCCTGACCATTACCAGGCAATGGTCAGGTAGTGGATGGTGACTAAATACTGCAATGTGATTGGCTTGTGCTAAGTGCCAGTCTTATTCTTCTAGGGTCATATTAGGAAAGGTCTTCAGCTTTGTCACTTGTGAGAAATGGACCATTCAAAGGTGACAGTCTATTATTAAATGCCAAACCTGTAAACCCACGAGGCCACTAAGGATCTCATTAAGTGATTTGCATCTAATAAAGTTGTTTGTATAAGCATATTCCAATGCCTTAAAGTCTAGTTGTTTTGTGTTTTCTTATCTGATGAATTGTAATTTAGTGCAGACATGAATGCCGAATTCACAGTTATAAATTAGAAATGAGTTGTCAGATGTAAGGAACTACATTTTACAAAGACTAAAGTTTATAATTAATATGTCACTAGTAATAATAATAACAATAACTAAAAAATAGGTAAATAAATAAATAAGTTTATTTAATAAATATGTGGTTATGGTAATTGAATAATGCTAAAAGGGAATATTGTGAAGTTAATAATAACATCAATATTCTCTCAATTATTACTTAAAATATTTATATTTGTTACATAAGCATATAAAATATGTTTATATTAAAGCAAATTTGTTGAAAAAATATATGAAAAAGTTAATGGTCAAAGTTGGGGTTTTATGTTCCGTTCAACAGCCACGGTCATATTGGCACAGCTTTTCAGCATTGATACTTGTCGAACCCACACAGAGGTGACAACCTGTATTAGATGCCAAACTTGCTGACCACTGGTCCACTGAGGACCTCTATAATATATGCAAGCAAAGGTATTAAGAGAGCAAGACGGAAAAGTCTTTCAGTCTTCATGTGTGAGCTGCACAGCCATCAGAGACACAAGCAGTGCACTAGAATCTATAAAAGTCTGGCCACACAAGGAAATTCCAACTCAGACACATCCCGTAGCTGGTCTGGAACTCAGACGGTCACCCATCCAAGTACTAATATAGCCCCTTCTCACTTAACTTCAGTAAAGATAGATACTCACTATGTCACAATTCATGAAAGTCTAGAGACAAAAAAAAAATAAATAAAAAAGTGATTCCTAGAAGCGTGAGCCTTGCTAGAGAAAATAAGTAATGCATAGGCACACAGTAGGCCAGATGCACTATTGTTTATGAGATAGTTGTCATTTAAAACAATATCTTGTGAGAGAATGGCACCAAATACATGTGTTTATACATTAGCTGATTACACAATGATCTTCATTGAAGACATTCCCATTAATATGGGACCCATATTTCTGTGTTAGTGAATCATTGAAGGAATGTACATAAAATATATACAATCCACTCCATATTTAACTTTTTCCACATATGTTGCAACCACATGTGACAGTTGGGTTTGTATCAAGTAAATGTGAATTCAGTGTGTTTTTGCAGATGCAGTTGGCAAAAGAAGTTCAATCAAAGTATTGAATGAGGTTTATCCACAGTTAAATGTAAGTGGTTACTATCTATTATCATTTGCTGTATTTCATCTATAAGTATATTTTGTAGAGTTTGTTTTTGTTTAGCACCATACTACATACTGTTTTTCACACATAAATTGATAAATGTTCAAAAACATTTTAACTACAACCTTAATTTCTTGAGCTATATTTATAAATGTTAAAAACATTTCCAATCAAACCTCAGTTATTTTGTAAACACAATTAAATAAATGTTATCATAAAAATATGTTTGCATAGAGAAATGTCTATAAAATATTTTTAAACATTACAATGCAAACAAAGAACATGGAAATAGTTAGTAACACTATAGATAGGGCACGAAAACATTTTGTAAACATTTAAACCTTTTAAAAAGTTTTTTTTTTATGTTTACTGTGAGGGATTTTGCATGAAAAAGAAAGCATCTATGCAGATTTTAGATGGTTGAAGGTCAGAAAGCAGTTGGGTTTCACCTTTGTTAAGTTAAACAATCTCCTCAAATCTATAGTATGTGTCACCCAGAACATTTTTAATATTTCCAGATCGTTGCTTATGAAAAGATGATGGGCAGGAATATGGAAACTTTGATAAAAGGTTACGTATCTTTGTGTATATCCGCTACATCCTATGTGGTTGCTATATGCCTCATACAAATGTTTGGCAAGAAATCCAATATATTTTTGCTGAATTGTTTGAGATTTGCCATGGAAGCTACTTTTGCTGTTGCCATTGTTATAACCTGCTGCTATCCTGTGAAGGTTGCAAAGAAAGATATATATAAATTTGTCCTATCGCTATCACTAAACTATGGATATATTGTAGCATTTTATTCATCTTCCTATGTCTTGCCAGGGGGCAATCTGGATGGATTATTTGGAAGCTTGTATATTGTAATTACAACAATCATTGATGTTGGAAATGGGAGTATCTCCAAATTCTCTGTAGCAACATCCATCTTTGCACTTGCAGGGATTTTGCTATTAACTCAACCATGGCATATAGATCTACAACCTCCAAAGACAATGCTATTACTGTGTGAGTATTTGGAGCATAAAAATATTAGCTTCAATGATGACACAAATGTTTCTCTTGCCAGTTTAAACCAAACCGTTTCTTTTGAGACAGTACACAGTCCATCTAAGCTTTCTTTATTTCAGGGATACTTGTATGTACTAATTGGCAGTATATCAATGGCTATAGCAGGAAATATTAACAGACATATACTGCAGGATTACTCAATTTATTGCCTGCTGTTTTGGAGTGGCTTGTTTCAGTTCAGCCTCTCTGCCATTTTTACAGTGTCCTTGATGTTATACAGGGTACACAACATATCTCTGCCAAACTCTGGTCCTTGTCTCTGGTTTATATTAGCCTTTGTTGTCAGTGCATGCATAGCCAAGGGATCTGCAAATGTTGCTAGTAAATATGTGCCAGTCTCAAAAGTTGCACTGTCTACATCTGTGACAACCATAATCCTGTACATCTTTCAGATAACAGTGTTAAGTGCATTTCATCCAGGTCATGAAAACTTCCTGGAAATCATTGGAATCATCTGTATATTCTTAGCTGCAATTTTGTCCCCACTTATAACGATACTGTTTGAATCCAACATAAGTGAATACAAAAACGTAGATGACTATGATTCTATTGAAGATTTTGTAGATTGATGTGATGGAATTAACCATCCAATGGTTATTAAATGAAAGTCTTGATTATACAACTAGCATCATAATTTTTAATGTAATTTTGTTTTAGAAACAACAAAAATTCAGTCCCATTGGTTGAGTGATGCGAGCAAAATGTGATTTTATGTAAAATGTGTTAACTACTCAGCTAGTGAAGCATCTATTATAAAGGAAAAATTATCAAAGATACTGCTTGGTGCCGTATCATGGCACATCCCTTAACTTGGCACAACAAAACTCATGCATTTTTCATTTCAAATAAGGAAGTTGCTGTGACGATACCAATGTCCTGGACAGGCCATGTGTATATTCAATAGTTTTCACATGCAAATTGTGCCAAGTTAAACTAGAAATTATATTATCGTCCATTAAAAATAATTCTAAAAGGTTTATTGCTGTAATTTTATTTCCATAAAGTACATGTACAACTTGCACTAATGTCAATTCATTTCTTAATCAATAGAAATTCACACAACTACACTCAAAACAAGCAAAAATAAAGTTTTTGTGTCCAAGTTGTGCCAAGTTACGGCAGGAAGCAGTAGCATTCATATTTTAGATTTTCTTACTTTTGATTTATCCTCCAGGCCAAAATGAACTGAATTAACCTAATTAACCATCAGGTTTTGATATAGTAGTGACTTCAATATTATCCCTGTAAATATGTCAAAAATTACTAACAGAACAGAGATAAAGGCAGTGTTTGCCACGTCTCAATCAGATTATCTTATTTTGTTGTTTTATGTTATGAGTTTTATGTAATTCCTCTGTAGAAATGCTTTATTGTAGCATATTAATAATTTCTATGGCTAATGACCCATATGGACTGTAAACAATCTGCAAAACAAGGCGAAACAAAATATTTCAATAATATAGTAGCAACTGTTTTTTACCCAAAAATGTATTGTACACCAAAAATGGCACGGTATGAAACCAATGAATTAAAACGTTTTAAGACTTCTCAAAATTTTATTTGATTAGAACTTATTTCAACAAGCTGTCATCTTATTCACTGGTGTTCTTCCAGTCTTACTTTACTTTCTTCTTTCTAATTTTCTGTGTGACCTTATTTCACCTTTAATTGCGGTCACCTGTGTGCCTTCCATTAACTACTTTTGGTCACACTTTTTTGCCTTTGGAGGTCAGGAATTGTTGCCTCCACCCCTCACACCTTTGACCTTTTTCACTTTCAAGGTCAGACTGACTGCCTCGCTTAACTTGGTGTATTTAGTCAATTCTGTATTGTGTTTGTTATTTCTTGCATGTATACATACTAAGCAAATGTGTTTTAACATGCTAAATAATTTACATGTATTGTGAATAAACTGAGTAACTTCAGTTACATTGTCACTGTGTTGGGGGAACTTTTGAGGGACTGTTATACATGTCTAACCCTTCCCATGCTTGGCTTAATAACGTAATGCATGCTTCAAGTTACTATAACTATGAACAACTACATCAGATTTATTCAATCTGAATAGTTGATATACAAAGTAGCTCTGTAAGATGTGTGTTGACTGGTTGTGTGTCTTTAATTTTGGGTTACCACCTATGCTTGTATTAATTCATTATATTATAATATACACTGCAATTCAATCATAAATAAAAAGAAGGTTGACAATTAGAAGATACTCATTACTGATAATTGTTAATTGTTGTTCAAGAAAATTGTAGCTCTCAGGAGATTATTCTTCCTGCAGTAAATCCAGATCTTGCCAACCAGTTGGTTTAGTATTCCTCTGAGAAAATCAGAAATATATTCACAAAGCTTTTCCAAATAGAATTCTACAAGTGGCTCACCCATTTTGGTTCCTCCCACATTTTTAATTTAACAAGTGTCTCAAAGTGAACAGTTAAGATCATTAAAAGTTCTCCGAATCTTATCTTCTGGACTTAATCTCTACTTTCCTTCTTAAACAGTGTATACCCTCCATGATCCGTTGCCATTACAACTTCCTCGTCACTATCAGATTGCATAAGCTCATTTATGGGATCCCACAGGGCTTACCTCTATGTTCACTACTGTTTACTCTGTATACCACTCCTCTGAGCAATTGTATTGAAAGATGATCTGGTGTTAAAGGCAACAATGCTGGTGACATTCAATTATTTGTACACCTGTCTTAACAAGAGTCACACCAATGTTCGAAAAATTCGAATTCTTATCTTAATGATCTTTATGAATGGAAAAATTAAAATGAAATCCTAATAAATCTGAATTTATTATTTTGGGGTCCCCAGTTCAGCAGAAAAGGTATACTGTTTTTTTCTCAGTAAGCATACTTTCTAAACCTTAGAAAATGAGGAATCTGGCTGTCTGGTATATAATAGAATAGAAATATTTATGTAGTGCAAAATTGATGCAACATCCTCTAATGCGCTTGAGACAAAAAAGGGAAAATCAAGGGACATGTCGGGTCACAATCCAAATTTAGTGCCCGCAATGATGTAAACTTCTCCATTGCAGATCACGGTACAAATGTTTGCAGGAATTATTTTGCACGGTAGAATGGTTGCAAGGTTTTGCACAGTTTCGTATTAGACTCTGTCTGCATGTGGATAATGCTGTCCTTGCTGCAAATTCTCTTGCTAGCAGTTGGTTTACTGCAATATCTTTTTAAAATTTGTATCTAAACACGAACTGGGCAAACACGAACTAAAATCCATCCAGAACACTCTTATGTGGATTGTTGCCAAATATACTAGGGTTAACCCTATACAAGATAGTCTACACTGGTTGCAGGATCGATATCACTGTATGTTTAAGATGTTTAAGAATTATACTTTAAGATGTTTAAGAACTATACTTTCTTTAAGCTTCTGAGTAGTGGTCTTCCTGGGTAATTCAGTCCATATTTGATCCCCCCCCCCCCCCCTGCAGCAGTAAATACAACACAGGAAAATGAAGACTGGATGAAAGTTTACTGGAGCTTTCTTAGTATAGTTCATCCTTTCACAAAATTAGTCATTGTTTTGATTTTGATACCTGCTTCAATCTGGACTGAATCATTTGATGATATTTTGATGCTTCCTCTGTCATCAAATCAGATTTCTTTTCCAAGGTCATTCAAGCATAGTTTCAGATTCAGCTAGCGTTTCGTTGTAATGACCATAGCCATACACATGGGCAGATTAATTTAGGAATACTGCTTATGATTGATGTGACTTAGAATTGGTTTAAATGCACAGAAGTTATCGAGGAAAACATTGGATAAGGGGAATATGTTTGAACATTTGTAAATATACTGGTTATTTTCAATTCATCTTTCAGGAGACCTGATTTTCTGCCAGGGCCAGGTGTAACAGGTCAGAGTAATAATTCCAAGTGAAAACTGAAAACCCAGACTTAAAGTTGGCTAACTAAAATTAATCCCAGAGGTAAAATTGGCTCCCCTGCATATAAAAGTAAAACTGGATCTTAGCTTGCCTAGTTCCTTGGGTCAGAGGTACCCAGAGTTAATTTGGACTAGTCTAAGTAACCATGAATGTAAAATGACGTTGTCCAAGATCAAATGTATTATACCCAGGCATGAAATGAACTTGTCCAGATAACTTTCTAATTTATTCATATATATATCACCTGTTTGTGGCAGAAACATAATAATTTTTCATACTGAACACAAAAAAGTACATAATATAAAGCAAAGCCCATTATGTACTTCACTGAATCATTAATTTATGCAATTATACTCATGTGGGTTTAGGTCTTCAAATGGAATTTTATGCTAGGGTATAAATTTCAAATGTTTGAAACAGATGCTTACAAAATCGACATTAAAATTAAATAAAAGGTTTGCATCAAAAGGTTAGCTATGCTTGAAAAATTTCAAATTTTAGAATTGCTGTCATTACTGCTAAAGGGAATGACTACAGCTAATGGCTTATGCGTCATGAAAACCACCGATTATGTATTACAGCAACAGTATACTTGGTGACTGAAAAAAATGTTTTCTTTAGTTTATTTTTTTGATTTGAAATTCAATCTATGATGTCTATATTAATTTAAATTATACTTGTACATATCAAGGTGCAACAAAGAATTATTGTGTGAAAATCTTGCCATTTCATATCATGACTCATAGCTGGTGAAATGTTAGTCATGTGACCCTAAGTTATAATACGTCATTATTGATTGTAAACCAGTTTATATTGTACAGTTAGGGGGCCACGGTGGCAGAGTGGTAACACTCTCACCTCCCACCTCTGAGGCCGGGGTTCGATTCCCAGCACGGCCTCAAGTGGGAAAGCTGGTAGTTGCTTGCCGTTGGTCGGCAGTTTACAGTACAGAACCCTAACAAACTGTATGTACTGGTTTCCTCTGCCCTTCCAACTACCCGTCGTGATATGACCTGTGCAGTGTTGAAAGTGACGTAAAACCCCAAATAGGCCATGGTGGCAGAGTGGTAACACTCTCGCCTCCCACCTCTGAGGCTTGGGTTTGATCCCCAGCACGGCCTCAAGTGGGAAAGCTGGTAGTTGCTTGCCGTTGGTCGGCAGTTTACAGTACAGAACCCTAACGAACTGTATGTACTAGTTTCCTCTGCCCTTCCAACTACCCGCCGTGATATGACCTGTGCAGTGTTGAAAGCCAAATAAATAAATAAATAACCAATAACCAAATAAATAAATATTGTACAGTTGAATGTTCCAAAAGGTTTGGAAAGTCAAAAGTTTGATATATATAATTTGGTGGATAAAGCTTGGGCCTCGATATACCATATTAACTCTAAAAATAACCCTATTTTACTTTGGGCTAACCTATTTAACAGTGCAAGATTTCTTTCAGACTAGGTTAAAGTGTACCCCCATTCCCATATTATACCTGGTTATATGTATTATAGCTGTTGGTCGGCAGTTTACAGTACAGAACCTTGACCAACTGTATGTACTGGTTTCCTCTGCCCTTCCAACTACCCGTCGTAATATGACCTGTACAGTGATGAAACGGACGTAAACCCCCCAAATAAATAAATGTATTATAGGAAGCTATAGGCCAGGGCGGACTAGCACTTTGTATATATCGTAGATTTCTCAAAATAATTTGAGATAAATAATTTTTATTCTCAAAATAATTAGCCATGTGCAATGTTTCACGTGAAAAGAATAATGGTGGGTTTTTATTGATCAGGGGCTATAGAACTGATATATGTGAGGACATCAAATATAATTCCCCAAGAAAAGACCTGTCCTTGGGTCTTACGTGCGTGAATGAATTATAGAGAGTTTAAGGTACAAGTACACTTGGTGACGTGTACTGCAAAGAGAACGGATGACGTCATCTTTCACGTTTTTACTAAACTCGTCAAGCTACAAGTACATCAAGTGAAAAAAATAGTTCAGCAATTAATTAAGGACAAAACGTGAGGGTTTACCAAAACTTTTTACTATTAAACCTTCATTTTATATAATCAACTGTTAAGCAAAAATATATTCAACTATCTTATATTTTTGTTACTAAAATGCAGTTTTAGATAAAAAATATTCTTGAAAACGCTGTTTTAAAAAGCCTCTAGTTTTTGCCATATTTCACAGATTAGGGACCGACCATTCTTATTTCACTTTGTGGGAAGTATTTGTTTAAAACAACAATGAAAATCTTAAAATTTAATAGAACTTAAAAATCCCTCCAAACCAATGAAATCCAAGGATTTTAAGTTCTGTCGACAGAATTTAAAATTCTGTCAAATTTTAAGTTCTGTCACGACATATATATTGGCACATTAATTTTCAAAGAACATCAATAGTTGAGTAAATTTACATTACACTGAATCACAGTAAGTCATAAAGTAACAAACGGTCTATCCCTCTAGCATATTTTCATTGCAGTGAAATTGACTCTATTTCAAAGCATAAATAACCAAATGGGGAATGGGCTTAGCCTGCCTTCATCACATAGTACTTGTGTCTTAACCAGAAATGACAAACGGGAAACTCTGTAAATACACTTTTACTCACTTGCTGTATGGAGAAATACTGGTTGGTTCTGTTTGGACTCCATGTCACTGCCTGCCTTGGGTTTTCACACATGATTTCAACACTGTATAGGTCATATCACAACAAGCAATTTAATGGGCAGTGGAAACCAGTAAATACTTTTTTTTTCCTACTGATTTCTAGTCCTAGCTCTTGAAGCAATTCCAATAAGGATTGGTATGATTGGGCCACAGAAGAGGGTAAACCAATATAGATTAAATCATCTATATAATTCTGAAGATAAGGAAAACCTTTTTGTTGCATAATAATATAGAATGGCATCGCTTATTTTCTGAAATAAAAAAAAGCTCCAAGGCGAAATCCAAAAGGCAAACTTAGATCCAGATACAGCTGATCTCTATGGGTTAGTCCCAAAAGATCAATGTCTCCAGGGTCAATACGAATATGGCAAAAAGCTTAACTGATATCGACTTTAAAAATCCTTGCGGCAGGTCCAGTTGTAATAACTTGCTGAATTATGGTGTTCACAGAGGGATAATGTATTTGAAAATTCGTTCTTAAATAAGAATCCTTCAGGACTCTATCACTCACTGAAGCTCCCTTTGGCCAGCTCATATCTATAATAGTTCGCCTGGTATCAGAATCAGCCTTCTTCCTGGTCATGAAAGGAGGTATATGCATTTTAAATGGCATCTCATCAAATGGCCCAATAATAGCTTGATAAGATAACTCTTCTGTAATATATTTATCCACATGATCTATAAATTGAACAGCAGAAGGATGGTTCTGAGAAGTACTAATGAGATCCAGATTCCTGTCAAATGAAAGGGGAAACCCAAATTCAATTAAATCCGGAAGTTGTTGATCAAAGTAATTCACTAAGTACATGTACTTCCACCAGTTATCTACTTTCAAATTATTTTGAACAGGGATTCTTTTACCCAAGAAATTCAGTTGACCACTGTCTCTAATCAGAGTATGAGCTTCAATAACATCTTGTATCTCATTCCATTGGATATCCGGACCAGAATAAGTAATTATTGGAATAAGAGGTATGAAACCAAGATCTATCGGTTGTTTACATTTTTCGAACTCAGTACACCAAATAGGCAATAACCCCATAGTATCCACCAGACTTGTATGGGAACCGGTGATAGCAGAATCCATAGTATCCAGATAAGGATCTGGATCTGTAGCATCCACAGACGCCATGACAATATCGTTGGTGAGGTCCTGGTCTGTTAGACTGGCAACACTGGCCTCTAATAATTTTTTCCTCTGGAGAATTTCTCCTACAACCGGCTTCCTAGCATTGTATTTACTTTTAGGTTGAATTTTGCTGTCATCCGAACATACAGACCTCTGAAGGTCATAACTGTCGACCAACTGATTTGTGGCACATAATACTGATTCAGTATCTGAATTAACATCCGAATTTTGTCCCAACACTTCAAACCTGTTAGAAAGGATCACCCCATTCAAACTGCTTGTCACTCTTCTAACATCCAAATCATCCACAATATGGGGAACAATTGTTCTTTTATCCGAATTATCCACAGTGGCTGTAGGACAGGACGAACTTTGAACGCCAATGTTATCAGAAATGCATTGAAAACTCTTTGCTACAGTTCTACATGCAGTACAAGTCGGATCCGATTTAGTATGACATAAACAAATCTGTTTACTGTTTTGATATAATGTTTTGATATAACGTTTGCTACCATCAAACTTGTGCGTGTGTTTACAGAATTCTGACCACCTACAGATGAAGTACTGTTTACCAAGTAATTATTCTCAGCACCGCCTGACCATTTGTCAGCTTTGTGAAGGGGGCTGTCACATTGAGAAGACAAAACCTGTACATATGATCTCTGGTCTCGTTTATTGCAAAATGCCATGGCCTTCTGAAAGGCCGACTCCAATATATATGGTGAGGAGAAAGGACCATGGACAAATTCTTTAGTGACATTCGAGTTGACAAAGGTTATAGAAGGATGGGCATGTCTTGATCTTGGCATGCCCAAGTTTACTCGCATTTTGACTGACCTTGGGATTTCCTACATTCAGACTGTGGGTGTGCAAACTGTTTTCCATCTTTTGACAAACAAGAAGAACATATGTGCCTATATCCGACTCCCTTAGTCTCATGAGTGGCCTTTTGTACGCAAGAATTCTTATTGTAATATACACAAGGAATACTCTTACTACTGGTGTGACCTTTCTCTGATCGAACTGCAGTACTATGAGCAGCCACATGTCTCTGTGCATGGGCCCTTCTGACCCTATCAATTTTATCTGTGTCTAACCACCCGGCAATCTCCCCCTGCTCCATACAGCATAGCAGGACTTCATGTATGGCCTTTGCAGAGGACCAAGAAAAATCTGTGGCATCTTCCAATAAATTCATACAATAGTCTAGCATATGTTCTTTAATTTTGCTATCAGATTCCTCCATTGGATGGGAGACAGTTGATTGTATGAAATGCAATCTTTATTTTGACCAACCAGAACATATTCATGAGGCCATTTAACTCTTTTCGAAATTAACACATCAACAGAACCAACTCTCTGTGACTTAATTTTATCAGTACCGCTTTTGCCCTATCCGCCAGATGCAATAGTCTAGCCTGCTCTTCCTTTTGTATGTAAGCTTCTTGTCTAAGCTTATCCGGAGTTGGGATCTGATTGCCTGCCAAACCTACACTAGTCTCCCCTTGCTGATGACTAGGCCTGGACTGTGTGACAGCCGCTTTAGAATGCTTAACCTTATTTGATGTTTTGACTTGTTTCACATCACCGGTTTTCTTATAAAGTTTAGGTCTAGTACTTCCCTCAATAACAGCCAAATGGTCCCCAGATTACTCAGTTGTTGCAAAATGTGCCTGTTGATATCATTCTAGGCAAACTGAATTATTAGAAATACCTTGACTTGCAGGGCCCTGCCCCCATCCAGGGAAAAGCTCAACATCCTTATTAACCGGATCCGACAATTTTGATCTTAATCACTGATTAAATCGGAAACATCAATATCTGAATCACTCGAATCAGTATGCTCAGATTAAAAAACTTGCCCAGAAGTTGAAGGTCTAAGCGCTGCCATGAAGTCATTACTAGCAAGCTGGAGCTGTATAGGAATACTGCATTCTTTCTACTTTGACCTCAAATTATATCATTTATCTTCCATATCAACATTCAAACAATAAAATTCTAAAATAAACTAACAGCAAATTGAGCTAAAATAAAAATATTCAATGACAAAATGGCAGAGGTGATTCACTGGAGGGAAGGACAGGACCCTACAACCAGTGAAATTAAAGGTCAACAATTATGTCACCTACAAAAAGTTAAAAGATCTGAGGTAAATACGATTTTAAGGTGGAGGCAGGAATGAGAGCTTGCACACCCACATGTGCAATCACACAGTGTAATTCCTTGAGCCCCTAAGATTTTTTTGCCCAATTACCCTTGATTTCAAAAATCTCTACTGGTTTCTGGTAAAACATAGTATACAATTCAAAATTTAGCTGATCACATAAAAAATTTAAAACATAGCCAAACATGTTTTACCTGAGTGAGATGCTGCATCTGTACACCTGATGTATTCGCCCAAACATTACGTGGCTATAAGTTCCTTCTTTTGACAAGAAAGGTCACAAATCCCCCCAAAAAACATTTTCAAACTCTTTCAGCCACTGTGGGCAAAATTCTAGGAAGCCTCATCCCTTCATATAAGAATAAGTCCATTTCTAACACCCTGGTGAAGCAATTCAAATTTCCCACTTAACATCTACTCTCTCTTTTGCATTGACAAACCTGGATTATCGACCAAGAACATCTTTCTACTATTACTCTTTTGCTTATTCTGGACCTGTATTTACAAAGATTCCTTTTCTTAGAATTAGTCTTATTCTTAGAATTTTTTCTTAGAATTGTCATTTTTCTTAGAACAATTCTAAGAATAAGAATTTTCCTATTCGCAAAGATTCTTTAGAATCTTAGAATTACGCATATTCTTAGAATTTTTCTAAGAATGGTTTTTATTCTTAGATTTTTTCTAAGAATAAAAATTGCTATTCACAAAGATTCTTATTCTTACAATATTCTAAGAATTGATTTAAATCTAAGACTGGCACATATAATGCTTAACTTAAGAAAAATATTTGTTTTGGTGATTATAGTGCAACAACTGATTGCAAATCGACATCCAGAACAGAGTGTTGCATATTAAGTTGTCTATTGTTTGTACTGAAATGTATATTATTTCAAAATTTCTGACTTTCTGTTCACATATGCCAAGATCTGTATTCTTAGAATTTTTCTTAGAATTACACTTAGTTTAAGAGAAATTCTAAGAATTGCATACATTTCATTTTACTTCTATTCTTAGAATTATTATTAGCTGAGAATTATTTTTGAATAGGATTTTATTCTAAGAATAAGAAAATTCATAGCATAGAATATTTCTTAGACTTAAGTGTTATTCTAAGAAAAATTCTAAGAATCTTTGCGAATACATATCCTGTTGATGGTTTAAAACACTTAGTTCCACCTGTGAAGGAGATATTGCTCCTGTAAGATAATGGATTACAAATAAAATAAATGGTATTAACTTTTTAAAATGGTATGTATAAATCAGGATAAAACAATCGTTCTGTCTGGTGAGAACTTTTCCTAAACCAATGTGCTGTTGGGATATTGTCCTGATGAAAATATCATTGATAGGAAAATGCCCTAATGAAAACTCGTCAGGCATTCCTTAGAATTTATCCAATAATTGGACAAATTGTTGTACCCATATAATGATTAACGCTCAATTATTTACCAAATGACATGTAATTACCCTATTGCAAGTCCACAGAATTTTGATGATAATTATTGGCAAGTGTATTGCCTCTACTGATGAATTATCAAAAGAGAATGAATAAATGTATGAATCCATTCAAACTTGCCATGAAGCTTATTTCCCACAAAATGGGTTGTTGGTTCCCAAAAACAGTCAATAACTGTTATCTGTTGGTTTTGAAACTGAATGAAAATCTGTTCATTTATTTATTTATTTGGGGTTTTACATTGCTTTAAACACTGTACAGGTCATATCACGACGGGCAGTTGGAAGGGCAGAGGAAACCAGTACATACAGTTTGTTAGGGTTCTATACTGTAAACTGCTGACCAACGGCAAGCAACTACCAGCTTTCCCACTTGCGGCCATGCTGGGGATCGAACCCCGGCCTCAGAGGTGGGAGGCGAGAGTGTTACCACTCTGCCACCGTGGCCCCTAAAAATCTGTTCAAAACAGCATATTAAGTATACAGCTTAATCAAGTTGGCGAATCTATGTTATATTTTTTTGCTGATAATAATACTACTAATAATATAGTGCAAAAATGATAAAGATCCTCTAATGAGCTTGCTACAGTAAGGGACAGTCCAAAACTAAGCAGAGGCCAGTAAGTGCCCACCAGTCAGGGATGACTATGATGGTGGGTGTGCCAATTGGAACAGGTATAGCTTGAATTGGCTTGTGAAATGGAGATATTTATTGAGATTAAACGATTAGTGGAAGCCTGTCCAATTCATCTAGGGCAGCCATGACAAAACTACACCTGCCTACTGCCTTTTTGGGTGGATCAACCAAACAGATAGCCTATTCCACAAGTGAGACTGGTAAACTGCTCGACTTGATTAAGGATAACAAATATAGAGATTTAAATTTGTGGCCTTAAAGTAAGGAGGTTATATTGACAGCATTTATCAGTAAACTATACAAAAAGGATGAACAAAATGACAACCACTTGTCAGAAGAGGGGTTAGCAAAAAAGACCTTCCCATCATTTTTGCATTTTGCATCTCCCATACTATTTATACATTCTTACCACTCGGCTTTGATAGGGGTGTGTTCGTGTCCGATATTTTTTCAAACAACTTCCCAAGTACATTGTTCATTGTTACCTCAATATAGAATTACTAGTGGTAAATAATTGTAAAAATAAAACTTCTGAAGTATATTTTTAAAATTTTACTACTCGAAAAGACCAAACATATGGACAAAGATATTATCGCGTTGGGACTGGTTTCACAAAAGGTCTTAAGACTTAGCCTGGACTAAGGCTATGTCAGATACTTAAATCAAAGCCTTTTGTGTAAGTTAAGTCTATGGACCTGAATAGATTTTATAAAGGGTGAGTTTACCGAGACCAAGCTTATCAAATAACCACAGTGTTTTATGTATCATGTGACCCATTTTATAGGCATAATATTTTACTGGTGACATATATTCTTTATTTAAAGGAGATAGGCAAAGAAATTAACTTGAATATATTTGAAGTTGTGATGAATGTACATAAAAACACAACCCAGCAGGCTCTGTTATATGCAGTACACAGCTTTTTATCTCTACTCTGAAAAATAATTTCTTTATCCACACACAACTGGCATGAAGGGGGAAATTACATCACTTTTAGCAGTCCCTCACACACTAGCTGTGGATAGATGCATATTTTAAGGCAATAGTTTCATAGTTTTATCTCTTTCACATCAATAAGTTACATTACCTATTTGAAAAATATGCAATGTGTTAATCAGATTTTAAACTTTTCTACATTCTACTTCAACTTAGTTTATAAAGATGTGTTGAAAATAATTTAAACTTCATCAAGAAAGATGTACTGTTTTGAAAAATAAATTGACAACAAGTTGTAATATAAGAGAAAAAAGACATTGAAAATACTGATGCTCTAAATAAAATTCCATAACTAGTAACTTGTAAGGCTGCATCCATTAATATGCAACTAATTATTTATGAAAGATATAAGCAAATTATCTTATTCAGGTCAGATATTTTCAGTTTAGACTTGTGATAGTATTTTATGTTATTTCCAACAAGATAATTAATTTTATTCAAGCTCCAAAAAGGATATTTATTTGAATATCTAAATTATAATTATTTAGGAAGTGGCTGGGCTACCATCAATGAAGGATTTACAACTATATATTCTGGTTTGTGGTAGCAGTAAATACAGTTTTTTTTGCTAAGCAGTCAATTTGAAATATAAATTTTCCAAATATTGTTATGATATTAAAATTGTATGTTGGTTTAATGTTATTACATCAACAATGTCGCATTTGGCGGTAACATTTGATGAAAATTCTGTTACTTTAATATCAATACATTTACACAGGACAGAGTCTGTTTTTGAATAACAGTTCATATCTGTGTTGAAAGATCGTGAAAGAACTATATTATGGTTGAGTTCAGCTCATTAAATTGAACACAGTGGTGAACAGAATATAAAAAATGGACCAGAAATAAGAAGTTAGTGGCCATTTAACTTGAGGTTCAACAGGAAAACAAAATTACCATGATTACTTAGATTCTTAATTATCTTACATTTAAACCCTATTTATCTACCTCTGCTGCCTTCAGATATAAACTACATGAGAACTCGTGGCTTCATGTGGAGCCATGACCATTTAGTTTTTACATATTGGAACTATTAATGAACCAGAAATGATCAGACAAGTAATGGATAAAATTGTTACCTTTGTCCCTAAAGGCTTGTAAATGTACAAATAAATGTGAAGCTTACAAAACTTTGGTAAGAATTTTACTAAATTTTACTTCATATAAACATTACTCCCTTCTCTTTTAACCAGAAATGAATCAGCTGGGGATTATTATCTTGACTTCTTTCCAAATATGTTTCATCTAATGCATCAATCGATTTCTGTGGTTTAAAACAACAGACTTTTAAATATCCATAAAATTAAGTTCTTTTGACTATATGCCTTATCAGAAATCATATTTGTAGCCATTGATAATTTGACTAAGTTTTAAATCCAAAGGACTCAAAAGTTATACTGGCCCAAAAAGTTTTCAATTTTTGTTAAATATTTTAAACATAAAACTTGTATATCAGCTTTAACGTTTGTTAAAACACAAGAAAGGGGACTTATATAAATGTAGACCTGTGTACAGTGATAAACTGGATCATTGTAAACAGTATCTACAGTGATGTAGTTCAACTGAGGAGGGATTTCACACAGAATGTACACACATTCTCTGCAGTGGAGATAAAAACCTAATTATCTGTTGCATTGTGTACTCTCTTCCAGAAAGAGCTTAATAAATGTGTTTCAGTGCACAAAAGAAGTTGTGAGGTATATTACCTTTGGTTTAATAAATTTTCTTTTCCTATTTCCTTGAACTCATTTGTTTATCTTTTGTAAAATACTGTTTTTCAATGGAAATCTTTAAAATTACACATAAATGTCCAAAGTCTAATTTCTAATTTAGAGAGGTATCCTGTATGTGTATAGGCATTTAAATTTTTGAAGTGAGAAGATTTACAGGGGACAGTGTTTGTTTACAAAATTAAGCTCATTAAGATAGATTTGGCCAAAACTTTGACTTACAAGCTTGGTAAAACATTCTAAGACTAAGACCACAAACTTAGCTTGAGTTTAAGATAAAAATGTTAACTTAAAGTCTAAGTCCAGGCTAAGCCCTTCTGTGAAATCTACCAATGGTCATTACTCATGAAAATGTTTAGAAAGTTTTGTCACTCTGGTAATTGTTCTCATGAATAATCCCCCCAATAATTGCTCAAAAAAACTTACTTTGTCTTTCCTCATAATAGAATTGAAAAGGATACTTAGTGTTGGGTAATTTTAATATCATATACTAGAAGGTACTGTTGAGTTCAGACGTCCGCCAGTTGGGATTTCCAAAAATTCATGACTTTAATCTGGATCTTTTCCAAAATATATAATAACTTCTTCTGTTCCTCTTCTGTTACCAAGAGGAAAAATATATCAAAAAGATATCTTCCTACTTCTGGAAGTTTGTGAACTCGAACGCCACCATTCGCTGAATATCCACTGAAAACTGTATCTTAAAAATTGGCTTTGTTTTTGTATCCAGAATATAATGTAGATCTTTCTTAAATGTAAGCAAGCCCCTGACCAAACATAACTTACATAAAGATAAATATATTTTTAGCTTTGGGGGTTATCACAAACACAGACACACAGATCAATGAATGCATCTAAAAATATAGCCTCCTTGGTAGACGGGACGCCATTCACCTAATAAATAACTGGTATCGCCTACAATGGCCTTCACTTATTAATGCTGCATTCTTTGGCATGCTGTGAGGTGGTGTTTATTACCCATTACCGTGACATACTTATTTATTTTTACTGCATTTTTTATGAGTTATAAACTTGTATGTGCCAGTTCAGAATAGCAAAAAAGAATGAAGCATTAATCTGCCATTTATCGGGAACCCTGATCATTATATATATTCAATAATTTAATTATTTATATCACTTTAATACATGTTAAAATTACTTTCACAGCATGAAATTAAATTTCAATAGCTAACAAAAAACGTAATATTTGGTTTGATCATTTACATTAAAATTCAAAATCACATTTTTAGAGTTAATAGAAGATCTATAACACTTAAAATAACACTTAATGTATATCCATACTATTTAATTATTATGTGATATCATTATATAGTTAAAGGGGATATAATGTTAAAGTGTGTAATAATTGAGTTGAGCAGAGTTAAAATTTTCTCCATTATTGCTTGGTGTAACTATGAATACTAAATGTCCATAATGGTTGCTGATACCTGACCATTATTGCAGAGTAAAGTTGTCAGGGCCACCAGACAACCTCCTCTAAGGTAATAATACTGTATCAGTAAAAATATTAGCCAGAAGAAAGTTTCAAGAATTTTTCATTTTTAAGAAATTCACTCAAATTAATTTTTACTAATGGCTAGATTCTACCTGAGATATTAAAACAGATAAATTTTCACCAGGAATTTTGAATATCTAATCTCATTAGCTAAAATAAATGCCTAGTGAAAATTTCAACTCTTGCAGTAATCCCATAATAATTACCCCTATAGCATGTTGCTAGTTGTCACTAGTTACAACACATTGATTATCAGGTGTGGAGTTTCATTTAGGTTCTCCTGCTGTGTGATTACTTTCATGATGAATCAGATATTTATCATAAAAATGATGGATTTTGGACTCGTGATAAGTTGGAATTATCCGCCAAGCTCTTTATCAATGGCATACTAAGGTCATGAATGTCAATGTAGCTCTTGTACCTAATTTATTTCAAAGTCCATTTGTCTTTTCAGCCATTTGCAGCTATTTTAAGATTACTAACCACTGAATTCAATAAAATATTGACATATTATCCCTTTGCTGTGTGGATGACTGTAAACTTCAGTGATGTATGTCATTGAAGTAATAATGTGACAAGAAAATTAAAAATGATAATATATCCATAACTCAACTTCAAACCTGACATTTACAAAAATTATAACAAGCACATTTGCATAGTGCAAGATTGATGAAGATCCTCAAAGGCACTGGAATCCAAAAAAGCACAGTCCAAAAATCTGACGGAATGGTAACCCAGTAGGAGTCCGCCAGGGAAAAAAGGAAAAGATTTCTATTGTAGTGGATTGACTAGTCTAAACAGGTAAGTGTTGATTTGGCGTCTAAAGCTTAGTCAATTATGATCAGTCACTAAGTGGAGGCCTGTTCCATTCCACTGGTGCAGATATGACAAAACCAGGTCTGTCTATTGCCTTTCTGAGATGGACTGAAGAAAGTTAGTCTTTTTTCCATATATCAGACTACTAAACTTGATTAGAGATGACACATAGGGGGTTAAGAGAAATTTATGGCTTTACAAATGAGGAGGTTGTATTTGAAAAGGATACAATATGAAATAGGAAACCAGTGAAGTTTTTCTAGATAGGGTGTGAAATGACTCATTCTGTCCTATCTGAAAACAATAGGGCAGAGTGCATTTTGAAATTTCTGAAGTTTAGCGACACACCCCTTGCTGACCCCATATAGTAGGGAATTACAGCAGTCTACTCAACTACTGACCATAGCATTTGCCACAAGAACTACAGATTATGAATATAAAGAAAAATATGAAGATAGCCTATACTAATATGTATAATATTTAGAAGCAATCTTAGAGTGCATACCTCCACCAGGGTGTGTTTCCGAAAATTCAGGATATTTTCTATCCATAAGATGATCCGGATCTTTTTCAAAGTGTAATGAATATACTATAGAATGAATTTACAGATTGAATTATAAACACAAATACACATGTGTCTGGCCTTTCCATCATCTGTATGTATTGTCTGCATAGAGATACAAATATTTGATTCCGTTAAGTTCTGAAATAAAAGATTGGTCAGATAGCTTAACAAAGCGGTGTCTTTCCATCATGTGAAATTAAACAACTTGCAATATAAGTTGTACTATTAAAATAATAGCCAAAAAGATTTAAGTCATACTGATATCTTTGAAGTACTTTTTCAAGAACCATTTTTGACACTTTTTGATACTGGGGAAGATACTTCGACCAGTTCAAACTATTATCATGAGCTATATTTCTCTTCCTTTGGGTATTACCATTAAGAGCGCCATATGTCTTAAGCTTAAAATGTGGATGTCCTAAGATACTGGAAATTGGTTGAAAATCATCAAAAATGGTTTCCAGTCTTAAAAAGTAATCATATTTTACCTGACAAATACTACAAGTCTCTGAAATTGGGTTCCAATGTCGATCATTATATATTCCATTGTGATTTGTTATGTCAGACAAAAACTGTTCAAAACTCAAAGATTTTTCATTAAGTATTTTAATATGCTTCTTTACTTTATAATATTTCAAGATTTCTGGAGTATGGTCAGCCATACCTCTTTTAAAATTGACTACATTGTAATACGCAGAAACCAATCGATCCATTGGATGACGCACAACAATGAACTTTGTGTGGTTGTCATAACCATTTGGCCATGTCTGTGATAATTTTATTGATAATCCAACATCCCTTCTAAGCTGATGTGCAGCTTTGGCAGTACGTGGTTTCTTGACCCTAGTCAGATTTTTCTCTTTGGATTCATTCAAATCCATCCACACAGCTTTTACTGTTGAGCATCCACCTTTTGATATTTCACAATAAAGCAATTTGTGCCATGAATCAACAACAATCCTATGGTGGTGATAATGTAGTTCATTTTTATATTTTAAACAGTTGACAGACAAATGTTGTAGTCTTTGTTTATTCAGGCATGCTGTGTCACATTGATCATTTGTCTCAATTATTCTTTTCTCGTCTTGGAGTTCAGGCTGAGGTTGACGAAGAATGTTCTCAGAATAGTCAGCTTTTTTCTTCAACTGATGTGCTGCAAAAATAAATTTAAAAAAACAACCGTTGACAAGATCAAATGTTAGTAATGTTTTCTAAGTCAATATCATTAGCAAGAATTGTAGTTTATATTACAAATCTGGACAAAGAAAGATTTTGTTTAAATCACCAAGGATACTGTTGCAATTGTATTAATGTGCTTTAATAATCAGATGTTTTGATTATAAACTAGGTATGTTGTAATAATTAATAATTCCTGTCACCTGTAAGGGGAGTAATGTCATGCCATTTCAAACATGGTTATGCTAACTTTATAGTGCTAGCATTTGACAATTTAGAATTTAGACAAAAACAACATTATTTTAAATATATATAAATATCAAAATTGCTGGCATCTCTTTAAGCATCAGTGGCTAATGCATGGGACTGCAACATATATTTTTGTCTTCCATTTCAAAACATGATCCCCTCCAGTTTTACAAACTAACTGAAGATCTCCACTTCAAGGGAACAAAACATGATAATAACAGTGCAGAGACGATTTTACTGTCTTCAGTTTAATTTTTCGTTTTTTTTTTGGTCTCCAGACTTTCATGAATTGTAAAGTAGTGTGAGGAGTACCTGTTTCCTCACTGAGCAGCAATGGGCTACGTTAGTATTTGGATGGATGACAGCCTCAATGCACTACTCGTGTCTCTTGTGGCTTTACGGCTCACACTATTAGAACAAAACGCCCTTTGGCCTAGTTTACCTTCTAGCAACAAATTGGTAAGCTATTCTGGTCATTCTAGGTGTGTTCATATTACACATTCTGTGTCCCACAGCAATGTAATTGTTGAGGTGTAGGTTATTTGACACTTGGGTTACTTTGTACTATCCTTAACCCCATGTTTATTATGGCCTAGTTTTACATAATCCTGGATCATGGCTGACCGAATTAGGCAAAAACTAAGCAGTATTGGACAAAGGTATGGTCTGGTCTAAGCCATTTTTCATTTGGTGTTTATCTGGGCTAGCCCACTTTAACTTCAAGACAAAAATGGGCAGAGCTTGTTACTATGGAAACTCTGGCCTGTTATACCAATAAAGATGCATGGTTTATGTACATCTCTTGACAACTGTGATCATCACCATTAAATCAGATCTCCATCTGTGTATTTGTGTATTTATTTTTATACTCAGCACAATATCTCCATATACTACTCAGAGCAATATTCAAGCATTCCAACTGCACACGTACAGTCCTAACTGACAAGTAACTCACATTCCCCTAACTGAAAGACAGAGGCTCAAGGATGACCATTTATCAATGTCCTTGAGGTTCTTTAGCCTGCCACTGGAGATAGGACCCAATGAGAGAGGACCGCCATTTTAAGTGGTCATCCGAGCCACTAAGTATCTGCCTGTACCTGGGTTTGAACCCACGTCCTCTGAGTTCCTAGACAAGTCTGTTACCTGCTAGGCCACAGTGGCAGATATCTCTTACATCTCTTACAAACTTCCAGCAAGATTGTGATACTGACAAGTGTTCATCTTTTGTGAATATTTACACAAAACTTAAATGTGAAGTTTAGAGATACAACTACTAACTTTAAGATTTGGTGTACACAATATTTCATTAGACATTTAACGAAATATAACCAATTGTGCCACACACTGCATTGAAATGTCTTCATGTAGCTTAGTTATTTAGATATTAATGTTTAATTTAGTTAAATTGCAAAAGAAATCAGTTAAATTTTATTTAATTTTTTTCTGAATAACATTAGAGGTGATGATCCATTGTGGTCTCGAGCATTCTCACATTGTTCTATGTTATTTCACCCAAAACAAGCCCTCAAACAAACTACAAGGAATTCTGGGAATTTACAAGATGTTTCACAATTGTTGTGTTAATATATATCTGCTGGTCAAGTATTTCCATTAATACATAAAATGCATATATATGTTTGTTATGTATATACATAAACTCAATTGTTGCAAAATGAATTCAGGCAAAAGTATCCAGTTTTGCATAATCAATCTTGAACTTTCATAGCACTTAATCTCCGTCATTGATAGACTCTAAGGTCTAATGACACATAAACATAATGAATACTAGCAGGTCCATTGAACCAAGCCAGGTCATACCGTAGAAGGTGAAAGGAGTGGCAGGTGGAATGGGGCCATACGGTGGCACTTCAGAGAGAGCTGGGCCGTATTCTACAACAATAATAAGATCATTTCTCTCTTAGGAGTAAGTATTTCTTACATTTTAAGTAAGAAATCATGAAACTGACCATTCCTAACTTTTGTTTCGCGAATATAAAGCCCAAGAAAAACTTACTTTGATCTAAGGTCACCTAATCTAAGTATTATTGTGGAATACACCCCTGGGGACGTATTCTGCAATAATACTTTGGTATTAAGTCCTTGGTGAACAACTTCTCCGCAAAGAATGTTTCATGAGTGGGTGCTTGTATTCCAAATAGATTGGTGGAAAATTGGTCAATTAAAAATGTGATTTTCACTTACCAGAAAATATAAAATACAAAAACAATATTCCTAGAAGGAATAATTTAACAGAAGGTTTTGTGTTTGTCCCTCCTTCTGACGTCATTTCTCGTTGGTTGCTTTACCTAGTTTGATTTCACAGAATATTGTTTTGTCCAATTGTTAGAACTGTTTGATATATTTCTGCTTCATTTACTTGTGGCGCCATCTTGTTATCACAGGTAGTTTTTCACTGCCATTTGCCACAGTCTATCTGGAATAGAATAGAAATTCATTAATTTCATCATTGAAAAAAATATAAAAATCACTGAGAGCTCCGACATCCACCAAGCAGCTCATAGCTACCCCTGTTTATTCCTGTTCCGGATCATAATTTGTGGAATTTTACTAAATCTGTTTCAAAGTAAAAGTTGGTATTTGACGTCCCAGAGTCATACTGGGGCAGGTCTTCAGCATTGACACTTGTTTGGGTCGAACATGCATAGGGGTAACAACCCGTGATTAGGTGCCAAACTTGCTAACACACTAGACAATCAAGGATCTGGTAGATCCATTTCAAACTTAGGTGCATGTTGGACACTATCTAGGGAGTTTACTGTATTTTTGCCAAGTAATCTGATAATTGATTATAGATATGTATTTACTGACCAAATCAGTAAATACACGTATTTACTGAAAATTTTCAGTAAATACACATATTTACTGATTTCACATAATTACTGCAAAAAAACCACTTATTCCTATCTGAAAATGATAAAAGATCCTTCAAACAAACTCCTACATCCAGACGTAATCTGGATCAACACAAAAACAGAAGTATCTGTTCCTGGTACCATTTGTCAAAATTTCCTGAAAAGTTTCATCAAAATACGTCCATTACTTTTCCAGTTATTTTTGCAAAAAACTAAAGGATATAAAACTAACTATCTATCACCACCAAAACATATATACCATATCATATGTTGTTATGCTGTATTACATGTGTAAGGTCTGTGTATTTATTTATTTATTTGGGGTTTAAAGTTGCGTTCAACACTATATATGTCCTGTCACCACGGATAGTCTTATGGGCAGAGGAAACCAATACATACAACTGGTCAAGGTTCTTTATTGCAAACTGCCGACCATCAGTAAACCCCATATGACCTTTTTACGGTCTGAGGTTTGAACCACCAACCTCACATGTGGGAGGCGAGAGTGTTAGCACTATGCCACCGCGGCCCAATAAAGACTGTGTATGACAAGCAATAAATATTAATTCACAAAAAAAGAAGACAAAGAAACAGCAGAATCACAGACTTGTTCTAAGTCCAGTAATAATAATAATAGCAATAAAAATAATGAAATTATAACATTTATAGCTTTTTGAATAAAGGTTTTCCTTTGAAGCAACATTTAAAACCACAATAACTCAGTTAATTTATTTCAGTGTATTTGTTTTATAATTAAGTACCCCAGATGGAGACACTTTAAAATTCATAATGAATATTTATGAGAGGAGCATTCACATTGGAAATATGCATATATGCTTGGAAATCATGTACTTTACTTCTAGATACTTTCATATTAAACTGATAAATATTGATCTGATTGCTGTAGATACATTAAAATATATACTGGCTGTATTCATGGCTATTTTAGCACTCAGACAGTGCCTACCCCTCCACTTCAAAGTTACAACAGCTACTATAGCTTATCAGTGCAAAAATACAAAATTCTTTAAAATTCCTAGATCCAAAATGGGCAGTGAATAATTCTTCCTAAGTGATACATTTGATATGATGTCAAGTGGCAATCCCAATCATAATGATCTCAGGTATTTTAGTCAGATAACTTAACTCTTCTACATACCTACATTTAATTTACTCCAGCATCATTACCTCAACAATTACCAAAAAAAAGATTACAAATATTAATAATTGTTTACATGTTTTACCTTTTATGAGTCAACGTTCAATCTAAATAACAATAACTTGACATACATATATCCTTTATGTGAACAATCCATTTGTTAATCATATATTTTATTCCTCCGTAATCCATTTATTTGTACCTTATTCTTAACTGAAAGCATACCGACTCTATTTAGTCTGTTTACACAGCTAAAGGTCATATACTTCAAGCCCTTCTAACAATAACTCATGACCATAATTTATATCACATCACATGTGTACCATGTAAGGCAATTAAATCCATAATTCCCTGGGGCGGATTTCATGAAGGTCTCAGACTTAGCCCAGTCTCAGGCTGAGCCACTGGCTCAAATCTGAGCCTTCTGGCTCAGCTAAGTCTTTGTCTCAAATGATTTTCCCAGAAGGGGTCTCAGTTGAGACCAAGCTTATCAAATAACCACAGTGGTTTTCTGTGTCATGTGACCATTTTTTGTAGTCAAAATATTCTACTGATGGCATATATGTTCCTGGTTTGACACATAATATCTCTGGTTAAATACCATTTTGCAATGGGAAATCTTGTAAACATGTAAAAACACCGCAAGACTACTTCAGGGGGTTGTTTTATATACTTGTACCCTATTTTCAGCCATTTCAAATTTTGAAATGAAGAAAGAATTATGGCGGCCATATTTGAGCCTTTGTTTACAAAACTTAAGCCCACTTTCTACCAGTCTCAATATTTGAGCCAGTGGCTCAGCCAAAGCTGAGACTGAGACCTTTTGTGAAATCCAATAAGGCTGAGCCCATGGGCTCAAGTAAAATATTCCAATAATTTGAGACAAAAGTCTCAAGTTTGAGCCTGAGACCGGGCTAAGACCTTTCGTGAAATCTGCCCCAGTTTCCTTCTGGTGAGTGAACAGCGACTGCCAATAACTAATAAATAATAGCATAAGCTTTTGTCCACCAAAACTGCATGTTTTATGCATACTTGTAGCCTTGCTAACAGCTCAAGTTTCTTTGAAATCAGGGAAAACTTTCAGTTCAGATTATGAAGTTTCAGTTGATATAATGTACTCAAATATTGACTTTTATATTGGCATACTGCTAAGACTAAATTGAGCCTATATCTCACAACCTATATGGGTGCTTTATGACAACCAAATACCTGTCTTCACATTTGAAAATTTATTTATTTGGGGTTTTATGTCGCTTTCAACAATGTACAGGTCATATCACAACTGGTAGTTGGAAGGACAGATGAAGTCAGTACACACAGTTCATCAGGGTTCTGTACTGTAAACTGCCGACCAACGGCAAGTAACTACCAGTTTTCCCACTTGAGGCTGTCCCCGGAACCGAACCCCGGCCTCAGAGGTGGGAGGCGAGAGTGTTACCACTCTGCCACCATGACCCCTCACGTTTGAAAAAGACATGGTACAAATTTGAACCTAAAACAAGGCTAGCATATTTGTAAAGCCAAAGGAGGAACCAGTTCTCTACCACATTGTGATAGAAATTGACCCTGGACAAATAAAAAGTAATGAAAGACAAATCTTCAATGGGCTAGCTGACGTATTAATCTAAAATTTACTGACATGTCAAGACTGGCCTATATCAGTAAAATGGTTTGTATTTTACGAAAAATAATTATTACCTACAAGGATTGTTCTTCCATATCTTCGCATAGACAAAAGTGAAGTTTTAGGATACAATAAACTTGATAGTTTTAGGAGACTGTTTACTCCAATTTAAGTAACATAACATGTAGGATATGATCCCCCACCCATAACAACTGGGAGAGTACTGTCAACGTCATGTGCAAAGAATATCCCAGAAAAAAATCATTAAATGGACACATCAAACAAGTAAACCAATGGGCAAACAGGTGTGGTGGTCTGGAAGAAAGCTCTGTGGAAAAATAGAGCTTGCAGAGAAATAGCTTTGCTCGATATTGAGAGATAGAAAGTTAATAGTGAACACATTTTAAAATACATATATAGTGTGTAATATGCATGCAAATAAGGAATTTCATCAGAGCTTCTGTTTGTTTTGTTCCACGAAGAAAAAGTTTAGGACTGTCCAGTTAAATATTGACTTTTATAGGCGCCCCTCTATATATAGCAGGCTTTTATGGACAATTTGTTTGAACATGGACTTACTTTATTTATTATTCAAATAATATGATGGATAATAAAGGTAAAGCATCTCTCATTAGCCAATTAGGATAAATATGTCCCTCATGAAGATTAAAAATATAATACTGATCCTAGACCACTCGTATTATAGTCTTATCTTCAATTGTTTTTTTTTACATCCAGGAGAAAACCCCTCACTTGAAAATATCCCAGAAAGAAAGTCCCCAGAAGTATTCCAGTCAAATTTCTTCTGTGGAAAAACATGTTCTTAAACAAATGTGATGGTGCTTGCTCTACAGCCTTATTTACACGAATCCAGGGAAAAAGGTTTTCTGTGAACAAAGGAAATAATCCTTTTTTGACACAGATAGTTAAAGTTAATATTTACATAGCGTTTTTATATGTATATCATAGCATATTTTATGTATTATTTGGGAAAAAGGTAATATATTGGAGTTTATAACAATGACAATCAGGGATGAAACGTAAGCCTTTTATGCATGACAATCTGAAAAGCAACAGAGACTGGAACATTTTTAGCTAGTTCCTGAGGAGAACCCATTATCCGACTGTGAGGATAAGACTGGCTAAGGATATTAACCCTATATTCCTTATTGAAATCACGTGATTGATAATAAAATTTCCAATAATGTTACATTTTAACTCATTGACCTGAACCACTGACAAAAAATTTAATCCAACCACAAATACGTAATTTGTGGTTATTGAAATTATTGAAAGTAATATTAATAACTGATTGGCAACTGCTTGACGCCATATCATGGGATGAAGAAACATTGTATACATATAATTTGGTTTTGGGAATTGTTGTATACAAATTATGCCAAGTTGGGAGCTGATTTCAAGCAAAAATCATATTATTGCCACCTTAAAGCACTAGAAAAGGTTAATTGGTTTGAATTAATGTCTTTAATGTCTATTTATAGCTTGCACATGAATTTGTTTTTAATCAACAGAAACCCACACTATTATGCATAAAAACAAACAGAAATTAGCTTTACATGTCCAAGATGTGCCAAGTTATGGTGGGGAACAGTAGAGGTTGCAGATGGACAGAGGGACAGGCTAATCAAGGTACATACCGTTCACTGCTTTACCCATTTATAAACAGAGAAACAGAAAACGGTAAAGCACCCACTTCCGTTTTACTGTTTTACTGTTTTAAGGGTTTGAAATACTGTATTCTTACCCTTTTCATATTGACTCTTTATAATTAGAAAAACTGTATAAGGGTCAGGGTTTGAAACAGAAAACGGCCCTTTTCCCTTTTACTGTTTATGGTATATTTTGGCCTCCATAGCTTATTAAGTGAAGGAGCTGAAGGTCATGACCCTGGTAACCACATTTGGCTGGATTGTGACGTCACAGTGCAAAAATTTATACATGTGGATGGGTTTTAAAGAGTTTATGTTGTCAAATAAATGAATTATTCCAACACTGCTTAATAAATTTCATTAATATTTGGCACATGGATGACACAAAGAATAGAAAGTATTCCAACTTTATGGTGACCTTAAACTCCTGACAATAAGTCTATTATAGCAACTTTAAAGCTACCACTTGCAGGGCTAAATTTTAAAAAATGTAGTTGATAAATTTTAGTTATAATTAGTTCTTAGATGCTATTTGGACCTTGAAAGATGTATACTTTAGGATGGCCTTAAAATCTAAACAATAGCAACTTGTGAATGACTTTAAGGTTGCCGATTCAAGGGCAATCAAACAGAAGTGACTTCAGTGTGTTCTATGTATATGATTGTGCATAAATTCTGGGACAGGCACCAGCAATAATTTTTTTGCCAGTCTATAGTTAATGTAAGATTAATATATACTATTTAAGCAGAGTTTACACACAACTAAACTAAAAAGTGTTTTAATGGAGTAATAAATTCTGGTATTTTTTTAGACGAGTGTTCTGGTCAAGTTGCAGATCTATAGATCTTGCACTGATTGAGTACTAGGAAATTTTACTTAGTACTAAGCTTATAATTTGCAAACTATAGCTAAACTAAACTTCACAAATGACACAAAAAGCCCGAAAAATATAGATATTTAATACAGGTGTTCGACTGCAGCCAACCGGCTGGTAACTATGCATTTTTTGAGAGTCAGGGCCAATGTTTACATGGTCGGTTGCAAGTTCCCGGCCTGTCAGGGAGAGTCGGTGAGATATCAAACATGTTTGATATTTGTACGACTATTTCCGACCCTTGTATCTGACCCTAATTTCAGCCCCTAGCAAACAGGCCTGTCAGTTAACTTAAGTGCCTGTTGGTTACTCTTCCAGGCTTGTCTGTAACCCTTCCAGGCTTGACATTATCTGCTGATTATTACTGCTCATTTGCAGTCCATTTCCAGCATGATGTGAGGTAAAAATAAGGTTAAAAATTATGTCAAGAATGACAAAGAAACGTAGCAAGTGATTATAGTTTTGAAGTTAACAGATAGTGAAGATCCATGGGTATGCTTCACGTAATTGAGAAACCTTAAAAAGGGGTTTATTTTGTTACATAATAAACAAATTTGGGGCATATTTCACCAGGGCATTTTTTTTTTAAAAGTTGACAAACTATTTGAATCCAATTACAAGATGTTTTTTTCACTATGAAAACCCATAAGCAATTTTCGGGAAAAAAGAGGATCAAGTGTCGACCAATCAACAAATCTAAAACTAGGTCACCAGTAAATATTTGGATCCTATCACGTGACCAGAACTACAGCAAGTTTATTACCTTCATGAGAATAGGGTCTTTCCCAGAAGCTCGAAATTGGAGTATAAAAGGCAGCAACAAACAGAAGGTTTTCATTGTCACGTGAGATATTGTTAGAAGCACATCTCTCCCTGCTTCTTTCTACAGGATATAACATTTTTAATGAACATTTTATATTTTAAATGACTTTTTCCTTCATAAATTGAAGCAGATATACATTTTTATGTATATTAAAGCAAAAGCGTGGAAATTGTGATTAAAATAACAAAAGAAATATATTTTGACATTTTAGTCACGTGATGGGATCCAAATATTTATTAGTGACCTAGTTTAAGAATTGTTTATTGGTCGACACTTGCTCCTCTCTTTTCCCCAAAATTCATCAAAAACTGTCATTACAACACTGACTTCAAGTCTGGTCATGGGGTTCTGTATGTTTCTCCAGCCCTATCTGTTTGTCAGTGTGGCTTGTCTGTTTACGGCTTGTTCTGATAGTTTCCAGACCTGTCTGGCAGAAAACATCCTGACCCCACGGCAGGTCGGCCTCTAGATCCAGACAAGCCTGTATGTTTCACGTCCTATCAGGGAGTTGAAGCCGACCCAAAAATTTCATGCCCTTTATTTTTAGTTTTGTCCCCAACCCCCCAACTTTTGCAACCAACCTTATAAAAATACAGAGTCGTTGAGTCGGCCTCCAGTGGAAACACTGCATAAGATAAAACAGTCAGATTTATGATCGCTATAAGATAGAAAACATTGCTGTACAACTGTAAGACAGGTTAAAGGTCGCTGTAATGTGGGTGTTCCTCTGGGGCTGACTTGTAGTCATTTCCCATCTTGTTTTATTACTTCAAGGCTTGTCTGTTTCAATTCCAGGCTTGTCCTTATCACTTTCAGCCTTGTCCCAACATGAAGGCGGCCGGTCTTTTGCAAACATAAGTACTACTCATTTGCTGTTCATTTCCAGTATAATGTGAGGTGAAAATATGACAAAAATATCTCAGGAATGACAAAAACAGTGTAAGTGATCATTATTTTGAAGTTTACAGATAAAAAAGGTCCACCAGTATTCTTTAAATAATTGAGAAACCTGAACAAGTGTTTTATTTGCTCTCATAATAATCAAATTCTCAGCAAATTTCACCAGAGCAATTTTAAAAGAACAGTCAACAAACTATCCCATCTCATACAGAGACACAGTTTCTGGGAAATAAAGAGGACCAAGTGTCAACTAATCAACAAATCTAAAACTAGGTCACTAGTAAATGTTTGGATCCCATCACATTATATAAGAAATATACCAATGTATGTCTGCTTCAAGTTATGAACGAAAAAGTCATTGTAAACATAAACTTTTCATTAAAAACCTTTTATATTCCGATTGTGAGGACTTTTCTGGGAATGACCATGTTGTTGTTGTGGTCACATGCTGAGATCCAAATATTTAATATTAACCTATTTCTTGATTTGTTGATTAGTCGACGCTTGAACCTTTTTTTCTCAAAAATTGCTTATGGGTTTTTACAATGAGAAAAAATATTTTGTGATTGGATCCAAATAGTTTGTTTTTTTAATTTCTCTGGTGAAATAGGCTTAGAATATGATTATTATGTCAATAAATAAAACACTTTTTTAGGTTTCTCAATTATTTACAGCATACGTGTGGACCTTTTCCATCTGTTAACTTCTAAATTATGATTACTTGCAGTGCTTAGGCCAAGACATGAAGTGGCAGGAAAAGCCTGTTACCAAGGTGGAGCATAGATCGAGAACAAGACTCGGGGAGGGTCAGTGAATTATCAAACATGTTTGATATTTTGCTGACCCACCTGAACAAGCCTGGAAAATGCTACTGACCCTACTGACTATGTAAACATTCATGCCGACCCTCGAAAAATCCTTAGTTACCACCAGGTCAGGCCCCAGTGGAATACCCACATTAAATAAAAGTTCTTGGAATAATTCGATAGTCCTGAACAGGGCTAAAAGATGCTAGCCCTAAAGCCTGTCATCTGATGTAAATTAAGAACAAAAAAAGTTTTCTTAATGCATTACATATTGTTTCTCAATTATCAGGGGCCGTTTTTGAAAGAGCCAATTTGCTGAGGGCAAATTTCACAAAGGGCCAGCTCCCTAGTATGAGTACTTATAAGATCCTATATATCCTTTACTATAAGTATGCTTGTCATAGTTTTGAGGAACAACAATTATTTATATAAAATAATATATATTTAAAATAATAAATTTACACCATTTTCAGCTAGATGAAATATATGCTAAAAATTCATGTATAACTCCTGAGGTGCCTCATTGTTGCAACATCTTCATAGAATATATAAAGCACACTGTTTTGTGACATCACTAACATGAGTGACGTCATACACCTTTGAAGCAAAACCACAAGTATTCCATCTGATCACCACGTGGCTGCCAACCCCCCCCCCCCCCCATGCCTTCCCTGTCCAAAACCAAATGGGCCAAAAATGGGTAAAAAGGTAAAAATGTTTAACATTAAATAGTAAAAAAAGTGAAAAAATTGGTGAAAATTGCAAAGTCAGGCAAATTACTTGATGACCTATGAATATCCAAGTACCTTGATATTCGAAATGTTCCAATGATACTGTACATAAATATCTTACAGCTTACAAAAACAAAAGTAATAACAAATGTCTAAAGCTCCCTGTTTACGGGTACTTAAAAGGTCCCATGTCTCATTCATTACAAGTATTTATGTCATAGTTACTCTGTACAATTGAGGAAACACCATCGTTTAATCAGGGGGCATTCCGTTAATTTGTTTTCCCATTTATAAAACGGAAAACGGAAAATGACCGTTTTCCTTTTTGTGTTTTCCAAACATTCAAAACAAAAAAGGAAATAACAGGTGTTTCTCATTATTGGTCTCTATGGTTATCTTCTGGAAATTGGTTTTCTGTGCTTTTTAAGTTTAAGTTTTTGTACCAATGAAATAAGGGTAAAGGTCCATTTTCTGTTTTGTTAAAAGCCTTTGTATATTTTTCTCATTTGTTTTTTTCTTAGAAATAATAATGAAAAACATTTGAATTTTGCTTTTACAGGTTTAATTTCAAAAAAAAAAAACATAAGTGAAAAGTACACACTTTCTGCACTTTAAGTTTAAAATGTATGAATGAAAACCTTGAAACTTTTATTAATTTATGACTCCCTTTGATTGGCGACTTTCTTTGTCTCTGTGGGTGGGGCTTCTGGGGGCCAAAATGTTCACCAATTAGCCCCATGTCCTCCCCCTTCCCTGTCACTGAAGGATTGGTATTGTGACTTGGGAATAATAATTTTTATATGATCAAAATAACATACCATTCCAATGCTATATGATAGGATCACTACACAGTTGGTAAGTGAATATCTGAAGGTTTTGGGAGAACATTATTTTATAGTGACCACAAGCCCCTAACAATATCTATTATACCTGTTTGAAGATTATTAATTAGACAAACTGTTTTAGGGTCAAGATTTGAAACAGAAAACAGCCAATTTCCTTTTTTTGACTGTTTATGACATATTTTGGGCCTTCATACTTTGCTACATCCAATTATGTGAAGGTCATTTCCCTGATAATCCCAGTGGTCTTGATTGTGACGTTACAGTGCAAAATTTAAAATATGAATTCTTTTAAAGATTTATTTTGGAACAAAATTAATTATTCTTCAAAATTGCTTGATGTTTTTCTGAGACATAATCATATTAAAAACACAGGTACTATTGCACAAATGTCAAAGCATAATTCATAGTACACTGTATTGTGACATCATCAAAAAGTATGACGTTACAGGTCTTTGAAGTGCCAATACTGACTAGCACGTGGATGCCCCCCTCCCCCCAATAACATCCCACTCCATCTGTGGCTTCTCTAATTTGATTGACACCTCAATCATCCAATCGAATTCCTAGGTGTCTTATTGATTTAGTTCCTCGTGAATCCTATTTTTATTCCTTGCAAACTCAAAAGGAAAAAGGAAATACTGTGTAGTTTCCATTTTCCTAATATAGTTGCCTAGATCTAATAGAATAAAAATGAGCTGAAATTCAATAACATTTTTGGTTATGTGTGGCAAACTATAAAGGGAATTTGTACAATTTTTCTTGAACATTATCCCATATCTTATTTTTTGTTTGCATGTTTTATCATTTTAAGAAATGACCTAAGTACAATAGATAAGGAGAAAAACAACAAATAGGAAATCAGAAAAGTATACTTTTCACTTATGACCTTTTTCTATTTATATATAGGATACCAAATTAACGGAATGCCCCCTGATTTCGTTTGTATAAATAATCAATATTTAAAATAAACAATTTCCATCAGTTATGACTAGTAGATGAAATTATACACCGAAAACTTATATATAATTGCTGAAATAACCCATTATTACTAAGTCTTCATTCAAAATATCAAGCACAATGTTGTGACGTCACTAACACTGACACTGATGTCATAAGCCTTTAAAAGCATAACCACAAGTGTCACTTCTCACCAGCACGTGGCTGCCCCCCCCCACACACACACTTTCCTCCCCCCTCCCCCTGAAAAAAAGACAAAATGGGGCAAAAATAGTAAAAGAGTAAAAAGATATTACATTAAACAGTAAAAGGCCTGATATTCACTGGTGCTTTATTACAGCGTATAAACTGTTAAAAGGTGATTTACACATTTCCTTTTGACTTGCTAGAAAAGTCTTCATTCAAAATATCAAGCACAATGTTGTGACATCACTAACACTGACACTGATGTCATAAGCCTTTAAAAGCATAACCACAAGTGTCACTTCTCACCAGCACGTGGCTGCCCCCCCCCCACACACACACTTTCCTCCCCCCTCCCCCTGAAAAAAAGACAAAATGGGGCAAAAATAGTAAAAGAGTAAAAAGATATTACATTAAACAGTAAAAGGCCTGATATTCACTGGTGCTTTATTACAGCGTATAAACTGTTAAAAGGTGATTTACACATTTCCTTTTGACTTGCTAGAAAAGAAAACTTAGTATCTAACCCTTTAACTGTTTCAAAACAGTAAAACGGAAGTGGGTGCTTTACCGTTTTGCGTTTCTATGTATATAAATGGGTAAAGTAGTGAACGGTATGTACCTTGATTCAGGCTATAGGATCATCGGATTCTGTTTATTTTTAAATGAGCAAATTACCTAAAAGCTGGCAGTCCCTACCCCCAAGACAGTAACACAACACAATGCGGGTACCATTTATTATAAATATACTAGAAATATATAGTTACTGCTAAAAATTATGTACAAATCATGTAAAATATGTAAAAATTTCATAAAATAATAGATACATGTATGTGGAGCAATGTAATCAAGGTACATACCGTTCACTGCTTTACCCATTTATATACATAGAAACACAAAACGGTAAAGCACCCACTTCCGTTTTACTGTTTTACTGTTTTATGATTTTGAAATACTGTATTCTTACCCTTTACCTTATAACTAATTATAATTAGGAAAACTGTATAAGGGACATGATTTGAAACAGAAAATGGCCCTTTTCTGTTTGACTGTTATGATATATTTTGGCCTGCAAAACATTAAGTGAAGGTCATGTCCCTGGCAACCATAGTAGGCTGGATTGTGACGTCACAGTGCAAAATTTAAACATGTGAATGGGTTTACAGAGTTTATATTGTCAAAATAAATTAAAATACTCCAAAACTGCTTGATGAATTTCATTAATATTTGGTATGAGGATGGCACAAAGTATGGAGCATACTTCCACTTTATGGTAACCTTAAACTCCGTACAATAAGTCTATTATAGCAACTTTAAGGTTAGCGCTTACAGGGCTAATTATAAAAAAATACTTGGTGAATTTTAGTTATAATTAATACATGGTCGTTTTATTTTACTGTATGCTGTAAGTGTCCCATTATTAAAATCAGTTTACTAGTTATATCGAATAATTATTTGTCAAGTGGAGTGGAAGAATTTATTTTCAAGATTTCCAGGAAAACATTTCTGTTTAAAATATATTTCCAAAATAAATCCCAAATTAAGTGAAATGAGGATTTAGCTTTCTTATTATATGCAATATTTATTCTATTTAGCAATTCATCTTTGGGTTTGGGTCCTGTTTTTGAGAATATTGTTTAGCACTGTTTAACTTAACTTAACTAGCACTTAACTTCTGTTTGCCATGGGGTTTGTCTCTTTGTCCGTCTGAACAAGTTATGTTTGGCATGGGGTTTGTCTGTTTGTGCGTTGGTACAAGTTATGTTTGGCCTGGGGTTTGTCTGTTTGTGCGTTGGTACAAGTTATGTTTGTCATGGGGTTTGTCTGTAGCAAGCATAGCTCATTAATTGTTTTAGGAATATTTGGTAGTCCTGAAAAGGACTGTTTGTTAGTCCTAAAAAGGACTGTTATAGTTAGTCCTGAAAAGGACTGGTTACTGCAGCAGGAGTTATATTCTACCATCTTGCCAGGCCACTGCTCCCTCATTGTTGAAGTAGTCCTTCAGGTAATCCCTCTGTCTTTTGGCTTCTCTAGCAGGGTTTCTGTCTTGGCCACCACCAGCAGCACCACCAATCAATCCACAATCACCAGGCACATCATCATCATCGTCCTCCCCAGGCTGCTGACCACCAGGTTGACCTTGATACTGGCTTCTCAGTATGTTGTGCAGAACCACACAGGTGAAGACCACTTCCTGACTGTTGATGGGGGTAGTTCAATGGTGGTCCTCATCACCCTGAATCTTGACACCAGGATGCCAAAAGCGTTCTCCACAACTCTCCTGCCCCTTGAAATTCTATAGTTGGCAATCCTTTCCTCTCTGGTTAACATCCTTCTGCCATAGGGCTTTATGAGCCAGGTCTTCAGGGATTATAGGAGCTGGGTCAGGGAAGCCTATCCTGCCATCTTCAATCCTCCTCTTCAGCTGAGAGACATTAAATATCTGGCCATCTGAGCAAGATCCTTCTGTACCTGCATACACCCATCTAAACTTATACTGTCCATCTACCAGGGCCAACATGACAATGGAAAAGAAGCCCTTGTAGTTGTGGTAGAGGGCTCCAGTGTTCTTTGGTTTCTTCAGGGCCACATGCTTCCCATCCAGGGCTCCCAGGCATGTGGAACATTCCTCCTGATCCTGAATTCCCTTTCCAGTTCTTTCCACTCATCTGGGGTAGTAGGACATTTGAGGTACTCTCTGGTGAACTCATCCTGGATGGCCCTGCAGACCTCTGGTAAAAACTTGGAAATGGTGGATCTTCCAACCCTGAACTGACAGGATAATGATGTGTAGGACTCTCCAGTGGCCAGATATCTGATGGTGAGGGCTAACTTCTCCCCAACACTGATTGGTGCTCTGTAGTTGGTGGCCTGCCTGGCAAGGTGTGGTTCCAGTCTGGTCTTTATCATTTCAAAAAATTCTGGGGTCATCCTCATGTAGTTGGTGAATCCTGGAATATCTGTAGCATACAGATCAGCCATAATGTTGTGGTAGGCCCCCCTCTCCTCTCTCCATGGCCTGACCCACATGTTGTGTGGGTTGATACCTTGGTGTCAACTAGGTCATTCCCTGGGGAGAACCTTAACTTTAACATTTAGTATGCATCACCATGCTGTTTGTAATCTGTTATTTCATTGGCCAGTGTACTTTTCCTGGCCTATTGAATTTCAACCCCTCTTCCATTTGCATCACACTTTGCCAAGTTAGAATTAAGGATGCATACTAGATACTATTCATACTATTCATAAATAAATGTTGACCATATTGTCTGTTATTTGATGGAGATTAAGCACTAAAAAAATATTGTTATTGCATTACATATTATTGTTTAATTTAACTTGGAGCGAGTTGCTGAGGCCTGATCTGTCCAGCTCCCTGTTTATGAGTACTTATAATGTCCTGTATCTCCTTTGTTACAAAAATGCATGTCATAGTTACAATACAGGATTGAAAAACAGCCATCGTTTGTATAAAATTACGTATATTTAAAATAAATCATTTACATCAGTTCTGGCTAGATTAAATTACATTGACAATTCATATATAATTGTTGAAATGAATTGTTTCAAAATCCACATGGAACATATAAAGCACACTGTGTTGTGACATCACTAGCATGAGTGACGTCATAGGCCTTTGAAGTATAACCACAAGATTCACTTCCCACCAGCACATGGCTGGCCCCCCTCTCCCACTCCCCCCAAAAAAGACAAAATCTGGCAAAAATAGTGAAAGAGTTAAAAGGTATTATATAAAACAATAAAAGGCCAGATATTCATTGATGCTTTATTACAGGATGTAAACTGTTAAAAGGTGCTTTACACATTTCTCATTGACTTGCCAGAAAATAGAATTAAGTATCTAACCCTTTAACTGTTTCAAAACAGTAAAACAGTAAAACGTAAGTGGGTGCTTTACCGTTTTTGGTTTCTGTGTATATAAATGGGTAAACTAGTGAACGGTATGTACCTTGATTCAATGTATTGGCTTTGCCATAAGAGTCTATGTCCATCTCCATGACTATGCTCCAAAGTATTTTAGCAAGCATTTCTAATTATACACATTATTACAAAAGCTAAACTATGCACATTCTGTTATTGCTAAAGACGAGATTTGACCCCAGTGGTGGCCTATGACCCCGGCAGAAGGAAGGTCAGGGCAAGGTCAAGTTGAGGGACACATGGAACTACCAAATCTGCTATAAGATTTGACTAAGGAAGCCCAGCCTCCCTAAACTGCCGAAGAGAGAGGAGACCAGAGGGGTTTACAATAAAACATAACTAAGAACCTTTAATGTAGTGGGGAAATTAAAGATAATTAAACATATAACTGGCCCTCTCCATGGCCAAGCACGTTGACCTTGACTAAGGTCAGAAGTGAGGGAAGGGAGGGTGGGAAAGTTTTCCAAGTTAAGTCCTTGAAATCAAGTTTTGAAGTGATTTGTATTCCCAGAAAAAACCAGGACAAGCCCAAAGTGACTTGGGCCTAGCCAATAGGTTGTGAGTATTTGAATGGTCACTGGGGCAACCTAGAAGGGGTCTTTGAACCCCAAGGTCAGTTATGTAAGGCTGATGCAATATTTACATAATCACTAGACTGGGTGCCTGGCTCTTGGGCAGGCTGGTTACCTGACTGGGGATTTAAGGTACCCAACCAACAGACTGCCTTGGGAGGAAGGACTGACACCTGGGTCGCCTGGACACCCCAAGCGACAGTCCCTACCCCCAAGCCAGTAACACAACACAATGCGGGTACCATTTATTATAAATATACTAGAAATGTAGTTACTGCTAAAAATTATGTACAAATCATGTAAAATATGTAAAAATTTCATAAAATAATAGATACATGTATGTGGAGCAATGTATTGGCTTTGCCATAAGAGTCTATGTCCATCTCCATGACTATGCTCCAAAGTATTTTAGCAAGCATTTCTAATTATACACATTATTACAAAAGTTAAACTATGCACATTCTGTTCTTGCTAAAGACGAGATTTGACCCCAGTGGTGGCCTATGACCCCGGCAGAAGTAAGGTCAGGGCAAGGTCAAGTTGAGGGACACATGGAACTACCAAATCTGCTATAATAAAAAAGCTGGTTCATTGATTTACATCAAATGTTTATAATATGTGTGCTTGATCTAAAATAGAACAGATTTAATTTTGGAAATGATCTGCAACAAATTCTGGAAAAAGGATTTTTATCGCTGCACTCATAAGCAATCATGGATCTGTTGGAGCTTGTCTGAGGTCTGCACCCTACAAGTGCCCTTGTTGTATTGTTTTACAAAAACTAAGAATTATAAAATGTCGGTTACAAAGGTATTGTAGCTGCAAAGCAATAAATTATAATCCAATGTTTGACACAAGATTTACATTACCACAAGTCTGTTTTTGGTCTCATTTCCTGAAAACATAGCTGGCTTTTTTCAGAAGGCGTTTTTCACAAGGCTTTCTCCTGATGGGATTTTGTCCTAGTAGGAACTTTGATGATGGGGACTTGTCCGTAATTTGACTCTCGCTTGTCACATGAAAAACAAGCCACAACACCATACACACAAACAACCAAACACCCATTTGATATGTGACCACACCCAGTGGTAAGAAGGTCATTACTTTGTTCTCAATAATCATGATAGTCACATTCATATATCTTGTAAACTTTTAACAATAAAAAGGTTTCAGTGACTGTCAAATAATAAAGGACTTATAGGGGACCATGGCATGGTAAATACAAAGAGTTGTGCATATTTTAAGCTTTATCACAATAGAGAATAAATGAATACAATCTGAGTCTGAGGGACCAGGATTGTGGGTTTGGTCTTCTTGCTTGACAAAATTTTAAAAATATGCATTGAGGGGGTCGTTTACTTTCATTATCCACCAATTTTCTTCATTAATAACTGAAATTAATCTATATTTACAAAACAAATGGAAACCAGAGCACATAGAGAGTGCATACCTTCCCCGGGGCATGTGTGAGTTTTTAGAAATGGTTCAATAATAAGAAAATGGGAAGATCCGGAAAATGTGAAAAAATGTTCAATCCAGTTGATTATCTGGATCACCCTCAAAATTTGATGGCATTTTCTTAGTTTGTTTTCATGAAGATCCACACAGTAGTATTTGCATAATCCTGCTAACAAACAAACAGAAAGGCAAAAGAACAAACAGGCAAATATACTGTTGTGAATACAATACCTCTTTGGAAGAGGTAAAAATTAGTCCTTAAACATTGCCACAGTAAAGGGCACCAGTGAAAATATAACTTAAATTTTTAACTTGAGATTTCTCGGCCATTCCTGCATGGAGTTCAAGACAACTAAATAAAATAGAAGCTCTATAAAAGTACTTTTCTAATGATATATAAATCATACTTGTATGCATTATTACAGGTACATAGTTTCAAGAAGATTGAAAGTGCGCACATGTTATAAATTTGTGATCCTAATTACGTAGAGTAGGTAAGAGGGGGGGGGGGGGGGGTCAAATATGCCCCTGTCTATACTTCCTAGTATTCAGGGCCCGTATTCACAAAAGGTCTTTGCCAGGGCTTAGGCTTAAAGTTGAGTCTTTTGTCTTAACTTTTGCAGAGAAATTGCTAAGACTTTTGTCTTCGTCTTAGTGGTATTCACAAAGAAGTTAAGACCAGGCTTAGGCTTAAATAAGGGCTTAATTTTAAGACTGGTTGGTAGTGGGCTTAAATTTTGTAAACAGGACTTAAATATGGTCGCCATAAACTTTTCTCCACTTCAAAATTTGAAATGGCAGTAAATAAAGTATAATTATACAGAACACCTCACTAAAGCAGTCTTTGGGAAGTTTATATGTGGTAACAAGGTTTTCCATTTCAAAACAGCACTTTTCCTTAGATAAAATGCATTAAATGAAGGATATATGTCACCAAAAGTATAGTTTGAATAGAAAAGTAAGGTCACATGATACAGAAAACCACTGTGGTTATTTGATAATCTTGGCCTTAGCTAAGTCACCCTTTGTGAATACAGTTTTAACACAAAACTTAGCTGAGACAAAAGTCTTAACTTTAAGACTGGATTTAAGCCTAAGACCACCTGGCTAAGTCTAAGACCTAAGTCTAACAAATGTTGACAAAATAATATAAGTATGAAGGATTGTTGAGATAGAGAGCGTTAAACTATTTAGAAAAATGCAAAGTAGCCAATTTTATGTAATGTGTGTTTAAAACAGGCAAATGTATTAATGTTAGGCCATATTAGAATTTGTTTATTTCTACTAACATGCCAATTTCATTAAAACGATATACTTTATAAAAGCCGTTTCAAAACAATTTAAACATTGACCAAATATTTTTAAACCCTATCTTTTTGTTTACTAATCGTTACCAAGAAATGTTTGTACTGTAATATTTAAAACATTTTATGAACATGCTCTACACAAAATTTATTAAACATTTGTAAAATGACTGGAAACATTTTAAAAAATATTTGTAGAATAGTTGAAGAAACAAAGGTTATGCTGGAAATGTTTTTTGAAACATTCACCATGAAATGCTGTATATATAAAGCACTTAAACGGCGCTTGTTGGCAATGTTTTGCATATGTTTGCTCTGAAAATGTTTTACAAAGGTATAGAAACAACTAGATTTCATACCCACCATTTTAAAACGTTTGCCGTCAAGTGTTTTGAAAACATTCTATCACAAATGTTTTTGTACCCATATTTTCAGAATGCAAAAGATCAGAAGATGAGGGAAGACATGGAACAGTCCATGGCGGCCATATTTGTTTAGAGCTTGTATATAATACTCCTTTCACGCTACACGCAGTATCACCTATGGTAACCCATGGTTGGTGAAACGTTCCTGTCCTTACATCACCAAATGCAACCTTGTGAGTCAGTGGCGAACTGTCCATTACATTGCGAGTCCTACAAAATTTTAACTGTTTAAAATTTCCGCCTCTGAATTTCATACCATTGGCAGGCGCGGACGTATAAATTTCTTAATACAGTGCCCAGAGAAGGACAAGTTTCTGTCCCGTCGTCAATTGCTATTGATATACTGATGGTACGCAATGGCGAGGGACAGAGCTCACATGTATCTGTTTGCTGTGCAAAACTGGAACTATCGGAAATGATTTCATTTACTTTAAAAAGTCCTTCTTATGTCTATATAGCTGTATCCAGTTTACAATACATATGTTATTAAGCTAAACTGCTTTTACAGGCCAGGAATTTCTTTTGTGGCTAACTGTGTAATGTTGAAGGTTTGTTTACATTGAAAAAATAGGCTGAAATACAAACATGCCAGTATGATTGGCATTGAATATTCGTGAACATCACATATACATAAGTATTAGAATTCAAATTAATAATTGTGGTAATAAGTGTACAAATATGCCTTTCAACATTTACACAGAAAACAGGTACATGTGAGCTCTGTCCGTCGCCATTGTGTACCATCAGTATATCAATAGCAATCGGTGACGGGACAGAAACTCGGACTATACCTAAACATGTGGTCTACGGTCTACAAAAGGTTGTGATTTAGTCATCTTTCAGTGCAACATGGTGACATAAAGTGAATTAAGGTATTGGTCATTTGCCACATGTTTGTCCAACAGCTACCAAAGGTAAGTTGAGGTTGCTTCTCAGTGAACAACTAGTACTGTCTTTCAGCTGTTATTGGCAGTTAAAAAACTGCATCCAACCAGTGGCCGCCACTTGTAGTATGAACAACTTGGACGAAATGGGGCAACCTGGAGGCGGTTGCACCGCTGAGAAAACCTTTTAATCGCCTGTAGTGTGAAAGGGGCATTAGTATAGCTGTCATATAATTAACTTAAGATTCCCTAGGCTCAAGGTCTCCTTGATACCATCTATCTTGTCCCTGTTTTGGCACTCTTTTGGCTTTTGTCAGGTTGCGGCCTTTCTTATCAGTTGATATCAAATGGAGGGATCTTTAGTGCCAACTTGACTTGGAACTGACCTTGGCCAAAGGAATTCCGGAAAGTATGATCATTTGCTTTACACCTAATTTGTAATTAATAACATTTGTAAACGTAAACCCACTGCTATCATATGAGCAGTGACAGTCATAGTATATTCATGTTGATAACTTAGTCAGATTACATTTATTGCTTAGTAACTTCATTTGATCGCATGTAAAAGTTAGTGTAACTGTTGTCAGGTAAGAAATAACTTATGAATGTTATAATTATATTTAAAGACTTTACATGTTTCATCTGTGCATTGGACTTTTTTGCAGAATTAGTTTTATATTTTACTATTGTTGATGTACTGATTAGTGTAATACTAAACTATGCTTTGTAGTGCGTTGTTTGACTTGCTGGGGTGGTGAGGACTGTCACTAGTGATGTCCTGGCATCACGTTTGTCAGTCCTACACCCCAGCGAGAAGTTACTCAGTGCAGTGTGACTGCAACTTACTGGCCCACATATATAATGTCCACCATATTTGGTTGTGACCCTGGTCACTTAGGAGATGCTTGCATAACATGGCAAGTAAGTCACTTAGTCCACGAATTGGTCAACAGGCATCACTTTGAAATAACTGTTGAAGTGAACACTTTAAAATTACTTGCCTAAAAAATTTGCTGTATTTGTTTTTGACACCCCTTGTACTCACCGTAACATCTAATTGATTAGCAAAGTTAAGATTACCTTTTCCACCTGATGTTGATATCTCAGAAGTTCTGTTCGTAACATCTATATAGCAATACTCTCTTGTAATCTTTGTCTGTGTATTGGTCTCTACAAGGCTGATAATATTGTCACATGTATTTACCTAATGCCCCTGTTCCACCACAGGACTAAGGCTCTCGATAAAGGTATTTTTGAAATCAGTTTTCTAAAAGTCCCAGACCGTCTGCTTGAATCTGTTTGGATCTGTTTTAAAATCAAACATGTTGGACTTTTTTAGGACTGTAACTGATCCACTTTTGTCCCAATGAATTCTCAGACCCAAAATAACCCAATTTTATGTTGTTTCAGACTTCCTGGGACTGTTAATGCCAGGTTGGCTTTGTTTTAGTCCCAGAAGGTCTGGACTTAATTACAGATCTTAATTACAGATCTATTCCCGACCCACCATGGAAAATAAAAATAAAAATCGGCCATCCAAAATCTGTTATTAGTCCCAGGAAGCCTGAGGATGTCTCAGACCAGTTTGACACCCAGGCAGTATGTCCCAGACAGGATCAGTGTTGAATCATATATCAATTGTGGCTTAATCGCCTCTTAGTTGGGGAATGATCGTGAGTTGTCTGAGAAGGTCTGAGGCTTCTTGAGAACAGTTGCAGAACTGGATCTCGATTCCATTGTCCCAACCATTATTCATGTTTTTGGCACTGAGTCTTAAGGATTAAGGGTCGGGGGACCAATCAGGGCTTAATCCTTTGGTGGAACAGGGGCATAAGAACTACCAGTGTCTTCAATACTGAGAGCATCGAATCTATTTGCTACAGGCACATTATAGTACCCACCTGTGACAATATCACACCTTTTGTTTGGGGGGGGGGGGGGGGGCTTTCTGATTCATACTGTTTTTCACACCAATTTGTACATTTCTTTTTACACCAATGGGGGGGGGGGGGGGGGGGGGGGGGGGAGGGGGGGGGGTAGTGGGGGGGGGGGGTACAATTTTGTGAATGTTTTATTGCTTGCTTATTCTATACAGCTTTAATGTTTCTGTTATACACCATTCTAGTACGAAACACTTTTTTACCAATAAATTGGACTGAACAGGTACTGCATTATTTCGTTGCTGCAATTTTTTTTTGTTTTTCTTTGTATTATGTACACTCTTTTGCTGGATGGCCACCCTGACAATGGAAACATACATGTATATACTTTCTTCCCTCACTAATGAGTTCTCTAGAGTGACTACGAGTCACAATTTGGAAGAATTTGCTAACAAAACCTAGTTCTTTAGCTTTGCCAAATTTGTTGCCATTTGATCCATAATTTGAATTTAAAGCCCCAATATTTTTCTGAGCATGAGCTCTTCTTATTCTGTCCGAACACTGAGTATCTTTCCATGTCAGTTTACCATATTCCATTATGCACAAAGCAACCGTGTGTGCAGCTTTGGCTAATGCCCAGGAAGAGTCCTCCAATAGGTCTGTTTTGTACTTTAACATCTTATTTCTTACTCCAAGATCACTTTCATCTTGTACAATACACGCAAAATCCAAGACCCATTAAAACACATTCAATTGATTGTAACATTGCCAGGATCTAGTGGATCCTGACAACACCTGATTCTGGGGCCATGGAATTTTAAACTTTACCATTGCATCATCATTGCCAGATCTTTAGATTTTAAATTTACCTTGGCAGTTTCATTGATGTGTTTCAACTCCGCCATCCTGTAATGGACTTGCTCCTGAATCTTGTGGTCCTCCTTAATGAACTTTTTGAATGCCATTACAGATTCTGAGTCCAAAAAATGACTGTCACTGCTCTGCAATGTTGATGCCACTGCTTTCTGCTTGATCTTCTTACAGCCTCTTCCTGTCCGTTTGACTTACTGGCCGATTGTAGTTGCTTCTCAGTTGTAGCCAACCGTTTCTCCATTAGGTTAATTTTCGCGCTGAGATGCTTCATCTCCTCCAATAAAAAAAGCATTTATGTCTAGACAGGGGAAGACTTGTCTGCAGCCTCACCATTCACGGCAGAACCAGGCAAACTAATAGCCAAGTCACTAACATCATCATACAGTGTCACGACTTTCTGTTCTTTTATTTTCCCATTTTTCAATTTTTAAAATATCATAAAGCCAATGTTTCGTATTCTACTTAGACTTTGACAGAAAAATAAGAACAAAGAAGCACAGGTTAGGCCGTTCCTCTTAATTATAAGCCATAAACATAAGGTTGTCTATCAAAGTCGCCAGGTAGAAACACAGCCGCCACTATTCAACTATAACCAGTTAAAATCCATTGTAAAATAATGTAAATGTTCATAATACATGTTTCTCCTTCAAAAACTGATCTTAAACTGAATGTCTTCCCTCTCAAACCCAATCCATTCGAGGCTCCACCAATAGCTTTAAATGAGATGTAGCAACCAAAGGACACACATAAGTAAAGGCTACCAATCAGGGTCAAGGTTCAAATTCTATATACGAAGATATGACTCAGGGGACTGAACCCCACAGCACTATAGGTGCAGTGAAGCAAATATTTACTTTCTTGTTTTTATAAGAGAAAATAAGAGATATAAGAGCATCTGATTTTACTTTTTATAAGATTATGCATTGAATCTTCATTGTTTTGAAAACAATTTAATTTGCCGCAAAAATTAAAGGTGGAAGTAATAGACATATAACACTAAAACATGGTATAATAACATGTTGCCAAGGTAATAAACCAAGAGAATTTCTGAACAACAAAAGGTCTATTTCACTTTTGAATGTGGACTATAAGATCATATCTGGAGTTATGGCACTGAGGATGAAGAGCCACAAAGCCATTAGAGACAAGAGTAGTGCACTGTAGCAGTCACCCATTCCAGTACTAAAGTAAGCCATTGCTGTCATCACTCTACGCCACCATTCATGAAAGTCCAGAGACAAAAAAAAAGGAAAAAAGTGATCTCTAGAAGCGTGAGCCTCATTAGAGGTCACGCTTAACAGTTTTGGTTCATAAGGGAGCCTCCTTACATTGTTGGACTTTGAGAAAGCTTTAAATTCATTGGAATGCTCAATTAAAGATATTCTGCAAGCATGTAATTTGGGGAAGGACTTGATCTCTTTGTTCAACCTGCTTTATACAAGAGCTATAAGCTGTACCATAGATAATAGACATTTTACTGAATTCCTCAAGCTAAAACGAGGGTGTAGACAGAGTGAGCCTTTCAACCAATATATCTTCATCTTGGCTATGGACTCCTTTGGCTAAAATGATTGTTTTACACAGTGAAATAAAAGGCATTACACTAAAATAGAGAGAGTTCAAGTCAGGGATGTATGCAGCTAATATGTTTTTGATGACTGGCTAATCTAAAGTTGCAATGAAAAAGAGTTTCGAAATATTTCATGAATTTTATCTAACTTCAGACTTGAAGTTCTATTATGACAAGACAAATATTGTCTGTTTCGGAAACCAAGGTTCCCCCATGTACAATATGTGAAGAGTTACAAATAAGATGTGTAACATCTTTTACCTTACTTAGTATTAAAACTTGATACAAATCTCAAAATTATCCCAGATATCAATATCAACATTGAAAGTTTGATAGAAGGCATATAAACAAAGAAAATTGTCACTAATTGAGAGAATATCTGTACTGTAAAAATTGTCATTAATTGGGAAAATATATATTCTGTAAACTTTGGCCTTTCCTAAAATGATCTATCTTCTATCTGCCTTCACTGAGTCAGGACCTTGTTAAAAGAATCGAAGAGTTTTTAAAGAGCTTTTATTTGGGAAAACAGAAAACCATAGTTATCACTATGGCAGCAGCTTGAAAAATAAGTCCCTGCTGGAGATTTGAAATTGACCAACATAACTATTTTAGATTTAGATTTAGCCCTAAAGTCGTAATGGATTCCATTACTGGCGCTCAAATAATGATGATTGGCAAAGTCTATATGAAGTGGCAAACATTTCAAGAAAATAAGAAATCTAGAGCTCAGATTTACCACCTTAAATAAAAAGAGATATATATTGCCAATACTGACATTCAAACCTATCCAATTTGGAGGTTAAACGTTTTGAATTACAAAAATTTGTTGTGCCATAGACGAAAATGTGAAGGGAAAGGCTCAACTTTAATTAACAATGCTTTCGACAATACAAGCAATCTTATGGGGTATGACACTTTCAAAACAACATTTGATCTAAACGTTAACCTTGTAGACTATTATTCACTAATACAGTCAATACCAAGGTCAAACAGAATAATTCTGAGTACAATTGAAAAGAATTTAAAGAGAGGAGAAATAATACAAGTCTATGCTAAACTGTTGATCAAGAAAGGTTTGCAGACAATCCTATTGGATTTGTATTAACACAATAATGGTAAAGTGAGACTATACAATCTTATTGGATTTTTATGAACACAATAAAGGTACAGTGAGACTATACAAACAAATGGTCAGATTGTCTAAACGAAGCTATTACAACTGTAATAATGTCTGATTTCTACTGTTTACATTTTGAAGATTGCATGGTCAAACAAATTTTAAATTTTACAAAGAATTTTAGCAATGACTAAGTTCTTAAATATATGTAAAATATCAAATGAAAATAGCTATTTTTGTTAGAGAGAAAATTTCTAGTTTGTTTAACTGTTTTATAAATTTTCAAGGTATTCTAAGTCTGAAAACAGTTATGCCGGGTAGGTGATTTCAAAACAATGAAAAGTTATTAAATCATCTATGTATATGATGCGTATAAAGTAGCACAGAGTTTCAGTGCTGGGAAGGGTGTCTAATTCTTGAAGTACTTTTGATATAGGTTAACCCGTAGTTTTACTGATTGGGGAACTGTAGGGTGAATTCCTCACCTTGAATCATGAACTGCAGTGGCCTTTATAATCTCCAGTACTCAAGCAACCAGTGCATTTGAATTGGGCAGGGGCCACCTGACACTGCTCGTTGTTACAAATTTCAATTCACTTTTTCTGTGGTAGAGGAAATCTATATTTCTTGACCGGGGAACACGTGGCTGAGTTGTCAACGTGCATTGCCAGTATGGGGCGAAAAAAGAAACAAGTTGAACCAGTGAAAGAAATCTCACAGAATTCACAAGGCGGGCCTATTGCTAATGACAGTAAGCGTATAGACAATTTAGAAAATAAACTTGATAAGATTTTGGATTCTATGGCCGCCATAGAAGATCGTGTGAAGAAACAAGAAGGTCGTGGAGCTCGTGCAATTTCACCAGTGCCTTCTGCCCATAGTTCTTTGAGGAGATTGGATGACAGTGAAGCTAGACTACCTACGTTTGAGGAATTGAAGTCGGATGATAGAATTCAAGGAAAAATTCAACGCAAGCTGCACCAGTACGACAATATGGCCAGACAGGACAAAGGTAAAAGTACTGATGTATTTAAATCTGGTCGTTTCAGACCTGGTGTACACAAAGTAAAGCATATAGTTAACTGGCGGCAAGATTACTGTACTGTTTGCACTGGCCATAAACAACCTAGTTATGATGACTTATCAGTATTGCAATGGTCGCAAGGTTTTATACAGGGTGTTATTGAGGAGCCTAGTAGTACTGTTAGAAATACCATGTTGAGCTCATTTTGTTAGTTGTATGCAGGATGCAATTGAATTGTTGTTCCTGACGGCCAAGCACGCGCATGCGTTGTTCTCCAAGAGATGGAGAAAGGAACAATAGACTGGCATATTTGGGAAAACATTGACAGAATAAGGAGTAGAAATACTCAATGTATTCTAGCTTTAACAAATCAAAAAGGTCAGGTAGAATCAGCTGGTGCTTTGTAAATTATATAACAAAGGGGTATGTCGATATCAAAACCAGACTGAGCGCATAGATAAGGGTGTAACTTATCAACACTTTTGCAGTAATTGTCTTGCTAGTACAGGTAAGAAGTACGAACACCCAAAACAGCAGTTCTTGAGACTAAAAAATGAAAAAAAGGAAGGCTCAAATACACAGAAGGTTTGATTATGGTAGCAATAGTTCCTACAACGCTTATTTGACAGCTAAAAATAGAACGGCTCGTTCAAACACCCCCTTCTTGATTTGCAAAAGTGATGGTAACATTGAAATACAAGCATATTGTAACCTTAATTCAAGTGTCACAATAGAATGTGAGTCGGGTTTCGAATCTGCCAGTTTGTCTAGCACCAATGTTAATCGGATGTACAAGAATATGAATGTCACGGTTAATAGGGTTGATAATACTGGCAGTGGACGAGATTGCTCAAATACCCAGTATGGGGGCGATTATACACGTAATTCTACAGATCACGAGATTTTTTTGGAAAATTATGATCTCAATAAACTTAAAGAATTCAAACAAAGTGGTAATATGAACACCCATATAGGCAACTAATGCTTAAATGACAGTGCGTGTTCTTTTGTAAGAAATGGTAAACAAGGTATTGTAAATCTTAACGTATATGCAAAAGTGTTCTCCTTGAGTGCTCGCTATAGCACTGGCCCTGGTCATTCTGTCAACAATGCAGGTCGTATCTATAAATTAGCAAATGAACATTATGATTATAAATCTATGGCTGAACATATGTTTAAAAATAGTATTCATGACCTTTACAATGATTTTTCATCGTGTACCAGTGCTAGTGGTATTTTTGGCAATAAAACTGTTCCAAATATGGCCCACACCACAGATATAATGTGTAAAGGCAACCCCCCTAGTTGGGAGGCTAATAGCCACACCTTGCAATGCCAAGGACATTTTGTTGTGGTTGAGAACCGACAAATGTCAAATGCTAACCATAATAATTATTTAAGTGCATCTGAAGCGAGTAACTCAAGCAGGTTCACTAATATTGGTGGCTCGTATATTTCAGACAGCATTACCACTAATTATAACAATGTTGACACTTTAGTATCATATGGAGAAGTATCTTCCTGCAAACAAATTCAGCAGGAAGTGTTGCAATATGGTAGTGTGTATAAAAATGTATATTCTCTTAATGAAGGTGATAGCAGTATGGTAGTCTGGGCAGTGGTGCAGGCGATATAGTCCAAAAGGTGAATACCTGTAATGGTGAAGAATTTAGATGAAAATGCTTAATTATTAACAATCTTTAAATTCCGTAAAACACAGGCAAAGTGCCTCAGTAAATTAACTCTCTTTGGATTTAACAGTAGAAATCAATAGTCACATAGCACACCGCCTCTAATAATAGCCTCAGCCAATCCTCGCTTCTGTGAGATAGCCCTCTCAGAAATAAACCCAGTAATTGGTGACAGAGAATATGTGTTAGTGTACAGTGACTAGTATAAGAACTTCAGCCTTGAGCTGAGGACATGGAGAGAGATCGGGACAATAACAAGTGAATGAACATGAAATAGTATGCAGAGGGGGAGAGCTTAGTTTGCTCTCTCACTCGTGAGAATGTGTTGAAGTATATTTGGGACTCGTGTTTATTGAGCTAGAATAAATTGTGAAAGAGTTATCAAGTGTTTCACTTCTGTCTTTGTGACGATCCTAAACCTCTCAATAGTTGCTGCCAAGCAAGTACAGACAGAAGTGGACATAGTGGAGATCTGGTAATCCACAGCTGCCCAAGGCACTGCTGGAGTCTACCTGAAACTTCCCCCAAAACACAACATTTGGACATGGTGAGATGCCAAAGTGCTAGACAATACAACTGGATATTAGTTATAAATAAACAGTTACACAAATGAACTATAGAAGTGTTTTTGAAGTGTTTTTCTAACCGATGGCTCAACAAGATGGAAGCACGACCACTACCCGAGGACAACCACAGACTGAAGATCTTGAGGACGATGAAGTTAATTTAGTCAATCTGGACATTATCAACAGTGGTGAAATTGTGACCAGTACTGCTACTCTTGACAGTGATGTTATAAACAATAGTAATGTTATGGACAATACAGCAGCCGACTTCCTACCTCAACAATACATCCCAACACAGCACCGGCACGACAGACCAGTTCCGGACAGGGGACTTCAACCATCACAGCCACAAGCGGCAGATGTTCAGCGCAACCCTATCCACAATCCCCTGAGAACTCCCACCCTCCCACCCAAAAACCTTCACAACCATGTAGATCCCAAAATAAATTTTAGGGCACAAACTTCACAAGACAAGGAATTTCCTCAAAGATCTGACTATAATCTATTCACTCAGGCAGATTTTCCACCATTGCCTTATAGGTTTCAATCGGTCACACAACAAAATCTTGAGCTAAACAACTTGCCTTTTAAATTAGACTCATTCAGTGGCAACCCAGATCAAGATGCAGAAGAATTTCTTAACAATTTCAAACTCACAGCTGCAGTCCTGGACTGGAATTTTGACAAACAGCCAGGTATTTTTCACATGTGTTTACAAGGTACAGCTAAGATATGGTTCCAACAGCTTGACATACCTACTAGCACAAACATTAAAAAAATATTTTCTGCTTTTCTTTTCAAATTTAAACCTTTAGGTCCAGATTGGCGCAGAGAAGCTTGTTTTTTATCTCTTAGACAGCTGCCCCAGGAAAACTCCCAACAATTTGCCAACAGAGTATTAGAACAAGGCACAAAATTAGGTAAATCGGACAGAGCAGATACTTTGACTTAAGTAACTTTTTGTATTGTAATTACCAGAATAGTGAAGGGTAAAAGCAGTCATATTTCCACTACTTAATTAAAATTGTGGTGTCAGATTTATCAATTTCTGCATGATGACTATTATGTTATAAATGTAAAAGTGTATTATTATGTCAATGTTTCTTATATTCAAACACTACAGAGTAATAAGTGTGAAGGATGTTTCACTTTTTAACAATAGTTATCTTCAAATATAGTTCAGTAAAGTCATTCAGTATTCATATTGTTTACAGTTATTATCAGTTCTGTTGTATTGCAGTCAGTAATTATAGTGTTTACAGTTATTCTCCATTCTATGTTCATCTAGATTTCAGTATATCAAGTATATTTCACTTACTGCACGTCTATCTTCAGATCTTGTCAATCACTAATCCACATGATATGTGTATTGTTATCAAATGAATATCTGATATGTAATAATTAACTTTAATTTGCATTATCTGTGTATCAAATGAATTTATCAGTTTTATGGTTCACCAAGCATAATAACTACGACAAGGAGTATGATGATATATTTGGGCAGATAATATTGTTCTGTATTTCAAAAATGTATGGTATATGAAATGAATATCTTATAATTTTAAAGAGTACTCTATGTGAAGTGTGAACTAGCCAATATGTACATTTACGATGTATGCGTATAGTACAGCATTGTTGAAGTATTGACAGAAAATTTAGGTATGACATTCATAATGCGCATTAACCAATTGTTCATTGTTGCAACACTCATTATACTTACCTCTATCCTCTTAGGCCATCCGTCAGCTCTTGGCCCGTTGTTTCTTTACACACACCGCTGTGTTAGACAATTATCCATTGCAGCAAATCCAATTATACTTACCTCTATATCACTGCAGACCCTGGTGTACCATCTTGTTGGTACACCCATAAATAAATAATTAAATAATAAAAAAAAAATAAATACTTACTTCAAATTTACTTCATTGAGGCATTAGCAATAAATAAATGAATATATATTTTTAAGACGGTCTATTATAAACATAAATAAAAGTATACATATATCAAAGGGTCTATTAACAATATAAGCAAAAGCAAGACTACTTATACATTTTGCAAACCATAAATCAATAACCATATGAATAAAATGAAATAATAAAGTAATACAGACCACAATGACCCGAATAGAAATCAGTGTTATTACATTAATCATATGTCCAATTCTTACTTACCTTCACGCTTGGTCACGTGGACCATGGTCTGTGTAAAGTCTACACTTCTGGAACGGACTCCACATTCTCATATTTTCCAAACAAAACAGAATGTAATCTTCTACTTTATAGAGGCATGAATAATGTTTTACAACTTGTATAGAATAGTGGCCACATAATAGCATGTTCTACTTTCAGTCTTCATACTGAAGGCCTATTTTTCAAGTCCACTAATTTCTTAAAACTATATAGATGAAAGCTGTTTTCTGTCTCATAAATATAATATTATAGTATGTTTTTGTGTACCTTCAGAGTATGTTACAGACTGATTTTGTACAACATAGTCAGCTTAGGGTGTACTTGCTTCATATATGGATTTTAGTGATAGACAAATATTCTATCCACGTTCTGTAGCAAGTTATTGAAATTACATCCTTACAGATGATAAAATAGCTACAAGAGATGCCTCAGTTGTTATGTTTCATCTGTATTATATATACATCAGATCATTTTGGCTTGACAATTGGAGTTATGGCGCCTAGCTTCAGTTGTGCTTTCCAAATTATAATGTTCTGATGAACTTGAAAGCTGACATTTTTTTTATTAACTCATGATGTTGTAAAATAATTTTCACATTTCTTATATTCTATGACAATCATGACGTCACCTTGTATGTTTTAATCTTCAGATATTGCTTTCTTGTTCATTGCCAAATATGTTGTTTTTTGCCAATACTAATGCATTTTATTATATACTAAATGGATGCTTTATGTCACCTTACATTTTCTTATTTTCGTGCTGTTGTTGCAGATATCCCTATATCTGTTTGTGATGTCATCTAAGGTCTTATTTTACCATTCTATCTGACATTGATTCTTGTATAATCCACTGCTTTATTTGATGCTGTATAATTGCCGTAGGCACTATCTTCTTAAACAGTTAGTACTACTAAATGCATTTCAACAAAGGGTCATAACACATGCCTTTAACAGAAGCTTCATAATGACATGTCTTTTGCTTTGCATTGAGTATATTAACTCAGCTATTGCGCACTTATTGTTTATTTACACATCTATTTACATCGTTTTGGACCTCTTTGCCTTAACAGTGTCCATATGCTGGATAGCATTTTTATAATTGATACCTTACTATTAACATAATTATACATACCATATTGCTTTTTCAGTACCAGCATTACTTATGTTGCTTTTGCATTTAATTGCTTGTAGCACGACTGTTGCTATCTTTCAAAAGTAGACCGTATTTTATGGCAATGGCATATGTCAAATACAAAATATGTACAAGTACTTACCTTCTTACCAGCACTGTTCTGTTCTCATACTTTTATTCCATTGCCAGGGCAAAGATAACATTCCTCTCTTTATCTTGTTATTCTCCAGTTGTACATGCTCCTTACCAGCATGACCACGATGTCTGTAAGAATTTCATCATGAGTTCAGCAGTCATCCGCTCTCCTTTTGTCAACTAAATATTACTTACCAGAAACACCTTGTATACAGCGATGCACCCACTGTGTAGCACAACTTTTACTTACTACATAGTAATTTCATTTACTTACCTTTCTAATTTATAGTTGACCAGATTTTCTACTTTAACTGCGTCAAATAAATATTACTTACCTTTCTAATTTACAGTTAAACAACTTTTTCGTGCTAAAGGCATGTTAGCTACTCGCAATTTCTACATTCTTCTTTCATTGGTAGATATTACATACCTTACGTTATGCACATAACATTTTGCTTAAGATAATTGCTACATGCACGGGCTGAATAAATGAATAATAATTATACGAGTACTGAAGAAATAATAATAATTAGCAATTTAATAATCTGTACATTAAATAAAGAATAATTATAACAATAATGGAGTATCCAGTACTAACTATCAAATTAAATGAAGAAGAGAATAATAATAATAATACTTATATCAGAACTACAGGAGCCTAGGCTTTGTATGATCCACACTTTTTCTGTCTGGGACAAAGTTCCCTATTAGCACTGGATCATTAAGAGTGATGTCACTTTCAGTATCCAATTATTACTTTTTTATGTCTTGCTGTGCTTTACTTGTGTTATCCTTTTGCTTTGGCCAACACCATTTTCCCGTACACAGCACATAGCCCGTTTGACATAAAAAAAACATGCTAATTGTTCAGATACACCATGATACTGCTTGGCTGGGGGAGGACCTGATCACTCCTCTCACAGCTGACTTATGTATCTTTCCACTTAACTGTGACTTGGTTGGCATTGGATTGAAATTGGCCATTCCTTCTAATGCTAATACCATCATTTCACAAATAGTGTTATTCTTTGGCTATACCACTAATGCACTAAAATTTCGAAACCAAGCCACTTCACATTTAAATTGTTTATGTAGATGTGACAATTTCTGTATTCCATATTAAGTTTTCCTTGCGTTGTATCACATTTAATCCTGTATATGTACCTCTTACTTGTACCATTTTCCCTGTTAACTTTAAATTCTTTAAACTTGAGTATATTAACAAAATGTTGCCTTTATTGGCCGCAGTTCAGTATGTTTGCCTAAATGTGTCATTTCAAGAGTTCTTACCTTAATTGGTTGGTTCTCTCAATCAAGCGTTCTTACCTTAATTGGTCGGTTCTTTGCTAACTATCATCTTATTGTTCATGTAATAGTCATGTGTACCTTACTTTTACTTGTATGTTTTATTACCTGTTCTTTTCAAGTGTGACCAGTTCACTATACTTGTGTCTTTGTTATATATATACTAGTTCAATATTTACATTCCAAGTGTCAGATGGTAACAGTTGTACCAGTACAATGTATATTCAGTAATGAGGTCTATGAATTACTTCCCCAATGTGTAATGGTGAATAATGTTGAGTTAAATTGGTAAAGTTAAATCTAAAATAGGATTATTTGGTTTCCAAAATATAATAGTTCATACATCCCAAGATTATCCAATTTATTTGTAACAAAGTTGGTGTTAACTATATTTGTAACCTTTGTCATTTGTTCAAACAAAACCATAGTGTCAGATTGTAAACAATTATTAAGAAAACATGTGTAAAATGTTTAATTTCATAATGTTCTCTACCAGTACAGTTGCTTAAAGTATTTGTTTCAAGTTAATCTAAATTTACTTGTACATCATATTGTTTGCTTACCAGGTAATTGCTTTAAGATCAATACTACAAACATTCATATACAATGATGTAAGTTATTGTCTTTTAGGATTAATATGTAACAAGGTTTCCAAGTTAAAAAATTAAGTGATTTAAACATTTAGAGTTTATACCATTGTTATATGTAGCACATTTAAATTCATTTTGTGGCAGCGTGGACGTGCCATCTCTTAGCCCCGGTGTGTAATGGTGAAGAATTTAGATGAAAATGCTTAATTATTAACAATCTTTAAATTCCGTAAAACACAGGCAAAGTGCCTCAGTAAATTAACTCTCTTTGGATTTAACAGTAGAAATCAATAGTCACATAGCACACCGCCTCTAATAATAGCCTCAGCCAATCCTCGCTTCTGTGAGATAGCCCTCTCAGAAATAAACCCAGTAATTGGTGACAGAGAATATGTGTTAGTGTACAGTGACTAGTATAAGAACTTCAGCCTTGAGCTGAGGACATGGAGAGAGATCGGGACAATAACAAGTGAATGAACATGAAATAGTATGCAGAGGGGGAGAGCTTAGTTTGCTCTCTCACTCGTGAGAATGTGTTGAAGTATATTTAGGACTCGTGTTTATTGAGCTAGAATAAATTGTGAAAGAGTTATCAAGTGTTTCACTTCTGTCTTTGTGACGATCCTAAACCTCTCAATAGTTGCTGCCAAGCGAGTACAGACAGAAGTGGACATAGTGGAGATCTGGTAATCCACAGCTGCCCAAGGCACTGCTGGAGTCCACCTTAAACTTCCCCCAAAACACAACATTTGGACAATACCCCTGTTCCAGTTCAAAATGCTCAACAACTTAGTGTACATGCATATCTTAGTATAGGTTCTTTTAGTATACGTTTAGTTAATGGACATCTAATAATTCTTACAGTAAGAAATCAACAACTGACAAGGAAATCACTCCTACTCAAGCAGTTGACAATACATGGTTTTCCAGCCAAATTATACAGGCAACTAGGGCTTTTAGTAAAAGTACCGGTTATACTCACGAGTTTGGGTTTCTCCCACTTGGGAAATATGTAATTCATCTGGGCTGTGGGGCTAAAACCTTATCATCATAAGACATGAAGTCCTGCGTTCGAGAAGCTCATACAGTTGTTAAAAACACAGGTCTCTCCAATTATATCCAAGCCCGGGTTACTGTACCTTCAGGCTTATGCATAGATAAGTGGCGTACATACTTACAGCATTATGATTTAAAAATTGTTTGTGGATACTTACAATTTGGTTTTCCTGTCAATATAGATTACAGTTTATTTACGTTTGTGGAGGAAGCGGTTAATCACCCCTCTGCTATGAAAAATACTGAAGGAGTTGATAAATATTTTGAGGATGAATTAGGCCATGGTGCCAAAGCGGGTCCCTTTGATAAAATACCTTTTTAAAAACTTCACATATCTCCTCTTAAGGCCCGGTCAAAACCTGATGGTGGTACTAGGGTGATAGCTGACCTCTCCTGGCCACGCCACTGCAGCGTTAATAGCTGCGTCCCAGCAAATTATTTTGACTTTATTGAATTTCAGTTAAAATATCCAACAATAGATAATTTAGTATTAAAAATTAAACGAATGGGTCCTGCTTCAGTAATGTTTAAAGTCGATTTACAGCGAGCTTTTCGCAACCAGCATATGGATCCTGCAGATTATCCAGTCTTGGGCTTACGGTGGTGTAACCAAACATACGTCGATGTAGCGACAGCGTTTGGGTTTCAACAAGGGGCGTCAAGCTGCCAGTTATGTACGGATGCGGTTACATACCTTATGTCCACCCAAAAAGTATGGGTTATGGCCTACTTAGATGATATTATTGGTATTGCATCTCCAGATACTGCTAATGGGGCCTTTCTAACCTTAAAAAAATTATTGACAAATCTTGGTTTACCTATAAACTTTTAAAAAGTTACATCTCCCAACAGTCAAATTACTTGTTTGGGAATTAACATTAATGCTGCAACTGGTGTTTTATCAATTCCTGACGAAAAGTTGGACAAAATAAAACGACTGTGTGTTAGCTGGGCTTCAAAACATAGGGCTACCAGAAATCAAATACAAAAACTACTTGGTCACCTTTTGTATTTACATAAATGCATTTCACCTGCCAGGCTTTTTACTAACCATATCTTAGCCGTACTTAGAAGGTGTCCAAAGGTGGGTTATATACCACTGAATGAAGCTTTTAAAAAAGATATTGCTTGGTTTAACCAATTTTTGGTGACTTTTAATAGTTCTGTGAAAATTCATGATGACAATGTTGCTAATAATGTTATATATGTGGATGCTTCTCTTCTTACTATGGGGGATATTTTTGGCAGAAAGGTTTATACATTACAGATTCCCCACATATTGAAAACTCTTTATACTATAGTTCAATTTGAAGCAGTTAACAATTTAGTAATGTTGAGAACATGGGGAAAATATATGAAAAATAAAAAATGTACCGTCTATTGTGACAATATGGCAGTTGTTAATGCATATACAAATCACAAAATTCAGAACCCTTTCCTTATGGCCTGTGTACGTAGTGTGTGGCTAATTTATGCGGTAAATAACATCAAATTACACATCAACCATATTAAAGGTAAAGAAAATACATATGCAGATATCTTATCCAGATGGCAGGCATATTTTTATAGTAATTCCCCTTATGTTTCAATACTTAAGCAATGTGACTGGTATTATCCTCAGCCTGTAAATGCTGTACCTAATTTTCAAATATAAAAACTGTACACTTAGTCCTGGGGGGGTAAAAAAAACCCAGCTTATACATCAGTATTGCCTTGTCTTTCACATTGCAGGTAAACCACTGGTTAACTGGCTGTTGAGACATGCTCAGCTTCGGATCGCCTCAGGCCTGCGTCCTCGTACCCAGGCAGCTTACAACAATGGCTTTCATCCATTCCTGGCATTTACCATCTTTATGGACCTACTACAGCCTTGGGAAGATGATGACGTTCTTCGAATATCTCATATTCAACAACCTATCACCAGCATCCCTTCAGAATTATATAAGACCAGAATTATATAAGACCTACTACAGCCTTGGGCAGTGATGACGTTCTTCGAATATCTCATATTCAACAACCTATCACCAGCATCCCTTCAGAATTATATTGCCATCCTCTCTCACTTCTTTGCTATTTATGGATGGTCACTGGAAGGTTTAAAGTCCAGGAAGTTGTGCTTGATGATCAAATCTGTACATGTGAACTCAAACTTAAAACCCAAAATTAAAGGTATTTTATCTGTGGACATACTAAAAAGTGTACTTGATACACTTGATACTGTTAAAAATGCAGTTACTGTTAAATGCGTTATTTTACTAGGCTTTTTTGGCTTTTTTAGATTGGCTTCACTGGTTCCACCAGCTGTAAAAAATTTTGATACCACCAGATATCCAATGGTAGAAGATACAGTGTGGACAAAAGATGGGTTTCAAATTGTTATGAAATGCGCTAAGAACATGCAAGGTTTTCATGAATATAAAGTTATTTATATTCCAAAGCTCCTCACTACTTCTGTTAGTCCTGTAAAGGCTACTAAAACCATGATAACCCAGTTACATCTTAAACCAAATGATCCCTTGTTCATGGTTCCAACACCCACTGGTAGGGCTGTGTTAACAGCAGTACAGGTCAGAAAAGTTTTCGCATCGGCTATAAATTCAACGGGTTTGAACCCTGCAGACATTGGCTTTCATTGTTTGCACCGCAGTGGTGCCTGTCTGGCCCTATAATTACAGATTCCATTGCAAAACATAAAAATTCACGGGCATTGGAAGTCCAATGCAGTATGGTATTATTTTACTGATATTCCAAAGTCTGCTGCCCTTGTTGCCTCTACCTTTGTAAAACAAGTCAAATGATGTAACTCCTACTACTACTTCTTTGGTTTGGTACATTCTATTTATTTCTACAAGTCTACACCTTTGCTAATGGTTATATAGTAATGACCTTTCAAGGTCAGGTCACATCCAGCAGTTTGGAAATTATTGTTCTTCAGTATTGTTGTTGGCAGTTGTTGGCCAGTAAGGCTACATAGTCATAGATGATAGAGCTTACTGTGTTATAAATGTACAACTTTAAAATACTTGAGCGAAATGAATTAACAATACTCTGGTGACCTTTGATCTGGTCGTTTAACCTAATGGTTGTATACTTAGTAAACATTTTACAATGCAACAGGCATACAGATTAACTCTTAAAGATCTTAAGCATTGTGGTTTCTAACAGTGAAAAGTAACTTAACTTAAAAGAAGTCATGTGAATATTGTAAATAAATAGTAGATGGGTGTTTAACTGTAACAAAAGTAGTAAATGTTCTAACTTGGTGTTTTAATATTTTAACATGTTTTAACATGTAATAAATGGAATAAAGCCAAATAATAGTTATGAGATATCAATGGTTTTCTATGACTTCCCCCTTCCCTGGCACTGTTAGTCATTTGCAAAAGATACATTTACCTTGTCAAATGCACAGGTCAGAGTTAAAAAATGTTTGGTATCCCAAATTTGTTAAACATGTGTATACAATTTGAGAAAACTATAACTGTTCAGTATAAGAAAAACAAAAATATATTTACAGAAAAGTGGAGTCCCTGGATGCCACTATCTGAATGATAGGAGTGGCTTTTTGATATATTTACATGTTCTCTTGTTTTTATTATTATAATATGGATTTTTAATGCTGCATATTGAGGCAATACCACAAATGTGTTTTAAAACAAAAACATAAGCAATTCAAGTTTAATTGTTTTCAGTTTATGCTTTCACACTACTTGCTTTGAGGTTATTCTATTCTTTTCTTTATTCTTATGGTGTTTAATCAGGCAGACTCTAAGGTGCAACACCAGAATTCCAAAAATAATCTATCCATGGCCATTGCCCAGTGAAGTACTATGTAGACACCGGATAGGGTATAAGTTGGGAATGCCTTTTTGAAGAGATACAATTTTAACCTTTTTCTGAAACAGGCAAGAGTTCTGGCAGAACATAACTCATCAGGCAAATCATTCCAAACCATGGGATCATCAAAAGCAAAGCTGTGGCCAAAGTGTTTTTTTTATTTATGTAACGGTTGGCAGAATTGAGGAACCTCCAAAAACCTCTTATCTGGACGGGTGTATCTTGTACTATATTTTCCACAATAAGTAGACAAAAGGGAACCAAACTAATTGAGATGACCAATGTAAAGAAACTTGTAAACTAGAGTGGTAGTTTTGAAGATACAGCGAAATATAGCTGGGAGCCATTGGAGTCGTTTGAGAATAGAAGATGCCTGTGTGTATTTGTTACACTTTGTGACAATCCTAGCATGTGTGTTTTGAATACGCTGCAGTTTGGCATGTTGAAACTGGACAGTCTCCTGTAGAGAGAACTGCAGTAATCATGATGACTACTCACCAAGGCATTAGCCACCAGGATAGCAGCCTCATCATTCATGCAATGTCTAACCTGCCTGAGATCACAAATTTGAATGAAACATGTCCTACAAATATCTTGAAATTAGCATCACCAAGGTTCTTTACAACAACTGCTGGATCCATGAAATTACCAAATATCCTAATTGGGAGGTAGGTTATAACCTTTTTCACATGAAATTAGTGACAAGTGTATAAAATTCATACTGCGTATGAAAAAATTGTGAGACCTCAATGAGGGGTTATGGAAGTGAACTAAACTAAAAAAAACGAAGAAACAAAAGTTTACTAACCATCAAGAAGTATACGGATATCATAGTACAATGATATTGATAATGATTATAAGATGATAATAATTGTTATATAATAATAGTCATCATATAATAAATAGTAATGATGTTATTTTAACGGGCAATAAGCTGTAGAAATGGACATTTATCAATGATTATTGGATAGAATAAAATAATATTATTGTACTCTTATCGCACTTTTCACCCTTTTTTCAATTCCATTATATTCAAAATGGTTAGAATCGAGAAAGTGCTATCTGTGTACTTACGTATCACACTTTTATATATCAGGTATATTAAAATATAAATGAAATAGAGACAATATAAGAAAATAGGATATTAAACTTCATTTACTATATCTACACATGTTTTTTTATTTAGGACAATATTGAAAGTAGGGATGTCATGACTAGCCAACTAATTGACAATGGTTAGAATAGTGCTATATATCCATATCAAAGTATGAATAATCGCTCAATGTAGTAAAAGATGGCAAAAGGTCTGAGTCCATCTAATACGTGCTTATTGTCACATAAAATAAGTTAAAATGCAACTACAGCCATGTTTTCTGTATTCTTCATGTATTCATATTAAACCGGAAGTACCATTTGTCTCTTATATCACCCACTTTCTGTCCAAAATAAGTTAACCAGAAGTCGCAGAAAATGGAAATTTAAAATTTTACAGATTATGGACATATTTTTTTCATTTTATTCACAATATTATCATTTTCAATGTCTTTTAGAAGACAAAGCCTTTAATAACAATATAAATTCGACATTTTGACTGATATGGCCTGTTATGGGACTATTGAGTCAGTTTACAGCTACCGTAACCCCATCGCATGCTAGTTCTACCATTATTGTTGATTGGGGCAACACCAATCCAATCAAAGGTCACACTTCATTGACCAACCCTAACTGTGGGGTTCACATTTCGAAATTGGTAATAGAAGGATATACACGATCTTAGGATTTGAATTTTAATCACTGACTTTTGTTGGAAATTTTTATTGATTTTCAATAAGCTTGTGATTGGTTAGTTGCATGTTTGAAAATGATGCCTTCCATCAGAAGAAAATCTTCTCTGTCTGCAAGCCAGAAGTCACTATCTTCAATTTTACATAATGTTTTCTGTTACGGTCACGGGCAAGTGTGGTAGCAATTACCGGTTGTCTTTAAGTTGCAATAGGAAAAGGCAAAAAGTTTAACTTAACAAATTCATTTAACAATTAAAAATAAAGATCACAGTCAACTGGTATGCTCTCAACAGTACATACAATGATACAATAATGAAACCAATCTGACCTGGCCACTGTAACTGACACTAAAATTTGTCCACTGTATCCAGTAATCTGTCCTTTAATCTGTCCTTTGATCTGTCTGATGTTCACTAACACAGATATCCGTATTTTATGATCCGTTCAGTATCTGATAACACAAACTGTCCTTATCCTGTGATGATTTTGATATCCAATCACACCAAATGTCTGTATAGAAATATATCAAGAGTCTGCACAACTGTACTATCCACTTCAAGATATGAACAATGTCCAAAATGCAATAAATCCACTCTCTGGTAGAACCACACACTGTGTGCAGATGAAAAAGTATTCAAAGTACAGCAAATCTATCCAGACACTTATCCAGTTCGCTCCAGTGATAGTTCAATCACAAAGTATAAAGTACACCAAAAGTATATATCCAGTTGATAGTACAATGTAGCTCTAAGACACAGCCTTCTATATAGCCAGCGAATACTATGTTCATCTGTGGCCAGGTGTACAGTGCTTATATACAAGCATGGAAACTTCTAGACAGTTACAGAAATAACTTGAATTTAAGACCTGTTATCAGATTCACCAAGGAAGTTCTAGAGACTACTGGTAATTGGGTTTCCCCAAATTTACTAACATAATCACTGAGGTTATTAGAAGAATTTTCCCAGTCTATAAATAGATCAGTACTGCATAACACATAAAAAGAATCAATAACACAATTACCTTATATGGCAATATATAGACATAAAGCTTAAACAATGTACTTACATAGTGCCCATATATGTAACATTTTCAAACAGAAGAAACAGAGGGCTGCCAAACAAACAACAGGATTGGATGGATCTTACATTGAAATTGGATCCGATAAAACCGTAGGTGCTGCTATTTCAAATATGAGAACATTAGCCGAGACTCTTGAGGCCCCTGACAACAACCAGGCAATCCGTATGGTTTTAAGTCGACTAGAGGCTGCCAATCAGGATCTGGCCAAAAGAATTGACAGAATTGAACAGCAGTCCAATACAAATTTCACACCTCTGCCATTACCTAGACCTAGAGAAATTTGAATTTTAACTTACCAGTACACAGACCTCACCAAGTGGACAGTTCTCCACCCATGCTAGCTGGCAGGTATGATTCCTAACTGTTGCAGGGTATAGGGAGGACTGAGAAGGCTGAACACCAGTGTAAGATAGTGGTAAACCACACAGGGTGTCCCAGGGGTCATCACATGACGACGTTGCTCCACCATGACACCACGGAGATCAGCAGAGAAGGGATTCTACTCTCAGTGGACAGAGTGAGGCACATACCCAGCATTTCATCAGCTGTGTCCAAACTCCTAGATCAATATGAGGATCAAGCCCACCAGGACATTATCCCAGGTAAAGATGTCCATAGGCATAAATCTGGTCATTTCAACACCACAGAAAAGACAACTGTGAAACCGGAACTCAGATGGCCTAAAGGGTATGTAGCAACCTCCCAGACATGTAAACCCGCTTGTGATGATTTTCTGTTACCCAGTGGGCCAGAGGTCGGCTGAATAATATTCTTCTGATCCAGGATGCGAATCAAATGAAGCAGATGCTTACTCAGGTAACAATGTCGCTCACTGATGCAGTGTATCTTCTCTGGCCTGCAGTCAGGGCTGCTTGGGCAACCTCGATGACCCAAATAGAGAAGGGTCGCCTATCCTGGGCTAATGAAACACAGTGGACTTTAAACAGGATTGGGACTTTCCATGTGGCTATTATGAATTGTCAAAGCATAAACAACCAACAGAAGGTAAGAGTCTGCAAGTTCTTCAATGAGGGATCAGGTTCCCATGATTTCAACCATGGAAACTATAAACACATATGTTCTGCATATTTTAAAAATGGACGTTAACTGCCTCATCCAGAAAGTGTATGTAACTTGAAAGGTAATAAACCACCAGCAACGACCACCAGGTAAGACAGGGACCAGCCACTTGTGACCACCCCATGGATCCAGGATTCAATAGACTGTGATGAGCTTTGTATTGAAAATAATGGCGATTCTTTAAAGACAACATTTATAAGTCATAAGTTTAATTATGAATCAGTGACAGTGCAACAGTGTTTTGACTTTTGTAATGATAAAGATATCAATTCTGATAATTTATGTGATTTAAGTGAGGTGGGCAGTCAGCCGGCTGATCATTATAAGTATGTTTCTGATTTCATACATGATTCTAATAGGGACATTATGGTATAGTTATAAACAGCAAGGTGTCAAAATACAAGTATTCCACTTTGTGACCCAATCAGTACACTCATGCAACATGGGGTTTTTTGGTGAATTTGTTTACCATAATGTTGATTATTGTTTTGACTCACATCAGCCAGCCTTCAGCCCCCCTCTTGGTGTTTGATACACAATGTTGATACACAATGTGAATACAATAAAAGGTGATTTAACACTGTATGATTCACACATTGATTTACATAAGGCAAGTTCATGTTATGCTGCAAGGTTGGTAAACAATATGTTTCAGTGCAAGGTGTGTTTGACAAATTGGGGTATTAAGTACCCTTATGTTTATGAGCCAGTTATTTACTTGCATACTGATGTATTGGAATGTAAATTTTAAAAATACACACTTAGTTTGGATGGTAAATGCAGTTGGTATCCATACAAGGAACACGATAATGGCCTGTCAGCCATTATAAGAGTATATGATGTACAGTTGAATTTGATAGATAAGAACTTTAATGGGTTAATATTTTTGCCAAGGGACGGTTTTGACAATTACAGAAAACACATTCAAATGTGCGAATATTATGATTGCACTTATACACAATATATACAAAGTATAATTGATCAATTATTTGACCAAGTGAATGTATGTGAGTGTGATCAGCAGTCAGTGAATAGTGTCATTGTAGGTGATCTCAGTTTTTCTGATCAGAAGGAGTTTGGGAATCAGGATAACTTCCTGGCAGGAGGCACTTATAATTTTGGGTTTTCTGTTGATAAAGCCGAAGTACATACAAATAGTCCTAGTTTGGATAAACGGCTGATTATTGATAGTTTTTCTGAATAAAAGGGTGGATATATAGCATTACAGAGAAATAATTTTCAATTCATTGGGCCTGACAGGTATGAAATTATGATTGACAGTATCAAGAAATGTCTTGAGATTGCTCAGATCATTTGGGTTACTGGTAAACCCAATTATAGACATGCACGCTTTCCAATTGCTCATGCTTGAATATGAAAACTTGAGCCAAGTACATGGCTGACTCTCTGGATAAGTGGATTTTACAGTATCTCAACTTTGGATTCCCTCTTTCACTCAAATCTGACACTGACCTTCATAACCAAAATATCACTAATCATTATATTCAGCACTTGCCCACCCAAAGCAGTTGAGGGGTATTTACAGAAAGAAATTCAGATAGGGGCCATGTTGGGCCCGGTAAATGACCTTCAGAGCATTTGGTTCACTGCCCACCTATCATGACCAGGCCAAAATATCTGGATAAGAGAAGGGCTATCTTAGACCTGCCTTACACTAAGGGTTTATCAGTGAATGACCATGTGAATAGGTATGCATTTGACGAAAAAACTTTCACTTAACCTTACTTCAATTGATAGCATTTTTTCTGATATTCTGGACCCCTTCAAGGTGGACGTGGCTCCTACCTTCAGGAACCTGCTCCAGGAGCCAGCCAATTGCATAAAGTTTGTCATTAAATGGAATGGCAAGTGGTACCTTGATAAAGAGATCATGTTTGGCTTGGTTCACAGCACAGCAGTGTTTCAGCTATGTTCTGACACCATTGAGAAATGCGCCAAACCCTCTTGGATCTTCGTTAACCAAATAAATGCAGTTTTTCGACTCACCTGATCCAAAAATTCGTTTGTGAGACAATTTTCACCTGGATTTGGACTGGTTTATTCGCTTCCTACCACATTTTAATGACACAACTTTTATTAGGAAGCAGCCCATTGAAGCTCACCAGATTCTTTAGTTTGATGCATGTTTGACAGGCATGGGAGCAGTTTGGCACAGTAAAGTGTATGCCATCCCTATTTATGAAATTCCATGATTCAGTTTCAACGTAAGTCACCTGGCAATGCTTAATATAGTCATTGCACTCAAAATCTGGGAAAATTTTTAAAACATTCTTCCATAAAAAATTATTATGACATGAGTGTGGTACAAGTGACACTAGTAGGACTAGGGATCCCTTCCTTGCCCTTTGCATAAGAAACATATGGCTCCTTACAGCCCATCATGACATTGGCCTTCAAGTTGAGCATATCACAGGTAAGGAAAATATCATTGCTGATACCCTCTCACGAATCTTTTCTTGACCTTGACCTTCATCTGTGATGTCCCCAGTCTCGAAAGACTTTTATGACCTCAACACTCTGACCTTAATGGTTCAGGCATGTAACTTGTCAAGTGACCTCCTTTACTTAGAGTTGCTTTCTTGTTGGCATTCTTTGGAATGTCCAACATTGCCCCTGCCCCTCCTCTTGTGCCCCTTCTAGGCACAAATTTGATGTAAATTAACATTTCTTAAGACAAGACATTATTTTTGCACCCATAAGAGTCCACGTCCTTTTGAAATGGACAAAGACTACTCAAGAAAGTACAGCTCATCATTTTATTCAGATACCCAGTTTGGGTGATTCCATATTATGCCCTGTAAAGGACATCACTAATCTATTTCATTACCCCCTACTTTTTCCCCAGGATCCATTGGTAGCCCACAGAAATCCACCTTTTGCCCCAGTCATTGATACCACAATCAGGGATGCCCTGAAAGACATTTAGACTCACCTCAACATCCTCCTTGAGGGCCATGGCTTCCATAGTTTTAGGAGGTCGGGCACCCCTCTGGCGTTTGACAACATGTGAAATTACAGGATATTATGGCACATAGTTTATGGTGTTGTTCAGCTATATGGACATATCTTCAGAAAGCATCCCTGGCCCCCTCTATCAGTCCTCCCACTTTTTCTTGTATCATTTCATAAAACTTGGGCTTAGTGCTCTAAAGGTTTGATATCACAAATTTTCTAAACTTATTTTTACTTCTGTTGCTAACATGTAAATAAAATTCCCAAATGGAGCTAGCTTTTGCGTTTACACATGTTACATTAGGTAAACGGCTTTTGGACATGACCATTGACCTAGTATCTGACCTTCCAAACTTATTCCTAGTATTATGGCAAAGCTAGGAAACTGATTCAGGTTTTACACAAATAGTACTTGACAATTAGCTAACATGAATTATTTGGAGTCTTGACATGCCTATTTGAAAGGTCACTGGCCATTTGATCTATCCCTTCCCAAAGTCGCCAGCAAAATATCCCAGATTCCTAATAACCAAGTGTGTTGCAGGTTAGCAGTCAGTTGCAGGCCTTCACTCCTAGGTCACATCTCTCCATGCAAGGGTCACTAAGCAACAACTGAATGGGCTCATCTACCTTAACTTGTGAGTCCTTGTGGTATAGTCAGCTTTGTGTCTCGGCAAGATGCATTCAGTGCAATTAAGTGGGGTTGGCATTTTGGTTGGCTGCTTTCAACATGCCTTAAAACATGATATGAATTTGGGAACACTTTGAAAATCTCAGTGAGCTCTCGCAAGCTAAATACAGTGTAGCTTGATCAGTTCCAAGCTGATCATTGAAGTGAAGCAGCATTAGGCATGGTTAGTACCATGATCGGTGATCACTTAGATGGAAGTCCTTTCACAGTATAACCAATACAAGTTTCTAGGCATGATGTTAAATCAATCAAATACAATAAATAACAACATCTGATATAATGCAGTCATTAGATACCTAGGAATTTCAATCTTAACCTAATGCAGACTAAGACGTTCAACAAAGCTGGGGACTCAGCTCAGAACAGTGGTCCTTCTCTCTGAAACAGTCTTCCACTTTCAATAAAGCATGCCAACAGTGTTACTTATTTTAAGAAACTTTTAAAGACTTATCTTTTTAGATGTGCCTACTCTTAATCAAACATACTGCTAATATTTTTGTTGTTTTTTTACTCGTGTACAGCACTTTCAGCTCCAAAGATAAAGTGCTTTATAACTGCTGTTAATAATAATGTGAGAGATTTAAAGTATTACATTATTTGTACATAATTATACAATGGAGTGCATTGTTATAGTAAGAGTTGGAAATAATACAAAAGAAATAAACTAACACAGCATTTGTTATAAAACTCTTAGTAAAGTAAGTCCGACTGTAAAATGCAAGCTATCACAAACTCCAACTACTTACTTCCTCATCAGGAGCCATTTTTCGTTAATATTTCATTAAATAAGTAAGTTACAGATACCTTATACATAATCATTAAGTATTTTTGCTGACTTTCTACCCGATGTTGCACAGAAATCGCAAAGGAATCTTAAAATTAAAAGTGACATTTTTTCTTATTATAATCATCAACTATACCAGTAGGGCAGTGTAAAGTGTTAAGAAGATGAAACTGTACTTTCTTCACACACATTATACTGGCATCCCAGTTTTAAATATGTTTATTTCATTGCATAAATTATATCCAACTATCCTTTCTAAATATGCATCTACAGTAATGCTATAAGAAATTAGAAGGCTATATGATTTTAACGGCCCTCCAATCTAATGGCGATTATTATTCTTTCCAATATAAACATTCTTGAAACATAAAAAACCAGTACAATATATACCAGTGCATGGTATATTTAACATGTGTACCATAGAGAGGTCTATATGAATAGAATTTGAATAACTGACATGTCTAATAAAAATGCTTTATAAATTGATCAAACTATTGTTATTGGAGGAGATTTCAATACTTGCCTGAATATGAACCTTGATAAAAAGGGGGGGGGGGGGGGGGGGGGCTGACTGATAATGATTCTTAGTATGTAAAAAGTTTAAAATCACTTTTGACTGAAAATTGATCTAATTGATATTTGGCAAATTAGAAATCCTGACAAGCTGTATTATAGCAGAAGGGAAATGTCTCGATCAGGGTTAGTTCAGTCTTGGTCAATAGAACCAGAAAACAGTTCAGACCATAGTCTTGTTAAACTCACCTTAGATCTAATAGAAACAAAAAAGAGAGAGAAAGGATTCTTGAAATTTAACAATAGCTTCCTGACAGACTCAAAATATATAAATAGCATTAAAGAAATGATATCAGATATAAAACATTCTGTAGTCATGGAAAACAAAGCTCAGTTGTGGGACTTTGTAAAGTGTAGAATATGAAGTGAAACAATAAGCTACTGTATATTTAAGGTAAAAGAATGTCAAAGAAAAGAAAAGAAATTAGCCACCTTACTTAAATCATTAGAAAACACGCTGGTAGAGGACAACTGTAAACATAATGAATATGTCGCAGCCAAGCAAGAATGAGAAGGGTATCATAAGGAAAAATTTCGAGGAGCAGCAGTAAGATCAAAATCAAAATAGGTGGAAGAAGGGGAAAAAATAGCAAATATTTCCTAAACTTAGAAAAACGAAATTACAAAATTAAACACATAAAAAGGTTAATTTACAATACTGGTGTGGTTTTAACCAATCCAAAAGCTATCATTAATGAAGAAAATCAATATTATAAAAATTATATAGCTCAAACAATGAAAACAATCTTAATCTATCCAGTATAGAATTACGGTTTTGGACAATCCTAAAATACCGAAGTTAAGTGTAACAGATAAAAGCTTTTGCGACAGGACTCTCCAGAATAAGGATTATGCACTAGCCCTAACTAATCTGGCAAATGACAAGTCTCCAGGCAGTGATGACTTATCAACAAACTTTTATAAATTTTTCTGGCTACACATACGTGATTTATTAATAGACAGCTATAATTATACATTTGAAAGTAAAGTCTTTCACAGGAAGAAAAGCTAGCTGTCATAAACTTAATTCCAATGAAAGAAAAAGATCTTCGATACCTAAAAAACTGGAGACTGGTAAGCTTGCTTAACGCCGACTATAAGATTTTGGCAAAAGTTCTACCTAATAGATTGCAAAAAGTTATTGGACACCTAATATGTGAAGACCAAGTTACATTAGAGAAGCAGTAAGAACAATTGAAGATATTATGCTTTTAACAAAAGAACAAAACACACCAGGATTTATCACACTAATAGATATTGAAAAAGAATTTGATAGTATAGAATGGCCATTCCTCTTTAAATGCCTAAAAAAAATTTAACTTTGGCCCTGTTTCACATCGTGGATTCGTATCTTTTATACAAACATAAAATCTTGTGTCGGAAACAATGGATATTATTCAGAAATGTTTGAAATTTCCAGATCTATTAGACAAGCCTGCCCCCTCTCGGCTTTACTGTTTATTTTAGTTGCAGAAGTCCTAGCTGTTTCAATACGGCAAACAAAGAAAATCAAAGGTATAAAATTCCAAAATTATGAATTAAAAATTGCCCAACTTGCAGACAACTACTTTGTTTTTACTAGATTTAAGGTCACTATTTCTGGATTATGGTTAAATTTGGAAAAAACTGAACTTATACCAATAGGATTCTCCAAAAAATATTAAACTGCCAAATGAGCTGAATAAACTGAAATACAACAAAGGCCCCTTTTAAACATTGGGCGTATGTACATTTAAACTTTGAAGACAAAATAAAAATTATCGAGCAACTTGTGAACATATGGTCAATATGAAATTTGTGCCTGAAAGGCAAAGTTACAATTGTAAAGTCCTTAATAGTTTCACAGTTTTTCTTTTTAGTTAGCACTATATATATATATATATATATATATATATATATATATATATATATATATATATATATATATATATATATATATAACTATACAAGAACAATGTGGCACCACGTTTTCATAAATTGACAATATGGCAACACTTGGTTAATATGGCAACATTTCATATTATGAAATGTTTTTCATAGAAAATAAATATTAATCAATGAATTTGTAATGGGATATGTTGTAAGATCTAAATCTTTAAATTTATATGAAATATTCCTCATTTAATATTGCTTCATAAAAAACATGCATTTTTCCTGTTGCCATGTTAGCAGATTTACCGATGCCATATTGGTGTTGCCATATTGTCAATTTTTACTCTACAATACAAAGGTAATATGGCAACGTGTTGCCTTATTGACTGTTGATGCCATATTGATATACTGTTTGTATATATTTAAGTCATAATTATTCAGCTGTTTGTAATATAACCAGATATTGTACACTGTGACAGAGATACCTATTTGACCATAACTGATAATGATATATGTCATATGTTGTCTGCTGAGACCAGTAGTTGATTTCACAAGCAAACTTTCTGCCAAACACTGAAAATAAATTAAATCATTATATATTCATGACCATTTCTTTGTCTTTTCTGTTTATTTCTTTGCAGGATTACACAATACCACTGGTTAGATCTCCATGAAAAATAGCATCAGAGATGCCCATGCCCCACAGTCTTAGGAAATAGTTTTCCACACTATGAGATATACAAGTAGTGAAACAGTACAAAGACCAGGATACTTTCAGAGCAGTATCAGTTATATAAAGATCCAAATGATGTTTAAGTAGAGAAAAGAAATTCTAAGAGAAAGAAAATGTATGTAAAGATAAAGTATTAACACAAGACCATTCAATAGCAGAATTCATCAGTAAGTAAGACAGAATTAATCAGTAAACTAAAAATTATGATGCACACCTACAACACCAAAGCAATGTTTCCATAAATTTTCAACTTCCGACACTATACAGTTTCAGATATATTGCACGGACAAAATTTTAAAGGTCAAGGATGCTACGGCAAAATCAATGGTCAAATCAAGATCACACCATGATGTTGCACAACTATAATGCCCACTATAACCCCAATTTTAAAGGTAAAGATCAGTACAGTAAGGTCACAGGTTGAATCTATGTCACACAGTGATGTTACACACCTCCAATCCCCAACTAATGTACCTACCAAGCATCAACTTCCTATATCTTACACTTTCCAATATATAGCCTGGACAATAGGTCAAGGTCAGTACGGTAAGATCAAAGGTCAAATCAAGGTCACACCATGACATTGCACACCTGCACTCCAAATGCAATATCCCTACCTAGTATGAAATACCTACAACCTATGGTTTCCGAAATATAGCCTAGACAAAATTTTATAGGTCAAAGTCACTACAACAAGATCAAAGGTCAAATCAAGGTCACACCATGATGTTGCACACCTACAAAATGCAATCAATGTCCCTACCAAGTATTGACTTCTGGCAGCTTACAGTTTCTGAGATATATCCAAGATTTTATAGGTCAAGCTCACTATGGCAAGGTCAAAGTTCAAAATAAGGTCAAACAAAGATATTGCACACTTACACATTTAACCAATGCCCCTACTAAGTATGAACTTCCTACATCTTACAGTTGCTTAGATCTAGCCCAGAGAAGATTTTATAGGTCAAGGTCACTATGGCAAGGTCAAAGAATAAATCAAGGTCACATCATGGCACTGCACACATACACTGCCTAAGCAATGTCCCTACTAAGTATCAACTTCCTACACCTTGCCATTTTTAAGATATAGCCTGGACAATATTTTCAAACAACTCAAGGTCGCTACAGCATGGTCAAAGGTAAAATCAAGGTCACACCATAATGTTGCACACCTACACATCCTAGGCAATGTCTCTACATAGTATCAACTTCCGATACCTTACAGTTTCTGAAATACAGCCCCAACAAACTTTTTCCTGCTGCCCACACACCCACCCATCTGGACACCATGGGTGAAAACAATACCCTGACTGCATTTAAGGGCTGTGGGGTAAAAATGAGATGGTCGATTTTGGTCACATTAGATCCCAATAAATATGGAGAGCGATCCAGATCAGCATACAAAAATATCAAAAATCCTGATTACCATTAACTTATTATTGAGCTGTTATCCTTTTGAAATTAGAGCTGTTCTAATATAAACTATACATGGTTTATCAAAGGTATGCATTCTCTGAGTGATCTTGTTGGTTTTCTAATTTTAAAGATGGTTAGTTACAATTCCAATATTACCATTGAATTAATATTTAAAGTAACCTGCATATTTGGTGTAATTTTTTACTTACTCAGTTGTAACACTCTAAGTTAGACCAAGCCATGATATCACACAATCTGCCCAGTGTGTCAAATGCTGATTTGTAAAGGGACACTCTGGGAGAAAAAGACTGTGAGAAGGTTTTTAAAAAAAAATGGTCTTAGAATTGCCCAAAACCTTTTTGGCTAGACTTTGCATACAATGAAACTTTTCAGGCTGAAATAGTCTGTTGATATTTCTCTTCTTACATGACAAGCAAATAAACAGACCTTAAGGGCATGTAACATTGTATTGATTTAACTGAATTAGTTCATTGTGTTATAATAATACATATTCTATGAATTTTAATATATTCTAAATATGAATTCTAACATATGTCCTATTTAAAGAGATATTCTTGTACTGAAACTTGCAATTAATAGCCAAATCAATATACTTTCAGGATATATGACATTTATTTCTGTATCATTTTAGCCAAATGAAATTGAAAAGTAAGGTCGGTTCATAGTGTACATATAAAAATAATTCTACCAATTTAAATGATGATACTGAAGCATAAAAATTCTTATATCTCAGCAACTTTTAGATGGGTTGCATCTAACCAACCTGCCTATTAGATTGATATGTCCGACATCCATCTGTCCATCTGTCGGTCCATCAACATTTTGATTTCTGGACTCCAACTTGAAAAGGCTTTGTCTAATCCAATTTAAACTTGACAGGGAGATAGATCACCATCATAGCTAAGTTGCTTTTGAAATAGGTGTAATTCCATCTGTTCGATTGTTCATTTTTTGTCTGTTTGTCTATCAACTTTTCCATTTCCGAACTCTAACTTAAAAATTCTTTCTCCGATCAAATTCAAACTTGACAGGGAGATAGTTGCCATCATAGCTAAGTTCCTTTCAAAATTGGTGTAATTCCATCTGTTTGTTTGTCTGTGGGTCAGCATTTTGATTTCCTGATTTAACTCAAAAACACTTTCAAATTCAATCAAATACAAACTAGACAGGGAGATAGATCACTATCATAGCTAAAGTGATATCAAAATTGGTGTATTTCCATTTCAGGACTCTGACTCGGCCATGGTGGCAGAGCGGTAACATTCTCGTCTCCCACCTCTGAGGCCGGGGTTCGATCCCCATCATGGCCTTAAGTGGGAAAGCTGGTAGTTGCTGGCCGTTGGTCGGCAGTTTACAGGCAGAACCCTAGCGAACTCTATGTACTGGTTTCCTCTGCCCTTCCAACTACCCTTAGTGATATGACCTGTACAGTGTTGAAAGTGACGTAAAACCCCAAATAAATAAATAAATGAAAATGCACCCTATGGTGGCAAATATGTAACTTATTTGTGCACATACTGGTAATTAATACAAGGTCACACTATGATGTAGCACACCTACACCCCGTAACCAATATCTCTACCAAATATCAGCTTCCTACACCTCATGGTTTCCAAGATATAGCCCGGATCAGGTTTTATAGGTCAAGTTCACTACTGCAAGGTCAAGCATCAAATCAAGGTCACACCATGACGTTGCACACCTACTATCCCCCAACCAATGTCCTCACCATGTATCAGCTTCCTACACCTTACAGTTTCTGAAATATAGCTCAGAAAAGATTTTATAGGTCAAGGTCACTATGGCAAGGTCAAAGGTGAAATCAAGGTCACACTATGACGTTGCACATCTACACCTCCTCACCAATGTGACCACCAAGTATCAACTTTATACACCCTACATTTGCTGAGATGTAAGCCAGACAAGTTTTGCAGGTCAAGGTCACTACGGTAAGGTCAAATCAAAGTCAGACCATGATGGTGCACAGCTACAGCTCCTAACCAATGTCCCTACCAAGTATCAACTTACTACACCTTACCGTTTCTGAGATATATCCTGGACAAGATTTTATAGGTCAAGGTCACTACATCAAGGTCAAAGGTCAAATCAAGGTCACACCATGACGTTGCACAACTACACCCCATAACCAGTGTCCCATAAGCAAGTATCAACTTACTACACCTTACGGTTTCTGAGATATAGCACTGACAACATTTTCAAACTCAAGGTCACTATGACAAGGTCAAAGGTGAAATCAAGGTCAGATTATGACGTTGCACACCTACACCCCCTAACCAATGTCCCTACCAAGTATTAACTTCTTACACCTTACAATTTCTGAAATATAGCCCCGGCCAATTTTCCCGTCGCCTGCTCGCCCATCCGGACACCATGAGTGAAAACAATACCCCAACAGCCCTTAAGGCTGTGGGGTAAAAAGTGAGAGTATTGTCATGACAACAATTATTGATAAATATTGTCCAAAATCTAATCACATTAACTTCTTCTTGTGATCAACATCTGAAACTTTGGATAAATGGAAAACAAATGTACAAGTCCAAACACAAAAAAATGTTGCTATTATAAAAGTTGTTGCCAGATGTTTCCAAAAATGCCATCACATAAAAGCCAAAAAGTCAATAAGCCTTCACACTACATTTTGTTGAGAATGGAAAACAACATTATTGTAAATGAGCAGCAATGAATGATGATAAGGAGAAACAGCCTAGTCCTAGCCTTTGTCCTTGCCTAGCAGTGTGGATATAGTAATTCAAAATGTCATAAACTTAAACTTGTTTCTTTAACTATCTGGTATTTATGGTAACATTGCTTCTTTGGGTCTAGACATGTGTACATGTTTAATTTAAATGAAAACTTTCAAATTATCACTTTAATATTTTCTGCATATCGTAAAAAGTTGTCTTAACCTTAAAATTAATTAAGTCAATGTAACTGCAGAGTTTAAGGGCCTCTGTTCAAGGTTAGCTATATCCAGGCCTTAAATATGCCTAAAATCTTTTGCACATAATTTAAGATATTATTCAAAGTTGTAAAAGAAAAGTAAATATAGTTTAATTTATTTATTTGAGGTTTTACGTCGCTTTTAACACTATACAGGTCATATCACGATGGGTAGTTGGAAGGGCAGAGGAAACCAGTACATACAGTTCGCTAGGGTTGTGTACTGTAAACTGCCGACCAACGGCAAGCAACTACCAGCTTTCCCACTTAAGGCTGTTACAGGGATCAAACCCAGGCCTCAGAAGTGGGAGGCGAGAGTGTTACCACTCTGCCACCGTGGCCCCTGACTCAAGCTTTCAAAACTTGTACTAATTAATTTATTGATTGATGGCAGCATACTGTGATATTCTCAGGACACAGATGGAGCAACAACCTATTTTGTAGGAACAGTCAAAAACTATACTTTTTCACATAAATTGGATTTATATCTAAATAAAATCAACACACAGGGCTAACCAACACACAGGGTCCCAGGGTTAATGTCAAGAACATGTGTATGACTTAAGACCTAAAAACAACTTAGCAATCAAATCAAATTAGCAAGATCAAAAGTCAAACTGAGGTCACACCATCACATTGCACACCTACACTCCTTGAGGATTGACCTGGAGGAACATTTTCTTCCTGGAGCCACCATTTAAAGTGAGGATGGAGTGATCTGGGGATAGGGATTACCTTTCTTCTGGATTCTAGCACACTCCAAATGGTTTTAAGAGCCACCGTTTTTGTTTCATATGGAGCTGACCTAGTTGGACCTGCTTTTATTTATCTGTTAATTACCCTAGCAGGGGCATTGTCTTACCAGACAGGTTTTTGTTCTGGATATCAGTCTCTGTACTTTTGCATTTAAGACCTGTCAGTGCTCTAGGGTTGTTCTGACCTTGTCCTCTCTGAGGTGGAACTGGTACCTACAAAGTTGAAGACTTGTTAACGGTTCAGTTCTGATTTTTTCATATTCATCATCCAACCTAATTCCTGACACAGAGCTGCTACACTTTGTGTATGCTGGAGGTCTGGTTGGATTTTGCCATCACCAACCAAAGTTTATGGTGGATTCTTATACCCTTGTGTGGAGCCATCAGTTTGAACTCCTTCAACACCACCATGAATTGAGGTGGACATACTAAAAATATAGTGCTTTGATTTGGTAGGACTAACCTTGAACATGAAAATATACATATTTCCTGGACTGGCTGTGCATTAGAATTTGAAAGTAGGTACCCTTTAAGTCTTTGAACATTACCCACTCCCCTGGCTGAAGGGAGGTCCTTGTATTTTATGGTGTTTCCAGTTTTAATTTCTCTATCTTTAGAAATTTGTTCAGAATACTGACGTCCAAGATAGATCTCCACCATTTCTTGGATTTTGGTACCAAGAAAATTTGTCTGAAGAAACCTAGAGATTTCTGAATTCTGACCAGTTCTACTGCATTCTTTGCACAAGTCCATTAATGCCTCTGTAGGGTAGTTGTCCCTAGAAGGATATACATAGCCATTTATGATGGCCAGTGACCTAGTCAAGAATGGTCAGATCCAGATAGGGAGATTGTAGTGTTTTCTGAGGATTCCCATGCGCTATGGACTGACCCCTCAGGCTGCTCATGTTTCCCACAATTGATGCAATCTGACTCATACAATTAAGTGTAGAGCAGCTGGGACATTTGTGACATTCTGGAATAAAATCAACTGTACTGCACAGGAAACACCTCTCACACACATTACTGACTTTACTGGCCAACTAGACTTAAACCTTCCTTTTGTGGATGCCCAACAACAAAAGGTACATTATATGCAACCGATGAGTTTACTAGAAAGGTTTGTGGATGCCCAACAACAAAAGGTATATTATATGCAACCAATGAGTTTACTTTTAAAGTCTGACACTGTTCTAAGGTCTTTTTTCTCCTGGTTAGTCATGGCAGGTACACTGGGGCCACACAGTAATTGTAATTTTTAGATAACTTATACTTCAGGGATCAGTAGGTGTAGCTGGAGGATCTGCCCTGACCTGTCTTGTTATTTCAATAGCCGAGACTCTTCCAAGCTTGTCGGTTAAAACTTGCTCATAAGAGTGAAAATGTTTTTTTTTCTCATAGAAGCCCTTGTTTTCAAACTGTGCTATGCCTTCCTCTTCCTTCTTGGGTACATTATCTGGGAAGAGTGTATCCATAATCAGGGGAGCATTTCTTAGTGTATTCAGAGTGGCCTTTTGAATGTTGAATCTTGGGTGGTTTAGACAGGAGTCATGCCTTGCCAGTGTGAAGTTAGAGATGAACACAAAGTTTGACAAATGTTGCATAGTCTTAGCCATTGATAAACTGATATTCTGATTAAAGTCCATAAGGCACTGTAGTTCATTCTTGGCAGTCTGACACTGTAAGAACTTCCTTTTTTCTGGTCAACTATGTTTGCATATCTTCCTGTATTCTCAATAGACACCTGTTGAGCCCTGCAGTCTAATCACACATATAACCATTTTTAAATCGGGTATTATCGCCCACCAAATGGGAATTACCGGTCCAATTTCTATAGGTGTTTTTGTATTTCTCTGAAGCCTATCAATTATTTCCTTGTTTGTGTATACATTCTCCTTATTTTTGATTGTAAACTTGTACATACTCCGGCTATTTTTTACTTATTTAGGCCCCTTTCTTTTGTGTATTGTTGCTTAGGGACTGGTTGTTTGTAGCAGGCTTAGTGGAGGAGTATAGGGTGCCCGTGAGTCGCCCACGGGACGAATCAACTAAGGTTGGACTGTCAGACAGATTGAGGACTGACCTTTTAAGGCCTAAACTGGTGAGACTCCCCACGGTCCTTTTTTCTTTAAGGCTGCCGGAGTATGTACACTGTCCTTGCTCAGTAATGTACACTTTATACTGTCTAATTTTACTGTGTCTTTTCTCCGTAAACATAACACGCAAGGGTACGGAGCTCTATATCACAAAGACTGCCCATGGCTCTGGTCTACTCCTCCCTCGTTCTTTTAGGCAGGCAAGCTGTTGCCGTAATGTCAAAACTTTTCCTACTACTCGATCATTGGATCTACTCAGCATTACAGAAACACACATAAGATCAAATGAAACCGACAGTTTGCTTCGCTCAATAACACCATCAGGATACAAATTGTGTCACAGACCTCGTGCGCACGGCCGCGTCGGTGATGTTGGCTTTTTTGTAAACCACAACATCCATGTTAAAATAGTTGATAGTCCTTTCTATGAATCATTTGAAAATATAGCAATTACCATTGGTTCTCCAGCTTTTGTGATAGCCTGTGTTTATCGGCCACCTGGTTCATGTTCTGATGCATTTTGTGATGAATTTTTCAGTTTATTTGAGTACCTATCTTCACTGAGTCAAAATGTCTTGATATGTGGCAATTTTAACATACATGTGGATGCAATCCAATAAATCACCACAAAATTGAGCCAGATTGCGAAAGCAGATTGCCCGTTGTAATTCACTTGTAAATAAAGATAAATCCAATTACTACAGAAGTCTTGTCCATGAAAATGCTCAGGATTCCAAGAAATTGTGGCAGGTGATACGTACTGTATTACATTCCGATCGCCAAAGCATACTCCCTTCTCATCAGTCAAAAGAGTGTCGTTTTGTGACTTATTTCTCAGAAAAAATTACCAAGATTAGGGACTCATTTTCCAGCACTGACTCTTTCAGCCTACCTGTACCCTCAGACCTACCCAGCTTTGACTCGTTCAATGAAGTTTCTGATGAAGAAATCCAAAAGGCAATTACGAAATCACCAACTAAATCCTGTTTGTTGGACCCATGGCTCACCTTTTTGGTCAAGGAATGTCTTGACATTCTTGTACCTTCAATCACCAAACTTGTTAATTGTTCTCTGTCTGAAGGTGTTGTTCCTGCTGATTTTAAAAAAGCTGTTGTCACTCCACTGATCAAAAAATCCTCACTTCCACCTGACGATCTCAAGAATTACCGACCTGTGTCAGGCCTGTGCTTCATCTCCTAACTTGTTGAGCGTGTGGTTGCCTCCCAATTAAACGACTATGTCTGTTCAAATGGTGTTGAGAATGTCAAGCAGTCAGCTTATAAGTTAGGTCACTCAACCGAAACCGCACTGCTGTCAATCAAAAATGATGTTCACCTTGCTCTGGCTCGAGGTGAGGCCACTGCTGTTGTGCTGCTTGACCAATCAGCAGCTTTTGACACAATTGACCATGGTACACTCCTAGGATGTTTGAGTTCTTGGTTTGGCGTTGGTGGCGTAGTTTTGGAATGGTTTAAGTCCTACCTCTCTGATCGTTTGCAATGCATTAAGATTGGCTGTATTCTGTCTGGTGCAAAGAAGCTTCTGTGTGGAGTACCGCAGGGCTCTGTCCTAGGTCCTATACTCTTTTCCTTATATACTACTCCCCTCAGCAAAGTCATTCGAAATCATCCCGGCATAGGTTTTCACTTTTATGCAGATGATACACAGTTATATGTTCATCTCACACATAAGAATGTGTCTCATGCCTTTGACAGGTTGGAAAGGTGCCTGGAGGATGTCAAAAAGTGGTTATCTGCAAATAAGTTGAAGCTCAACCCTGATAAAACCGAATTCATTGTTTTTGGTTCAAAAATTCACCGTGAAATACTCAACAAATCCTTTCCAGTTAATATTCTTGGCAATTTCCTCTCTCCTGTCGGTGAGGTCAGGAACCTCAGTGTATGGTTTGATAGTGATTTTTCCTTCTCGAGGCATGTCCAAAATATCTGCAAGTCTTGTTTTGCTCAAATCAGGGATCTTAGGCATCTCAGAGGTTACCTCACACATCATGCTGCCCTTATGGCTGCGAAAGCCCTGTTTGGAAGTCGACTTGACTATTGTAATTCCTTGTTTAGAAGTCTCTCAGCTCTTGATCTTCATAAGCTGCAATGTGTTCAAAATAGTCTGGCTAGAATTGTCACCAACACCACCAAGTACTCACACATCACTCCTGTTAGGAAGATTCTACATTGCTTGCCTATTGAACAACGCTCCATATTTAAGACTGCCTTACTGGTGTACAAGTTCCTAAATTGTGGTCAACCAAGATATTTTGCACCTTTTCTTAAACCCAGACAAAGTGTCTACAACACACGCAAAAGCCAAGCTGATGGTGTGTTCCTTGAGATCCCTCACTTCGCCACCTCACTATATAAGTCTTCTAAGCATTTCGGCCTCAGCTTTGCTTATGACGCTCCAAAGATTTGGAATGATTTGCCTGATGATGTACATTCGGCCACTTCTCTCCACTCATTCAGAAGGAAGCTCAAAGCCTATCTCTTCGCACAAGCATATCCGCCCTGACTTTTGCTTTCCCTCATTTCTCTCCGTGGCGCTGATCCTTGCTATGTCTCAGGTTTATGATTACAGTTTTTTGCTTCTGTTTGGTGCGCCTAGAGTCTGTCTTTGGATAGAGATTAGGCGCTATAAAAATACTATTAGAATTAGAATTGGTTGAAGTCCACCAGCTTTGAAAAACTTTAAAGGGTACCCTGCAACTAGAGTCAAGTTCAGTTTATCAAACTTCTGACAGTCAGTCATCTTTAGTAAAGTTCACAGAACTTGCCAGGAGACTGTTGCTTAGCAGCAGCTAATGAATTGCCGTTGGCTGAGGAAGATGTATAGTTGAAATCTGGTTAGTGACTTTAGCCCATGTACAACCCAATGCCGTATCTGTCCCCCAGTAGGACTGTTTTTCAGAGGGCATTTCTTTCTGGCCAGCAGTAACAGAGTCCCTGTCATGTTCAGATAGTTCACCCTTTTCATGAGTTGGATGGCCTGGTTAGGTCACTTTCCACCTCAGTTTTATTGTTTGTCCAGTCATTGAGACATATAGCTGTTCTTATGTTGTACTGGAGCCTAATTCGTCAGTAGCTGTGGTCAGTGGAATAAAAGTGTCAACTGGTCCGGCCAGTGGCTGCTTGGCAGGGGTGATTTTCACTGCCTGGAGGGTCAATTGAGGCAGCTTCTCTTACCACCTACATTGCCTTCATCTTTGAGAAATGTTCTGACCACTTGGCACTGAGGTCCTTTAGATTATCATATGAAGAATTGGACAGGGTCGGCTTTTTACATTTCTGCTTGTCCTTATCATTCTCTGGGGATCTTACCATGTCTACCAAATAAAATAAACAGGTCTGGATCTATGAGGGTAACAAATTTATAACCAGTCTCTCTTCTTGGCTTTCCTGCTCCTTTCATCTTTCATAATTTTATAACATGGATCACCCAGCTGTTTCTGTCATTCAAAGTTAAGGAGTTGCAGATCATACAGTCTGCTTTGAGCAGTGATCCACTCTTTCCTTGTCACAGCTTCTAGCAAAATGAGCATGCTGATCAAAAGCTGCCATTGAATAGCTGCTGATCCCTCATTTCCATCCAGGAGATGCCATAATGTGTACACAGTTCATATATATAACTTTAGATGAAAATAAATTAAATTTCAATAGAAACCCGACAGTTTTTCTTCAAATATCCAGAGCTTGCAAAAATACCTCTTCACATTAAATGCTAAATGAAAAGGATCCTACGACATCACACTGTCTAGACAGAAAGGAAACATGACTTGCCACCTGGTGAATGTACAGTACTAGACCAGTCTTGTTGATGGATAACACAGAATGGTTTTTCTGACATTTGGCAGACCAGTCTGCACTGACCAGTGTAGCAAATTGTCCAATAGGAAAGATGTATTAACACAATAAGAGTAATTTAAATATTTTTTGCTATGTGAATTCTGGATGGATGAGTCATTATATTATGGACATTTAGTACTTGTAAATGATATAGTAGTATCTTATTTGTAGCTGTGTCATGAGTCTGTGACCAGCAATGATTCAAAAACAATTTACAGGTTAAAATATCTTTATTACTAGTAACCAGTAACATTATATCAAAGGTTGACAATATGATCAATAAAGTAGTTTTTATAATATACCACCATTTAGATTATGTAAAAGTGTGTTATATGGATATTTTACACAAGCAAGTTATAAGTATACTAGTAAAATAGTCAACAATTTACAGCTACCAGAAAGAATTTTGCAGGGTTTTACTAACAATAGTGTCCAATATAGCCCTGTGTCAAAACTGACAGCTGACGTGACCATTAACTTCAATAAAAAGAGTGCAGTACAAAGTTTACTTCTGCTGGCTTTGCTTGTAACTGTCATTTTATAGTTGAAACAGGGCAGAGGGCTTGTAAAATCTTTTAATCCAATTTGTGCAATAAGGGTATCGAGCAATATATTTAACACCTTTAGTGATTATCCCTCATGTTTCTAGTGGCTGAAAATAGCGTCTCAGGAATTATATTGGGCAAAAAGTTGTGAAAAACCATAAAATAGGTTTTAACAGTATGCATTAACCATGATTTTTAACCTTGTAACTGTTATCAGTACAATCACACAGCCCAACTGTTACATGTACAGGAAACTCTGAACACACAGAATAAGTGGTAGTCAATTTTGAGTGTACAAGTATCAACAAGAGGAGAGTGCTCGTGAACGGGCACTGTGTCAGCTGACTGAGTGTTTTTGATTTGTCAAGGTAATAATGAGAGGATAGCATAATTATCAGGGAAAGTGCTGTACAGAAATACATTAAATGGTAATTGAATAGCATATTTAAAAGAAATTCCGAAGCTGACAGAAGGACAAAAAAGTTGTTCCCTGCAAATGGTATTAAGAAGGAAAGGAACAAGGTAATTGTTTAAGTGTAAAAAGTAGGTTAAAACATATTTAAAGAAATACTGCAAATGCAATATCCTCCTTCGAGTTTGGCTATCCTTATTTAACCTTGAAGGAGGGGTCCAAAGATCAAATCTGACCACATCAAAAGATTCCCAGCCCATGATTTCCTACAGGATGGTTTACCATCCCAAACCTCTAGGACCAATAATAAGCGAGGTATAGGCACTTTTAAGTTTGGCTCTCCTTGTTTGACCTTGAAGGAGAGGTCCAAGATCAAAACCGACAACACCAAAAGAATCCCAGCCTATGATTTCCTGTAGGTTGGTTACAATCCCAAACCTGTAGGACCAATAATAAGCGAGTTATAAGCAATATTAAGTTTGGCTAACTTCAATTGACCTTGAAGGAGGGATCCGGGGTCAAATCTGATCACATCAAAAGAATCCCAGCCCATGATTTCCTATATGTTGGTTTACCATCCCAAACCTCTAGAACCAATAACACACAAGTTATAAGCACTTTAAGTTTGGCTATCTTCGTTTGACCTTGATGGAGGGGTCCAAGGTCAAATCTGAACACACCAATAGATTCCCAGCCAATGATTTCCTAGAGGTTGGTTTACCACGCCAAACTTCTAGGACCATTAAAAGCGAGTTATAAGCACTTTTAAGTTTGGCTATCCTTGTTTGACCTTGAAGGCAGGATCAAAGGTCAAATCTGACCACACCAAAAGATTCGCAGTCCATGATTTCCTACAGGTTGGTTTACCATCCCAAACCTCTAGGACCAATGATAAGGGAGATATAAGCACTTTTCATGACTGCCAAAGAAACACCTGTGGTGGCCATCTTGTTTTTCAAAATGAGGCCAAAAATATTCCCAGTCAAGATTTTATAGTGAGGAACATATCCTGCGAATTTGAGATCTCTACCTATAATACCCTTTGCCTTGAATGGGCCAAAAGTCCTTGTTTAAAGTCGAATAAACGTCTCTGGCCGCCATCTTGTCTTTCAAAATGAGGCCAAAAATATTCTCAGGCAACATTTTATGATTATTAATAAATCCTGCAAACTTAAGAAGGCTAGCTATAATATTTTTTTCGTTAGAGCGGTAATGGTGAAATCTCTCTACACACTGCGGCTATCCAGTGGATACAATGATATACTCAACAGTGAGAACCTGAAAGTAGCTATTGCTCAGCCATGCCATGACATAGAGGTCTGCAATTTCACTATGTAATAGCTGACCAAAATTATGTGAATAACATATTTAAACAAATACTCTAAATGTAATAGTTTTCAAGTTACAACTGATTTACTCAACAGTGATAACCTCAAAGTAGTATTACTCAGCTATGCAATGAGCTACATGTCTGAATTTTTACTATGTTATAGCTGACCCAAAAGTAGGTGAACAACATATTTAAGCAAATTACTGTAAATGCAATAGTTTTCAAGTTACAACTGATTTACTCAATAGTGAGAACCTAAAAATAGCTATTGCTAAGCTATGCCATGAGCTATGGGTCTGTAATTTCATTATGTTATAGCTGACCCAAAATAGCTGAATAACACATTTACACAAATTTCTGTAAATGCAATAGTTTTTCAATTACAACTGATTTACTCAACAGTGAGAACTTCAAAGTAGCTATGCAATGAACCACAGGTCTGGAACTTCACTATGTTATAGCTGACTCCAAAATTTTCAAGTTATACGTGATTTACTCAACAGTGATAACCTAAAAGTAGCTATTAATCAGCTATGACGAGCTACAGGTCTGAAATTTTACTATGTTATAGCTGACCCAAAAGTAGCTGAATAACATATTTATACAAAATTCTCTAAATGCAATAGTTTTCAAGTTACAAGTGATTTTACTCATGATGGAAGTTACTGAAAAGCCCAAAAGTAGCTATTACTCACTTAGCTATTGAGATAGACACCCAAGCTACTCACCATGTTGTAGCTATAAAAAAAAAAGTAGCTGAATAACATATTTTAACAAAATGCTCTAAATGCAACACTTTTCAAGTTATAAGTGATTTAGTGCATGATTTCATGAATTTTAATGTATTAAAAATTATTAAAAAAATTTGTTTAAAAAAAATAAGACAGATCCAGGTCTCATACTCACACAAGAGAATCTACTTCTGACCTAGTACATACATGCAAAATATGAGAGAAATCCCTGCAATAGTGTTGAAAAAAAAACAGCATGTCTCTAGGCTTGGTAGTTTTGGAGGACGTACGTCCTTGCCGCAGAGTGACGACGTAATGTCAGCTGACATAAAAATTAAAGTTTCAATTAGAAAATTCTGTACAATTGTGGGTACAAGTGGAAATAAGCAGGAGGGAGAAAATCCTAGAGATTTTGTAAATTATTTGAGTTACAGGGAGGCTAATGTATCATCTTCAAAACAATAAAATGAGTCGATATGGCATAGAATGTCTATGACATGGTTGGAAGCTGTGGTCCAGTAAAATTCTCATTAGAGTTTCTTACAGAACAATGTCTGATTGCCTTTTACTAGCAGAATCAGATAAAAGATGAAGATATTGATTTTTCTCTAGAATATGCCATTTTATTTGCCCACTATGTGATATGTTTAATACCACTGTAAATCTCTAACAGTAAGTTATCTTTTACTGTAAATATTATGATACAGTCTCTTTCTAAATGTTATGCCACCTCTCAACACAATTCTTTCTTAGGTCAAATTACATCCACATGAAAACAAACAAAGCATCTTCAAATTTAATAAGTAAGTTAATAGTTATCCAATGGACAATAGTTTAACTGCTCGGTGCCACCACTCCTGCCAAATGCCAGAAAAAGACATCCTGTATATACTACCAGCAGGACCGGTCACGGAGTGTGCATTCAGTGGCACATCGTACTTCCTTCCTGTCTAGACATTATGATGTCATAGCATCTTTTTTGTTGTCTAGTCCTATTCAGACACCTAGTAAGCTGATAGAGTGGCCAAAGGGGTGGGCCTTGCCTGTCCATTGGATAGTGTATTAACTAATACAAATTTAATTTACTTACTAAATTTGCAATTTTATTGCGTTAATCTATCCTATCCAATGGACAATTGCTGAATAACTACCACTTTATAGGCAGGTCAGATACTAGGGACTCAAGTGAACTCAAACAACCAAAACTGAGAAGGCCTGGTTACATTGCCCCCCCTTCTTTCCCAGACCTGCTCTGAGAATAGGAATAGAGGGTTGAGTTCAAACACATAATAAACTTCCAAAAGGATACAAGTCACAGCTTTTTGTCATTATACATAGGTAATATATACAAAGTATATACAATATGTACATGTATACATATCTCCTCATTTCTGGGTCTGGTGGAAGACCTGCTCGGCAGCCACCACTGGATCTAAATGGAAAAGCTCTGATTTAGAGCAAGCTACATACTTTAAATAGAACTGTGTGAAGGTGTTTTATGATTTTCAGTGACATGCTGACAAAATTGCTCTAACGAGACCCCTGACTGGAAAGCCTTAGAAGCAGCAAAGGCCCTGACATCATGGGTGTTAACCTGATGCAATATGAGGGCTTCCTAGTCAGAGAGCTCATAGCATAGGATCACAGTTTGCTTGATCAATGAGGAGATGATGAGATGTCCTTATCAAAACTTTTCTTGAAGGAGACAAAGACGAACTTCTTCTGCCTGAGATCTGCAATAGGGCAGGGCTCTGACTGGACACAGGGACCTATCACCCTAATCCAGAGTGGGGGACAGGGCTGGTATAACCACCAGGGCCATACTATCTGGGCCCTCTTTAGCCAGCTGGTTCTGGATAGAAAGCTGGGTTAGGGGAACAGAGACAACTTAGACCAGTCTGACTAGTGTCTGATGTTCTTATGTAACCAAGCATGGATCTCACTCCTGTGTTTCCCAAACCCAGGGCCAGCAGGAAAACAGTCTTGAAAGTCAAGTGTTTTAGTCAGGTTTCCTTAAGGGGTTCAAAGGGAGCTTTTGTCAGCTGGTGTAGAACCAGGGAGAGGTTTCAGGAGGGCACTCCCCTTCTGCCCTTAGGTCTGTTCTGTTTCTATGGAAATTATCCAGGAGACGGGTGAAGTTACCCAACTTGTCAGCAATGGCTGATCTGTAGCCCTCAATGGTGTCGGCTGTAACTTCCTGTGCTGGAACAAGTAGAGCAGGAAATCAGCTATGGCTTTCAGAGGTTGTTCCTGAAGTTCACCTGATTACTGAGTGGCATTTGTAAAAATGGTCCACTTTTCCTTAAGGACGTGTCTGGTTGATCCTCATTGAGAGTCTCAATTTGTGCTGCCACTGCCTCAGAGAAACTCTGCTCCTTGATTCCTGTGGCTCTAGGAGCCAGGCATATAGGTTCAGGTTTGAAAGATTCCTGAGCAGGGTCTGGTTGAATGGTTGGGTTACCAGATTGGGCAGATTAGGCTGCCACAGTGGGATCTGACTGGATATGGCCACTAGGTCACAAAACCAGGACACGTTGGTCCACCCCGGTACAATCAGTATGATTCTGTTGCATGGGTAGTCCTGCAACTTCACCGCTTTGCCCAAGATGGCTGCTGGTGGGTAGGCATATGGGTAGAGATCTTTCCAGGACAGACTGAGTGCATCCACTGCCCATGGCTGGTTGTCTGGAACCGATGATACAAACTGTGGCAGTTTGTTGTTGAACCTGGTGGTCATATTGGGGCTGGTGCCACTGGAAGCATATAGCTTGGAAGACCTCTGGGGGAAGGGATCATTCTGTATGGATGGTCTCAACTAGCTTGGATACCTTGTCTGCAATCACATTCAGCTGGCCTGGAATGTGTTGAGCTTTGAGAGTTACCTGTCTCCTGGCACACCAGGTCTAGATTCTCCACAGAAGGGCACACAGGAGGCCTAACTTCATCCCCATTCTGTGCTTATATAGGCAACCATTGTAGTGTTGTCTGTAAATACCAGAGCTATCTTGTTTGAACAAAGGTCATGGGACTCTTTTAAGGCCAAAAAGACCACCTTTAATTCTAGATGGTTTATGTGTAACTTACTTTCTGGAAGGGACCAGGTTCCCCTTGCAGTGGATTCGTTAAGTGAATGCCCCACCCTTCTTTTGCACCTGTAAAGATCTGCAGAACATTTTTTGTTTGTGGGTGTAATGGTTTAGCTTGACACACATTGCTTTCCTCCAGCCACCATTTTAAATGCCGGTGGAGAAATTTGGGGACAGGTATTACCTCTTCTACTAAATCTGGAACCCTCCAGTTGTTTTTCAAGTGCCACTGTATGGGCCTCTTATGGAGCCAACCTAGGTGAACTTGTTTTTCTGTTGCTGTGAGTAGACCCGAGGGACATAAACTGCCAGACAGGGCACACTGGAAGTATTACTTGGATCTTGGTTGTTAAGACCTGCCAACGCTCTATGGGTCTGACCCTGCCCTTTTTCTGGTTAAACTGGTAACCTATGAAGAAAAAAAGAGATACCAAGGTCTATGTATGCTGGAGACTGGTATGGTGCGACCTGGCTCTCACCAACCAGTTGTCTAGGTACTGGTGAATCCTTAAACCCCTCTATAAAGCCATCATTTTGACCACTCTGGCCACCACTGTGAATTCCATTGGAGCTGTGAACAGGCCAAAGGTAGGGCTTTGAACTGGTAGACAGACTCTGAACGTGAAAACATATGTACTTCCTGGAGTGACTGTGAATTGGTATGTGAAAGTATGCATCTATTGAGGTCACTCACTCCCCTGCCTGTAGGGAGGTTCTTATCGTCTCTGGTGTCTCCATTTTGATTCGTTCTGTGTTTAGAAAGGTGTTCAAGGTGCTCAGGTCCAAGATAGGTCCCCATCAGTTGTTGGATTTGGGTACATAAAATAGCCTCTTGTAAAAGCCCAGTGATTTTTGAGTTGCTACCGGTTCTGCAATTTTTTTCTCCAGCTGATGCAAAGCCTCCAACAAGTGGAGGTTCTTGTGGGATTCTCATAGTTGCTTATGACAGTTCAAGTCAACCTGGTCAAGTTGGGTCTGAACTGGAAAGGTAGGGTGTAGTCCTGTCTGAGTACTGTTACAACTTTAGGACTTGCCCCCAAGGGTGCCCATTCTTCCCAAAACTGGTGCAATCTGGTCCCTACAAGTCTATCTAGAGCAACAGTTGGTACATTTGTGACAAGATTTACAGAACTCAAGTGACCTACACAGGAAACCTCTTTCACAGATTTTATTTCTGTGTAATTCTGACAATAAAAGAATGAACATTTGTAACACAAGAGATTACATGGGAATTTAATCTCACTCTTGCTGGTTAAGTCCTTCCTTCTGACTCTGACTGGTAAAAAGTTCAAGCTTTCTAATCTGCTGGACACATATACAGAGTCCTTCAGTCGGGCCACACTCTGCACACAGTAGTTATCATTTACACTGCTTGGAACCCTTAGCCAGTTTCTGTTGGAAATTTGAGGGCTTGTCCCATTCTTTCTTTCTCTGTTGCCGATCCCGAATCTGTTTTCGAGCAGGTACAGTGGACTTCCAGTCTGGTTGATGTGCTTGCTTTGAAGTCGAAGAAGCACATGAATGAAAATGACCGGGCTTCTTGTGTGCGCTGCCAGAAGGATGCCTCTCCTCACTACGGGAAATCCCATCATCAGCCTTTTCCAGCAACTGATCAGGAAACAAGGAGGTCAAGTGGAATGGTGCAGTACACAAAGCAGTGAGTATCCTGCTAGACCCCACCACATAAAGACTCCAGGTAGCTGTCTCTATGTGCCAGAGTGAGGTTTGCCATGCTGAAAAAACACCTTAAGACAGATCCTGCATGGTACAATGCATAGTCTGGGAGATGGACCAGTTAAAAGTCAACAAATACTCCAGCTCCTAAAGTCAAGCTTCTCTCTGATGCCTTGCGGTTTCCTTTGTCAGGATGCAGTGTCTTCAATTGTGTTACCATAGAGTACTGCAGCTTGGTAAGACATCTGGATAGTCCTGCTGCCTGGTTACATATCACAGACAGTTCTCTAAAAGAATGCTCCCAAAGTCTTAATGACCTGGCTGATAGTATGGGAGGCTGGAGCAGAGGGCAAACTTTGCCTGCTGAATACACTGTTCAGTTTTGCCAGTTGCAGAGACCAGGAACCCACAGTAGATCTATCAGAGTTCTCCTTATCTGCGTACATCTCATACCATCTGGAAGGGATGGCTCTCTTCACAAATTGGTCTGTAAGCAGACCACCAGGCTTTGCATTTCTGGAAGGGTAGCCTTCAGACAGAGTGAGGTTTAACTTCTCAAACTTCTTCCACAGCCGCTCTTCTGCATAAGTTTCACTGACACTGACTGTCTCTGCACTGGCAGCCTCAACAGGCTGGGTGGCATTCTTCTGGATCACATCTGCCCTTCTGGTACCGAGGGCCTCAACAGGCTGGGAAGCTTTAATCACAGTGACTTCCCCAGTGGTCTGAACTGGTAAAACTTACATCTGAGACCCCACCGGAAGTAGACTGGCTGGAACCACTGGCTACTCACTGGCGATTACTACTAAAGATTTCACCACCTGTTCAACAGGAACTGCAAATGGCTTTGCAAGAATGATAGATTCCATCCTTGCAAAGCGTTCAGCTCACTTCAGATCTTCAGTGAATGGTTTTACTGCTGGACCTTTTCTTGCTTGGTTTGGGAGGGTCATTAGAACGCTTCTGGCATTCTTCTGGATCACATCTCCCCTTCTCGTACCGAGAGCCTCAACAGACTGGGTAGCTTTAATGACAGCTTCTTCCCCAGTGGTCTGAACTGGTAAAACATACATCTCAGACTCCACCGGAAGTAGACTAGCTGGAATCAGCACCAGAGTAAAAGAATCACTTCTCACAGGTAATAACTACTGAAGACTTCACCACCTGTTTAACAGGAACTGCAACTGACTTTGCAAGAATCATAGATTGAATTTGTTGTAAAACTTCAAAAACGTCTCTCTGTAGAAAACATGTCTGCACACTCCACCCGCCAACCAAAAAAGATGCTGTGACGTCATGATGTCTAGACAGGAAGGAAGAACAATGAGCCACCTAGCGAATGCAAACTCTGTGACCGGTTTTGCCAGTAGTATATACAGGACATCTTTTTCTGGCATTTGGCGGGACTGGTCGTGTCGACCAGTAAAGCAATTGTTCACTGAATGGGATATATTAACACAATAAAATTTATCCTTAACCCTTTCGCTATCATGTATGTCGACTAGCAATCAACATCAATGTGTATTGTAAAGGACCATGTATGTTGACCAAGGGTTGACGGCAATAATATATATTTCTTCTTTCCTTTCAGTGTACAGTTATACGTCTTCTTTGGTGTATCAGTATTAAATCGATTTTTAAGTATTTTATATGAAAGTTATGCTATATTTTTAAAAAAAATTCACCATTTCAGCTATTTTAACTGGTTTCTGTAGATATTGCCGTATTTACCGCATATAGCTGCATATTGTTTACTTGTGGTTATTTTTATTTGGGGAATTCCCACGAATTTTCTGATTCGACTTTCATCAGTTCCTAATGAAATATGCCGAAAAATATTGCAAATAAAGTGTATAAGGTAGTGAGTTATTATTTTACTTCATTGGCGTTTCTGACGTGATATGACATCATATGGCTAAAGTCCCGTGGAATAATCTTCTTTCAGCAGCGAAAGGGTTAAGTCTCTGTAATATCTTACTTTGATGATTTTATTGTAACCAACACTCATCCGAAAGAAAATCTCTCCTAACCTTATTGTCACAAACTTCTTCCTATACCCTACTGTGTAGTAGGGTATATGAATGGACAAGATTTAGCATGGACAAGATTTTAAAGGCCCACATGACTACATCAAGGCCAAAAGTCAAATCATGGCCACATCATGATGTTGCATATCTACCCACTCAAGCTGATGTCCCTACTAGTGCTTCTGTGAGCCATCAAAGTACCGACTCGAGTTACATGCATCACCGACTCGAGTTTAACTTGAGTCAATAACAACAATTGAAAACACCCAAATCTTTAATATATATGAATTAATATGATTCCTTTTATAATGAAATCTATTTTTAACCATATACCAACAAAGTTTGTCATATTTTACCTGCAAAATAAGGATCAAGATCCTGACCATGTTGAGAAATAAAACATTTGATAGGTTGTTTTACCAGGTAAGGTGTATGGAGAGATATCATTGGCTTTGTGTCATAGTACGTAAATATGAAGGAAAATATTAAGTAAACAAGTCAAATTGTGCTTTTATTGCATCTTTGTACACTGGCAAGTAGTGGTGTGGCGATTAGACGGTCACTAAGGTTTTCTAATGATCGATTATTAAGCTTATATCTTACCTTTCCTGATTTATATCAATATCCACATATTTTAAAAATATTTTAGGTATTTTTACTTAATAAACTGACCGTTGTGTCTTGAATGTCAAGTTTGTTTATGTGTACCGCCATATTTAAGTGGGTTCTTTTGGTAGATTATAAATGTTGAAACACCGTTATTATTACCGGATTGATCTATACCTTATTCCGGAAAGTGTTTCTAAAATTACCATGTGGGACTGAATGCTTTACTGGTTGCCGCGAGAAACGTCTAAGAAAAAAAGACATTTATTCTTGGCCGTAGCCTCAGGTTGTCGTCACGTGATCTGCCCCTTATGTTACAACTTTTCTCGTTGAGATTTAAGCCCATACCCCTCAGCTGTAATACAGCGGGGAGCCAGGGTGGGACTCTCCTCAGTCCCACATGGTAGCTTGTAGCTTATAAAAGCTACATTTAAGTAATTAAAATTTTCAATTTTATTGTGCTACAATAGCTTACCATGTGGGACTGAATGCTGAATCCAACCGTCCGGAGGAGGGATTACAGCTGAGACTGGCAGATAAGTCTGTTTTTTCTTAGATGTTTTTTTTTAGAATTTTGATAATAATAATAGAATGAAAGATCGAAAGTACCAGTCTCAGTCCCGTCTACAGGGGCCCAATCCCAAAGGGTGGGCCTGTAGAAGCCAAAAACCTGAATGAATGACAGTGCTAAAAACTGTCAGGGTGTTTGACGAGAAGTAGATGTGTATCCTAGATACACAAACGGGGTCAGTCCCAAGGACAATCACGGAAGAACCTGAGCTTAAGGCTTGGGTACAGACTAAATGACAACCTTAAGGTCTTTAATAGAATATACAATTATAAGATATAAAGACTAGATAGACCTTACCCGATACACCCTGATGAGGTAGACGTATACCTAGACCCTGGGTTTAGACTCCTGAAGACTTGGTTGTAGCGGATGTGCCCCCCCTTCTTTTCTTTCCGAGGATGACTGGATTGAGGAGAAGTGTCTAGGACCTGTTGTGCCGCTACTACTGGTCCAAGATACAGGTTGTTGTCATTGTCCGACCAAGTAAGGTCTTTTAGATAAAAATTGGTAAAAGTGTTGTGAGACGCCTTAGAGGCTGCGAAGGCCCGAATGTCATGCGCTTTGACTTGGACTAGGTCCAAGGTTTGCTGGTCTGTTTGTTTATAACAAAGTAGGATGGTTTGTTTCAACCAAGATGAGAGAGTAGCGGGTCTAATGTCTGAGGTATGTCCTTTCTTGAAGAAAATGAAAAGGAGGGACAGGGAACCTCTTAGGTCCTTGGTTCAGTCCAGGTAGTACCTCAGGGCCCGCACTGCACACAGGGTCCTGTCTTCTTTGAACTGTCTATCTACAATGGTAGTCAGAGCAGGAATAGTCACCGGAGACACACTTTGAGAACCTTCTCTTGCTAGTTGGTTTTTGGCTATGAAGTCGGAAAAAGGGAACAAGGCCACCTTTTCCCATTGGCCTAGATTAGATACTTTGTTTGTAACCCAGGCATGAATTTCGCTGCGGCGCTTGCCGGAGGCCAAAGCAAGCAAGAAAGCAGTTTTGAGAGTGAGATGTTTGAGGTCTGTGTCTTTCATAGGCTCAAGGGTGCTTTTGTGAGCTCATTGAGAACAACAGAAAGGTTCCACTTGGGGAGATTTCTGGAACTTTTGGGGTGATCCCTGTGGAAACTGGAGAGCAACCTATGAAGGTCCTCATTATGAGCAATATGTTGGCCCAATGGGCCCAAGGTGTCAACAATGGTAGTCCTGTAACCATCAATGGTGGAGGGGCGCCTGTTTAGGTACTGGTACAGATACATAAAGAAATCGGAGATTTCTTTCACAGATGGAGAGGATAAATCCACCGAATTTTCTCTGCACCATTTTTCAAATAGGGCCCACTTTGATTTGTAGATGGACCTTGTTGAAGACTGCTGAGGTGCAGCAATTCTCTCTGCCACTTCCACAGAGAAGCCTTGTTCTTGGAGTTGTCCACTCCTAGACACCAGGTGTGGAGGTTCAGGTGCTGCGGGTTGCTGTGGAACACGTAGCTGTGGGACTGTTTGAGGAGTGTTGTCGACACCGGGAGTTGCAGTGGGATCTCTGTTGAGAGCTGCACTAGGTCCCAAAACCAGGGCATCCCTGGCCAGCCTGGGGCTATTAGTATGATCAGGCAATTGCATTGCCCAAGTTTTTGGATCACCCTGTGAAGGACAGCCGTTGGAGGGTAAGCATAGGCAGTGAGACCCGCCCAGTCTATGTTTACAGCATCTATTTCCCAGGCCTTCGGGTCTGGGATAGGAGACACGTACAGTGGAAGCTTGTGGTTCAGATGAGTGGCAAAAAGGTCCACGTGGGGAGTGAACCACTTTCGGCAGATCTGTTTGAACACCTGTGGATGTAGTGACCATTCAGTCGACTGTACCTGGTTCGACCTGGAAAGTAGGTCGGCCATCACATTCAGGCCCCCTGGAATGTGCCTGGCTTTCAATGTTATGTGAGAGTGGTGGCACCAGGTCATGATTCTCCACAGGAGTGCGCACACCTCTGCTGAGTGTGTTCCCCCCTGTTTGTTTATGTAAGCTACCACAGTTGAGTTGTCAGTTGCAACTAGCACTGTTTCATCCTGACACTGGTCTTTGAAGTGTCTCAGGGCCAGAAAGACAGCTTTCAATTCTAGGACGTTTATGTGAAGCCCTTTTTCCTGGGGTGACCACAGACCCTGTGTAGAAATTTGTTCTAAGTGAGCGCCCCAACCTTCATTTGAGGCGTCTGTAAAGAGTTGGATACTGTGGTCTTTGGGATGAAGATCTGAGCCTTTCATCACGTTTACAGGGTTCTGCCACCAGTCTAGGTGTGCAGAGATGGCTTCTGTCCAAGGAAGGAGGCTGTCCAGTGGCTGAGGAAATTTCCAGTGCTTCTTGAGGTGAAACTGAAAGGGCCTCATGTGAAGTCGTCCCTCCGGGACCATTTTCTCTGTTGAGGCTAGCAACCCAATTAGAGACATCAAACATCTTGTAGTCAAAACATGTTTTGACTTGAGGTGTAGGATAAAATCCTGAAGTTTGAGCCATCTCTCTTGAGTGGGATTTACAAGGGCTGAATCCAGGTGGTACTCGTAACCCACGAACGAAAACACCTGAGTGGGATTCAGTTCTGATTTTTCCTGATTGATGATCCATCCCAAGGACTGGGTTAGGTCTACCACTGCCTGAGTGTTCACTAGGGCTTCCTCCGGTGACTGAGACCTGACCAGCCAGTCGTCCTTGAGTGAGGATGGATGGGGATGTGAATAAGGGAGGTCCTGATGGACTCTGTGTTCAGCTCTTGTATTTTGTCCTCATAACAAGGCTGGCCTACCTTGTACCACTTGGCAGTGGTGGGAGGTGGTTTGATGTACTTGACCTCCGGTAAATTGGCTGCCTGGAAGTAATGATCAAACTTGTCGAAGGCATCCTTGATGGTTGAATTGAGAGGCAACATGGAGGAAGGGCCTCTTGGCCTAAGTTCTTGCCTGCCTTTCTCATCATCAAGGCCCATGACCGTTGTTGAAGATCTAGGTAAGGATTCCCTAGGATCTGGTAGTTTTAGGATGCGTCGGAACGTATCCACATCCTCAGCGTATTGGGATGGGATGTCGGACAAAGCCACTTCCCTGTAATAAGGAGGGTCAGGGTCATGTTGGGGGTGGTCCTGATCAGGGTAAGATTTCCTGGAGGGCTTTGGGGACCTATGCCTATGTTCAGGGGACTGATCCTCCTCTGAAGATGAGGGTAAAAATCTGGCCCTCGACTTGTGTTTTGATTTATCAGAGTACTTTTTGGGCCTACTAGGGGCTGGTTGGGGGTCAACAGAATAGTCTGAGTAGTGGTCCGAGGCAGAGCTAGGATCCACAACATGGTACTTTGAAGAGGGTGATGCTTGTTTAGGTTTGGTCGAGGCAACCTGCGAGGGATCCTCGGCAGAACTACGAAGTTGACCCGAGTCGTCTTCGAGGCGACTAGAATATGAGTCAAGGCGGAAGATTCGGACCATACTCGACCTCCATAGAATCGACTGCACTACTGACTTGCGAGGGTTTGTCGTTGGAGGGTGCGTTCGTTTTTGTAGCAGCAGAAGAAGAGGTCTGATCCACCTCCTTTGGTGTGTGTAAAGATCTTTGAAAATCTTCACAAAAATTATTGAACACCTCCAACATACTGGCCTGGAAAGCCCCCATTTTCTGATCCATTTGAATGTTAATTAGAGAAGACAGAGATTTCTCAATATTTGCTTGGACTTTTAGTTGTAAAGCCGTACCTGGTGTAGGCGGAACAGTGCGAGCAGGGGTTCGAGTGGACAATGCCTTGAATGAGAGAGGTTGTGGGCGAGGCGGGGATGTGAAGAGGCGATCAGCAGCCATTTCTAGCTCTGCATGCGAGCCTCCAAAAGATTCTACAGAATTATCCCCAAAAAATTCTGAACCAGCGTCTTCCGCCTTGTCTTTCTTGTCTTTTTTAGTATAACGCTTCCTGTGGGATATTTTAGTGATCTGTTCTTCAGTGAATAAAGACCAAATGCTACAGGAAGAGACAAGAGTTACACACGGATCGTCGCCCTTACCTGCCTCTCTGCAGGTAGGGCCCAAGTTGTGTGTGTCAAATGGATGGCAGAAATGATTACATTTTGCTGTGCGAGGTTTGTCTCTACTAGCTTGGTGGGATGACATATTTAACGCAATAAAACAAACGCGAGTAACCTCGAATAAAGACTCGCAGAAGAAAGCCAGTCGAGGCGAGCTCACAAAACTTAAATTTATGGACAATTACAAAAGCGGAAGTGCTGAAAATTGGCCAGAATGTGCTTTATACAATAATAAATGAAATACATAAAAAGGGACGTATAACAATAACACTGCACAGAGATATAGATAGAAAACGGCAGTAAATACTTCCCAAAGACTGTAAAATGGCGGCGACCAACGAGAAAAGTTGTAACATAAGGGGCAGATCACGTGACAACAACCTGAGGCTACGGCCAAGAATAAATGTCTTTTTTTCTTAGACGTTGGTCGTAGTGCCTCGCGGCAACTAGTAAAGCATTCAGTCCCACATGGTAAGCTATTGTAGCGCAATAAAATGATTATTTTAAATTATTTTTAATTTTTTTCCTAAGAGTCATTTTTTCGTTGAACACTTTGGTCTTGACAATCATCCAGTCTGCTTCCTTGATTTCTTGTAGCTTGGTCTTGCTCTTAAAATTTTGTATTTCTTCTTTTCCTAAAATAGACATACATATATAAACATATATGCTGAAATAAAGTATTATGAGTCAATGTGAATTAAAGTCATGTTACTTAAGGATTTGATCAACACACTGTCTTAATCTGCACACTGAAAATCTTCACCACTATCAAATATTAATATACAACTGATTTTAGACATCTGAATATCCACTGACTCTGATACATAGATTAAATGTCACATTGACACAGCCGATTAAAGAACTGCAGAACATGATTTTCTCTGACACATATCCCAAACCAGTATAAAACTATGGTACAATGATAATTAGTATTAAAACCACATTTATTTTTTTGCAGAAAAGTCAGATCAACATCATGTGAGACAAAACAACCACATTATTTTCTGTTGCTCTGTCACTTTTTATAATCATATTTTTTAAGAGCAATATCAAAGAATATATGAATTACTTTTAAGGGAAAAATTAATGTCTTAACAAATTACTTACTTTTGAGAGTTTAAGGTAACCTTAAAGTGGATGTCATTGCCATCTCTAGTTATAGTAGAAAGTCCTAATATATTTTAACTCGCTCTATTTTGTACCTTTTACATGATATTGGATCAGTTTTTATATTAAAAATAGTTGATAAAACCACAAATTTAATATATTCTTGAAAACTAAGTGCTGAAAGATATAAGTGTTATTATTTTACAAACACAAATCAATGTAAAAATGAACTCATTGTTTCAACCACAACCAAAGATGATATTGTATCATTAAGTGATCATGAAAGGTCAGATCAAATGTAAAAAGAATTCAACAAAAAAAATCAACTCAAAATGTGTTACACTTTAATGTAATTCTTTATCCTTTGTATTACAAAAGCTTTATGGAAACCTTGTCTTGGATTCCAAAGAAAAAAAGCTGAATAGTGGAAAGATGTGATAGATAACTACCTGGGTATTTATTTTGTATGCTCCCATTTATGTATTGGCTAAAAGTTTCCCTTATTGCTGTTGTGGCCTCTTCACTCCACCTGTGTCTTGGAATCTTCTGCAAATGCCAAATAGCTTCAATTACTCCACATTTAAATCAGTAATCTTGTTTTTATACTTATGCAATGAACTTTCTCATACAGCATATGTGGCCTTGCTATTTAGTTAATGCTTAAATATCTACATATAACAATGGTAAAATACTGCTTACACTGAAACTCAATAAGCATTGCAGCTTAGACATTTGAAATTTGTGCAAGATGGTGTAAAACAATTTTGCAAAGATTTGTTATTAATGAGGCAGACATTACAATATATTTTTCACAAAAAGACCAACGCTTGTTGCTTGTCAACCAGCCAACAAAAGAAATCTGACTTTTGATCTCCACTGTCCCCCAGTAACAACACACCCATAAAATCATAGGGTAAATTATATAATAGGCCTAGTGGAAGATCAACTATTCAAAAAATAGCATCAGAGATGCCTGTACCCTAAAGTCTAAGGAAATATTTTCAACACCATGTACCAGTACAAAGTTCAGGATACTTTCAGAGCACTGTCAGTTATATAAAGTTCCAAACAATGTTTAAATGGAGAAAATAATGTTTAAAAGAAAGATAATACATGTAAAGATCAAGTATTAAAACAAGATAATTCAATAACAAGATGACAGCATTAGTCAGTAAAATAAAATTCAACACTCTTTATCCACATTTGCATGGCTGAATTATGGTTTAGATGTTTTGAATATTACCATGCACACAGAAGTGGTATTACATTTAATGAATGCTTATGTGTGGTGCTGGGATAAAATCTGTAGCTCACTTGATGAGATTCTATCTCTTACAATGGGAAGTTATGAAAGTAAAATTCTTAATAAATTCTAATATGAATTAACAGTGCTTAATCTGCATCAAAGACAGACCCAAAGGTGTAACAAGATTTTAAAGGTCAAGGTCACTACGACAAGGACAAAGGTCAAATTAAGGTCACACCATGATAATACACACCTATAGCCCCTAACCAATGTCCTACCAAGTATCAACTTCCTACACCTTACAGTTTTTGAGATATAGCCCGGACAAGATTTTATAGGTCAAGGTCACTACAGCAAGGTCAAAGGTCAAATCAAGGTCAGATCATGACGTTGCACAACTACACCCCCTAACCAATGTCTTTACCACGTATCAACTTCCTACACCTTACAGTTTCTCAGATATAGCCCGGACAAGATTTTATAGGTCATGGTCACTACGGCAAGGTCAAAGATCAAATCCTGGTCAGACCATGATGCTGTACACCTACACCCCTAACAAATTTTCCTACCAAATATCAACTCCTACACCTTACAGTTTCCGAGATATACCCCGGACAAGATTTTATAGGTCAAGGTCACTACAGCAAGGTCAAATCAAGGCCACCTTATGACATTGCACACCTACACCTCCTAACCAATGTCCCTACCAAGTATCAACTTCCTCCACCTTACGGTTTCCGAGATATAGCCAGGACAAGATTTTATAGGTCAATGTCACTACGGCAAGGTCAAAGGTCAAATTAAGGTCAGACCATGACGTTGCACAACTACACCCCCTAACCAATGTTCCTACCAAGTATCAACTTCCTACACCTTACAGTTTCTGAGATATAGCCCGGACAAGACTTTCAAACTCTACATCACTACAGCAAGGTCAAAGCAAGGTCAGACGATAACGTTGCACAACTACACCCCCTAACCAATGTCCCTACCAAGTATCAACTTCCTACACCTTACGTTTTCTGAGATACAGCCTGGACAAACTTTTTTCCAGCCGCCCGCCCATCCAGATACCAAGGGTGAAACCAACCCCGACAGCCCTCAAGGGCTGTGGGGTAACCAGAAACTTTATAAAGTTCAACCTTGAAATTAGAAAGGAACCTACAAAAACAAGAGAATAGCATCAGAGATGCCCGTACCCCACAGCCAAGGGAAACAGTTTTGACACCATCAGATATAAAAGAAATGAAACAGCATAAAGATCAGGAGATTTTTACAGCGAACGATGTCACTGATGTAAAGGTCCAATTAATCTTAGTAGAGAAAATATCATTTCAGGAGGAAAATATCTAAATTATGAAGCTGAAAAACATTATTAACTGAAGTATAGCTTCCAATAGAAATGGCACAATCGAGTAAAAAATAATAAGCTAGACATAAAAAAGACATAATAATCAGCTACAGCAATGCATGTATCTTTGTCATAAGACATATATGTCTCAATTATTGCATGTGAACAAACTTTGGCAGAGCCCAGTTTAAATATCACACCATGACTTGCATCCCTAACCAATGAACCATCCAAGAATCAACTTTATGAAAGAATACTTTACGAGTATTTTGTGTCTAACCCTGATGAGAGTTCGACTACCAAATACCATGATTTTATACATACACCCTCTAACCAACATTCCTAGAAATTATCAACTTCCAGGGCGTCAAGTTACAAGTGGGTCTCAGAAAATAGGAAAATAGGAATTTCGGGAGTCAAAAAATAGGAATAAAATAGGAATATTACTGAAAAAATATAGTGAAAATAGGAATCTTTTTTAACAAGATAGTCTCCTAACACCCCTATAGCCATCATGATGCACCATATTTCCCTTTATTTTGCACTTATCTTAGAACAATGGAAAAAATATAGTCAAAATAATACACGTGTATCTCAAGTAAGCATCATACTTATTGAATTACATCCAAAAAGCTTATAAATACACATTCTATAGAACTACATATGTACATTTAACTCAGTTCAAAACTAGACCAAGGACCCACAGATGCAAGATGTATCCACCGGAAAAGGCCAACTAACATAGTTTAGAAGAAAAACTGCATTTTTCAATAATAAGTTGAAAGCACTTTTAAGTTTGGCTACCCTCATTTGATCTTGAAGCAGGGGCCCAAGGTCAAATGTGACCACATCGGAAGACTCACAGCCCATGATTTCCTATAGGTTGGTTTACCATCCCAAACCTCTAGGGCCAATAATAAGCAAATTATATGCACTTTTAAGTTTGCCTAACCTTGTTTGACCTTGAAGAGGCAGCCCAAGGTCAAATCCGACCACAGCAGAAGATTCGCAGCCCATGATTTCCTATAGGTTGGTTATAATAAACCATTTTTCATTTTTCAATGATGCTGTAAAATTTATACTTCATTATGATTTGAGAAAATTAGTCATTTTCCATGTGATCAACAACATTTAGTGACTTAAAATACATTATCATCACCAAAAATAGGAAAAAATAGGAATTTTCCTGGAAAATAGGAATAAATAGGAATTTGTTAAAAAATAGGAAATAATAGGAAAAAATAGGAACTTGACGCCCTGAACTTCCAACCCCTTAGTTTCCAAAATAAAGCCCAGATAAGATTTTCAAATTCAAGGTCACTATGGCAAGGTCAAAGGCCAAATTTAGGTCACACCATTACACTGCATGCCTACACTCCCTAAACAATGTCCATACCAAGTATCAGCTTCGTACACCTTACGTTTTCCCAAGATAAAGCCTACACAAGCTTTTATAGGTCAAGGTCACTACTGCAGGATCAAAGGTCAAATCAAGGCTACACCATGACATTGCACACCAACAACCCCCACCCCATGTCCCTACCACATATCAACTTTTTACACCTTACATTTTCAGAGATATGCCTGGACAAAATTTCATATGTCAAGATCCCTAACCAATGGCTGTACCAAGTATCAACCTGCTACATTTAATGGTTTTTTAGATATAGACCGGACAAGATTTTCAAACTCTAGGTAACTACGGCAAGGTCAAAGGTGAAATCAAGGTGACACCATAGCAGTGTACACTTACATCCCCTACCTAATGTTGATTCCTAAACCTTATGGTTTCTTGGATAGAGTATTATGAGTGGCACTAATTTTTGAAAGCAACTTAGCTCAGCAGATGTTCACCCTATTGAATTTTTAAATTGATCAGTAGGAACATCTTTGATTTAGGGTATAGAAATCAAAATATTGACCGGCAGGTGTACAGGCAGATGCACTGACTAGAGTCAATTTTGAAAGAAACCTACTCAGTTAGCGCTGTACCATCATATTGCATTTAAAATCCATTGGAAGAAGCATTTTTGAGTCAGAGTCAAGTAACCAAAGTATTGATGGACAGACACACAGGCAAAATGATTCACCAACTGGAAGAAATTTTGAAAGGATTATAATGTCAAACAACAGCCAAATTTCAAATTGATCAGAAGCATCTTAAAGTGAGAGTCTAGGAAAAAAATGTTGAAAGATAGAAACACTGGCAGATGCCTGTATTGATAGGCTCCAATCTGGAAAGACATCAATTTAGTTGATTTCATGAAACTTGCTCAAAATTGATGAAAGCTATTGTTCACAGTTTGAATTTGCCTTTGGCAATGTCATTAAATAAGAAGAAAATTAAGCCAAGTAGTACCTTTTGTCCATATTTTTATACACAATAAAGGAATTTAAATCCAACAGCACATTAGATTACTCTTTAGACTTTAGACTCTTATTATTAGATTACTCTTTAGACACTTAGTGCAATGATTGACACCATTTGTGTGTCAAGTTTACAAAGTTTATTTGTATAGAAGTCAAACCAAATTTTGTTTAGATTAATTTAATTAACACGAATATCACAGTTTTCTATTCTAAAGCTATAAGCTCAACTCCAAATTTGATGCACATTATCACCTGCATCACCTGCAGTGTGTGTCTTAACAGATTTACAACACTCTTCAGATCACATTTGATAACAATAATAAACTAGGAATACATTAACACCTACAAAAATATCTGTCTCTACTAACAACAATACATGCTGTATGTCACAACTTCCATCCAAAATGTAAGCAACAACTTGTACTCATACACATTCTGAAAAATAATCGCACAAGTGCATAAAAATTAGGTGCCTACCTTTCGTCTTTTAGCATCTTTCGTCTCCACTGGTACCTTCTCTGTATGGTTGTCTATCCATCCAAATGTTTCGGTCTGCAAACAAAAAAATAAAAACTTTAAAGAAGTTTGGGGATTTCCAAATTAATTTTTTCTTTATGAAAGAAAGAAAATCAAAGCATCCCAAAACAATAATAGTAAACAGAACTTTAAAAATGCATCAAAATTTAAAGGTTTCTTGAAGATACCTTTGTATATGCAGTATGGGCCAAATATTTGGCCAAAATTGATTTGTCTCACAATATTTCCGAATTAAGTTCATTTGTGCGTGCTATGCAGAAAACAAAAAAAGACTGGTAAAAATGATGGGAGAACAATTTTATGGAAATGGACAGAGGCATTTGTATGTACACTACGAGTCTACGACAAGACAAATTAGGGCACATTTGCTTTATCTCGCACAATTCCCCAGATGGATGTATTTTTGTTTTTAATATGCAGAAATTTTAAAAATGACAGACAATTTTTTTTATAAAACTGCAGATGCCTTGTACATACTCTCTGGACAATAAATTCAGATGAATCTGTGCTATATTCCATAACTTCTGATAAATTGATTTCATGAAAAGTATGAAACAATGTTGACCCACCGATGTTGCCATATTGTATGAAACTAGCTTACATCTATGATTGTCTTACCTTCTTAACTAATAGCTATGTCCATTGCAAACCTGTGGATATATGCACATTAGCACAGACCTGTTTGACATCTTATCTTTATTTCATTGGCTGTTAACAATTGCATCTGTCTAAATGGCATTTTAACTTAAAATACAGCAGACTTTAATAATACCATCTAACACTAAAAATATGATAAACCAAAAAATACAAAAAAATGAGTGCATTAAAAACAGCACACATTCCTTTAATGGTAATTTTGTACATTTTAGAGTCCTTAAATAATAAAACAAACTAAAACCTGTGCTCTGAATTTTTATTTTTTAAAATAATATTGAAAAAACATTACCTCAGAATCACTACTGTCGGTTTCTGGGTTGATCTAAAACAAATCATAAACATGAATCACTTGCCTGTCAAGTCAAAGACATCAGGAAAATAAAAACTAGTGATTATGATAATCTGTCTGCCTAAAGGCTCAGTTTAACTTCTATAATGTCCTACATCTATATTGTGATGTGTTATACAGCAAAGTTAATTCTGTCGAATAAACACGAAGTTGGTGTGAATATGTTCCCCATATGGCTGTGATATACCTATCATGCATACTAAAATGAAGTAAAGCGCTCCATTGAAAAAATATTGTGTAAAAATATTCTCATTTATATTGCTGATGGATGGGACTTAACTGTGGTGCTTTAGAAATGGTAGCAATACTTTGCATAAACTAATTTTAAGATAATGGAGCATGAATAAACTGAATTCTAGCTTCACATTTTTTTTATTTTTATGCAATTTACTTTGAAATTCTCTTTTTATACACCATTTAAGTAACAGGGATGTTCCAATGGAGTCAACTCTAGGGTCGATTTTCTTTGTTTACAGTATTGGTTAGGGTCACTTGGGGGTTCCTAGCTTTTTTTGGAAGGCAGGTTAAGTGTCAGATATATCTGATATTTCACTGAACCATCACACCTTTTCATCCCCACCCTTTCTCTGCGCACAATAAAACAGTCTTGTTCTTGTCACTATACATCTTAGCCTGTCCAGTCTTATTGACTTAACATCTGTTAAACCCTTGCCATTCTGTCATTTTCAAGTACCTCACTTTAGGACACATCCCTCCTAATCAAGCAAAACCAGACTTTACTTCAAGTCAGGTATTCTTCCAGACTTTATCCCTGGAGTTAGTTTAACCTCAGCAGTATAAAGTAGCATTCCAGCCAGAAGAAACCAACAAGATGGGTACATTAAAAGACAAGCTACAAGGTGGATAGGGGACAGGTCGGTTTCAAGCCTTCCTCCCACGTCTTATTGTTTGTGGGATCTGTGCATATAAAAAGCTGAGTCGGAACACAGAAGGCATCATTTGGAATTTGTTCACCAACAGATGGCAAAAGGGATTGAGATAGTAAAAAAAAATAGCATTAGTGCAAATTTGCTTGGTTAGCAGTATTGTCTTTTAAAACATGCCTGTATAATACTTTATGATGATTCCAAAGCAGGAAAAATTCCCTGGAAGATAGAAGTCCCCACAGACAAACCATAGAGTTGGAGTTGGGGGCTACAGCTGCTGATATCCAGAAAAGATGGAACAAAGGAGGGAGGAAACGAAAGCACTAGAGAGGGATGATAGAAAGAGGCAGGAACAGGAGAGGCCACAAGAGGAGACACATAGGGAAGAAATGGAGAAAAGACAGAAGTAAGAATGAGATAGACATGGAAACACTGAGCAATTGACTCTCTTTACTGTCTCTTTTACTTTATGGTACCAGTTTGGAAAGCCACCTCATCCAGGTGATGTCTTTCCATAGTGTCAAATTTCAAATTGATAGCCAAATGAACAGTGTCATTAAATAAGAAAAAATAAGCCAAGCAGTGCAGTTGTCAGTCAATTTAAATGAAGTAAATGGATTTAAAATACATTAAACATTATTTTATTTGACAAGCACAAAAGTTATATTTTTGACTCTTTTTTCCCTGATGGACACCAGTTTTGTGCTGTTTACAAGTATTTGTATAGAAGTGATAGATTAATTTAATTAACATGAATATCACAGTTTCTCTATTTTAAAGCCCAACTCCAAAATTTTTGGTTGCACTTTATCACCTGCAGTGTGTATCTCAACAGACTTACAACACTTTTTAGATCACATTTGGTAACAATAATAAGATAGGAATACACATAGACCTATAAACAATATTTGTCTCTCCTAACAACATTAGATGTTTTGTATAATTTATGTAAATTTTCAACCACAATTGCACCACTGAATAAACAATCCATTACACTCAAGCATTAAGTCTAACAGTGTACCTTTTGTCTTTTAGCATTTCTTTTGTCCACAAACATCTTCTCTGTATGGTCCTCTCTCCATCCAGATGATTCAGTCTGCAGAAAATAATTAAGATTTTAAAGTAGTTTGATGAATTGCAAATTAATTAGAGTATTGCTTTCTGAAACAAAATATAATTGCTTTTGAACAGCAAAAATAAAAAATCCAAAAGAAAAATAGGAAAACTTGCAAGGAATGCATGTACAATTAAAGGATTCTTGAAGATGAAAGCAGCGTTTTTGAGGAAAATAAATTTTGGCAGTCACACGCAATTATTGCTTGAAAAAATACAGATGAGCTGAACAAACCAATATTTTGGAAAAATGGGCAGATGCGTTTGTATATACCCTCTAGGCCAAAATTTTATTTGAAATCGCAGCTATCCAAGATGTTTGCCAAAAATGGCAGAAGAATTGCATAGTGAATAAGTAAATGAAATTTTTAGACCTTAAATTAATACCTTACCCAATGACCAATTGCTAATCCAGCCAGCCCACTGAACACCAGAAAAAGCTTTCCCTGTGTTTCCATTGGAAGGACTCGTCTAGTGATGTGCTTTTACTAGGTGGCACATACATACTTCCCTCCTATCTAGATAGCGTGACGTCATACCATATTTTTTGTTCACTAAACCTTTTTACACCTTGCCTGGCCATTGGGTAGGATATTAACTTACTTAATTCACTTAATTTGCAATTTAATTGCATTAACACATCCTGAACAATTGCTGAATGACCACTGCTTGGTAGTTGGGTAAGTTACGAAGTACAAAGTGAACTCAAAAATTAAGGTCAAGATTATGCTTAAATAGCCTCTTGTTGCCACAAAAGGTCGGTTACCAGTGTACTAACTAACGGCAGCCTACCGATGTTGCCCCTCTTTTTTTACAGACCTGCTCTAAGGTAGAGGAAGAGATATAGTCAGTCAGAAGAAATAAACCTCTTAAACAAAGCATGTCATTATTTGTTACTCTATACAAATATATATATTATATACATATATACGAATCTCCTCAATTAAATGGGCTTTTGCCTGCTATTGGGTCCAGATGAAAAAGTTCTGAATTATCTCAAGCCATATCCTTCAAATATAATTGTGTGAACATCTTGTGTGACCTCCAATGACAGACTGATAAAATTTGTTCTAAAGAGACTCCTGACTGGTAGGCCCAAGAAGCAGCAAAGTCCCACATATCATGGGATTAACCTAATGTAAGATGACTGTCTGCTTGATCCATGACGAGATAGTGGCAGGGGAGATACATTTGTTTAAGTGTTTCTTGAAAGAGAGAAAAACTAACTCCTTGTTTTGCTGAGGTCTGAGGTCCTGCCCAAATAGTAATGCTGGGCTCTGACCAGACATAGGGATCAGACTTGAGTGACCTATCCAGATTTGGAGCTTTAATAAACACTGGGGCCACACTGTCTGGACCCTCTTTGGCAAGCTGATTCTTGAAAAGAAGGCTTGGTGAGGGGTAGAGAAACCTTTAACTAGTCTAATGGACCTCACTCCTGTTTTTGCCTGAACCAAAAGCCAAGAGGAAGACAGTCTTGAAAGTCAAATGCTTCAAAGAGGCTTCTTCAATGGGTTCAAAGGAGGGGATGCCCTTCCAACCCTTGGATCTGTCTATGTGGAAACTATCCGGGAGACAAGTGAGATTTTCATCTTTGCTTACATTGAAGGGAAAATTTCCCAGTTTGTCTCCAATGGCTGATCTGTAGTCATCAATGGTACTTGGCTGTAACTGGCCCTCCAACAGATACAGGAGGAAGTCGGCTGTGGACTTCATAGGTGGTGCCCTGAAGTCCTATTATTACTGATACACCAACACTGACAAAGTTAAAGACTTGTTTGGGGTCCAGTTCTTACTTTTCTACGTTTAGTAACCAACCTAACTCCTGAAATGTAGCTACTAGAGTCTGAGTATGCTGGAGACAGGTTTGGTGGTTTATTTTGTTTGTTTATTTGGGGTTTTACGTCGCTTTCAACACTGTACAGGTCATATCACGACGGGTAGTTGGAAGGGCAGAGGAAACCAGTACATAGAGTGCGCTAGGGTTGTGTACTGTAAACTGCCGACCAATGGCAAGCAACTACCAGCTTTCCCACTTGAGCCCGTGTGGGGATCGAACCCCGGCCTCAGAGGACAGGTTTGGTGGGATATGACTCTTACCAAGCAGTCTTCTAGGTACTGGCAGATTCTTATACTCTTTTATAATGCAATCAGTTTGATATCCTTTACCACCACGCTGAACTCCATAGGAGCTGTGGAAAGACCAAGTGTATTGCTTTCAATTGGTAGGATATAAAAAAGCGGGTATTTCCTTGATTGGATTTGAATTGGAATGTGGAAGCAAGCCTTGACATCCTTGCGATCTATTCATGTGACCCATTCCCCCACCTGGAGGCAGGTCCTTATTGTCTCTTTCACTTCCATTTTGTCTCTCTATTTTTAGAAATGTGTTCATGGTACTGTGGTCCAAGATAGGTCTCTACTGCTTTTTTGTTTTGGGAACCACGAAAAGTCTTTTGTAAAACTCAGGTGATTTCTGAGTTGTGACCAGTTCTACTGCATTTTCTTTCATAAGGGCATGCAATGCCTCTGTCAGGTAGCTGTCCCTGAGGGGATTTACATAGCAGCTTATGATGGTCAATAATCTTCTCAGATTTGGGCAGATCTGGAATCTTTTAGGATTCTTATGACCTTTGAACTGACCCACAGGGGACCACAGTGGTCTCCCACCTCTGAAATCAGAGTTTAGTTGCCGGTGTGACTTCAAGTGGGAAAGCTGGTAACTACTTACCGTTGGTCGGCTGTTTACAGTACAGAATCTGTAGTTTACAGTACCGAACAACTACCCGTCATCATATAACCTGTACAATTTTGAAAGCGACATAAAACCACTAAAAATAAATAAATTGCAGAACAATATTTTATTTTGGACTTGCTTCTTAATTTTGCTGCTGCCTTTTAGCAAAATGTGCATTATTTACAACTGAGTATGCATTTAAAATCTGCCTTGGTGTTACAATGAATTCAGTTTGAACATAAAGCCTCTTTGCTCCCAGTCATTTGCTGTGTACACACTGGAGCATTTACACAGTAATTGTCATTCTTACAACAAATGACCCTCGGCTAGTAGAAGAGTTCTTGCCAGACTTGCCCTTTCCTCTTTACCTTTCCTTTTTATTGTTCCAAATGCAGAGTTAACAAAGACAATGGTTACATTGACTACATAGATCCCAGTTTACATAACAATCAACTATTTACACAAATAGGTTTTTCTGTAACTTCCATCTTTTATTGAATAAAATTTGCTTTGATTTAATGTCAAAGAGCATTTTTGGCTCTGAAAAAGATTGAATATATTTAATCTGAGCACTTCATATGCACAAATGAAGATATTTCTTGTTGACAATATTACAACATTTAAAGGCCAGCACTTATGGTCCATTTCATGAAATGAGTGTGCTGGCTTTACAAACTGATCGCTTAACAGACCACCAGTCTGAGAACTATCGGAAGATATCCTTCAACCAATGTCACATTCAACTTGTTAAGGTTTATGGAAACTTTACTGACCGGGACGGGCACAGGATACCATCACCAGTGGTAGCAGTAGTATCCATGTTGGGGATATGTTTCCAGTGAATGACCTTACACCTCTCATTGTCTCTCAGTAAGTCTGTTCTTCTGAATGGTTCTGGTCAAGGTCAGCTGCACTGTCCTGGTCCTGGTCTGAAACCTGCCCCTGTTTTACAGGACAACTGAGGTCAGTCTGTAGATTCTTCGTCAGTCAGTGTTCATATCTAAATCTGTTAACTGCTTGGGTGTTTCAAAACCTGATGTGCTGGGCAATGGTTGCTGAAGAACAGGAGGGTCGGTGCTAGCAGTCAGTGGTCAAAGGTTAGTCCACACTCTGAGGTAGCTCAACATGTTCAAGTTGGTAATCAGATTTTGTTATTCAGTCTGAGGTTGGGAACCTGCTGAGTCGGTCAACATTTTGGAAGAAATGTTCTGCCAACTTCACCGATCCAACTGGTAGTGGGTTCATTGAAGCCACTTTAACTGTCTGAAAGGGAGGTTTCTCTGAAGACTTCTCCATATTTTTTGTCTTACCAGTAACATAGCCTCCAGCAAGGAAAACCTCTACAAAACAATTTCTTAATTCTTACATACAGTGCATGTGCCCAACAAAAATGTGCCATTACATCGCATTGTCTAGACAGAAAGGAAGTACCATGTGCCACCTAGGGAATCACCAGTACTAAATTGGTCCTTTTGTTGTAAACATAGGACAGCTTTTTCTGTCGACTGGCTGGCCAGTCTGCACTGACTAGATGAGCAACTGTCCATTGGGTAGGATGTGTTAAGGCAATAAAATGTGTTTTTTGTAAATGGGCAGATGCCTTTAATATAACTTGTGGCCACAAAAATCACTATATCTTTCAATGTTTCTAAGATAAAAGTGTTGCTGTGGTTTGTGTAGAAATTCAAGATGTTTGTATGGCACAAGGATGTCTTTTAAAGATGGGCAGATGCCTTTGCATATGCCCCTTGGACCATATATTTGGCTGAAATTGCTTTATCTCACAATGTTTCCGAGGTAAGTGCATCTTTTTGTTTTATACAGAAATCAGAGATGACTGAAAGAAATGATTCAAGAACAATTTTGTGGGAATGGACAGATGCCTTTGCATGTAGACTATGGCCAAACAAATTAGGGCACACTTGCACTACCTCAAACAATTTGTATTTTTGCATTTAATATGCAAAACTTCCAAGAAACTGCAGATGTCATTGCATATACCCTACGGGAAAAAAATAAGGTAAATTTTTGCTATATTTCATAACTTCTAATAAATTAGTTTTATGAAAAGTATGAAACAATTTTGCCACACCCATGTTGCCATATTGTATGAAACTAGCTTACATCTATATTTGTCTTGCCTTCTTAAGTAATATGTATGTCTATTGCAAACCTGTGGATATATGCACATTAGCACAGACCTGTTTCACATTTTATTATTATTTCATTGGGTGTTAACAATTGCATCTGTCTAAATTGAATTTTAACTTAAAATACAGCAGACTTTAATAATACCATCTAACACTAGAAAATACCTGCAATTAACAAGACACAAACAAAAATAGAAAACTGGGTGCAGTAAAAACAAGACACATGTCTTTAAAGGTAATTTCACACAATATAGAGTCCTTAAATAATAATACTAGCTGAAACATGAGCTCTTAATTTATTTTTCAAAATAATATAATATTGAAAAAACATTACCTCAGAATCTTCACTGTCAGTTTCTGGGTTGATCTAAAACAAATCAAAAAAAGTAATCACTTGCCTGTCAAGTCAAAGACATCAGGAAAATAGAAAGTAATCATTATGATAATCTGTCTGCCAAAAGGCTCAGTTTTACTTCTACAATGTCCCACATCTATATTGTGATGTGTTATACTAGCTGTGACATATCTATCATGCAGACTAAAATGAAGAAAAGGTCCATTGAAACACTTGTGGGTAAACATATTCCCATTCATATTGTTGGTGAATGATAGGTCTTAACTATTATTCTTTAGAAATGGTAGCAATATTTTTACATAAATTACTTTAATATAATGGCGCAACCAAATATGTATCTCTATGAACTGAATTCTAGCTGCATAAATTTTCATTTTCCTGCAGTTTTAGGGTAAAGTACTTTCTCTTTTTTATCCACAATCTACGTTATGAGGTTGGTCTGATGGAACTGAATCTAGGTTTGGTTTTCTTTGTTTACAGTGTTGGTTGGGGTCACTTAGGAATTCCCAGATATACTTGGGAGGTCTCTTCATCCCCATCCGGCACTAGCCACAATAAAATTATTTTATCCTTGTCACATTACATCTTATCCTGTTCACTTCCAGTTCAGTCCTTTTGACTTGCAATATTATTGTTAAACCCTTGCTGCCCTGTCCTTGTCAAGTCCCCCTACCTCACTCCAAGACAGGTCCCAAAATAATGCTAAGTGTACTTAAAATGAAACTGGCTTGTCTTAATCAAATAAGACCAGATTTGGTGGCTTCGTGTCAAGAGGGTAAGTCTTGTATACTTTGTGTGTGGACGCAGTTTTAAGTTTTATCTCACCAGGAAGAGCCAGTAGCACAGAAGGAAAAGAAATAACAAGAAACAGACAAGGTGGTTCCATCAAAAGGTGGTTCCCATCCAGTCCTGGGACCGGTCCGGGTAAAGATTTTCCAGAGGTGAAGAGAAGCCCTGGTGACCGGATTGAGGAACAGAGGATTCCAGTTGGTCGGGAGCCTGGAAGCCAGAGGTTTCCGGTTGTTGAACATCCACTGGTGCCTCCAATTCAACAACTGATTCCTGTCCCGGGCCCGGAGCCGAACCAGCCAGGGGGGGGGGGGGGGGGGGGGGGGGGGGAGAGGAAACAGTATGAGGCAAAAAGGGTGAAGAAGACAGTACCCCTACAGGGGGGATGAGAAACCTTCACTTTGACCGGGGAAAACACCGGTGCCCCATGTCCTACTGCAGAGATAGGTTGTGCAGACATGGGGTTAGAACCCATGGTTAACAAGGCCTCAATGCGAGCAAATGTGTCAAAATTAGCCATTATATGGCCGCATCCACCTTTCTTTTGTCCAGAAGACGCCATGATATCCGTACACAATATTCACATAAAATCCAGCACAACCTCACACAATATAGCAGTAATTAAATGAAAATATTCCTTAAGTGCAGAAACGCTTGTAAACAGTTTCGCGCCAAACGAAAAAGGGGCCGTGACGTCATGGCCACCTGGCGAGTACAGGAAGCATTAGCCCTCTAGTGAGTAGAGAGGGATGTGCCGGTCCGGCCGGGGGCTAGTATCCAGGATGTCTTTTTCTGACGTTTGGCGGACCGGCTCGCGCCGGCATATAGCGGGAATCTGTTAGGTAAGAAGTATTAACGCAATAAAAATGTTAATGTCATAATATGTTCCCATTTAGGTACACAAACATGTTTGGAAAAAAACAAGTGTGAACCATTCCATTAAATACTGATCAAGGACAATAGTGCTTTAAAAATATTATGTAAAAATCATTTTAATTACAATTTTCTCACAGGTCTCCAGTGTAGATACAAAGCAAATCATGAAGAAACATGATCTCAAATATTTTGTTAATAATATCACTTCCAAGCATAATTTCAACATGTGTTTTTTTTTCTTTATTTAAACAATTAGTCATTTATATAACAAAAAAACATCCAGAAAGTATAATTTATGAAAGTCTACACATTTGCAAACTTAATAAGTAAATTAAATTTTCATAAGTTAATACCCTATATAATGGACAATTATTGCTTTTCCGGTCAGCACAGACTGATCTGCCAAATGACACAAAAATACATCCTGTGTTTCCACTGGCTGGCCGCACCGTAATACTATTGCCCTCGCTAGATGGTGTGTCATACTTCCTTCCTGTCTAGACAGTGGGATGTCATAGCATCTTTGTCTAAACCTATTAGACCCCTAGTAAGCTGATAGCGGGATCGTTGGGAGGGTCTTGTGTGTCCATTCAATGGGGTATTAACTGATAAAAATTTAATTTACTTATTAAATTTGCAATTTTATTGCATAAATACATCCTAGGCAATGGACAATTGCTGAATAACTAAGACTTGGTCGGCCTAAGTTACTAGGTACTTAAGTGAACTCATAAATAAACTAACAAATTTCTTCTGGCCAGGGTCGACTTGAGGTTAGGAGACCCTTATAAGGCCCTAGTCGGATAGCAGTGACCGGTTATCCAGGGGCCGGTTTCATGAACAGACTTAAGCCTTGAGTCAGACTCAAAAGTTGAGACTTTGTCTCAAATTGTGGAAATATTTTGCTGACTCTGTGAACTGAGACTCAATGCATTTCACAAACAAGCTCAACTTGAGACCTGGCTCAGTCACGGGCTCAAATTTGAGCCCATGAAGGAGGTGTCTCAAATTTGAGTCCAAGCTTTGATGCCAAAAAACACATACATAAAACGATACAATTTGTTCCAAAATGAAATTGATAAATCTTGAAATCTTCTATTTTCATTTTATTTTGTAATGACAGCCACATATTCAATATTTACTAATAACAAAAGTCAATAGAATTGACATGCTTTATAGGCTATTATCAAGTGACAGGCCTCAAGGGTGGACTCAAAGCCAGACTCAACCTCAGTTGAGTCTCAATCTTATGGATCACTTAGAATAATATATTATCATATAATTTCTTTGTATTATGAGTATTAAAGATATTTAAAATGATAATAATCATGAAATATAACTTTTAAACTAAAAATAAGCCCACTAAATATATGAAATGAGATTAAAAAGTTGAGACCATAACTTGAGACTGGTCTCAGCTGATCCACCCTTTGTGAAATCCAAAAACTCAGCCGAGACAAAAGTCTCAGATTTGAGACCCTGACTCAGCCTTGAGTCTGGCTCAGTTTGAGACTTTTTATAAAACCGGCCCCAGGGCTATACCAACGTTGGCCCCCCCTTTTCACAGACCTGCTCTGAAGTAGGGGAAGACAGGGATGAGTTCAGTCCCATGTAAAGGAGATAAAGCTCCCGAAGGAAGCACATCTGAGTTTATTTTTATACTTTGCATTTAACTATGTAGACTATTTACATATATACATATCTCCTCAACACCTAAGTCACTGGTTGGTCAGTTGGCCTGATGAAGGGTTCAGACCTGATGATACTAGCTGGTGGTGAGTCAGCTGGGACCACCTTGACCATACCAAAGTTCAGTTCTTGTTGTGGCTGGTCCAAAAGTCTTTGCCAATAACAAAGCTGGTTGAACCGGTCTGACCATTTCTGGTCCAGCTCCTCAAACCTCTGGTTAGTAGACACTGCAGCCAGTCGGCTAGTTGAAGCTGAAGACTTTGACTTGACCAACTTCTTCTCCACCTTCTTCTTCTTTCCAGCCAGCAGTGCACTCAAACCTGTGTCTTGGCCATCCACTGTCCTTATTACTGACACTTGTGCCGGGTCCACAAGGGTAGGACTGAGAGTGACTTTAGTTGAAGACGTAGATGCTGAATTCTTTGATGGGGTAGTGTCACTTTTATCACGTTTCTCCTTTTTAAATTTGTAAGAAGTGGTGGATAGTTGTGCAAGCTGTTCAGGTGTCAATACAATGCTGGCAATCAGAGTCTGGTTTTTCAACACAGGGGTCCTTACCCTTTTTCTTATCATGACAATGTGCGCAAACACTGTGCAAATTAAAACCTGGCATCATGTGGCCACACACACTCTCCACATTGCTGACTAGAAGATATATTGTGCTACACACTACCAAGAATATGTAAATAAGCTTTGAAAAGCAAATTCGTAGATATTCTGATAAAAAAACTGAAAACTTTAAACTCAGAATAAATCTGTGTGCACTGTATATGCGACAAAAAAATGCTATGAGGTCACACTGTCTAGACAGGAAGGAAGTACGACTCACCATCTGGCGAGTGCACTAGTACTATGGACCGGCCAACCAATGCAAACACAGGACATCTTTTTCTGACGTTTGGCGGGCTGGTCTCTGCCAACTGGATAAGCAATTGTTAATTGGATAGGATGTTTTAACACAATAAAAGTGTGCTTTTAAAATGTTTACACATTATACACATTTCACTGGGCTATCAAGTTGAAGGATTCAGTGTTTCTCAATTTGCCAACATTCGGGTACAGGTAGCATGTCCTGTAATGCCAAGCAATGGACAGTATATAGATTAAATTAAAATTTCTTACCTGTCTTATCTTTGAAGAACTTGAATGGTCTTTTCTTTCCTGGTTCTGATGCTAAAGGAAAAATTTTACAAATCAGAAACCCTTCTAAAAATTAAAATATGATCTCTAACACTAACAGTGAAGGAATTGGGGAAGGTCTTGCTTAACATTAAAAACAATAAAACTCCTAGCATGGATGAATTTTTTAAAGTTTTTTGGTGTTATCTGAAAATTTTTATTCTAAGAGCCATAAATCGATGCAATGAGAAGGGTCTATTGTATATCTCTTGACGCTCAGCTGTTATAACTTGTATCCCAAAAGGGGACAAGTCTCGAGAATTGCTGAAGAATTGGAGACCAATTTCTGTTTTGAGTAGTCTGTATAAGCTGGCATCTGCAACTATTGCTGGGAGATTTAAAAAGGTTCTAGATAAATTTTTATCTGATTCACAGTGTGGCTTCATTAAAGGAAGGATTATAGGGGAGTCTACATGACTGGTATACAATCTAATGTACTACACTGAATCAAAAAATATTAATGGGTTATTGATGTTGATAGAGTTTAATTCTATTTCGTGGAAATTTATGTATAAAACTTTAGAATTCTTAGGTTTTGGCAAAAATTTGTAAACTGGATTAAGCTGTTTAACAATAAAATATCCGCTTCTGTTTTACAAGTTGGTATTAAGTCAGAATCTTTAACATAGAACGTAGATGTAAGCAAGGGGACCCCATTGCACCATATCTTTTTATTATATGTAGTCAGATTCAAAACTATCTCATACATGAAAACTCTGAAATTAAAGGAATAAAAGTACATAACACAGAATTGAAAATGACACAGTTTGCTGATGACACCACACTCTTTTTAGATGGTTCAACCAACTCTCTCCTTGCAGCCCTAAACATCATTGAAATATTTGGTACATTATCCGGTTTAAAAATTAATACAAGTAAAACTTAAGTGGTTTGGATAGTTTGGAAAATAGCATCAGAGATGCCCGTACCCCACAGCCTACGGAAATATTTTTAACACCATGAGATATAGAAGTACTGTATTAGTACAAAGTTCAGGATACTTTCAGAGCACTGTCAGCTATATACAGGTTTAAACAATGTTTAAATAGAGAAAATAATGTATAAGAGAAAGATAATGCATGCAAAGATGAAGTATTAAAACAAGTCAATTCAACAACAAGATGACAGCATTAATCAGTAAACTAAACATCACTACAGTCTTTATTTTATCTACATCTGGCATGGCCGTATTATGGTTTCAATTAAGGCTGCAAACGAGCCCAAAAATGCGCCTCGATTACTCGTTCTGGAAGAATCGACTCGGACTCGGTTATTCGCTTGATTATCGCCCACGAAATATACTGCATCATATTTTGACATATCACGCCTTATAAAATTGTTAAAAGGCACACAACATGAAAGAATTTTGATAATTTATTGAATTTTGGGGAAAATATGCATTTATAATGCAAAATATATAAAATTTAAACCACTTTTATATTGCGACATTTGAGGCGTCTTCGAAATACGCTATATGAAAATGCCGTCTATTAAAACATTGTTACACAAAATATTAAAGTTTGTAAATGCTTAAAATATAAAAAACAGAAATGAAAACACCTTATATTAGTAAAATACATAAATATTTTCATATAATTAGAGAAAAAAATTTAATTTTGTAGTAGATTTTGCATCTATGTTTAGTTGTTTTCGAATAGCCGGTTCACTTTTCTTGCTTCGAGTACTGAACTGAATCGTTTCGTTTCCGAGTAACCGAAGAATCGTTGCAGCCCTAGTTTCAATGTTTTGAATATTACCATGCATACAGAAGTGGTAATACAGTGGTAATACAGTTAATGAAATTCCATCGGTTACAATGGAAAGTAGTAAAAGTAAAATTCTTAATGAATTCTAATATGACTTTAACAGTGCTTAATCTGCATCAAAAGACAGAACCCAAGGTGAAAAAAGATTTTATAGGTCAAGGTTACTATGACACGGTGAAAGGTCAAATCAAGGTCACACCATGATGCTGCAAACCTACATCCCCTAACCAATATCCCTACCAAGTATCAACTTCCTACACCTTACAGTTTTTGAGATATAGCCCGGACAAGATTTAATAGGTCAAGGTCACTATGGCAAGGTCAAAGGTCAAATCAAGGTCAGACTATGACGTTGCACATCTACGCCTCCTAACCAATGTCAGTAGAAAGTATCAACTTCCTACACCTTAAGGTTGCCGAAATATAGACCAGAAAAGATTTTATAGGTCAAGGTCACTACGGAAAGGTCAAAGGTCAAATAAAGGTCACACTATGACGTTACACACCTACATCACGTAACCAATGTCCATACCAATATCAGCTTACTACATCTTATGGTTTCTGAGATCTAACCCAAACAAGATTTTATAGGTCAAAGTCACTACAGCAAGGTCAAATCAAGGTCAGACTATGACATTGCACACCTACACCTCCTAACCAATGTCCCTACCAAATATCAACTTCCTACACCTTATAGTTTCCGTGATATAGCTCGGACAAGATTTTATAGGTCAAGGTCACTATGGCAAGGTGAAAGGTCAAATCAAGGTCAGATCATAACGTTGCACATCTACACCCCCTAACAAAATCCTAGCAAGTATCAACTTCCTACACCTTTCGGTTTCCGTGATATAGCTCTGACAAAATTTTATGGGTAAAGGTCACTATTAGTGTAAGGATCGAGTGCCATGTTGAGGATCGATATCCACGTAAGACGTGGGCGATAATACAAGTTCTTTGAAGATGTGCATATATTAATTCAAGACATTAAAACATGCTATTTATCCACCAAAAATACATTTCTGCAATAGAAAATATAAAGAAAAGTAACAAAAGTTACATAAAAACAAGAGTTTTATCCTTTCCTGTATATTGCTCTCAGGTTTTGTATATGTCTTCCGTGAAACCGGAAGTAGGTCACTTACAATGTAAACAAAGATGGCAGCAGACATGACCAGGTTCTGTTTTAGTTGAAACTGTGTCCTTTAAAGACTTTATGCAATAAATATACGTTTAAGCTGTAAAATTAGCATTTTTAAAATTTTATCTGTTTGGTGTACGTTATTTCGATATTAAAATACTGGTAGTATGTGTCGATATCAGCAGTTTCGTGGGATGATCGATAGATATTGAAAGATGGAGCACCAATCCCTATACTAGTCACTATGTCAAGGCCAAAGGTCAAATGAAAGGTCAGACCATGACATTGCACACCTACAACTCCTAACAAATAACCCTACCAAGTATCAACTTTCTACACCTTACGGTTTTTGAGATATAGCCCAGACAAGATTGTATAGGTCAAGGTCAGTACGGCAAGGTCAAAGGTCAAATCAAGGTCAGACCATGATGTTGCACACCTACATCCCCTAACCAATGTACCTACCAAGTATCAACTTCCTACACCTTATGGTTTCCGAGATATAGCCCACACAAGATTTTATAGGTCAAGGTCACTACACCAAGGTCAAAGGTCAAATCCTGGTCAGACCATGACGTTGCACACCTACACCCCTTCACCAATGTCCCTACCAAATATCAACTTCCTAAACCTTACAGTTTCCAAGATATAGCCCGGACAAGGTCACTACGGGAAGGTCAGCAGTCAAATCAAGGCCAGACAATGATGTTGCACACCTACACCCCCTAACCAATATCCCTACCAAGTATCAACTTCCTACACCTTACAGTTTCTGAGATATAGCCCGGACAAGATTTTATAGGTCAAGGTCACTACGGCAAGGTCAAATCAAGGTCAGACCATGACATTACACACCTACACCTCCTAACCAATGACCCTACCAAGTATCAACTTCCTACACCTTACAGTTTCTGAGATACAGCCCGGACAAACTTTTTCCCGCTGCCCGCCCGCCAGCCCATCCGGACACCACAGGTGAAAACAATACCCCGACAGCCCTTAAGGGCTGTGGGGTAAAAAACACTGGTATGAACCAAACTGGAGATTCTTGAGTGAGTTCGAAATAGAAAAGATCTATGGATTTAGAGCAATTTTTTGGAATACTATTTAAAACAATCTGTGATTCACTAGTTAAAAAGCATAAGAATAAGCAGTCGTGTATATTTGAAAAACCATGTATACCAAAAACTTTATTGTTTTCAAGAAAAGTGGGGCAAACCGCTTTTACAATATTATAAACGAGGCTACTTGTGATATAAAATTTAAGACCAAATAGAATGAAGACTTGGGTACTGAAATAAAAAAATATACATAGGAACAATTTTTTACTGTTTGTTTCAAAACAGTACAGGAAAATGAATTAATTTGGTTTCAATATAGGCTTATTCATAGGATTTTAGGTGCACAGAGGTTACTGTATAAAATGTGATTGGTTCAATAGGAACTAGACCAAGGACGCATCTGTGGCCAGATGCAGGATGTATCCACCGACAAAGGCCAACTAACATAGTTTAGAAGATAAACAGCACTTTTCGTTAATAAGCAAGCTGAAAGCACTTTTAAGTTTGGCTACCCTTATTTGACCCTGCGGCAGGGGGCCAAAGTGAAGTCTGACCACATCAAAAAGATTCGCAGCCCATGATTTCCTAGAAGTCGTTTTCACATTGCAAACCTGTAGGACCAATAATAAGCAGGAGGGGCCCAAGGTCAAATCTGACCACATGAAAAGATTTGCAGCCCATGACTTCCTATATGTTGTTTTCATATTAATGAGTTGAGAAATACTGGCTATCTGCAATACTTCTAGAGATAATTCGCATTTGCTCATTTTGAGTAGGTGAATAATTAGCTACGGGTCTGAAACTTCACCAAGTGAAAGCTCTCTCAAAAGTAGGTGAATGAATTATTTGAGAAAAATTGGCTATCTGCAATACTTTTAGAGATAATTCGAATTTACTCATTTTCAGTAGGTGAGTAATTACCTACGGGTCTGGAACTTCACCATGTGAAAGCTCTCCCAAAAGTAGATGAATGTGTTATTTGATAAAAATTGGATATCTGTAATACTTTTAGAGATAATATGCATTTACTCATTTTCAGTAGGTGAGTAATAAGCTACGGGTCTGAAACTTCACCAAGTGAAAGCTCTCCCAAAAATAGGTAAATGAGTTATTTGGCAAAAATTGGCTATCTGCAATAATTTTAGAGATAATTTGCATTTACTCATTTTGAGTAGGTGAGTAATAAGCTACAGGTCTGAAACTTCACCAAGTGAAAGCTCTCCCAAAAGTAGGTGAATGAGTTATTTGAGAAAAATTGGCCATCTGCAATACTTTTAGAGATAATTCGAATTTACTCATTTTCAGTAGGTAAGTAATTACCTACAGGTCTGGAACATAAGCATGATAAAGCTCTCCAAAAAGTAGGTAAATGAGTTATTTAAGAAAAATGTGCTATCTGCAATACTTTTAGAGAAAATGCAAAATTACTCAATTTAGTAGTCAAGTAATTTAGCCACAGGCCTAATTTAGACATAAAGCCTACCAATAGAATACTGTGGTGCACCCTCTAATATACCTTGCAAACTTGAGGAGGCTAGCTATAATTTTTTTTTGTTAGAGCGGTAATGGTGAAATCTCTCTACACACTGCGGCTATCCTGTGGATACAATAATTTACTCAACAGTGAGAACCTGAAAGTAGATATTGGTAAGCTATGCCATGACATAGAGGTCTGCAATTTCACTCAGTTATAGCTGACCAAAAATTATGTGAACAACATATTTAAACAAACTACTGTAAATGTAATAGTTTTCACGTTATAACTGATTTACTCAACAGTGATAACCTCAAAATAGCTATTACTCAGCTATGCATTGAGCTACATGTCTGAATTTTTCTATGTTATAGCTGACCCAAAATTAGGTGAACAACATATTTAAGCAAAATACTGTAAATGCAATAGTTTTCAAGTTACAACTTTTTTACTCAATAGTGAGAACCTGAAAATAGCTATTGCTCAGCTATGCCATGAGCTATAAGTCTGTAATTTCACGATGTTGTAGCTGACCCAAAAGTAGGTGAACAACATATTTTAACAAAATACTCCAAATGCAATATTTTTCAAGTTACAAGTGATTTACTCAACAGTCAGTACCTGAAAATGGCTATTGCTCAGTTTTGCCATGAGCTACAGGTCTGTAATTTCACTATGTTATAGCTGACCCAAAAGTAGCTGAATAACATATTCACACAAATGTCTGTAAATGCAATAGTTTTCCAATTACAACTGATGTGACTGTCAACAGTGTGAACTTCAAAGTAGCTATTACTCAACTATGCAATGAGCCACTGGTCTGGAACTTTACTATGTTATGGCTGACTCCGAAATAGGTGAATAACATATTGAAAGAAAATACTCTAAATGCAATACTTTTGAAGTTATAAGTAATTTACTCAACAGTGATAACCTAAAAGTAGCTATTACTCAGCTATGCCATGAGCTACAGGTCTGAAATTTTACTATGTTATAGCTGACCCAAAAGTAGCTGAATCACGTATTTACACAAATTTCTGTAAATGCAATTGTTTTCCAATTACAACTGATTTACTCAACAGTGTGAACTTCAAAGTAGCTATTACTCAGCTATGCAATGAGCCACAGGTCGGGATCTTCACTATGTTATAGCTGACTCCAAAATAGGTGAATAACATATTGAAACAAAATACTCTAAATGCAATACTTTTGAAGTTATAAGTAATTTACTCAACAGTGACAACCTAAAAGTAGCTATTACTCAGCTATGGCATGAGCTACAGGTCTGATATTTTACTATGTTATAGCTGACCCAAAATTTGCTGAATAACATATTATAGGAAATTCTGTAAATGCAATAGTTTTCAAGTTACAAGTGATTTTACTCATGATGGAAGTTACTGAAAAGCCCAAAAGTAGCTATTACTCACTTAGCTATTGAGAGAGACACCCAAGTTACTCGCCATGTTGTAGCTATGAAAAAAGTATCTGAATAACATATTTTAACAAAATGTTCTAAATGCAACACTTTTCAAGTTACAAGTGATTTAGTGCCTGATTTCATGAATTTTAATGCATTTTAGACATTTTTGTCTACCACAGGCCTAATTTAGACATAAACCCTACCAAAAAGATAGGGTGGCGAGTCCTCTACCATATCAAGCCACCTGCCAAATATGAAAGAAATCTGGAAAGAAATGTGGACTGTAGGTCGCTAACAAGAAATGTCTGCGGACGAGGGTCCGGACGACAACAATAAAGAATCCATAGTATCCCCGCTTCACGTCGGGGTTACAATTATGTTTGATGTGTCAGTCTGATACTGAAACATTAAAACATCTTTTCTATGATTGTTATATATCTAGTGTTGTGGTTGAATGCGAATTTTAGAACCGGTTTCCGAAAGTGAAAATTCGGCGTAAAACCGGGTACGTTTGACTTATAATTCGCGAAGAAATAAGTTTTCAACTGCGTACATGAGCTTTTAACTCGTATATAAATAAGGATATAAATAAGAACCACAGGGGACTTTTTGAAGACTTTTGAGGACATAATGTGTGATATATCAATAGAATATTATAAAATACTGTGAAATATTTGTTGCAGTTCAATATTTTAGTGAACTTAAGGTAAAATAAGGAAATTTGTGATGAAACCGGTTTTGGTTTGAAGACAACGAAACGTAACCGGATCACCGTCTTTCGGTCGGAAAATAGGTTTCTGGTTTACCGTCTTCAACAGTATATATATCTGGAATGATGTGATGCATCAAAAATTGGTTTCAGTTTGAACCTCTCTCCTCAAGAAATTTTACTAGGATACACAATGAGAGACCAACATTTCCATCCTGTCAATACAATAATAATGGTTGTAAAGAGCTATATATTCTCAAATTCAAGACAACAAAAACCATTCAATAATGTACATCTTCATCGAAAAATAAAAGAGGTATTTGACGAACAAAGGTTACTGTCAACTTACAACCAGACTGTAGAGAAATTTAGTAAAAGTTGGGCTGTATTTAATAAATTGTTTACTCAAATTTCTTTTATGAAAATTTTGTGAAATGTACTCAACCTTTTGTGTTTTAGTGTAAATTTCATGTATTTTGATGTGTAAATATTTAAAAGTTAATATAGCTGGAACACCTCCATGCCAGGGTGCGTGTACCTCCAGGTAAGTGTAATGACAAGATAAATTTTAAAAGTAGCACCAAGATGCCCTTACCCCTTGGCCCGGGAAAATAGTTTACAACACCATAAGATATAGAAGAGGTGAAATAGTACAAAGATCGGAATACTTCTGGAGCAGTGTCAGTGTCCAAATAATGTTTCAGTAAAGTAAATAATGTCTAAGACAAAGAAAATGTAAATAAAGAAAAAGTATTAAAATAAGACAATTCAATGACATTATAACAGCATTAATCAGTAAACTAAAAATATGAAGTTGTCAAATTTATGAACTGGAGAATAGCCGTCAATGGAAATAGCACAATTATGTAAAAGTACATATAATCAGTTACCTACGGTTCACAGTGGGCTCCTAGGTTAGCAGGTTTGGCATCTAATCACAGGCAGCTACCTCTGTGTTTTGGCTAACAGAAGTGGTTACTCAATCGCCTTGTCCCTATATGACCCTGGCTGTTGAATGGCTCATAAAACCTCAACTTTAAAATTTGTAGCAAATAACTTGAAATATCAAGTAACTGTCATAAAAATTACTCAGTAACCATTTAAACAAGCAATCATTGCCTGTGAATGGGCTCTGTGTCAGCTGACTGTGTGTCTTGAGTTTCAGAGTAGAATTGAAACAAGAAAAGGACACAAAAGGTGAGCCTGCAATTGGCTTTGGGAAGTAAAGTACACAGTTAACTATTAAGGTGTAAAATGTAGGTGAATACCATATTTAAAGAAAATACTGTAAATGCAATAGTTTTCCAATTAGAACTTATTTACTCAACAGTGAGAATCTCAAAATAGCTTTGCTTAGCTATGTAATGAGCTAAAGTTCTGCAAATTTTACTATGATATAGCTGACTCCAAGGAAAGTGAATACTATATTTAAAAATATTTTTCTAAATGTAATAGCTTTTGAGTTACAACTGATTTACTCAAAGGTGAAAACCTCAAAGTAACTATTGCTCAGCTATATAAGCAAAATATCGTAAATGCAGTTTTCAAGTTACAACTGATATACTCAATAGTGAGAACCTGAAAATAGCTATTGGTCAGCTATGCCATAAGCTAGAGGTCTGTAATTTCACTATGTTATCGCTGACCCAAAAGTAGGTGGACAACATATTTTAACAAAATATTCCAAATGCAATATTTTTCAAGTTACAACTGATTTAATCAACAGTCAGTACCTGAAAATAGCTATTGCTAAGCTGTGTGGTGAGCTACAGGTATATAATTTCACTATGTTATATCTATCCCAAAAGTAGGTGAACAACATATTTAAACAAAATATTGTAAATTTGAAAATTTTAATTACTTAAATGTAGCTTTTATAAGCTACAAGCTAACCATGTGGGACTGATTTCTGTTCTAAGATGGCTGCCAGGCCCTGGCCAACATCTAAGAAAAACAGACATTTATAGTTGGCTGTAGCCTCAGCTTGTCGTCACCTGACCTATTCCATTTGTCATCTCCTTTCTTATTGGCCCCCGTCTTACATTTTTCAAGTTATAACTGATTTACTCAACAGTAAGAACCTGCTCAGCTATGTAATGAGCTACAGGTCTGCAATTTCACCATGTTATATCTGAACAAAAATTAGGCAAATAACTTTTCAAACAAATACTCTAAATGCAATAGTTTTGAAGTTAGAACTGATTTACTCAACAGTGATAACCTCAAAGTAGTTATTACTCAGCTATGCACTGAGCTACAGGTCTGAAATCTTACTATGCTGTAGCTGACCTGACCCAAAAGTAGCTACATAACATATTTATGCAAAATTCTGTGTATGCAATAGTTTTCAAGTTGTAGGTGATTTTACTCATTATGGGAGGTACTGAAAAATCAGAAGGTAGCTATTACTCACTTAGCTATTGGGATAGACACTCAAGTTACTCACCATGTTGTTGCTATGAAAAAAGTAGTTGAATAACATATTTTAACAAAATGCTCTAACTGCAATATTTTTTAAGATATAAGTGTTTTAGTGCATAATTTCATGAATTATATTGCATTTAAAATTAGTTTTAAAATTAATAAATAAAATTAAGACAGAAGGTAATCTACAAGTCTGCTGATATAAAATATTATTTAAAAAATTCTTTAAAAATAGTTAAGAAAGACCCAAGTCCTATACTCATAAAAAGGGAATCTACCTACAACTTGGTACATATATGTAAAATGAGAAATCTGTTTAATAGTCAATGAGAAAATTGTGGTTAAGTCTTGGGGGTACTTCACTTCTAATGGCTCTTGGGAACAGACAAACAGACAAATCTTTATAGATTTTACAATTTTTCAGCCTTGATATATAAGTTATATATAAGTGTCTCTGAGCTTTGTATTTTGGGAAGAGAAGATGTTCATGGTTTCATGCGGATGTGAACAAGTCAGCTGACATAAACAGATGTAAATTTCAATTACATTCTTACCTGGTCCATTCTTTCAATCAAGGGTGCCACACAACTTATGGCCTTTACTGCTGGAGGTACAGCATATATATTTTTATCAATATCTTCAGAATGCCCCATGTGAGCCATAAATGTAGATATTGTGTCCTCTTTGAGACCCTCCATCTGCCAAAAAAGGGTGGATGCACGATGCCGAATGCCTGTTGCTGTTATTGTAGGAATACCAATCTCCTCACAAATGTTTCTGATTTCATTGTAGCCGGTTACAACATCATTAGACTGTTTAGTGTAGGCAAACACAAAGTTATTTTCACTGCCTACTCCAACCACTTCTCGAACTTTTCTATCAATCAACTTGTTCAATGCAGTTTCGCAAGACTTTGGAATCAGTACTGGGATAAGTTTGTGTCCCTTACCCATTATGAAGCACACAGAGTACTTTTCAAGAAGCATTTTGTCATCTGCTGATAAATTTTCCAGGTTCCTGTCTATCCAAGAATTCCTTTCCTCATAGTGTTCAATTTTTAATCTTGACACCTCGCTTCCTCGCCTTGCATTTAATAATGTAAGTCTTGCAAGGGTAAGTTTTCGAAGGCGCACAAAAGCTGTTCTTGTATCTAACTCTTCTTTGGCTAATTTGTCAATTTCACCGACAAGAAACCTGTTCAGTTTGCTGAGGTCATTTTCATTTGGTAGAGATGAAGGTTTTCTTGTCTCCCTCTGCCTCTTTTCTTTCAGACAGTACTCTGCCTTACTGCATATTCGAGGGTAATACATTTTAAAGATTTCTAGGAATTGGGCAAGTTCATCAGACACTGACTTCTTCTGTATTACCAAAAAGTGTGTTCGCAGGATTTTTGCAGATGACTTGATAAGAGTTCCAAGTGCAACATTCAAGCCAGGCTTGAAAAAATTTTTGTCATCACAAACCTTGATGATTGCTTCTTCCAGCAGAGTGATATTTTTTACCATAAACATGTCTATGGAAGATTGAAATGAAGGGCATGTAACACAAAGTTTAGCTAGCCTGCGCATAGCATTTCTGGCCTTGATTTTAGCATCTTTTTCTTTTCCAGGTTTCTTACTTAGGAATATGTGCTCACCAACCAGCTGTATGGCTTTGTCTTTCAGAATTATCTCATATATATCATCCTTTCTCATGTGTTGTAAAATTTGTTGAAAATCTGAAGATATGGTGCTCAACTGTGTATCACTTATGCTGATTGTATCATTTTCTTGTGCATGTAACTTGGTTGTCTTACAAATCCTTTTATGTCTGTGTAAATATTTGTGGTTGTAGGCACCTCTACACTGCAAGCATATCACTTTTTTTCCTGAGGATTTTTTCAAACACATGAGATCATTATCATCCACTGATATTTTTTTAATGTTTTTTTTGTACATGCCTTCCTTAAAAAAAGCTGCAAATGTACTGATGCGATCTTTCCTTGATAAAGTCCCATCCTTCTCTGCCTGAAGAACTTCTGCTACTTCTGGTATTCCTTTATGTCGAAGCATGATATGTCTTCGTAGGTCAGTCATCTCTGCACTGCAGAATGGGCAGGGCCTTTTGAGTCTCTTTCCTACAACACAAGAAGCTTCATGTAAAATTTATATTGTAAACCAAACACAGCTTATAAAACAATTTAATAGCACAAGACAGGGTTTGTTTTCCATAGATTTTTGCCTAAATTACAGAAACAAGAAGTCAGTGGCTGACTTTCCACATAGTCAAATCTTTTGAATAATTTAGTGTTGAAACAAACCCTGAAAATTTGGTGAAAGCCACTTCAATTATTTCAACTCTGTTTTGGCTGACAGTGTGTGCACATAATAACTGACACTGTAAAGATGACAAACACCTAAAGATTCCAAGGTTTACATAGCCAGTTCATAAATAACAGAAAGTGGAAGCTAACTGGAATGGATTGCCTGATGACATCAGAACAGCAGCCACATGGGCATCATGTAGCAGTAATCTCAAGACATCTTCAGAAAAACCTATTTTATGACCTGTTCATTTTTTGGGCTTCATATCCCTGGTATGCTGTCTGTGTGTTTGTAAGTACACTGTAGTGCCTCAGAGCTGCTCTGATTAAGTATAATAAAAGCACTTACCGGGAGTTTTATACAAGAGTCAGCTTAGTGAAAGAGATTAAGTCCAGTGAAAGCATTAGCTAAAAATGATCTTATAATGTGTCTAGTGAAAGAGATTAAGTGCTATTGTAAAAATTTCATTACTTAACTTTTCATAAGTTAAATTCTTACCTTATCTTCACAAGTACTTATTTTGGTTTGCTTGAGCAAAAACATCTGACTATGCAAGAATTTTTTTTAAAGTATTCTTATCGGCAACTGACCCCTTGTCTGTGAATCTATGTGCCTGCACAGTGATTGTTGTCAACAGAAAGTTGTCGTGAACTCAATGTATTTTTGGTCCCCAGCAAAAAAAAATTTATTTCGGGAGATAGGGTGGGCTAATCCTTGTGAGGATAAGTTTTAAAGGTCATAGGAAGCATTTTTCACAAAAATGTGAAGTTAACTTAATTCAACAGACAAACGACCTATAAGAATGAAAATATGATTTATTTCAAGAAATATATGATGCAGGTGCCATAAATAGCATTAGATAAAGTAAACATACCGAATTGGTGTGAAAAGCCGACATATTGTTTTTCTTGTAGTTGATGATTGATGACGTTATGGGTTCATAACGAAGTTCTGTTTAGTTGGAGATATAATGTATATATTTACAAACTGAAGGAAGATAACGTGTTTCTTTGGAGATTGAAGTGTTGTCAGAAAAAAAGCTAACCAGCCTTTATTTTTTTCCATATGCTGTTTTTCTTTCTCAAGTTTTACCTCATTTTAAACCACTAAAAGTTCCCACAAACACAGGAGAAGTACACTGGTCTTGGAATGCAGAAAGCGTAAACATCTGTATGATATATTGCCTCCTCCCATTTTTTTCAAGGTTTTTAACTGTGATGGGATGGTAGCCTTTCACAAGTTAGATATTTACTTAAAACTAAAAATCTGTTGACAAATTCAAATGTTTTCATTAAAATGTACAGGGTACTGTTTTTTCCTTTAATCACTGGTACTTCTATCAAGATTAGGTATGATGTAAAGTGATATCAAAACATGAAATTTGTTTTCATTTGCATAAACCATTTATAAAAATCATCCTGTTATAGTTAAATTTATTGAATTTATTCTGAAAGAATCCTTATAGTCCTAACTTTTATATTATCTGTTCATGATATAATTCAGTATATATGGGGTTTCCTTAAGATAGCAGTTCTTAAATTTGACCTTAAGTTTGGATAATTTTAAGTTTTGGAAATTAGTTGGTAACATTTTCTTCTCAATTTAAGCCTTTGTTGAGGAATAGAAAATGTGAAGTCTATTGCATTGTGTATGTTACTATATTTATCAAATTAAAGAACAACCACAGCTTGGCAGAAGAGAAATGGTAGGTGTGAAATTTACTTCTCGAAAGTATGTCTGGTGGGCAGAAAAAATGACTCCTAGAAAATATGCCTCCTAGAAAGAATGCCTCCTGAATATTTTGTGACCAGGAGAAATGCCTCCTAAGAAAAGAAAGTTATTTCATGTATTATAGCACTACAGCTTCACATTACAACTTCAGAGGCATCTTCATTTTTCCACTTGAGTCTTATAGTCGCCAATGCCTGTCAAAAATTTACAGGCTTTTTTCCCATTTTGCTTAGCTGTACAAAGGTACTTAAGTTTCTCTTGTAAGGTTTTGCTGGTTCTTCTCACTCTTTTGGCTGGCTGCTCATCCCTGGTTTCCATCATGACAGTTGTAGTGTTTTTCTTGTAATATATTTCTGCCCCTCCTCCATCTAAATACGATCAAGTCCTTACAGAGGGGATAACCTATGTTGTCATTTGATAAGAATGCATATTGCAAGCCATAAAGGCCACAACTATTTCATCAACAAACCTTACAGCCCCAAATCCTGCTTTTAAACTGGTCCAGAGTACAGCTGAAGGAGGAGGCCAAAGCTAGCAAGAAAGCAGTTTTGAGAGTGAGATGTTTGAGGTCTGTGTCTTTCATGGGCTCCAAGAGTGCTTTTGTGAGCTCATTGAGAACAACAGAAAGGTTCCACTTGGGGAGATTTCTGGAACTTTTGGGGCGATCCCTGTGGAAACTGGAGAGCAACCTATGAAGGTCCTTATTATGAGCAATATGTTGGCCCGATGGGCCCAAGGTGTCAACAATGGCAGTCCTGTAACCATCAATGGTGAAGGGGTGCCTGTTTAGGTCTTGGTACAGATACATAAAGAAATCGGAGATTTGTTTCACAGATGAAGAGGAGAAATCCACCGAATTTTCTCTGCACCATTTTTCAAATAGGGCCCACTTTGATTTGTAGATGGTCCTTGTTGAAGACTGCTGAGGTGCAGCAATTCTCTCTGCCACTTCCACAGAGAAGCCTTGTTCTTGGAGACACCAGGCGTGGAGGTTGAGGTGCTGCGGCTTGCTGTGGAACACGTAGTTGTGGGACTGTTTGAGGAATGTTGTCGACACCGGGAGTTGCAGTGGGATCTCTGTTGAGAGCTGCACTAGGTCCCAAAACCAGGGCATCCTTGGCCAGCCTGGGGCTATTAGTATAATCCGTTGGAGCCGTTGGAGGGTAAGCATAGGCAGTGAGACCCGTCCAGTCTATGTTTAGAGCATCTATGTCCCAGGCCTTCGGGTGTGGGATAGGATACATGTACAGTGGAAGCTTGTGGTTCAGATGAGTGGCAAATAGGTCCAGGTGGGGAGTGAACCACTTTCGGCAGATCTGTTTGAACACCTGTGGATCTAGAGACCATTCGGTCGACTGTACCTGGTTCGACCTGGAAAGTAGGTCGGCCATCACATTCAGGCACCCTGGAATGTGCCTGGATTTAAATGTTATGTCAGAGTGGTGGCACCAGGTCATGATTCTCCACAGGAGTGCGCACATCTCCACTGAGTGTGTTTCTCCCTGTTTGTTTATGTAAGCTACCACAGTTGAGTTGTCCGTCGCAACTAGCACTGTTTGGTCCTGACACTGGTTTTTGAAGTGTCTTAGGGCCAGAAAGACAGCTTTCAATTCTAGGACGTTTATGTGAAGCCCTTTTTCCTGGGGTGAGCACAGACCCTGTGTAGAACTTTGTTCTAAGTGAGCACCCCAACCTTCGTTTGAGGCGTCTGTAAAGACTTGGATAATGTGGTCTTTGGGATGAAGGTCTGAGCCTTTCATCACGTTTGCAGGGTTCTGCCACCAGTCTAGGTGTGCAGAGATGGCTTCTGTCCAAGGAAGGAGGCTGTCCAGTGGTTGAGGAGATTTCCAGCGCTCCTTGAGGTGAAACTGAAAGGGCCTCATGTGATGTCGTCCCTCCGGGACCATTTTCTCCATTGAGGCTAGCAACCCAATTAGACATCAAACATCTTGCAGTCAAAACATGTTTTGACTTGAGGTGTAGGATAAAATCCTGAAGTTTGAGCCATCTCTCGTGAGTGGGTTTTACAAGGGCTGAATCCAGGTGGTACTCGTAACCCATGAATGAAAACACCTGAGTGGGATTCAGTTCTGATTTTTCCTGATTGATGATCCATCCCAAGGACTGGGTCAGATCTACCACTGCCTGAATGTTCACTAGGGCTTCCTCCCACGACTGAGACCTGACCAGCCAGTCGTATTGTTGTAGTCTGAGACCTCTGGAGAGGGCCATGAGCTTCACCTCCTTTACGATCATGGTAAAGACCTGGGGGGCTGTGGCCAGTCCGAAAGGTAGGGAGGTGAACTGGAACACCTGAGACCTGTGGCAAAATCTTAGGTATTTCCTTGAGTGAGAATGGATGGGGATGTGAAGATAGGCGTCCGATAGGTCTATCGACACTACCCATTCCCCTGGAATCAGGGAGGTCCTGATGGACTCTGGAGTTTCCATCTTGAACTTTTCTACATGTACAAAAGTGTTGAGCCTGCTTAGGTCTATTACTGGCCTCCACCTTTGGTGAGGCTTGGGTACTAGAAACAGGCGACTGTAAAACCCGAGAGATTTTACATTTTCCACCCTTTTGATAGCGTTCTTTGACAGCAGAGACTGGATGCAATCGGCTAAGGCTTGGTCTTTTGGAAGGGCCTTGTATTCTGATATTATCAGAGGAAATCTGACCAAGCTTGGTTTTGAGAGGAATGGCAGTACGTAGCCATTGGTGATAATGTTTAACACGTTGGATGAACAATTGCTTTCTTGCCAGTCTCTGCTGAAAGAATGGAGGCGACCTCCTACTGGTGGACTGTTTGAGGCTTTGAAGGAGTCATTGGGAAGAGGGGTTTCCAGGCCCTCGTCCCCTATTGTGGGGTCGAAAACGACCCTTGGAGCCTCTAAAGTTTGGTTTTCCCCTATTCGAGGAAAACGATTGGTTACTGCTTTGTGAGGAATTGCCCCCGTAGGGGTGTTTCCTGTAGGAACCTCTTTTCTTGTGGGGACCACGAAAGGGCTTATTCTGGTAGGGTCCGAAACCCTGAGAATCTTTTGAGGTGCCTTTTTTAAGAAGGAAGTCCTCGCCTTCCTTCACCAACTGTGATTTAAACAAGGAAGGCGGCCAGAAGGACGCATTCCTAAGTTCTTGGCGCCTGGTTTCTCCTAAATGGGGTTGTAATAGGGTCATTTCGGCTTCGCGCCTAAGCAAGCCAAGATTGCCCATTGAGTATAGTTCTCTCTGTAGAATATGGGCCAGGGATTTACTAAGGCAAGTTAAAGCCCTATGCTGGATTAGGATGGTTTTGTTCCACAAATCCAGATACTCACAGGCTTCCTCATATCCACGTTTCGCTGCTTTTTCAGGGTCGGCACCTTTCCTGATCTGAGACTTGACCTTTTTGAAGGGCGCTTTCAAGCTATGTTGACACTTCTCCAGAGTAACATAACAGGAGGAAGAAGTCTTTGCAAAGGTAGTAGCGAAATTGAGAGTGGAAATATTCTGTCTTGCCTGATGTTCCAATTCCTTGAGAATTGGTATAGGGACCTTGCCCATAGGAGCCCCAGATGGTTTAGGAGAAATGCAAATTTTGGCAAAGTCTGTATTCAGCTCTTGTATTTTGTCCTCATAACAAGGCTGGCCTACCTTGTACCACTTGGCAGTGGAGGGAGGGGGTTTGATGTACTTGCCCTCCGGTAAATTGGCTGCCTGGAAGTCCTGATCAAACTTATCAAAGGCATCCTTGATGGTTGAATTGAGAGGCAACATGGAGGAAGGGCCTCTTGGCCTAAGTTCTTGCCTGCCTTTCTCATCATCAAGGCCCATGACCGCTGTTGAAGATCTAGGTAAGGATTTCCTAGGAGCTGGTAGTTTTAGGATGTGTCGGAGTGTATCCACCTCCTCAGCGTATTGGAATGGGATGTCAGACAAAGCCACTTCCCTGTAATAAGGAGGGTCAGGGTCATGTTGGGGGTGGTCCTGATCAGGGTAAGACTTCCTGGAGGGCTTTGGGGACCTATGTCTATGTTCAGGGGACTGATCCTCCTCTGAAGATGAGGGTAAAAATCTGGCCCTCGACTTGTGTTTTGATTTATCAGAGTGCTTTTTGGGCCTACTAGGGGCTGGTTGGGGGTCAACAGAATAGTCCGAGTAGTGGTCCAAGGCAGAGCTAGGATCCACAACATGGTACTTTGAAGAGTGTGATGCTTGTTTAGGTTTGGTCGAGGCAACCTGCGAGGGATCCTCGGCAGAACTACGAAGTTGACCCGAGTCGTCTTCGAGGCGAGGTGGAAGATTCGGACCATACTCGACCTCCATAGACTCGACTGGACTACTGACTTGCGAGGGTTTGTCAATGATATTGGAGGGTGCTTCGTTTTTGTAACAGCAGAAGAAGAGGTCTCATCCACCTCCTTTGGTTTGTGTAAAGATCTTTGAAAATCTTCACGAAGATTATTGAACGCCTCCAATATACTGGCCTGAAAAGCCCCATTTTCTGATCCATTTGAATGTTAATTTGAGAAGACAGAGATTTCTCAATATTTGCTTGGACTTTTAGTTGTAAAGCCGTACCTGGTGTAGGCGGAACAGTGCGAGCAGGGGTTCGAATGGACAATGCCTTGAATGAGAGAGGTTGTGGGCGAGGCGGGGATGTGAAGAGACGATCAGCAGCCATTTCTAGCTCTGCTTGCGAGCCTCCAAAAGATTCAGTCGAATTATCCCCTAATATTTCCGAACCCGCGTCCTCTGCCTTCTCTTTCTTGTCAGATTTTTTAGAATAACACTTCCTGTGAGAGATCTTGGTGATCTGTTCTTCAGTGAAAGAAGAGCAAATGGTACAGGAAGAGACAAGAGTTACACACGGATCATCGCCCTTACAAACACGAGTAACCTCGAATAAAGACTCACAGAAGAACAGCCAGTCGAGGCGAGCTCACAAAACTTAAATTTAAAGACAATTACAAAAGCGAAAGTGCTGAACATTGGCAATAATGTACTTTATGCAATAATAAATGAAATACATAAAAAAGGACATGTAACAATAACACTGCACTGAGATATAGATAGAAAACGGCAGTAAATACTTCCCAAAGACTGTAAAATGGCGGCGACCAACGAGAAAAGTTGTAACATAAGGGGCAGAACTTGTGACAACCTGAGGCTATGGCCAAGAATAAATGTCTTTTTTTCTTAGACGTTGGTCGTAGTTCCTCGTGGCAACCAGTAAAGCATTCAGTCCCACATGGTAAGCTATTGTAGTGCAATAAAATTGATACTTAATATTATCCATCAGTAGATTATGAAACTGAAGAATGAAGGACATCAGATACATTCATTTGATCTTGATTTTTGGATTTTTCGGATTCAAGAGTTTAAAAAATAGCATCAGAGATGCCCGTACACCACAGCCTAGGGAAATATTTTTAACACCATGAGATATAGAAGTAGTGTATCAGTACAAAGTTCAGGATATTTTCAGAGCACTCGCAGTTATATAAAGAATCAAACAATATTTAAATAGAGAAAATAATGTCTAAGAAAAAGATAATGCATGTATAGATGAAATATTAAAACAATACAATTCAACAAGATGACAGCATTTATCAGTAAACTAAACATTACAACACTTTATCTACATCTGGCATGGCGGAATTATGGTTTGGATGTTATGAATATTACCATGCATACAGAGGTGGCGTTACATTCAACGAATGTTTATATGTGTGGTTGGAGCAAAGCCTGTGGCTCACTCGATGAAATTCCATCTGTTACAGCTTAACAATGGGAAGTTGTAAAAGTAAAATTCTTAATGAATTCTAATATTACTTTAACAGTGCTTGATCTGCATCAAAAGACAAAATGATATTTACATCAAGGTGACTACTGCAAGGTCAAAGGTCAAATCAAGGTCACACCATGATGTTGCACACCTACAACCCCTAACCAATGTCCCTACCAAGCATCAAGATATTATAGGTCAAGGTCACTACAGCAAAGTCAAAGGTCAAATCAAGGTCAGACCATGACGTTGCAGACCTACACCTTCTAACCAATGTCCATACCAAGTACCAACTTCCGACACCTTACAGTTTCCGAGATATAGCCCGGACAAGATTTTATAGGTCAAGGTCACTACAGCCAAGTCAAAGGTCAAATCAAGGTCAGATCATGATGTTGGACAACTACACTCCCTAACCAATGTCCCTACCAAGTATCAACTTCCTACACCTTACGGTTTCCCAGATATAGCCCAGACAAGATTTTATAGGTCAAGGTCAATACGGCAAGGTCAAAGGTCAAATCAAGGTGAGACCATGACGTTGCATACCTGGACTTCCTAACCAATGTCCCTACCAAGTATCAACTTCCTAACCCTTATGGCTTCTACGATACAGCCCGGACAAACTTTTTTCCGCCCTGCCCCACCCAGCCTCCTGGACACCATGGGTGAAAACAATACCCTTACTGCCCTTAAAGGCTGTGGGGTAAAAAAGGTGTACAAAGTTTTTATTTAACATATGCAGTAGTTTAGTTCTATAATACAAAGCTGGACTTACTTTTTTTTGGTCCCTTCCCTGTCTTCTCACCTGAAAAAAAAGAAAGCTGTATAATCCATAAAAATATAGGAGTGATACACATGACAACAGAATTCTCATAACATTAAATCCTGTAGATTATTGTCCAAGTTATGCAATAAAGCCAGTGTTGTCTAAAAATTCTTGAAAACCTAAAGACTGAGTTGACTTGAAATTTGTGAAAATCAAAGATGATCAAACAATAAAATTTCTAAAATGGGGATAGCAGTCCAAGTACTCCTAGCTTGCCCCAATAGGAGGCAATAGAGACCTGTACTTATTTAATTCAGAGCTGAGAATTTTGATAAAATACTCTGGTAACCAATGTAATTAGGCATTTTAGTAGTTTAACATTGTGATATTTTACAAAGTACAAATTGCAAATATCTTCTTGAAAGTGATAGGGAATCATACATTGCAACTCATAGTTATAAAATCTTATTTGACATACCTGTCACTAGCAAAGAACAATCTGTGCTGGTTGTACCTTGACCTTCAACATGACCCTCAGGTACATTCTCCATATCCTATTAATGCCAGGAAATTACAATAGCATTATTACTAAGGCGGAAATGATTGACAATATTTGTTAGCTGGGTAGGTCCTTGAATGAACCAATGACTAACCGGTTAATTGTTTCAAATAGAAAGTACCTGTGGAGAGAGAGGAAATACAAAAAACATCATCTTGGCATGCTCCCCAGGATGTAAATATTGTAAACAATATGGGGGATATCAAGGTGCTATAAAAGAAAATTAATCCAAATCATTTGCAAATAAACTGCATATTTTATATATTTAACATAATAAATAGATAAAACTCTTTGAATTGGTACCGTTTTCAATGATGACTCCAAATATTAAGACATCTATTGATCAGCTAAAGCCCCATATGAGGTGATATACATTGGAAAACATTTAACAGGTTCAACCATATTGTTGTTGACTAGTGCTTTGATAACCCAATAATCGGTTAGTATGGTTAACCATATCAGCTTTAATCATTATTATTATTCTAAAATTGTTTCAACAAAATGGAAATTTTAAGGGTCTAGAAAATTCTGCAAATTTAATAAGTAAATTAAATTTTTATAAGTTAATACCCTATCCAATGGACAATTGCTTTACCAGTCGACGTGACCGGTCCTGCCAAATGTCAGAGAAAGACGTCCTGTATGTAATATCGGCAGGACTTGTCATAGAGTGTGCATTTGCCAAGTGGCGTATTGTACTTCATTTCCTATTTACACCTTGTGACGTCAAAGCATCTTTTTTGTGTCTTATCCTATGAAGAATCCTAGTAAGCTGTTAGCGGGGCCGGATGGGTGGGCCTTGCCAGTCCATTGGATAGGGTATTAACTAATAAAAATTTAATTTACTTATTTTCAATTTTATTGCGTTATTACACCCTATCCAATGGACAATTGCTGAATAACTACCACTTGACATGAATGATCTCATAAAAGAACACAACTAAGAAGGCCCATTTGACCTAGTGTCAGATGACCCTAGAGGTCCAGCTTGGCTAAGACTAACCGGTTAACCAGAAGTCTCAGACCTGCTCTGAGAATAGGAAGAGATATTTGAGTTCAGTCCCATAAGAAATAAACTTCCCAAAGGAAGCAAGTCAGGGTTTTTTTAAAAATTTGTACAATATATATATATTTACATATCTCCTCATTTTTGGGTGTGGTGGTGGACCTGTGGAAATGGAAAAGCTCAGTGTCAGCCCAAGTCGCATCCTTCAGATAGAACTGTGTGAAGGGGTTGTGGGATTTCCAATGACAGAGTCTACTCTAAGGAGACCCATGAGTGGAATGCCTTAGAAGCAGCAAAGGCCCTGACATCATGTGCCTTGATCTGATGTAGTGTGGAGGCCTCCTGGTCAGAGATCTTATAAGAAAGGATCATACTTTACTTGATCCATGAGGAGATGGTGGCAGGGGAGATGTCTTTATCAAAACCTTTCTTGAAGGAAACCAAGACCAACTCCTGGTTATGCCTAATATCTGACTATAATCTGAGGTCCTGTCCAAGTAATACCTGACGGCTCTGACTGGACACAAGGACCTGTCACCCTTGAGTGACTTATCCAGAGTAGGGGGCCAGGGATGGTATGACCACTGGAGCCACACTATCTGGGCCCTCCTTAGCCAGCTGATTCTTGGATAGAAAGCTGGGTGAGGGATCCAAGGACCCTTAGACAAGTCTAACTGGTGTCTGATGTTCTTATGCAGCTAAGCATGGATCTCACTCCTGTGTTTACCAGAACCCAGGGCCAAGAGGAAAATAGTCTTGAAGGTCAAGTGTTTTAATCAGGCCTCTTTTAAAGGTTCAAGGGGAGCCTTAGTCAGCTGGTGTAAGACCAGGGACAGGTTCCAGGAGGGAATATCCCTCCTGCCATTGGGCCTGTCTCTATGTAAACTGTTCAAGAGATGGGTGAGATTCTCATCTCTGCTGACATTAATGGTGGAGTTACCCAAATTGTCAGCAATGGCTGATCTGTACCCATCGATAGTGCTAGGCTGTAACTTCATGTTCTGAAACAAGTGCAACAGGAAGTCAACTATGGATTTCAGAGGTGGTGCCCTGAAGTCCATCTGATTACTGCAGCACCACTTTGTAAAAATGGTCCGCTTTGCCTCATAGACTGATCTGGTTGATCCTCTTTGAGGAGCCTCAATTCATGTTCTCACTGCCTCAGAGAATCCTTGCCAGGCATGTAAGTTCAGGTTTGACAAGTTCCTCTGCAGGGTCTGGTTGAATGGTTGAGACACCAGATTGGGTAGATTGGGCTGACACAGGGGGATATGACTGGACATTGCCACTAGATCCCAGAACCAGGACATGTTGGGCCACCCTGGGGCAATCAGAATAATCCTGTTGCATGGATAGTCCTGCAACTGCTCTACCACTTTGCCCAAGATGGCCACTGGTGGGAAGGCATATGGGTCAGATTCTTCCATGACAGTGCATCCATGCCTGGGGGTCTGGTACCGGTGACACAAACTGTGGTAGTTGTTGAATCTGGTGGCAAACAGGTCCACTTGTGGCTGGTGCCACCGGGAGCATATAGCTTTGAACACCTCTGGGTGAAGGGACCATTCTGTTTCCTGGTGCACCATGCCAGGATTCTCCACAGTAGGGCACACAGGGAGCCCGATTTCATCCCCCTCTTTGTTGTGTTGTCTGTGGCTACAAGGACTATGTTGTTTGAACAAAGGTCTTGGAACTCTTTTAAGGCCAGAAAGACCACTTTTAATTCCAAGTGGTTTATGTGCAACTTGCTTTCTGGAACTGACCAGGTTTTCCTTGCAGTGCGTTAGTTTAAATGAGTGCCCCAGCCTTCTTTTGATACGTCTGTAAATATCTGCAGAGTATGTTTTAGTGGGTGTAATGGTTGACTTAGAAGAACATTGCTTTCCTCCAGCCTCCACCTTAAGTGAGGGTGGAGCGACCTGGGAATGGGTATTGCCTTTTCTAGTGATTCCGGTACTCTCCAGTTGTTTTTAAAGTGCCACTGTATAGGTCTCATATGAAGTCGACCTAAGTGAACTTGTTTTTCTGTGGCTGTCAGAAGTCCTATGAGGGACTGCCAAACCAGACACACTGGACTTTACAGAATGGTTCAAATCTTTCTTCTTGCTGTATACATGTACATAGACCTTTACTCCGGTTATATTTAAAACACAGTAATTGTCATTTATGTTTCTTGAACCCCTTGGCCGGTATGTGGGTGAAGTTTGAGGCTTTACCACCACCTTTTTGTTCAGTTTGCCAGTCTCTAATTTGCTTCCAGGCCAGTGTAATGGGCTTCCGGTCTGGCTGATGTAACGACCTGTTACTTGAGGAAATGTACAGATGTACAGTTAGTGCAGATGGACTGTAAATGTACACAAGGCAGTTAAAGTGTCAGGCTTTACTCCACCACGTATAAACTCTAGATAGCTGTCCCGGCGTGCCAGAGTGAGATTGGCCATGCTGATGAAAACTCCCTCTGAGAGATCCCGCATAGTATGCTGCATGATTTGTGAAATTGACTGGTTGAAGTTCACCAAATACTGAAGTTCTTCAACTGCTTGCTGCGTTCTCTCTGCTGTCTTGCGGTAATACCTGACGGCTTAGAGATATGGCTAAAACAGCGGTTTAGATGGGGTGCAACACAGGACCTACCACAACTTGGGAAGGATCTACCAGACGGTTTAGATGGAGTGCAACACAGGACCTACCACAACTTGGGCAGGATCTACCAGACAGATCTTCAATTTCTTGTCCTTGCAAATCTTGTTAGTGGGAGTGGTCAATTGCTGGAGTTGACCAGGAGTGAGTAAAAGACATGCTCGGAAGCCCCCATTTCCTAATGTGCAAGGGTCATTGACCCTTTATTGAGGCACCTAGCACATTTTACATCAGTGTCAAAACTGGCTATTACGTGCACACACTCCTTTCTTCTGGCCAGTTGATGCCATGACATCTGTACAATAAAATATCACGCAAATAAACACAACCGATCACTGATTACAAAAATAAAATATTTATTCAACTTAAAAAACACTTCCACTCTGTTTTGTGCCAAACATAAAGAGGAGTTGATATCATAGCCAGGTAGCAAGCACAAGAAGCATAAACCCTCTAGCGGGTCCGGCCGACAGAGACTCAGGATGTCTTTTTCTGACATTTGGCAGGACTGGCTCATGCTGGGAGACAATATTACTTTACAGGTTCCGCCATATTTGGTAATTACAGAAAATTGTCATGGATATATAAAATTAAATTAAACAGAGCGATAAATGGGGGAAATCCCCCAATAAAATAGTATTCTTGTTTATATTAAAATAAAAAATAGTATTGCTTAAATGTGGAATTATATGATTGCTCATATCTTGTACCAGTAAAGTAAAAACTAGCCCATGCTGGACCAATGGCAGCAATCTGTTAGGTAAGAAGTATTAATGCAACAAAAATTCTTCAACAGCACAAATGAGAAAACATTTTAAGGTTCTTGATGAATACATACATTTACTTCCTTGGATGAACTTGGTGTTTGGGTTCCAATGCCTCCTGTCATCATGTGTGATATCGGGGTTGAAGTGTCAAACTCTGAAAACAAGAAAGCTTACTTTCTCCTTTTTGTATGTTTCATGCTTTTGAATTGAAATACTTGATAAGAAACCTATTTTGAAGTATATAAGGGAATGCAGTGATAGAAAATAAAACACTGCAGTAAACTTTTTGCTGTGTTAAAGGACACTTTGTTGAAAAAATTTAGGTACTGATAAAAATGAAAATAATGATCAACCCTTGAAAATATGTGGTTTATGGAATGTTTAAAGAAGGGAACAGTGGCTGTCTTTCAGACAACCACAAAGCCGAATCTTTTAAAATCGATTAAAGTTGAGTTAAACCCAGAATAATAGATATCAATTTATTGTGTTTAGATAACACTATACATATACAAGGGTAACAAGGATAGAGCGCATTAGTACCAATAACTTTCAACATGTTTCATAGTGTTTTGAATAGAATAATGTCATTTACCAACTGGTACTTTGTAAAAAGCTAGACAAAAGCTAGACAGTGTATTCATTTCATAAACTGCATATTAAAAATATTAAACAAAAAACAAAATGACAGAGTATATACAGTACCTCTTATATTTAATATATGTGTATTTATATTGCAAAAATCTTTTGCTTTTAAGAGGATAAAATGGCATTTTTAAAAAACAATCAGAACCCAGTACATAATTTGAATCCAAGATTCGACTAATTATGAAAATAGCAACAGAGATGCCCGTAACCCACAGCCTGGGGAAATAGTTTTCACCACCATGAGATATATAGAAGTAGTGAAACAGTACAATGATTGCGATACTTTCAGAGCAGTGTCAGACTGTCAGTTATATAAAGTTCCAAATAATGTTTAAGTAGAGAAAATGAAAATAAAGATAAAATATTAAAACAAGCATTTTAATAGCAAAATGACAGCACTGATCAGTAAACTAAAAATCATGAGGCTGTAAAATTTATTAATTAGGAGAATATCTGTCAATGAAAATAGCACAATTATGTAAAAGAACATATAATAATCAGTTGCCACAGTCCATATACCTTTGTCATAGGATAAACATGTCTCAAATATGTCCCTACCAAGTATCAACTTCCTACACTTTACAGTTTCAGAGGTACAACCAGGACAAGATTTTAAAGGTCAAGGTCACTATGGCAGTCAAATGTCAAATCAAGGTCATACTATTTTGTTGCACACCTACATCACCTAACCAATGTCCCTACCAAGCAACAATTTACTACACCTTACAGTTTCCAAAATATAGACTGGACAAGATTTCAAAAACTCAAGGTCACTGCAACAAGGTTAAATCAAGGTCACACTATAATGCTACACACCTACACCACCTAATCAATGTCCCAAACAAGAATCACAACTTCCTACACCTAACAGTTTCTGAGATACAGCCCAGACAAACTTTTCCACAAGCGTGCCTGCCTGAATGCTCATCCGGACACCATGGGTGAAAATAATACCCTGACAGCTCTTTAAGGCAGTGGTAACAACATTTTTAAAGCAGAAAACTAACCCCTTTCAAGCACTACAACAGGTGAAGGCATATGTTGCTTCAACAGATTCCCAAGAACAACACTTTCTGTAAGTACAAAATTATATTATAAAGTCAAGGTGTAGAGGAAGCTACACACACGGATAAAGAAATGAATGAGGAAGCTCTTTTTATGAAGAAACATAATTTTATTGAGACTTGACAGAAGCTTTTCTCTAAAAGTACTGCTACATCTTAAAACTTTTTTACCAGACTTTTCACACACACATTGTTCATATTACAAATAAAAGAAAGATTAAAATGGCAAAAACTTGGTGGGGATTTTTGTTAATAATAATTACTTTTACAGATAGGTATAGAAATAATATTTTCTGGAAAGATAGTTACCAGAGCTACTTCTGGCTTTTGTTACATTAAAACAAAACCAGGATTAAGCAAGCTGTTTTGGATTAAACCTTCAATTTCTAGCAAAATATCCAATCACATACTTGTGAACGGGCTCTGTGTCAGCTGACTATGTGTTTTGAGTTTCAGAGTAAAGGGACAGAAAAAATTACACAAAAGTTGTGCACTGCAAATGGTATTCAGAATTCAGAAGGAAGGTAACAAGGTAACTTAAAAGAAAAAAAAGAAGGTTAAAAATATATTTAAAGAAACTACATGTACTGCAAATGCAATAGTTTTCGAGTTACAACTGATTTGCTCAACAGTGAGAATCTCAAACTAGCTTTTGCTCAGCTATTCAATCAGTTATAGGGCTGCAATTTTAGTATGGTATAACTCACACAAAAGTAGATGAATAACATATTTAAAGAAATACTGTAAATGAAAATGTTTTCAAGGTACAATTGATTTACTCAACAGTGAGAACCTGAGGGCAGCTATTGTTCATCTATGCCATCATAGCATTGCGATGAGATACAGGTCTGTGATTTCACTATCTTATGGCTGACCCTAAAGGAGGTGAGCAACATATTCTAACAAAATACTGTAAATGCAATAGTTTTCAAGTTACAACTGATTTACTCAACAGTGAGTACCTAAAAATAGCTATTGCTCAGCTATGCCATGGGCTACAGGTCTGTAATTTCACTATGTTATAGCTGACCTAAAAGTAGGTGAACAACATATTTAAACAAAACACTCTAAATGCAATAGTTTTCAAGTTATAACTGATTTACTCAACAGTATGAACCAGGAAATGGCTATAGTGCAGCTATGTAATGAGCTACAGGTCTGTAATTTCACTATGTTATAGCTGAATATAATTTAGGTGAATGACATGTTTAAATCAAATACTTTAAATGCAATAGTTTTCAAGTTACAACTGATTTACTTAACAACGATATTCTCAAAGTAGCTATTACTCAGCTATGCACTGAGCCACAGGTCTGAAATTTTACTATGTTCTAGCTGACTCAAAAGTAGTTGAATGACATATTTATACAAAATTTTGTATATGCAATAGTTTTCAAGCTATAGGTAATTTTACTCATTAAGGGAGGTACAAAAATCAGAAAGTTGCTATTACTCACTTAGCTATTGGGATAGACACTCATGTTACTCACCATGTTGTAGCTATAGAAAAAATAGCTGAATAACATATTACAACAAAATGCTCTAAATGAAATATTTTTCAAGTTATAAGTGATTTAGTGCATTTCACGAATTTTATTGCATAAAAATTTTTTTTTAAATTAATAAAAACAAGAGGGTCAAAGATTCCCTGAAAGGTGGGTTGTGCAGGCAGCAATAAGGTTAGCAACTGCTGTTATTACATTTAGAAACAAGCATTCTGACGCATGCATTTATCTCCCGCCATATAAATTAGATGTACTAAAGATAACATATTTTAACAAGGTGCTCTAAATGTAATACTTTTCAAGTTATAACTGATTTATTGCATGATTTCATGAATTTTAATGTATTAAAAATTATTTTAAAAATTCATAAAAAAAATTTAGCATGTGAAAGCTCTCCAAAATGTAGGTGAATGAGTTATTTGAGAAATATTGGCTATCCGCAATACTTTTAGTGATAATAGGCAGTTACTCATGTTGAGTAGGTGAGTAATTAGCTATGGATCTGAAAATTCACTAATTGAAAGCTCTCCAAAATGTATGTGAATGAGTTATTTCAGAAATACTGGCTATCTGCAATACTTGTAGAAATAATTCGCATTTACTCATTTTGAGTAGGTCAATAATTAACTACGGGTGTGAAACTTCACCAAGTGAAAGCTCTCCCAAAAGTAGGTGAATGAGTTATTTGATAAAAATTGGCATCTGCAATACTTTTAGAGATAATTCACATTTACTCATTTTTAGTAGGTGAGTAATTAGCTACGGGTCTGAAACTTCACCATGTGAAAGCCCTCCCAAAAGTAGATGAATGAGTTATTTGATAGAAATTGGATATCCACAATACTTTTAGAGATAATTCACATTTACTCATTTTGAGTACGTGAATAATTAGCTAGGGGTCTGAAACCTCACCAAGTAAAAGCTCTCCCAAAAGTAGGTGAATGAGTTATTTGGCAAAAATTGGCTATCTGCAATAATTTTAGAGATAATTTGCATTTACTCATTTTGAGTAGGTGAGTAATTAGCTACGGGTCTGGAACTTCACCATGTGAAAGCTCTCCCAAAAGTAGATGAACGAGTAATTTGATAAAAATTGGATACCCGCAATACTTTTAGAGATAATTAGCATTTACTCATTTTGAGGAGGTGAATAATTAGCTACGGCTCTGAAAATTCACCAAGTGAAAGCTCTCCCAAAAGTAGTTGAATGAGTTATTTGAGAAAAATTGGCTATCTGCAATACTTTCAGAGATAATTCACATTTACTCATTTTCAGTAGGTGAGTAATTAGCTACGGGTCTGGAACTTCACCATGTGAAAGCCCTCCCAAAAGTAGATGAATGAGTTATTTGATAAAAATTGGATATCCGCAATACTTTTAGAGATAATTCACATTTACTCATTTTGAGTAGGTGAATAATTAGCTATGGGTCTGAAACCTCACCAAGTAAAAGCTCTCCCAAAAGTAGTTGAATGAGTTATTTGAGAAAAATTGGCTATCTGCAATACTTTTACAGATAATTCACATTTACTCATTTTGATTATGTGAGTAATTAGCTACGGGTCTGGAACTTCACCATGTGAAAGCTCTCCCAAAAGTAGATGAACGAGTAATTTGATAAAAATTGGATACCCGCAATACTTTTAGAGATAATTAGCATTTACTCATTTTGAGGAGGTGAATAATTAGCTACGGCTCTGAAAATTCACCAAGTGAAAGCTCTCCCAAAAGTAGGTGAATGAGTTATTTGAGAAAAATTGGCTATCTGCAATACTTTTACAGATAATTCACATTTACTCATTTTCAGTAGGTGAGTAATTAGCTACGGGTCTGGAACTTCACCATGTGAAAGCCCTCCCAAAAGTAGACGAATGAGTTATTTGATAAAAATTGGATATCCGCAATACTTTTAGAGATAATTCACATTTACTCATTTTGAATAGGTGAGTAATTAGCTACGGGTCAGGAACTTCACCATGTGAAAGCTCTCCCAAAAGTAGATGACTGAGTTATTTGATAAAAATTGGATATCCGTAATACTTAGAGATAATTATCATTTACTCATTTTGAGTAGGTGAATAATTAGCTACGGGTCTGAAACTCCACCATGTGAAAGCCCTCCCAAAAGTAGATGAATGAGTTATTTGATAGAAATTGGATATCCACAATACTTTTAGAGATAATTCACATTTACTCATTTTGAGTACGTGAATAATTAGCTAGGGGTCTGAAACCTCACCAAGTAAAAGCTCTCCCAAAAGTAGGTGAATGAATTATTTGGCAAAAATTGGCTATCTGCAATAATTTTAGAGATAATTTGCATTTACTCATTTTGAGTAGGTGAGTAATTAGCTACGGGTCTGGAACTTCACCATGTGAAAGCTCTCCCAAAAGTAGATGAACGAGTAATTTGATAAAAATTGGATACCCGCAATACTTTTAGAGATAATTAGCATTTACTCATTTTGAGGAGGTGAATAATTAGCTACGGCTCTGAAAATTCACCAAGTGAAAGCTCTCCCAAAAGTAGTTGAATGAGTTATTTGAGAAAAATTGGCTATCTGCAATACTTTCAGAGATAATTCACATTTACTCATTTTCAGTAGGTGAGTAATTAGCTACGGGTCTGGAACTTCACCATGTGAAAGCCCTCCCAAAAGTAGATGAATGAGTTATTTGATAAAAATTGGATATCCGCAATACTTTTAGAGATAATTCACATTTACTCATTTTGAGTAGGTGAATAATTAGCTATGGGTCTGAAACCTCACCAAGTAAAAGCTCTCCCAAAAGTAGTTGAATGAGTTATTTGAGAAAAATTGGCTATCTGCAATACTTTTACAGATAATTCACATTTACTCATTTTGATTATGTGAGTAATTAGCTACGGGTCTGGAACTTCACCATGTGAAAGCTCTCCCAAAAGTAGATGAACGAGTAATTTGATAAAAATTGGATACCCGCAATACTTTTAGAGATAATTAGCATTTACTCATTTTGAGGAGGTGAATAATTAGCTACGGCTCTGAAAATTCACCAAGTGAAAGCTCTCCCAAAAGTAGGTGAATGAGTTATTTGAGAAAAATTGGCTATCTGCAATACTTTTACAGATAATTCACATTTACTCATTTTCAGTAGGTGAGTAATTAGCTACGGGTCTGGAACTTCACCATGTGAAAGCCCTCCCAAAAGTAGACGAATGAGTTATTTGATAAAAATTGGATATCCGCAATACTTTTAGAGATAATTCACATTTACTCATTTTGAATAGGTGAGTAATTAGCTACGGGTCAGGAACTTCACCATGTGAAAGCTCTCCCAAAAGTAGATGACTGAGTTATTTGATAAAAATTGGATATCCGTAATACTTAGAGATAATTATCATTTACTCATTTTGAGTAGGTGAATAATTAGCTACGGGTCTGAAACTCCACCATGTGAAAGCTCTCCCAAAAGTAGATGAAGCAGTTATTTGAGAAAAATTATGTCATTATTTCGCCACAAATAAGAAAATAGCTATTACTCACTTATGGCATGCAATAGAACCCCAAACTATATGCATTTACCCTACAGTCACAATTTCAAAGTAGGTATTACTCGGCTATCCAATGTGCAACAGGTCTGAAACTTTACTATGTGATAGGTTATCAAAAACTAGATGAAAAAACTAGATGAATAACATATTTGAAAATATTTCCCTAACTTTAATACTTTTGAAGATATTTAACATTTACTTATGTTGTTATTTTGCTACAAATAAGAAAATAGCTATCTGCAATACTTTTACAGATAATTCACATTTACTCATTTTCAGTAGGTGAGTAATTTACTCATTTTGAATAGGTGAGTAATTAGCTACGGGTCAGGAACTTCACCATGTGAAAGCTCTCCCAAAAGTAGATGACTGAGTTATTTGATAAAAATTGGATATCCGTAATACTTAGAGATAATTATCATTTACTCATTTTGAGTAGGTGAGTAATTAGCTACGGGTCTGGAACTTCACCATGTGAAAGCCCTCCCAAAAGTAGACGAATGAGTTATTTGATAAAAATTGGATATCCGCAATACTTTTAGAGATAATTCACATTTACTCATTTTGAATAGGTGAGTAATTAGCTACGGGTCAGGAACTTCACCATGTGAAAGCTCTCCCAAAAGTAGATGACTGAGTTATTTGATAAAAATTGGATATCCGTAATACTTAGAGATAATTATCATTTACTCATTTTGAGTAGGTGAATAATTAGCTACGGGTCTGAAACTCCACCATGTGAAAGCTCTCCCAAAAGTAGATGAAGCAGTTATTTGAGAAAAATTATGTCATTATTTTGCCACAAATAAGAAAATAGCTATTACTCACTTATGGCATGCAATAGAACCCCAAACTATATGCATTTACCCTACAGTCACAATTTCAAAGTAGGTATTACTCGGCTATCCAATGTGCAACAGGTCTGAAACTTTACTATGTGATAGGTTATCAAAAACTAGATGAAAAAACTAGATGAATAACATATTTGAAAATATTTCCCTAACTTTAATACTTTTGAAGATATTTAACATTTACTTATGTTGTTATTTTGCTACAAATAAGAAAATAGCTATTACTCACTTATGGCATGCAATACAACAAAATATATACCATCTTATAATTAAGGACAAAGTAGCTGAACAACATATTTGAAGAAAAAGCTGTAACTGCAATAGTTTTGGAGTTACAATGGATTTACTCGACAGTCACAATTTCAAAGTAGCTATTACTTAGCCATGCAATGTGCAACAGGTCTGAAACTTTACTATGTGATAGCTTACAAAAAAGTAGATGAACGACATATTTGAAAAGAATTCCGTAACTTTAATACAGTAGAACCTCGATTATCCGGCCTTCTATTATCCGAATCTCCGGATTAACCGAACCGAAATCATGTCTCCCTACACATGTACATGTATAATGCACCGTCTACCGTGAGCGATAATAGAGGATTTTACACAATCTCGGAAACTATTAATTCTAGTTCTTTATAAAACGTACCATTCACAGAAACGCCTAACTTCTTTGATCTTTATCACCATTGTTATAATAGGGGAGGGATTAATTCAAGTACACTACACAACTTCTTTGATAATACGCCAATCAATGAAAGCATGTTCGATTGGGTTTCGCAATTTATAATCTCCCGGAGTAGGTTCATAGACTGAGTTTTCCAAATGACAAAATGCATGACGATGTTTATCTAAAATTAAAACGTCCACATTCATGTACCAACCGAACACAATCATTTCAAATCCGCATAATATTTAAATAATAATACATGTAATATCCATAGATATGGAGCAAATAAACGACAATTGAAGGGTCACTTATATTATATGACACAAATATATTAAATTATTTTATCGATAACCACCAACGTCTATATTTATTGCATAAAAACGACAATTCTTCAATTATCGCCCACTCTGTAACCCATAGACCGTGAATTTAGGCTTCCTTCATCCATCCGAACCCCTCGATTATCCGGCCAGATTGTATGTCTCCCATAGGGTTCGAATAATCGAGGTTCTACTGTACTTCTGAAGATATTTGACATTTACTTATGTCATATTTTGCTACTAATAAGAAAATAGCTATTACTCACTTATGGCATGCCATAGAACCCCAAACTACATGCCAGCTTATAGCTAAGGACAAAGTAGGTGAACAACATATTTTACGAAAATATTGTAACTGCAATAGTTTTGGAGTTACAATGGATTTACTCAACTGTAGAATTTCAAAGTAGCTATTACTCAGCTATCCAATGTGCAACAGATCTGAAACTTTACTATGTGATAGCTTATGAAAAAGTAGATGGATAACATATTTGAAAAGAATTCCCTAACTTTAATACTTTTGAAGATATTTGACATTTACTTATGTCATGATTTTGCTACAAATAACAAAATAGCTATTACTTATGGCATGCAGTAGAACCCCAAACTATGTACCATCTTATAGCTAAGGACAAAGTAGCTGAACAACATATTTTAGGAAAATACTCTAACTGCAATAGTTTTGGAGTTACAATGGCTTTACTCAACAGTCAGAATTTCAAAGTAGCTATAACTCAGCTATCCAAGGTGCAACGGGTCTGAAACTTTACTATGTTATAGCTTACCAAAAAGTAGATGGACAACATATTTGAAAAGATTTCCCTAACTTCAATACTTTTGAAGATATTTGACATTTACTTCTTCTGTTATTTAGCTACAAATGAAAAAATAGCTATTACTCACTTATGGCAAGCAATAGAACCCCAAACTATGTACCATCTTATAGCTAAGAACAAAGTAGCTGAACAACATATTTTAGGAAAATACAAAGTAGCTGAACAACATATTTGAAGAAAAAGTTGTTACTGCAATAGTTTTTGAGTTATGAGCCCTTTACTCAAAGTAGCTAAGATTGCTATTACTCACTTATCTTTAGGCCTAAGTCAATAAAACCAAAAAAATTTTCGAGGGCATGAAAATTCATTGGGACAATTAATTTACAAAAAATCTGTAGCTGTAGTAGTTTTGGAGAAATCTGCGTGACTAACTAATGCACGCACACACGCACGCACACACAGACATCATTTCATAATCTCCCTCCCGGGCTAAAGCCCAGTGGGAGATAAAAAGGAAAGAAATGTAAGAAATGTAAAACTTGTAATCTAGGTTACATAATTGTATCTATGCTATAAATGGACAAACAAACAGACAGAATTACACCAATTTTGAAAGGAACCTAGCCGTGATGGTCATTTATGTCCCTGCCAAATTTGAATTTGATTGGACAAGCCGTTTTTGAGTTAGAGTCCGGAAACAAATATGTGAACAGATGGACAGACAAACGGACAAAAAATGGACAAATGCACAAACACAATTACACTAATTTCCAAAGGAACCTAGCTATGATGGTGATCTAGGTCCCTGTCAAGTTTGAATTAGTTTTCGAGTTGAAGTCCGGAAACGAAAATGTGGACGGACAGACAGATGGACAGATAAACTGACAAAAATGGACAAACAGACAAAAACGGACAAACGAACAGACGGAATTACACCAATTTCGAAAGGAACCTAGCTATGATGGTGATCTATCATGCTGTCAAGTACGAATTTGATTGGATAAACCGTTTTCCAGTTAGAGTCTGGAAACAAAAAATATGGACGGGCAGACGGACGTCAAACACATCAATCTAATAGGCGGGTTGGTTTCACACAACCCACCTAAATATTAAGACAGATCCAGGTCTAATACTCACATAAGGTAATCTACTTGTAGCTTAGTACATATATGCTAGATTTGAGAAAAATCCCTGCAATAGTAAATGACAAAATTGTGATAAAGTGTTGAAATTGTCACACTTTGAGTGGGGGTACCTGACTTGTGATGGTTCTGGGGAACAATAAAAAAACAGATCTGCATGGCTTGAACAATTTCTCATCCTCGATAGTTAAGGTATCTTTTAAAAAACAGCATTTCTCTGGGTATTGTAGTTTGGGAGAAATTGTCTATGCAGACGTGGACGTGTCAGCTGACATAAAAACTACTGAAAATTGATTTTTCTTTTAAATCAAATATACTCACGACTGCAAGATGATTCATCAACTGAGCACATTACCATGTCTTCTGTAAATTAAATGTTAAAATATGTTTTTGCAAAACAAAAGAATATCCCATAAGCAAAAGCTTGCGCATGAAAACTAATTTGTTAATTCTTCTCTGCAAAGGGGTTTGGAGAAGTTTAAAATGAAATACTTAGGTAGTTAACATGAGGTTACAATATAATGATCTCAGCATTTCAGTGAGATACCATTATAAACTAGACCTAGCGCATCAGTTTTAATTGTATCCACTGTAAAGACAATGCACCAAAACCTCTAGGACCAATAATAAGCAAATTATAAGCACTTTTAAGTTTGGCTGTCCTGATTTGACCTTCAAGGAGGGGCCCAAGGTCAAATCTGACCACGCCAGAAGATTCCCAGCCCATGATTTCCTATATGTTGGTTTACCATCCCAAACATCTAGGACCAATAATAAGCGAGTTATAAGCACTTTTAAGTTTGGCTGTCCTCATTTGACCTTCAAGGAGGGGCCCAAGGTCAAATCCGACCACACCAGAAGATTCCCAGCCCATGATTTTCTATATGCTGGTTTACCATCCCAAACATCTAGGACCACTAATAAGCGAGTTATAAGCCTTTTTAAGTTTGGCTGTGCTCGTTTGACCTTGAATGAGGGGCCCAAGGTCAAATCCGACCACACCAGAAGATTCCCAGACCATGATTTTCTATATGTTGGTTTACCATCCCAAACCGCTAGGACCAATAATAAGTGAGTTATAGGCACTTTTACCTTTGGCTATCCTCGTTTGACCTTGAAGGAGGGGTCCAAGGTCAAATCTGACCACATCAGAAGATTCGCAGCACATGATTTCCTATATGTTGGTTTACCATCCCAAACCTCTAGGATCAATAATAAGCGAGTTATAAGCACTTTTAAGTTTGGCTATCCTCGTTTGACCTTGAAGGAGAGGCCCAAGGTCAAATATAACCACACCAAAAGATTCCCAGCCCATGATTTCCTATATGTTGGTATACCATCCAAAACCTGTAGGACCAATAATAAGCGAGTTATAAACACTTTTATGTTTGGCTATCCTCGTTTGACCTTGAAGGAGAGGCCCAAGGTCAAATCTGACCACACCAGAAGATTCCCAGCACATGATTTCCTATATGTTGGTATGACCGTGGATGACCTTGAGTAAGGAGCTTCAAGGTCAAATGTGTGCAAGGTTGTAGAGGACATGTATATGTGTCATACATATCACCTATGAAGAGATTCAACCTTCTAACTATGAGGAACAGCCAGTAGAAAAACATAGATTATTTTCAAAGAAATGCCCGTGGTGGCCATCTTGTTTTTCAGAATGAGGCTATTTTCCTTCCCAGAGAAGCTGTTGTTTTCCTCTTAGAGCGTTAACGCCGAAAATCTCTCTACGCGCGGCGGCGGGGTAGCGAACGCTAAACCAAAGTACCACCGGATGCTTCCGGTGGATACAAATATAGCAACTGCTTGTGTCAGCATACACTTTTACAGGATAACTTAAAAGTTTACAAGTTGCAATATATTTGAAGAATTTTTAATGTTTTATTGTTAAATTTTTACAAGATTTCAGCTCTCATGATAATATTGCATTGACCTTAATTAATGTTTATGTTTTTGTAAAGGACTTTACCTATTGTGGCTAGTTTCACTGAATAAAAACTAGTGTTCAAATATTTTTTAATATCCCAGTATCAAGGCAAATTGGTTACTTTCCCTTGAGTTGGCATGTTGATATTGAGTATAGTAAATTTGTAAACTTGTATGTGGTTGTTCATTTGTTTTTGGCAGTAAATAATGAAATCCTCAAAGAATATTTAGGAACCGGTAATTGAAAATGTCATCTTTTTAGGCTTTACAATGGCTGATATTTCACAATATGTCACAATTTTACATTATATTGAGCAAAACTTATGTGCACATACTTAATGTTATCTCGCAAAAGCCATTTCCAGTTGCTTGCATAGTTTCATGCATGCCTGCAAATAATTTTCACTGCACAGTAACAAGCATACGAAATACCAGATTTTGTTTCGTTTCAAAGCCCCAGTAACCAGTTTTGATTTCTATAAACAGTCCCACCACTAGAGAAATGCTATTACAAGCTGTTTTGTGTGATATGATGGCTGTACTTGTAGTTGTGACTAAAATAATGTGATATGAAAGGTTTACAAAGGTATAGGGGTCATCTGTGTAACTACACATTAGAGATGGGTTGATACCAAAAAGGTATACATCAAGAGGTTACCAGTGCAAAACTGTACCGATTCTGAGACTTCACATTTTAGTACACCCTCTTTACAAAATCGCGATAAAAGTGCCTAAATGCACAAAATATGAGGGAAAACCAATATTCCTTTATATTTCTTGTGTGTTCCCAATATTTTCTGCAAATGCACAAAAATATGGGATAAAAGCTTATTATTTCTTCATATTTGGGATTTGTTTCCAATATTTTAAGTTTTCCTTCCATTATATTTGTTGGCTATCGAAGTGGCAGTTGTAAAATCTCCTCTTAGTATTTCATTAAAAATTCTCTAGATTCCAAGATACCGGGCATACTGACCCATCCCTACTATCCCTATTATCCCAATTTTTCATTTTCTAACCTCCAATGCACTCTCCCAACTCCATTTAAACCTATAATTTAGGCTTTCTACTATCTGACCTAATTGTTACTCTCCCAAGAGGGTCTCATAATACAGGTTCTACTGTATTATATTTTATCAATATACTATTGAATAGTTTAATTAAATATTGAACAGTTTAAATTAAAATGAGAAATTATACTGCTTTAAATATTTGTGATTTGTGAACAGGTAGCATATACCTTTATATTCATGTATGTACAGAAACTATATGAAGCCATGGAATCCTATGGGGTTTCCTAGCAACATTTTAATACACTTCAAGGGGAATAATGAAGTAATATATTCATCTTTTCTTGAGGCCATATTCAACATATATTTCAAAGTAAAATAAAATTATGTTATATTCATAATAAATGTATTGCCTTCTACTTTTTTCATGCCTTCAAAACCCAAAAATCACAGATGTGATCATGAATATTAATGAGATGTGTAAGTCCATGAATAGATCTTTTACTGTATATTTTCTCAATGGCCAAGCTAATTTGCTTGGTATTCTTTGTATATGAGCTTTCCATGGCCAATATTTTAAACTCAAATACGATATCTATGCACCTTATTCTATAACAGATTTATCTGAAACTTCAGTAAAGTTATAGTCATCAAGGGAAACAGATAGAAATCATGTGATGACCTCTGGGTCGCATGTATAGCCCCCCTTTCTCAGGATTTCTGATTAGAGGAAAATTTGCAAAAAGAGTTGATGCATTTGTGCAACTTAAGATTTAAAAATTGTAGATACAATAAAATGAGTGAAAAAACTGCTGCTGTGGATATGGCCAAATGTTTTTTTTAAGAAAATGACTCAAATATCTTTTGATACATCAGTTTTGCAGCAAGGACAAAATTTAACATAGCTTCTTTAGTCAGGATGAAAATGAAAGCCTTACCTGAGCATCCTCTACTTTTAGAACTGTCAAGGTGTGAGAGACCTGTTGTTGTATCTAGAAACAGGAAATGATTAACTGAATACAAAGTCACATTAGAACAGAAAAAGAATTAAGTCATGAATTTTGTTATGATATACCTACTACCTAGACATGCAAAGTACAGGAAATTACTGAACAAAAAATGTATGTAATAAATAACTTTATAATATTTTCTTTACTTTTGAAAGTCAGGCAAATTTAATTCTAATGTAGAAGTAAACCTTACCACTCAGTAGATAAGACGAAGTTGTACTAGACACACTAGTTTCTGAAAATAAAAAAACAAGCAATAAGTGCTCATGAACCAGTCCTGTATCAAGTGTGTTGCCCACTCATATCCCATATATGAGCTCAGCATGGGCAAAAGATGTTTAAACCAACCAAGATGTGCCACAATGACCTTGAATTTTGTGTTAAATGATAAAGTAGTAATGATAAGAGGTAAGTGATAAAAACAAATGACTGAACTGAAAACATCCTAAAAAGTTACATGCTGACATTATTTCTATGCTGTCCATATAATGGTAACACTCCAAATAGTGAGGAAATATAAAGCAATAACTGAAAATATGACCATCTGAAAAGAAAGATGGCAAACCCATTGAGAGGGTCAAAAGCAATATCACCAGGAGTGCATATGTCTGGACAATAAGTCAATTATTCTTTATAGCTACACATATCTGCAACAAAATACATGAAAACCCCAGTATAACCTTGAGGGTGAGCTTGTGATGCAAACTTAATACTATACTTAAAATCTTAGCCCATGGATCCCTATTATCTTCTAACACAATACCAGAGGTATATGTCCAAAATAAATTTTTAAAATGTCAATAACTGGCAGTAACTGTCAAAGAAGAACAATAAGTGCCAAAAAAGCAGCATCAAATCTGCCTAGTCCTGAAAGGTAATTCATTCTAAAAAGTAATGAAGTTTATAATTGTTTATCACTTTTTAACACTGTACAAGTCATATCACGATTGATTACAACATACAGTTGGTCAAGGTTCTGTACTGTAAACTGCCGACCATTGGTAAGCAACTACCATCTTGTATCAGCCTTGTATCAGCCATCTTGTTTTTTCAAAATAAGGCCAAAAATAATCCTAGATAATACTTTGTACTGATGAATATATATTCGGCTAACTCTACCTATTATGCTTTGCCTCTGGATAAAATCTCTACACACTGGGGAGACGGCATACTTGCATGTAATCTATAGCACCCCGGTGAATACAGTAACAGTAGGGTGATAGTACTACAAACATTGGTCACCAAGACACAACCTTCATTAACCTCAACTCACCTTCAGTAGCTGTCAGATGAACACATGCTACCGAAACAGGACAGTGTCACAACCTTATATCAACCATGGATGATGCATTGAGTTACCATATGAAAAATTTATCTGTGAAAGGTTACTGAAATAGATGGATGGGGATGGAGACAAACATATAAAAGGGACAGTTAAAGGGTGCAGAAACAATGGTGACAGATAGTGAATGGGGCACCTGGCCACTGTATCAAAAGTTTACATATGGACGTCAGACGGTAGTTAAAGGATACAAGTGTTATTCTGCAGGTTATTCTGCCTGTAGTGTGAAAAGGGAATTACATCACTAAATAATTAACAATCTTACCTTTCACTGGGTCGAATAAATGTGATAGCTCATCTGAATCAAAAGATGTTCCTACAACACATGAAAAATAACAATGCTGTTCTGATTACAACTCATACCAAATTTTGACCCAAAAGAAAGAACAAAGATAGTCTTGATGCAAAAAAAATCTATAAGAAACCTGTGTGGGGCTTAGTAGGCAGAATATCAACAATGGTATTATCTTGTAGCAAAAATACATGTTGAGCTAGAAGGCTGAAACTTATCTAATTGTGGTTAAAAAATCATTAAACAAATTGATAAAGTCTTAGAATGGCTATCTGTGGTTTTAAATCCTTTGGCTACAAATACAAGGATAACAAAATTTATAAATGGGCCTTAACCTAAATTATAAATGCACATTTTTTCACAAATTTGATTTCATTTGTTTGGCTTTAATGTTGCTTTTAACTAATTTTATTATTTAAACTACAGAGTAGCCATAAAGGCAAAGGATACCATTGCATTTAGTCAGGAAAAAATGTTCCTAAAAGCACTAACCATCAACAATAATTATAAATTAACTAGAACTTTTCAACTCAATCTTAGGCCAATAACTGAAGTCAGATGTCTGACATGACAGATGAATGTTACAACTAACCCAACCTGGCTGATCTTACTGCTTCTATTCTGAAGTAACATTCACTAATCCCCAACTAAAACTATCTCTTAAATAACTAAAAATGGAAAATTAACAGTTTCACTGAAAGATTACTTGAAAGATGACAAAACAGAAAGACATCAGGAAAATTATAAATATTTAATGAGCTATAAGATTTAACTTACTTACTTATATAAAAAGCAATCAGTGCCCGTGAATGAAATCTGTGCTAGCTGACTTTGTGTTTTTGAGCTTTATAGTGCACGTAAAGGTAGAAAAGGATGTATTTAAAATAGATATTGCTCAGCTATGCAATCAAGTGCTAGTCTGCAATTTTACTATGTTATAGCTGACCCAAAAGTAGATGAAAATCAAATTTCAACAAAAATACTGTAATCCCATTATTATAGTTTTTAAGTTTAAAGTGATTTACTTAACAGTGAGAACGTCAAAGTAGCTATTCCTCGGCTCTGCTATGAGCTACAGGTCATTAATTTTACTATGTTGTAGCTGACCCAAACGTAGGGGAGTAACATATTTCAACAAAATACTCTAAATCCAATGGTTTCTTTAAGTTCCAAGTGATATACTTAACAGTGAGGACCTCAAACCAGCTATTGCTGAGCTATTTAATGAGCCAGTGGTCTGTAATTTTACTGTATTATAGCCGACCCAAAAGTAGATGAATAGTACATTTCAACAAAATACTCTAAATGTTATAGTTTTCAAGTTACTAGTAATTTACTCATCTCAATATGGTGCAATGTCATTGTCCAGTTTATTAGAGTTGAAAGGAAAGAGTTGTGGATGGTTTTGTGCTTGTCTGTGGGCTTACTGCTCAAAACTCAACTCATTGTTCATTGAGGTTTGGAAGGAAAAAGTTGTGGAACTGTCTGTTTTGTGCTTGTCTGTGGGTTTGCTGATGGTGTGCTGGTTTGTTGGTGGGTGCAGCTGAGTGTTTAAGTTACGTGTGACATGATTGTACTGAATGCTTGCTTGTGACTAGTGGTTTGAGCTTTGTAGTTGTAGACATAGATTTTGTTTAACTGCTGACTATGACAGGTTTATTTGTATTATTTATTATTAATAGTATCCATAACCTGTGCATTTTATTAGAGATAAAATTATATTTAACTAATAGCGATTTCATACTGAAATATAACTTATTAATCAAGCATGATTTTTCAGTGTTGTATATTTTATCTGTGTAGTGTCAGAACTTTTGTGGATATCTGTGTGACCTGTGAGCAGTATAGTTATATTTAATTTAAAAGATTTGTTGCTCACCGTAATATTTCTATTTATATACAATGAAGTGATGATGGTATTATTTCTCAAGTATCAGTAGTAGTTTTATGTATTTATAGGTGCATCCAAGAGCACCTGTAGAGAAATGGCTGCATTGAACATTCACTATTAACATAGGTAAGAAGAAATCTTGTGTTGGTTTGACTCACCCTAGTTTAGTCCACCTGGTTACTAAGTTCAACTAGGTATGAATGATGCGGCAACACATATTTCAACAAAATACTCTGAATGCAATAGATTTCAAGTTACAAGGGATTTACTCAACAGTGAGAACCTCAAAGTGGCTATTGCTCAGTGAGCTACATGTCTGCAATTTTACTGTGTTATAATTGATCCAAAAGTAGGTGATTAATATATTTCAACAATATACACTAAACACAATACTTTTCAAGTTACAAGTGGTGTTACTCATTATAGAAGGCACTGAAAAGTCAGAACGTAGCTATTACTCACTAACCAATTTGGATAAGCTCCCTAGTTACTCACCACATTGTAGTCATGGAAAAAGTAGGTGAACAACATATTTTAAGAAAATGCTCTAAATGCAATAGTTTTCAAGTTATAACTGATTTCAAGTTATAACTGATTTATCAGTTATGAGTGATTTATTGAATTCCTGAATTTTAATGCATAAAATTATTTTAAAACAATTTTAAAATATAAGAAAGATACAGGCCTGATAGTCACACAAGGGAATCTACTTGTGGCTTAGTAATTATATGCAAGATAAGAGAGAAATAGCTTCTATAGTCAATAAGAAAATTTTGAATAAAGTGTTGAAATATTAACACTTTGGAAGGGGGTACCTTCTTCTAACGACCTGCAGATCTGCATGTACTGAACAATTTGTCATCCTTGATAGATAAGGTATCTCTTAAAAGTAACAGCTGCCTCTGGACCTTGTTCTTTTAGAGGAGAGGTAATTCATGTGTTTTTTCACAGACACTGCAGAGTCATGTCATAATGCCAGCTGACTGACAAGAATTGGAGCAACACTCCAAAAGTAAATGATAATTGGAACTAGGCCTATGGCTTTCATATCAGGTGGAATACAGACTACTTTAACACTGCAATGCATGGGTCAAAATCTAACCTGTGGAAAAGTTTCTACACAGTGATATTTACACAAAACTGTGAAATATTGCAGAAAGTTGCAGAAAAAGACTTTGCACAGAAGTTTGGTTATCTGCCCTAATTAAGGGTCTAATGGTGATATATGGTGCTGTTGAAGGAGATGCATTGGCAACTTTACACTTGAGGCAGGGGATCAAGTGTAAAGCACAATGTCAAGAATAAATATAGTCATATTACTTCATATACATAATGAAGTAATTAGTTGAATTTTTCTGAGATTGTATATATAGCATTGTATGGAGTAAGTGAGAATTTTTTGAAAAGCTTTTAGGTTCTGTTTTGATTATATTTGTGGTAATTCATGAACATTTCTTAGTTTTTATTAAAGATTGGATTTTTTACCACTTTTACACGTTTTATCACATTTAACACTTGTGATTCCATGATCAGCAATAATTAATCTTTGTTCATTTTCTTCCAGTATGAGCATTGACAGTTACAATCATGGTGATCTCCCAGCACTTGGTTCAAGTCACCATAAAAAAGACAAATCTCTCTAAGTAGTTACATCCATACCAATATTAAATCAATCTGTCAAGCATGTTTTTTAGATATTCCAAGAAATAAAAAACTTGAAACAATATAATTATGTAATCAATGTGAGTTTCAGGCCCTCTTAAATTAGGGCACACCTTAAAGACCAGCTACATTCACATGCCAGATTGATTTGAATCTGGCATGCCTTTTTCGAGTTACGGTCCAAAAACAGAAAAAAACTAGAAATAGGACGCCCTGTTGATAGTAGCTGCGACATATGAATGGAAACAAGATAGCATGGAAGAACACACATTATCATGTGTAATGTCCACCCCATGAACCTTTATTAGTATACATGTAAATTATTTCAGCTACATGCCTTTTTGCATTGGTTGGGTCGAAAATTTTAACGAAATCGCTCTATCTCGCACGGTTAAGGAGATAGAAGCAAATTTGTGTTTTGCCATCTTTGGCAAAAATTCGAAAATTCAAAATGACTGCCATTTTTGGGGAGGGGAAAATTTTTCTTTAAAATTGACATGAGTACATTGCTCAGATACCCTGTGGGTCAAAAATTTCGACGAAATCGCTCATCTTGAACGGTTAAGGAGATAGAAACAAATTTGTGTTTTCCAATTTTGGCAAAAATTCGAAAAATCAAAATGGCCGCCATATTTGGGGAGGGGAAAATTTTTTGAAAATTGCCTAGAGTACATTGCTCAGATACCCTGTGGGTCAAAAATTTCGATGAAATCACTCTATCTCGCACGGTTCAGGAGATAGGAGCAAATTTGTGTTGACATTTTTGGCAAAAATTCAAAATGGCCGCCATTTCTGGGGAGGGGAAAATAATTTGAAACTTGACATGAGTACATTTTTTAGATACCCTGTGGGTAAAAAATTTTGACGAAATCGCTTATTTCGCACAGTTAAGGAGATAAAAGCAAATTTGTGTTTTGCAATTTTTGACAAAAATTCGAAAATTCAAAATGGCCGCCATTTTTGGGGAGGGGAAATTTTTTTGAAAATTGACACGAGTACATTTCCTACAGACCCTGTGGGTCGAAAATTTCGACGAAATCGCTCTATCTCGCACGGTTAAGGAGATAGAAGGAAATTTGTGTTTTGCAATTTTGGGCAAAAATCGAAAATTCAAAATGGCCGCCATATTTGGGGAGGGGAAAATGTTTTGAAACTTAATACGAGTACATTTATTACATACCCTTTGGGTCGAAAATTTCGACGAAATCGCTCTATCTCGCACGGTTAAGGAGATAGAAGCAAATTTGTGTTTTGCCATTTTTGGCCAAAAATCGAAAATTCAAAATGGCCGCCATTTTTGGGGAGGGGAAAATTTTTTGAAAATTGCCTAGAGTACATTGCTCAGATAGCCTGTGGGTCCAAAATTTCGACGAAATCGCTCTATCTCGCACGGTTAAGGAGATAGAAGCAAATTTGTGTTTTGCCATTTATAGCAAAGTAGCTATTACTCAGTTAGCTATACAGCTATCTTCACCAAAAGCAATGCCATGCAAGCTTTTAACCCAATAAACCTCCATACCAAATTTCAGAAAGATAGGCTCAATAGCATTCCTTAAAATGTCTGGAAACCAAAGAGATACTCAAAAGTAGCAAAGTAGCTATTACTCAGTTAGCTATAGAGCTATCATCACCAAAAGCAATCCCATACAAGCTATTAACCCAATAAACCTGCATGCCAAATTTGGTAATGATAGGATAAGAACTGGTGCCGAAAATGTCTGGAAACCAAGTGAGATGGCGGACGCCGGAAAAAGCAAAAATAATATGTCCACCCCCCAGTGGGTGGACATAATTCTAATTCAATATAACTGTCTTACTGGTGTGAATTTATGGTCACCTTCACATATTGCCCATATCTATAATCTGTAACATCCACATGCCAAATTTGAATCAATCCATCAAGAAGTTTCAAAATTCTTTCCAGCAATGGAAAAAATAGCATCAGAGATGCCCATACCCCACAGCCTGGGGAAATAGTTTTCAATACCATGCGATATAGAAGTACTGAAACAGTACACAGATTGAGATACTTTCAGAGCCGTGTCAGTGTCTAAATAATATTTAAGTAGAGAAAATAACATCTAAGGGAAAGAAACTGCATGTAAAGATTAAATATTAAAACAAGACGATTCAGTTAACTAAAAATTATGAAGCTTTGAGACGTCTCCTATTTTGATTTTCATTTGTATGGTCGAATTATGGTTTGGATGTTTTGGATATTACCCATACATACAGATGTCGCAATATATGATTTTATGTGGCATTGGGGTAAAACCTGTGGCTCACTTGATGCAATACCATCTGTTACAATGCTAAGTTGCAAAAGTGAAACCCTTAATGAATTCTAATATGACTTCAACAGTGCTTAATCTACATCAAAAGACTCATAAAGGTGCAACAACCAAGATTAAAGTAAAAGATATAACAGAGACATAAGAGAGATAAAATAGTATCAGATATCCTCATAGAGACATAAAATACCATCAAATATGCAAAATCAAAGGTCAAATCCAGGTCACACCATGACATTGCACACATATAACCCTTAACCAGTGTCCCCACCAAATATCAACTTCCTACACCTTATGGTTTCCGAAATATAGCTCAAACAAGGCATTATAGGTCAAAGTCACTACGGCAAGGTCAATGGTCAAATAAGGTCACACCATAATGCTTTACATCTACACACCCTAACCAATGTCTCCATAAAGTATCAACTTCTCACACCTTACGGTTTCCAAGATATACCCCGGACAAGATTTTATAGGTCAAGGTCACTATGGCAAGATCAAAGGTCAAATCAAGGTCATGCCATGACGTTGCACACCTACACTGCCTAACCAATGTCCCTACCAAGTATCAATTTCCGACACCTTATGGTTTCCGAGATATACCCCGGACAAGTTTTTATAGGTCAAGGTCACTACGGCAAGGTCAAAGGTCATATCAAAGTCACACTGTGATGATGCACACCTACACCCCATAACCAATGTCTCTACCAAGTATCAACTTTCTGCAACTTACAGTTTCCGAGATATAGCCTGAACAAGATCTTATAGATCAAGGTCACTACGGCAAGGTCAAAGGTCAAATTAAGGGCACACTGTGACTTTACACACCTACACCCCATAGCCAATGTCCCTACCAAGTATCAACTTCATACACGTTACACGTCTGATATACTTTATACGAAAAATCCCTTAAACTGAGAATAGTGGCTTCTCTTAAATTTCCATACTATTCCCAGGATATGATAAAACATATTAACTAAAATCCTGCTTAGTACAGTTATACCTGATTTATTTCTTCTGTTTTTCTATAAAAAATTTCAGAAGAATATATTACATCAGTAATGTACTGTTCACTGAATTCCAATGTTCATTCTTGAAAATGATAACAGGTTTACAGCATACCAAAATGTTTACTTTCACCTCCATGAACATCTACTTAACAAGATGTTATTAAACAATAACAGTAATAAATATAAAAAAGGGTTAGTAATTTTAAACTGTGCAATATAGAAAAAATATTTTTCCCTTTATAATTGTCTTACCGATTTTCGCCAAAACAGGTTTTCATCTCCATAGTCATATTTAATTTCCTCTCCAATTTTGATATCTCTTGTAGCAAAAAAACACAGGTGTGGGATGGATTTGTGTTCGACTACCCTGATTTTACAATTTTCCTCTTTGCAGACACCGTCATTTATATTCTTCCCAATGTACTGGTGGGATTCTGTTCCATCAATGCTACATTAAAAAAAATAAAACACTTTATCAATAAACAAATATAAATAAAAATATCAGGTTAAACCATTGATACTACCAATACAATTTCTAAAGATGTTTAAAATACTGTTTGATGGGGATGGATAGAATTTTGAGGTGAAGTGATTTACTGATAAACTGATTTAAGACATTATTAATGTACCACAGAAGGCCATGACATGACTGCCTTAATCCTATCAAAGGGTGCACAAACTTTAATGTTAATACTTGCAAATTTGCAGATTAATTATTTTTGTTGTCATTTAAAAACTACAAAATGCCTTTGTAAAATATTAGCAACAAGTATTCAATGCCTATGAAAAGGCTTTGAGTTTCAGAGTATAAATGAAAGCAGTAAAGGACACAAAAACTGTGTACTGCAAATGGTATTCAGAAGTAAATTACAAAGTTAACTGTTAAGGAGGTTCCTAAAGAGCTCCTGAGGAAATAGTTCTTATACAAATGTAGACAGTTCAAAAAGTTGGTGCATAGTCACTTTCACACTACAGGTGGTATAACCCACGGTTATAGGTGCTGGGCAAAACCCTTTCCTTCAACTACCATCTGATGCCTGTATGTGAACTTGTGACACAGTTGCAAAATGTCATATTCCTTGCACATACTACAGTTTTAAAATATTCAAAATTTGTATGTCTGAATTAGGAACCGTGAACATGTGCATAATACAAAATAGCAACTGAATCCCTCTAATCTTCACAGAGAAAATTATAAAAGGATGTTGAAATTTTAACATTTGTCCAACATAGGGGATCTCTTCTTCACAAAGAAAATTTCTACAAATGACAATAAAGGAAAAGGATTAAAAGTAGCAAAGACAAATTTAACCTTGAAAGGAATTAGTTATTGGATAGACATTCAAGTTACTCACCATGTTGTAGCTATGGACAAGTACCTGAATAAACTTTCCGAAAATGCTGTAAATGTAATACTTTTCAACTTACAATTAACTTACTCAACATGAATAATCTGAATAGCTGTTGCTCAGCTATGCAATGATGTACAGGTCTGTCATTTTACAACTTTATAGTAGAGATCTCAACAGGTGTCCGGATATCTGGGTACCAAACCCTGAATATATACCCAAATCCGAAATGCATACACGAGTACCTGAATGTAAGCTTTATTGCTGTTAATATTGCCCAGGTTGGTTCACCGAGTACAGACATATTTCGACTTCCTTAATTCACCTAAAACTAAGAAACTATTTAATTACAAGAGGGTCAAAGACCCCCCCCAAAAAAAAGGTGGATTGCGCAGGCAGCATTATGGTTAGTGACTGCAGTAATTAAATTTAGAAACAAGGAAAGAAATGTTAGGTCACCCAGTTAAGGCGAATGTGTTAGGCGTGCTAATGTAAAACTTGTAATCTAGGTTACATAATTGTATCTATGCAATAAACAGACAAACAAAAGGACAGAATTACACCAATTTCAAAAGCAACTTAGCTATGATGGTGATCTATCTCCCTGTCAAGTTTGAATTCAATTGGACAAAGCGTTTTCAAGTTAGAGTTCGGAAACGGAAATGTTGCTGGACAGACAAATGGACAAACGAACAAACAGAATTACACCAATTTCAAAAGAAAACAAGCAGTGATGGTGATCTATCTCCCTGTAAAGTTTGAATTTGATTGGACAAAGCATTTTCAAGTTTGAGTCTGGAAACAGAAATGTTGATGGACAGACAAATGGACAAAAAACAGACAAATGAATGGACAATTGTCCATTGGATAGGATGCATTAATGTAAAAAAATTACAAATTTAATATGTAAATGAAATTTTTATAAGTTAATACCCCAATGAAAAGGCAAGGCCCACCCATCTGGCCCCACTATCAGCTTTCTAGGGGTCTTACTAGGACTAGACATGAAAAAGATGCCAAGAGGTCATGCTGTCTACACAGGATGGAAGTACAATGCGCCAGCTAGCAAATGCACACTCTGTGACCGGTCTTACCAATAGTATATACAGGACATCTTTTTCTCATGTTTGGTGGGACCGGTCGCGCTGACCGGTAAAGCAATTGTCCATTAGATAGGATGTATTAACACAATAAAAAATTGTTTGAAAAATACGCACACAAGGGCTAATAGTGGTTAGTATATATATGCAAAATAAGAGAGAAATGCCTACAATAGTCAATGAGAAAATTGTGATAAAGGTTTGACATGTATGACGGTTCTGGGGAACATGCTAACAAACAGATCGGCATGCCCTTTACGATTTATCATCCTCAAAGAATAAGGTATCTTTAAAATTAACAGTGTGTCTCTTGGCCTTGTACTTTTGCAAGAGATGTTGCAGAGTAATGCCATATTGCCATTAGTCAGCGGTCTTAAAAAAGTGAAAATAAATAATTTATGAAGCTGTCACATTTTACATACCAGAGTTCCTTCCCCTTATGCTTGAAATAAAACATATAGCAGCCTTCATTAGACTTTGCATGCTTTTTATCCCAGGTGCTCCAGTTTTCCTTGGAAGTTATCAGTGATCCTCTATACTCCAGCAAAAAGTCCCCTTTAGGAAACGTTTTGGTAGCAAAAACACCATATCCTAGGAATAGTGGAACAGAAAGTTATGTAGTTCGAGAACTAGTGCTGCGACCATACAAAACTTACAGAGTAAATAACTAATCCACACTTTCATATAATATTTTAGTACATTTCAACAATTCTAAGGTGATATTTTGGGACAAAAACTGCTCCATATTTATTTTACGGAAAATCACTTCCTCTTTCGTTTGATTCGACTGGAAACATACTAGACCTCAACCCTTTTTCGGCTTTCCGAATTTCGTTTTGCATTGAAAGTGATGCTGTCATCGATCAATGCATCAAATGGACCACTAATCAGCGCAGCACTATCCAGAACAATTACAAGTTTAGATTAAAAGTGACAAATAAAATGTTATTAAAACACTTGTATCATTCTGCTATATAATAGAGGTTACCTTAGCCATAAATATCATTTATATTATTTTATGATTATATATGTCGCTCTAACTTGTCTCCAGACAGGCGTAGTGTGGAGAGTGCCTGTCTCCTCACTGAAGTTAAGTGGGAATGGGCTATGTTAGTACTGGGATGAGTGACCATGTCCACTACCCATTTCCCTGATCACTTTGTGTCTCACACCAGTAGACCAAAACCCCTTTTGGCCTTGTTAGGTTTTAAAGTTTAAAGGTGAGTTACAAGACAGAAGTGCAAAGATATAAAAATATGAAAACTCACCCACATAGTCAGATACAAATTTGACCTCAAACCCTTCTGGGTCAAGGCATAAAGATATCCACCATTCCGCTTCAGCTATTGGAGATTTTCTCTGAAAGCATGTCATACAACTACAATACATATATCTGGCATATTTCTATATTACTAAAATAAAGTGATTAGATCTATAATACTTAATAAGCTAAACCCCCCCCCCCCCCCGCATAGTGGAGATGTGTGTCAAACTAGAATATTGCCTCACAAGAGAAAACTTGTTTTTGCACAACAAAGCAAAGCATGCCAATGAACATTTATGATTTTTTGATAATGACTATCTTCCTCTGTTTAATAATGTTTTCACATTTATGCAAAAATTCAACCTACTGAAATAGTGGCCACCAAAATGTTTGATTAAACAATTTTTTGTCTGTAATCTTTGTATGTAAATAATTTTAAGTCTGCGAATATATTAATTTTTTCAGGTCCCAAAAACCAAGGCTTTAAGTAGACTGCATGTGGCACCCATAAGCAATCTACCCAGAGCTTTTTTAATAAAAATGACCAAAAACAGAAAAAATGGTTTGATCAACAATAATAATAATTTATAATAATTGTGAATCACACAAAATGGGTGCTACAAAATAAACCCAGTGAATGCTTGTGGCATGAGAGATGACCTGTCTGAGGATATGTTGGCATGGAGTTGGTGCAATCTAGTTAGTTATTGTTTTAATGGGACATTGCATTTAACAATGGAAAGAAAATAGTCATGGAATTTTTGTCAAACTCCACAAAGTTAAGTCCAATTTTGTACCTTTTTTGTGTATTCATAATTGTTTTTATTCATACAACACTTTTAAGGCATCCTATATAATGACCAGCTTGAATTCAATTCAATTCAAATCCAGGGGTATATCCTGCATTAGCGGAATATTGTCCTATTTAAGCGTCCTTGTGTGCTTGCCCGGATGATAGCTTAAAATTCGCTTCACCTATTGACTTAATCACATGAAACTTGATAAGTAGGTTTGTTATATAAATGTCTGGAAATCAGTAACTTTTGGAAGTGTTCTTATGCAGTATGGCCAATTTATTAGCAATTAACAAAATGCCACGATTTTTCTTAATGATAAAAATAAAAAATTTGTGCTAGTTACAGCAATTTCGATTAAATTATCTTTACCACCAGGATATATCATCTGCCATTTTTTTCCTTAATTTATTTCCTTGCAATTTTTGTGGGCCATCCTAAATTTCTGCTTAAAAGGGTACATTGGGATACCCCAGGGTGTCACCAGATTCATCTGTCAATTTTTGCAAAAAAAGTCAATCTTCACTATTTGTGACTGCCATCTTGAATTTCTGCGTAACAGGACAACATATGTGGAAAATATTTAAAAAGGCCTATAAGGGTGGGTGTTCATAGCCCTCATCCACAGGTTAAACATCTCTTTAAAGTCTTGATTTTCCTCACATGTAAACAGAACATAAGCATATATTCCCAGATGAGATTTCAGCTGTATCACTTATCACTTTAGCTAAAGAGCTAAAAGGCAAACAGTTCATAATTTGAGTCTCTGTGGCCATTTTAGAAACCTTAAGGTGGCCTTAAATTAAACTTACAGTCTTAAAATTTTCCCAGATTACATATACAGGTTATATCTACTACTGTTAGGGACTTGTCAGACTTACCATTTTCAAGTTATAGGGCAAAATATTGAAAAGTATTAAAAAAGTATGATCTTTATGGGCCTTAAAAACAAGTTTAACCTTAACATAAAGTCTTGATTTTTTGCATTTTGATTTTTTGTAAGGAGAATATAGTCAGGTGTTCTCAGATAAAATTTGACCGACATGAAACCAATATGTCCTCGGCTTTTGCCTGTGGATATAATAATAACAACAGAAAAATTAGGTGATAACCTTTCAACAACGTACCTTTTTCTGTGATTCCTTCAAAGTGCTGCGAAGCAACTGCAATGGAAAGAAAATTATTTAAAATTATCGTCACAGATAGCATATTTATCTTTACAATATGAATAGTTTGTAAGTATCTACAACAAATCAAAGCTTATAGTATAAGTGTGAGGCAGATGATTTGATGCAACCACTGAGTTAAGGATAATTTTCACAGTGGAAAGTTTCTGCAAAAACTGACCCTATGAGAAGATTTACAACCTGACTTCTGTATCCCTAAGACAATATTAGGGGGTTTTATGGTTTCTTTCGTATAATGGCCCATTTTTCATTGGTGCTGGGGTAAAAGTCCAATTAGACAATTCAAGATGAGTAGCAGTTCCTAATTTTCTGCAAGTTTGAAACCTCTAGGACCAATACTATAGGAGATATGAGGTCTTTTTACCATGGTAACCACATAAGCAGGGCCCAAATGTCAAATCCAACCCTTTGGAAACATTCATAACCCATGACTGCAACAAAGTATTTGTCACATTATGAACTCCTAGTACTAATAATGAGGAATAACAAGACTAGTGCTGTAGTGGTTATCTCCTGCTTAGGATTCAGTAATAATGGAGAATTAAAGGAGATAGAAGGCCTTTGTAGTAAGATGAACTCGGCAATTGAAAAGAAGATTCCCAGGCCATGACTTCCTACAAGTTGTTCTCACATGCTGAACCAATAGTAGCAATGATAATGGAGATAAAGGCTTTTTAAATAGGATAATTCCATTAGACATGATACACGTGATATGTCGGCCATTTCACTTCCAAATCTACCCCAAATTACTATTAAGCTACGTTTCCTAACCATATATCTTTTGTGCAAATTTGATGAACCTATCTCAAGTATTTCAAGTTTTAGAGCATCTTTGTAATTGTGAAATAATTCGGTTTGACAGATTTTTTTTTTGTTTTCAAAAATGAGGCCAGAATTCTTTACAAGCAAAATATTTGCAGTCCAGGACTTCTCGTGTGCTATTTTTACATTCAGAATCCTTAGCACCAATAATTAGGGATATTTAGTATGATGATCCACATTTAACCTTGAAGCAGGGGTCACAGGTCAAATTCAATACCTGGAAAACATTCCCAGACCATGACTTCTTACAAGCTGTTTCACATTCCGAACCCTTCGGGAGATATAAGGGCTTTTTAATAGGATAACCCCATTTGATATGAAACATGTGATATGGCAGCCATTTTAATTTGAAACAGGAGCAAAATTACTTTAATGCTAGCTTTTCCGGCCATATATCTTTTGTGCAAATTTGATGAATCTTGATGAAATATTTCTAAATTTACAGCATGTGCCAGGAGAACTTTTCTGGTCTACTGGTTTGAATAAGGAGATCACTTTGTGTGTTAAGAAAGCATCATGGCCTGGGAAAAATCGAATGCGAAAATTGTTATCCACAATAAGAGAGGAGATCCAAGACTCACAAAAGAAGAAAGCTAGTACAAGATTAACTACTCACAACTCTCAAATCCAGGATCATGTTTACAACAGTGAATCAGACTATGTTTATTTGGGGTTTTACGTCGCTTTCAACACTGTACAGGTCATATCACGATGGGTAGTTGGAAGGGCAGAGGAAACCAGTACATATAGTTCGCTAGGGTTCTGTACTGTAAACTGCCAACCAACGGCAAGCAACTACCAGCTTTCCCACTTACGGCCATGACGGGGATCAAACCCCGGCCGCAGAGGTGGGAGGCGAGAGTGGGTATGAAGACTAATCATTCTAGTATGAGCATAAAAATTGTGCCAAAAGGACGTGACCATAAAGAAGACTCATTAGTAAAGCAGAAAGTGATTATTTGTTTGACTGTACTAACAATGGATAAGTTTAAAACAAAAGAAAATTTCAAATTTTATTGCCTTTTGCAAGCCATCATTGTTGTTAAAATATTGGATTAAATTTATAAACCACAAAGGTAAGACAGTCACAAACTAGACATTGTGTCTCAACGCAGTGTATCCCCGGACAGGACATAGTTAAGGCCTGAAAATGTCGGGCTTGAGCCTGTTTCCTGGTGCACCAGGTCAGGCCATAGTAGGGCACAAAGAGGGCCTGACTTACTTCCCCCACTCCTTACATAGGCAACCACCATGGTGTTGTGTGTAGCTATGGTAACAATAAGGTTTAAGCAGAGGTCTTGGAACTCCTTTGCCTAAGTTTGACCAGGCAAGTTGGGGCCAAAAAAACAGTGTCAACACTGATGACAGGTTCACTGATCCACATAGTAAGAAACCATCCAAAAGGGATCTGTGACCTCAGTTCATTTCCACACAACCCTACTGTGGAAAACACTAATAGCCATTTATGAGAACTGCGACCCCTGGTCTAATTAACAGATAAATATACTATTGCTTGAGTTGTGAAAACTGTCAAATGGGTTATAATTTGAGGGGAAGGCTGAGTTTTTAAACTCAGGCCCCTGGTGTCAGCTGACATTGATCACTGTATCTCACTGAACTTGATGAACCTCCACAGTAACTGATATAGCAGACTTCTTGCTGGCAGTAGGCTGACCAGTCCGGTTGAGTTAGGCATCTCACCAGTAACTGGCTGGTGTGAGTTCTGATAAGATAAGGCTGACAGGTGGTTGGACAAATCTTGTTGAGTTCTGATAAGATAAGGCTGACAGGTGGTTGGACAAATCTTGTTGGGAAAGTCTTCTCATCTATAGTCACTTTGGACCAGCTAAACGGTCTTGACAGTAGGCAGGCTGACTGGTCTGGTAGGTTGAGACAGTCATATTACCAAGACCAATGACTGGCATAAAAATTTCTCTGTAACCAATTTCCTGGGGCAGTAACTGTTTGGTCTAAGATGGCCACTTGGACCCTTAAAAAGACTTCTGCTGGTCTGTTAGCCAGTCCTGTGGACCTGCCCAGAATCAGGGTCTAACTGGCTATAGGTGAAGCAATCCTCTATAACTGGTTCCTGCAATCCTCTAACCGGTTCCTGGTGGCACCACAGTTTTGTGAAAACTCATAGGAGCTGGCAGAACTGGGCAAATTAGACTACTTCTCGGCAAGGGTAGGCTTATATGAAACAAGAGCACTAAGAGAGTGCAGACCTCCGCCATGGGAGCTCAATTGAAATAAAATTATCTGTCTATAACTTCCTTCAAAAAAGCCTGGATCCAGATGATCCAGAGAGTAATCCAGATCACTCCCCAAATCTAACACTTGTCCAATTTAGGTCATTTGCTGAAAATGTCATCAAAATCCATTCATAACTTTTTGAGTTATCTGTCTTTAAAAATTAAAATTCATGGATCTGCAAGATCCAGACAGTTATCCGGATCACTCCCAAAATTTCATTTCTTCGTTTTACCATTTTGGACATATCTTGAAAATTTCAACAAAATCCGTCTGTAAGTTTTTGAGTTATCTTGTTCACAAACAAATAAACAGAGCGCCAAAAATGACCCTCGGTCAGGTACTTTGGCGGTCAATAGATGACCTTCAATGAAGACCTGTAACCGGTTAGCCTGGATGCTGGTACTCCATCATTAACTCAACCTCCAAAGCCATTTTTAATAGTTTCCATGCAATATAGTCAGCATTAAGTGTGAAAATACCTCCAAAAAGGCCAAAAATGACCCTTAATCAGGCACTTTGGCAGTCAGTGGATGACCTTCAATGAAGATCTGTGACCAGTAAGCCTGGATGCTGGTACTCCATCATGTTCTCAACCTCCAAAGCCATTGTCAATAGTTTCCGTCAAATGTAGTCAGCATTAAGTGTGAAAATATCTCCAAAAAGGCCAAAAATGACCCTCGATCAGGTACTTTGGCAGTCAGTGGATGACCTTCAATGAAGAGTTTCAAGGTCAAATTTCTGCATGCTATCAGAGGACACATACCAGCCATAGGATGATCTAACTTTCTGTATATGAGAACTGGGCAAAAAAATAAAAAATGACCAAAATCTTACCTTTAAGAGGCCACCAGTGACCTTGAAGTTGAAGGTCAAGGTCACAAAACAATATTTTTTGTGGCATTGCCCATATATACCACATACCATACTTTGTACTAGCATTCAGCAAAAGAACCTGGAAGCACCTGAGGGAGACATTAGAAGTGCATACCCCAAAGAAAGTAAAGCACTCTATTTAAAGACTAAAACCTTACATAAAAAGAAACTAAACTTAGCAACTGATATACACCAGATTAAGAACAACTTACAAGACAAGAAGTTCCCTGTACAAGCTGACTTCAACTGTAATGTCCCAGCCAACAGAGGTGCGGTCTTCAGGGACAAATGGGCACAAATGACTAATGAAGCCAAAATCAAACTAACCCAGGTCCTCCTGGAGGACCTCAACTCAAGATACCATCAAGTTAAAGTCGAGATCCAATCCAATCTTGCCCAACTTCAACAAATGCTGACCATCACTCAGTATGATGAAATCTGCCTGTTCCTGAGTGACAAATATAAAGCCACTGCAGGAGCTGCCCTCTCCAAAGCATCAAAAAGATTAGAGCAAAGGGGCCCCAGGAGAATCACTCAGAACAGACAAAGGACCTTTCAACAGGCCAGAAGAATTCAACCCAACACCAAGTGAGACAATAACTCCCAACTTAAAAAAATACTCATGGGACTGCTCAACAGCATGTAATGACCTAATTTAGACTCCCTGGAGTCTTAAAATACACCTCAATAAAACTATTTCTCCATGAATTTGTTGTTTCAATAATCATGGACACCTCAAATGCAGTCTTGGATCAGATTAAATTGGATATCCAAAACTATCCAATTGGCCTCTTGCCACCAGGTAAATCTATGGACAGTCTAATTGGTATTACAGTAATTAACATATCCAATTTAGACTTAACTGAACCACAAGTAGAAGCCCTACAAAAAGGCCTAACATTTTGCCCTACTCCAGGACTATCTTAGAAATCTTTGATTTGGAATGACTTTAAGGCCTTTCATAGAAGATTGGTCTTACAACACCACTTCTATAATGACAACAACATTTTAGACTCAGATGATAGAGAACTGATCAATATACTTTTTGAAAACCTAGATAGTGAAAACATCACATATGATGCAATCCATGCCCAATTCAAACCAAAAAGTAATTGGCATCCCAATAATACCCACATTTCACTTAAAAGCTTCAAAATGGCCTTTAAAAATAATTTACTATACAGTAAACCAACAAGATCCAGACATATTAATCTTACCAAGGAGCAAAGATCAGGACTTCTTAAATTGACCAACAATTCGGAAATAGTCATTAAAAAAGCCAACAAAGGGTCAGCAGTAGTAGTCATGAACACACAAGACTACTTAAGAGAAGCATATAGACAGTTAATGGATCAAAACTTCTACATTAAAATTCATAAAGACCCAACAGAGGAAGTGTCTAATAAGATCACCCATTTGATCCAGATGAAAGCCAAAGGATTAATCACAGGTAAATACTTTGATTACCTCAAACCTGCAAACTGGAAATATGGACAATTCTACCTATTGCCAAAAATACACAAAAAAGGCATCCCAGGTAGACCCATATGCAGCTCAGTAAATCACCTCACTTCAAACATATCCAAATTCGTGGACAGACCCATCCAAAGGTCCTATTGCCACCTATATTCTTGATTTACTCAAACTAGTACTGCACAATATGTACTTTGAATTCAATGATGAATTCTTCCTACAGATAGGAAGAACAGCCATGGGTACTGCACTAGCCCTTAACTACGCTAATTTATTCATGGATAGGTTTGAATCAAAAGCCCTTAATAACTAGCCTCTAAAACCACTAATATGGAAAAGATTCATAGATGATATTTTCCTAATTTGGAATCATGGAGAAGACGCATTAAAGGACTTTGTTAACTACTTAAATTCCCTTCATCCCACAATCAAGTTCAAATCAGAAACTAACACCACAAGTGTTAATTTTCTGGACACAACTGTCAAACTTGATCAAGATAGAAAAATCATAACTACCTTGTACAACAAACCTACTGACACACACTTATTCCTGCACCACACTAGTGCACATCCTAGTAGTGTCACAAGTAAGGGACCCTATGGGCAATATCTACGCCTTAGGAGGATCTGCACTCTGAACTCAGATTTTGAAGAAAATGCAGATAAGTTAACCCAATATTATATAGGCTACCCCATTAAACAACTCAAAAACCATCATCAAAGGGTCAAGAAGTTTACCCAACAAGAACTATTACAAGTAAACTCAACCAAAAAGGCCGCCAACACTCCTCCAGTAATGGTCACAAAGTATAATCCTAAAAACCCAAACATCAAAAAATTCATTCATTCAAACTGGAACATGATTGAACACTGTGATGAATTAAAGAAGATATTCACCCTGAAACCATTAATAGGATTCAGGAGACTTCCCAATCTAAGGGACATACTCACAAAAATTAAAATATCCTATCCCCCCAAAAATCACTTAAGGGACAGAAAAACCTAAAATCTGTACCCGACTGGGCAGATGTACATACTGCCCTAGACTAACCAAAATCAGTGAGTTCAAAAGCCACCACACTGGCGCAACCCATAAATGTATCAACCTACCTAAAAATACATGGCTCATATGTGAAATCAGTAATATAGTATATCTGATTGATGCACTAAATGTGGTAAACAATATATTGGAGAAACAGAAAGAGCATTCAGACAAAGAATGTATGAACACATTGCAAGTGTCAAAAAACAAAATCATTTGACACCCCAGTCTCTAAACACTTCCACTAAGACCATCACACTCATACACATATGAAATTTAGTGTGATACAATGGCTGGGCACTAAAACTAACCCAAAAACCCAAAATTTGCGCAGAGCAAAAGAAATGGAATTTATATGGGATGTACCAACCATAAACCCAATTGGCAGCAACCAATTTGTGTAAATATTTCCCTCTTATTGGTATATTTGGTGCCCTTATACCTTTTCTTATACCCACATACCAAATTTGAAAGTTCTAACAAAAAGAAGTTTTAAGTTATCACGTCCAAAAGGAAACCTCTGCGGCGGGGATAAAATTATATTTTGTGTATAAGTAATCAAATTATGCTTAAAGGTGTTCCTAATATCAGTTAAAAGTTGTCTGATAACTGTCTTGGTCTCAATGATCACAGTAAGCGGTAAAAGTTATTTATATGGTTAGAGTCAAAATTGTGATATTGTACTGTTACAAGAGACTAAAATACTGCATAACTAAATTAGTATCCTATCTTAAGGCATCTTCTGAAAAGGGTTTTCAGGGTAATATTTAAATCATGTGATAGTGATGATCGCAGAGTGTTAATTGTAATTGTATATTATCTGAGTGTATGCTCCAAACACAGAAACAGAAAGAATGGTCTTTTATGAAAACCTTTCCAAATTTTGTGTGAAACATTGTGATAATTTAAACAATATAATTGTTGCGAGTGATCTAAATCTTTGTAGTAAAGTGACTGATAGATATCCAAAATCAAATAAAATAGACCAAAGTGTTGACACTTTCCAGAAGTTCTTGTCAAACTGTAAGTTACTAGATTTTTGGCACAGAAAGCACAGTGATGAACCAGATTACACTTACTGTGACAAAAAGAACCAATCATACAGCAGGTTAGATTATGTTTTAATCTCGTAAAACACATCCTATGAATTATATGACATATCAATATGTCAACCTATTAAAAATCAAGGAGTAATAGATCATAATGCATTAAAAGTGTCTTTTAATATAAATGTAAATAAAAGAAGATTAGGATACTGGAAAAAAAACAACAGTGTCTTATCAGATGAACAATATAGAAATGGTGTGAACAGAATTGTTGAAAATACATGTATTCAATATGAAAAGTAAAAATCACATCAGTTAATATGGGAAATTTTGAAAGTACATATTAAAGAATATATTCTTGGTCTAACCGACGAACACTATGTAGAATTAAATAGACATTTATGTATTATTATTGTAGTATTTAGTATATGTAGTGTATGATGTAAATGTTCATTTGAAAAATTGAAATATTCAAATGTAAACTTGAGAAGCTCTATTGAGTACAAGTTGGAATTTTACTTAGAAGTTTTCTTGTCTATAATGCATGATTTTGCACAGAAAAAACACTGGAAAAATGTGATGACTTCTTTTTTGCATATTTTCAACAAGTAACTATTTACACTGGACTATAAAGGGGTATGTAATAACTTATTACATAGCACAAGTTCTTCATAACCAACGCTCTGCACCAGCTAGCAAGAAAATGACATGGATTCTTCACAGACCAGAAAAACAAGGAGTAGAACACTGATTTCAGGAAAAGACTGTACTACTGGAGTTCAGGTTTACATCAGGCATGTTTGCACACCTACATAAGGTTACTTAAGTGGCAAGCACACTTCTTTGGGGTGGAGGACTGACTACAGTGATGCCTTGAACATCACTTCTGACACCCCCATGGAACTCTGGATAGGTTTGAATCAAAAGCCCTTAATAACTAGCCTCTAAAACCACTAATATGGAAAAGATTCATAGATGATATTTTCCTAATTTGGAATCATGGAGAAGACTCATTAAAGGACTTTGTTAACTACTTAAATTCCCTTCATCCCACAATCAAGTTCAAATCAGAAACTAACACCACAAGTGTTAATTTTCTGGACACAACTGTCAAACTTGATCAAGATAGAAAAATCATAACTACCTTGTACAACAAACCTACTGACACACACTTATTCCTGCACCACACTAGTGCACATCCTAGTAGTGTCACAAGTAAGGGACCCTATGGGCAATATCTACGCCTTAGGAGGATCTGCACTCTGGACTCAGATTTTGAAGAAAATGCAGATAAGTTAACCCAATATTATATAGGCTACCCCATTAAACAACTCAAAAACCATCATCAAAGGGTCAAGAAGTTTACCCAACAAGAACTATTACAAGTAAACTCAACCAAAAAGGCCGCCAACACTCCTCCAGTAATGGTCACAAAGTATAATCCTAAAAACCCAAACATCAAAAAATTCATTCATTCAAACTGGAACATGATTGAACACTGTGATGACTTAAAGAAGATATTCACCCTGAAACCATTAATAGGATTCAGGAGACTTCCCAATCTAAGGGACATACTCACAAAAATTAAAATATCCTATCCCCCAAAAAATCACTTAAGGGACAGAAAAACCTAAAATCTGTACCCGACTGGGCAGATGTACATACTGCCCTAGACTAACCAAAATCAGTGAGTTCAAAAGCCACCACACTGGCGCAACCCATAAATGTATCAACCTACCTAAAAATACATGGCTCATATGTGAAATCAGTAATATAGTATATCTGATTGATGCACTAAATGTGGTAAACAATATATTGGAGAAACAGAAAGAGCATTCAGACAAAGAATGTATGAACACATTGCAAGTGTCAAAAAACAAAATCATTTGACACCCCAGTCTCTAAACACTTCCACTCAGACCATCACACTCATACACATATGAGATTTAGTGTGATACAATGGCTGGGCACTAAAACTAACCCAAAAACCCAAAATTTGCGCAGAGCAAAAGAAATGGAATTTATATGGGATGTACCAACCATAAACCCAATTGGCAGCAACCAATTTGTGTAAATATTTCCCTCTTATTGGTATATTTGGTGCCCTTATACCTTTTCTTATACCCACATACCAAATTTGAAAGTTCTAACAAAAAGAAGTTTTAAGTTATCACGTCCAAAAGGAAACCTCTGCGGCGGGGATAAAATTATATTTTGTGTATAAGTAATCAAATTATGCTTAAAGGTGTTCCTAATATCAGTTAAAAGTTGTCTGATAACTGTCTTGGTCTCAATGATCACAGTAAGCGGTAAAAGTTATTTATATGGTTAGAGTCAAAATTGTGATATTGTACTGTTACAAGAGACTAAAATACTGCATAACTAAATTAGTATCCTATCTTAAGGCATCTTCTGAAAAGGGTTTTCAGGGTAATATTTAAATCATGTGATAGTGATGATCGCAGAGTGTTAATTGTAATTGTATATTATCTGAGTGTATGCTCCAAACACAGAAACAGAAAGAATGGTCTTTTATGAAAACCTTTCCAAATTTTGTGTGAAACATTGTGATAATTTAAACAATATAATTGTTGCGAGTGATCTAAATCTTTGTAGTAAAGTGACTGATAGATATCCAAAATCAAATAAAATAGACCAAAGTGTTGACACTTTCCAGAAGTTCTTGTCAAACTGTAAGTTACTAGATTTTTGGCACAGAAAGCACAGTGATGAACCAGATTACACTTACTGTGACAAAAAGAACCAATCATACAGCAGGTTAGATTATGTTTTAATCTCGTAAAACACATCCTATGAATTATATGACATATCAATATGTCAACCTATTAAAAATCAAGGAGTAATAGATCATAATGCATTAAAAGTGTCTTTTAATATAAATGTAAATAAAAGAAGATTAGGATACTGGAAAAAAAACAACAGTGTCTTATCAGATGAACAATATAGAAATGGTGTGAACAGAATTGTTGAAAATACTTGTATTCAATATGAAAAGTAAAAATCACATCAGTTAATATGGGAAATTTTGAAAGTACATATTAAAGAATATATTCTTGGTCTAACCGACGAACACTATGTAGAATTAAATAGACATTTATGTATTATTATTGTAGTATTTAGTATATGTAGTGTATGATGTAAATGTTCATTTGAAAAATTGAAATATTCAAATGTAAACTTGAGAAGCTCTATTGAGTACAAGTTGGAATTTTACTTAGAAGTTTTCTTGTCTATAATGCATGATTTTGCACAGAAAAAACACTGGAAAAATGTGATGACTTCTTTTTTGCATATTTTCAACAAGTAACTATTTACACTGGACTATAAAGGGGTATGTAATAACTTATTACATAGCACAAGTTCTTCATAACCAACGCTCTGCACCAGCTAGCAAGAAAATGACATGGATTCTTCACAGACCAGAAAAACAAGGAGTAGAACACTGATTTCAGGAAAAGACTGTACTACTGGAGTTCAGGTTTACATCAGGCATGTTTGCACACCTACATAAGGTTACTTAAGTGGCAAGCACACTTCTTTGGGGTGGAGGACTGACTACAGTGATGCCTTGAACATCACTTCTGACACCCCCATGGAACTCTGGATAGGTTTGAATCAAAAGCCCTTAATAACTAGCCTCTAAAACCACTAATATGGAAAAGATTCATAGATGATATTTTCCTAATTTGGAATCATGGAGAAGACTCATTAAAGGACTTTGTTAACTACTTAAATTCCCTTCATCCCACAATCAAGTTCAAATCAGAAACTAACACCACAAGTGTTAATTTTCTGGACACAACTGTCAAACTTGATCAAGATAGAAAAATCATAACTACCTTGTACAACAAACCTACTGACACACACTTATTCCTGCACCACACTAGTGCACATCCTAGTAGTGTCACAAGTAAGGGACCCTATGGGCAATATCTACGCCTTAGGAGGATCTGCACTCTGGACTCAGATTTTGAAGAAAATGCAGATAAGTTAACCCAATATTATATAGGCTACCCCATTAAACAACTCAAAAACCATCATCAAAGGGTCAAGAAGTTTACCCAACAAGAACTATTACAAGTAAACTCAACCAAAAAGGCCGCCAACACTCCTCCAGTAATGGTCACAAAGTATAATCCTAAAAACCCAAACATCAAAAAATTCATTCATTCAAACTGGAACATGATTGAACACTGTGATGACTTAAAGAAGATATTCACCCTGAAACCATTAATAGGATTCAGGAGACTTCCCAATCTAAGGGACATACTCACAAAAATTAAAATATCCTATCCCCCAAAAAATCACTTAAGGGACAGAAAAACCTAAAATCTGTACCCGACTGGGCAGATGTACATACTGCCCTAGACTAACCAAAATCAGTGAGTTCAAAAGCCACCACACTGGCGCAACCCATAAATGTATCAACCTACCTAAAAATACATGGCTCATATGTGAAATCAGTAATATAGTATATCTGATTGATGCACTAAATGTGGTAAACAATATATTGGAGAAACAGAAAGAGCATTCAGACAAAGAATGTATGAACACATTGCAAGTGTCAAAAAACAAAATCATTTGACACCCCAGTCTCTAAACACTTCCACTCAGACCATCACACTCATACACATATGAGATTTAGTGTGATACAATGGCTGGGCACTAAAACTAACCCAAAAACCCAAAATTTGCGCAGAGCAAAAGAAATGGAATTTATATGGGATGTACCAACCATAAACCCAATTGGCAGCAACCAATTTGTGTAAATATTTCCCTCTTATTGGTATATTTGGTGCCCTTATTTTCTTATACCCACATACCAAATTTGAAAGTTCTAACAAAAAGAAGTTTTAAGTTATCACGTCCAAAAGGAAACCTCTGCGGCGGGGATAAAATTATATTTTGTGTATAAGTAATCAAATTATGCTTAAAGGTGTTCCTAATATCAGTTAAAAGTTGTCTGATAACTGTCTTGGTCTCAATGATCACAGTAAGCGGTAAAAGTTATTTATATGGTTAGAGTCAAAATTGTGATATTGTACTGTTACAAGAGACTAAAATACTGCATAACTAAATTAGTATCCTATCTTAAGGCATCTTCTGAAAAGGGTTTTCAGGGTAATATTTAAATCATGTGATAGTGATGATCGCAGAGTGTTAATTGTAATTGTATATTATCTGAGTGTATGCTCCAAACACAGAAACAGAAAGAATGGTCTTTTATGAAAACCTTTCCAAATTTTGTGTGAAACATTGTGATAATTTAAACAATATAATTGTTGCGAGTGATCTAAATCTTTGTAGTAAAGTGACTGATAGATATCCAAAATCAAATAAAATAGACCAAAGTGTTGACACTTTCCAGAAGTTCTTGTCAAACTGTAAGTTACTAGATTTTTGGCACAGAAAGCACAGTGATGAACCAGATTACACTTACTGTGACAAAAAGAACCAATCATACAGCAGGTTAGATTATGTTTTAATCTCGTAAAACACATCCTATGAATTATATGACATATCAATATGTCAACCTATTAAAAATCAAGGAGTAATAGATCATAATGCATTAAAAGTGTCTTTTAATATAAATGTAAATAAAAGAAGATTAGGATACTGGAAAAAAAACAACAGTGTCTTATCAGATGAACAATATAGAAATGGTGTGAACAGAATTGTTGAAAATACTTGTATTCAATATGAAAAGTAAAAATCACATCAGTTAATATGGGAAATTTTGAAAGTACATATTAAAGAATATATTCTTGGTCTAACCGACGAACACTATGTAGAATTAAATAGACATTTATGTATTATTATTGTAGTATTTAGTATATGTAGTGTATGATGTAAATGTTCATTTGAAAAATTGAAATATTCAAATGTAAACTTGAGAAGCTCTATTGAGTACAAGTTGGAATTTTACTTAGAAGTTTTCTTGTCTATAATGCATGATTTTGCACAGAAAAAACACTGGAAAAATGTGATGACTTCTTTTTTGCATATTTTCAACAAGTAACTATTTACACTGGACTATAAAGGGGTATGTAATAACTTATTACATAGCACAAGTTCTTCATAACCAACGCTCTGCACCAGCTAGCAAGAAAATGACATGGATTCTTCACAGACCAGAAAAACAAGGAGTAGAACACTGATTTCAGGAAAAGACTGTACTACTGGAGTTCAGGTTTACATCAGGCATGTTTGCACACCTACATAAGGTTACTTAAGTGGCAAGCACACTTCTTTGGGGTGGAGGACTGACTACAGTGATGCCTTGAACATCACTTCTGACACCCCCATGGAACTCGATAATAACAAGCATGCTTGCGAGATTTATTTTAATGATATATATAGATCTATACAAGGGCCAATGTGGCAACACTCTGTTGCCCTATTGTAGGATTTTCTACTATATAACAATATATAGCAATATGGCACCATGTTTTGTGTTGCCATATTGTTTTGGGGTATTTTTTAAAATATCTGACAATCACTTAGTTTATCTCTCATGTAACCTTATGTAAGCCACCAGGCAGTACCATGCCAGGAGACGATCTCAAAACTGATGAGAACAAGATCTGAGTGCTTGCACTGAAGACTACCAACAACAACTTATATCCAGATTGGGGGGCTCGGTGGTGTAGTGTTTAGAGTTCTCGCCTCCAACCTCTGAGGCCGCCAGTTCGAATCTCGGGCCGGGCGCTTCATGTTGGAAAGTTGGTAGTTACTTGCCAATGCACGGTGGTTTACAGTGCAGTATGCACTGGTTTCCTGCACCTGTAAACTACCCGTCGCAATATGACCTTGGCTGTTGAACGCGACGTTAAACATCAAATAAATCTAAATAAATATATCCAGATTGTTCTGTACTAGTGGTGAACTAATGTATATTTTGGGGGAATTCAGGCAAGACTATCATAAGTTACTGTAGTACATTTTGTACTCTAGCACATTTTGAGCATTCCTCTAATCTTCAAAGCATACTCTTTTTAGTGTTGAAAACAAAATATGACATTTTTCCTTAAAAATTAATGGAAATTTGCAAATTTAAAAAGTAAATTAAATTTTTATAAGTTAATAGCCTATCCAATGGACAATTGCTAATACGGTCGGCGCAGACCGGCCTGCCAAATGTCAGAAAAAGACCTCCTGTGTTTCCACCGGCCAGCTGGTCCCAGTCTTGTGCACTTGCCAGGTGGTGCATCATACTTACTTCCCGTGTAGACAGCGTGTAGCATCTTTTTTGTTGTCTAAACCTACAAGACCCCTAGTAAGCTGATAGCAGGGTCGGTTGGGAGGGTCTTGTGTGTCCATTGGATAGGGCATTAACTTATAAAAATTTAATTTACTTATTAAATTTGTAATTTTATTACATTAATATATCCTATCCAATGGACAATTGCTGAATAACTACCACTTGAATGGCGAGTAAGTTACTAGGGACTTAAGTGAACTCATAAATAAAACATATAGAAGATATACCTACTACAGTTAGATACTTGTCAGACTCACTATTTCCAGGTTATAGGACCAAATATGTGGACAAGAGGATCAGAGATGCCCCGAAAGGCGGGTTGCACAGGCAGCAATAAGGCTAGCGACTGCTGTAAATAAATTTAGAGACAAGGAAAGAAATGTTAGGTCACCCAAGGTAAACAAATGGACAAACTAACAGACAGAATTACAAAAAAATAAACTTAGCTAATCCTATGATGGTGATCTATCTCCTGTTAAGATTGAGTTCGATTGGACAAAGCATTTTTGAGTTAGAGTCCGGAAATGAAAATGTTGACGGACAGTAAAACGGACAAATGAACAAACAGAATTGTACCAATTTTGAAAGAACCTTAGCTATGATGGTGATCTATCGTCATTGCACAGAAAAAACACTGGAAAAATGTGATGACTTCTTTTTTGCATATCTTCAACAAGTAACTATTTACACTAGACTATAAAGGGGTATGTAATAACTTATTACATAGTACAAGTTCTTCATAATCAACGCTCTGCACCAGCTAGCAAGAAAATGACATGGCTTCTTCACAGACCAGAAAAACAAGGAGTAGAACACTGATTTCAGGAAAAGACTGTACTACTGGAGTTCAGGTTTACATCAGGCATGTTTGCACACCTACATAAGGTTACTTAAGTGGCAAGCACACTTCTTTGGGGTGGAGGACTGACTACAGTGATGCCTTGAACATCACTTCTGACACCCCCATGGAACTCTGGATAGGTTTGAATCAAAAGCCCTTAATAACTAGCCTCTAAAACCACTAATATGGAAAAGATTCATAGATGATATTTTCCTAATTTGGAATCATGGAGAAGACTCATTAAAGGACTTTGTTAACTACTTAAATTCCCTTCATCCCACAATCAAGTTCAAATCAGAAACTAACACCACAAGTGTTAATTTTCTGGACACAACTGTCAAACTTGATCAAGATAGAAAAATCATAACTACCTTGTACAACAAACCTACTGACACACACTTATTCCTGCACCACACTAGTGCACATCCTAGTAGTGTCACAAGTAAGGGACCCTATGGGCAATATCTACGCCTTAGGAGGATCTGCACTCTGGACTCAGATTTTGAAGAAAATGCAGATAAGTTAACCCAATATTATATAGGCTACCCCATTAAAAAACTCAAAAACCATCATCAAAGGGTCAAGAAGTTTACCCAACAAGAACTATTACAAGTAAACTCAACCAAAAAGGCCGCCAACACTCCTCCAGTAATGGTCACAAAGTATAATCCTAAAAACCCAAACATCAAAAAATTCATTCATTCAAACTGGAACATGATTGAACACTGTGATGAATTAAAGAAGATATTCACCCTGAAACCATTAATAGGATTCAGGAGACTTCCCAATCTAAGGGACATACTCACAAAAATTAAAATATCCTATCCCCCAAAAAATCACTTAAGGGACAGAAAAACCTAAAATCTGTACCCGACTGGGCAGATGTACATACTGCCCTTGACTAACCAAAATCAGTGAGTTCAAAAGCCACCACACTGGCGCAACCCATAAATGTATCAACCTACCTAAAAATACATGGCTCATATGTGAAATCAGTAATATAGTATATCTGATTGATGCACTAAATGTGGTAAACAATATATTGGAGAAACAGAAAGAGCATTCAGACAAAGAATGTATGAACACATTGCAAGTGTCAAAAAACAAAATCATTTGACACCCCAGTCTCTAAACACTTCCACTCAGACCATCACACTCATACACATATGAGATTTAGTGTGATACAATGGCTGGGCACTAAAACTAACCCAAAAACCCAAAATTTGCGCAGAGCAAAAGAAATGGAATTTATATGGGATGTACCAACCATAAACCCAATTGGCAGCAACCAATTTGTGTAAATATTTCCCTCTTATTGGTATATTTGGTGCCCTTATTTTCTTATACCCACATACCAAATTTGAAAGTTCTAACAAAAAGAAGTTTTAAGTTATCACGTCCAAAAGGAAACCTCTGCGGCGGGGATAAAATTATATTTTGTGTATAAGTAATCAAATTATGCTTAAAGGTGTTCCTAATATCAGTTAAAAGTTGTCTGATAACTGTCTTGGTCTCAATGATCACAGTAAGCGGTAAAAGTTATTTATATGGTTAGAGAGTGAAAATTGTGATATTGTACTGTTACAAGAGACTAAAATACTGCATAACTAAATCAGTATCCTATCTTAAGGCATCTTCTGAAAAGGGTTTTCAGGGTAATATTTAAATCATGTGATAGTGATGATCGCAGAGTGTTAATTGTAATTGTATATTATCTGAGTGTATGCTCCAAACACAGAAACAGAAAGAATGGTCTTTTATGAAAACCTTTCCAAATTTTGTGTGAAACATTGTGATAATTTAAACAATATAATTGTTGCGAGTGATCTAAATCTTTGTAGTAAAGTGACTGATAGATATCCAAAATCAAATAAAATAGACCAAAGTGTTGACACTTTCCAGAAGTTCTTGTCAAACTGTAAGTTACTAGATTTTTGGCACAGAAAGCACAGTGATGAACCAGATTACACTTACTGTGACAAAAAGAACCAATCATACAGCAGGTTAGATTATGTTTTAATCTCGTAAAACACATCCTATGAATTATATGACATATCAATATGTCAACCTATTAAAAATCAAGGAGTAATAGATCATAATGCATTAAAAGTGTCTTTTAATATAAATGTAAATAAAAGAAGATTAGGATACTGGAAAAAAACAACAGTGTCTTATCAGATGAACAATATAGAAATGGTGTGAACAGAATTGTTGAAAATACTTGTATTCAATATGAAAAGTAAAAATCACATCAGTTAATATGGGAAATTTTGAAAGTACATATTAAAGAATATATTCTTGGTCTAACCGACGAACACTATGTAGAATTAAATAGACATTTATGTATTATTATTGTAGTATTTAGTATATGTAGTGTATGATGTAAATGTTCATTTGAAAAATTGAAATATTCAAATGTAAACTTGAGAAGCTCTATTGAGTACAAGTTGGAATTTTACTTAGAAGTTTTCTTGTCTATAATGCATGATTTTGCACAGAAAAAACACTGGAAAAATGTGATGACTTCTTTTTTGCATATTTTCAACAAGTAACTATTTACACTGGACTATAAAGGGGTATGTAATAACTTATTACATAGCACAAGTTCTTCATAACCAACGCTCTGCACCAGCTAGCAAGAAAATGACATGGCTTCTTCACAGACCAGAAAAACAAGGAGTAGAACACTGATTTCAGGAAAAGACTGTACTACTGGAGTTCAGGTTTACATCAGGCATGTTTGCACACCTACATAAGGTTACTTAAGTGGCAAGCACACTTCTTTGGGGTGGAGGACTGACTACAGTGATGCCTTGAACATCACTTCTGACACCCCCATGGAACTCGATAATAACAAGCATGCTTGCGAGATTTATTTTAATGATATATATAGATCTATACAAGGGCCAATGTGGCAACACTCTGTTGCCCTATTGTAGGATTTTCTACTATATAACAATATATAACAATATGGCACCATGTTTTGTGTTGCCATATTGTTTTGGGGTATTTTTTAAAATATCTGACAATCACTTAGTTTATCTCTCATGTAACCTTATGTAAGCCACCAGGCAATACCATGCCAGGAGACGATCTCAAAACTGATGAGAACAAGATCTGAGTGCTTGCACTGAAGACTACCAACAACAACTTATATCCAGATTGGGGGGCTCGGTGGTGTAGTGTTTAGAGTTCTCGCCTCCAACCTCTGAGGCCGCCAGTTCGAATCTCGGGCCGGGCGCTTCATGTTGGAAAGTTGGTAGTTACTTGCCAATGCACGGTGGTTTACAGTGCAGTATGCACTGGTTTCCTCCACCTGTAAACTACCCGTCGCAATATGACCTTGGCTGTTGAACGCGACGTTAAACATCAAATAAATCTAAATAAATATATCCAGATTGTTCTGTACTAGTGGTGAACTAATGTATATTTTGGGTGAATTCAGGCAAGACTATCATAAGTTACTGTAGTACATTTTGTACTCTAGCACATTTTGAGCATTCCTCTAATCTTCAAAGCATACTCTTTTTAGTGTTGAAAACAAAATATGACATTTTTCCTTAAAAATTAATGGAAATTTGCAAATTTAAAAAGTAAATTAAATTTTTATAAGTTAATAGCCTATCCAATGGACAATTGCTAATACGGTCGGCGCAGACCGGCCTGCCAAATGTCAGAAAAAGACCTCCTGTGTTTCCACCGGCCAGCTGGTCCCAGTCTTGTGCACTTGCCAGGTGGTGCATCATACTTACTTCCCGTGTAGACAGCGTGTAGCATCTTTTTTGTTGTCTAAACCTACAAGACCCCTAGTAAGCTGATAGCAGGGTCGGTCGGGAGGGTCTTGTGTGTCCATTGGATAGGGCATTAACTTATAAAAATTTAATTTACTTATTAAATTTGTAATTTTATTACATTAATATATCCTATCCAATGGACAATTGCTGAATAACTACCACTTGAATGGCGAGTAAGTTACTAGGGACTTAAGTGAACTCATAAATAAAACATATAGAAGATATACCTACTACAGTTAGATACTTGTCAGACTCACTATTTCCAGGTTATAGGACCAAATATGTGGACAAGAGGATCAGAGATGCCCCGAAAGGCGGGTTGCACAGGCAGCAATAAGGCTAGCGACTGCTGTAAATAAATTTAGAAACAAGGAAAGAAATGTTAGGTCACCCAAGGTAAACAAATGGACAAACTAACAGACAGAATTACAAAAAAATAAACTTAGCTAATCCTATGATGGTGATCTATCTCCTGTTAAGATTGAGTTCGATTGGACGAAGCATTTTTGAGTTAGAGTCCGGAAATGAAAATGTTGACGGACAGTAAAACGGACAAATGAACAAACAGAATTGTACCAATTTTGAAAGAACCTTAGCTATGATGGTGATCTATCGTCATTGCACAGAAAAAACACTGGAAAAATGTGATGACTTCTTTTTTGCATATCTTCAACAAGTAACTATTTACACTAGACTATAAAGGGGTATGTAATAACTTATTACATAGTACAAGTTCTTCATAATCAACGCTCTGCACCAGCTAGCAAGAAAATGACATGGCTTCTTCACAGACCAGAAAAACAAGGAGTAGAACACTGATTTCAGGAAAAGACTGTACTACTGGAGTTCAGGTTTACATCAGGCATGTTTGCACACCTACATAAGGTTACTTAAGTGGCAAGCACACTTACTTGGGGTGGAGGACTGACTACAGTGATGCCTTGAACATCACTTCTGACACCCCCATGGAACTCGATAATAACAAGCATGCTTGCGAGATTTATTTTAATGATATATATATATAAATCTATACAAGGGCCAATGTGGCAACACTCTGTTGCCCTATTGTAGGATTTTCTACTATATAACAATATATAACAATATGGCACCACGTTTTGTGTTGCCATATTGTTTTGGGGTATTTTTAAAAATATCTGACAGACAATCACTTAGTTTATCTCTCATGTAACCTTATGTAAGCCACCAGGCAGTACCATGCCAGGAGACGATCTCAAAACTAATGAGAACAAGATCTGTGTGCTTGTACTGAAGACTACCAACAACAACTTATATCCAGATTGGGGGGCTCGGTGGTGTAGTGTTTAGAGTTCTCGCCTCCAACCTCTGAGGCCGCCGGTTCGAATCTCGGGCCGGGCGCTTCATGTTGGAAAGTTGGTAGTTACTTGCCAATGCCCGGTGGTTTACAGTGCAGTATGCACTGGTTTCCTCCACCTGTAAACTACCCGTCGCAATATGACCTTGGCTGTTGAACGCGACGTTAAACATCAAATAAATCTAAATAAATATATGCCGTGTACTATACTTCCCGTGTAGACAGCGTGTAGCATCTTTTTTGTTGTCTAAACCTATAAGACCCCTAGTAAGCTGATAGCAGGGTCAGTTGGGAGGGTCTTGTGTGTCCATTGCATAGGGCATTAACTTATAAAAAAATTTAATTTACTTATTAAATTTGTAATTTTATTGCATTAATATATCCTATCCAATGGACAATTGCTTAATAACTACCACTTGAATGGCAGGTAAGTTACTAGGTACTTAAGTGAACTCATAAATAAAACATATAGAAGATATACCTACTACAGTTAGATACTTGTCAGACTCACTATTTCCAGGTTATAGGACCAAACAATGGCAAATATGTGGACAAGAGGATCAGAGATGCCCCGAAAGGCGGGTTGCACAGGCAGCAATAAGGCTAGCGACTGCTGTAAATAAATTTAGAAACAAGGAAAGAAATGTTAGGTCACCCAAGGTAAACAAACGGACAAACAAACAGACAGAATTACAAAAAAATAAACTTAGCTAATCCTATGATGGTGATCTATCTCCCTGTTAAGACTGAGTTTGATTGGACGAAGCATTTTTGAGTTAGAGTCTGGAAATGAAAATGTTGACGGACAGTAAAACGGACAAATGAACAAACAGAATTGTACCAATTTTAAAAGAACCTTAGCTATGATGGTGATCTATCGTCCCGTCAAGTTTGAATTTGATTGGACAAAACATTTCCTGAGACGAAAATGTTGACAGACTGACAGACCAAAAAACTGACAAATTTAACAAATCAAATTACACCAATATTGCAATAGCTATGATGATGATCTATCTCTATGTCAGGTTTGAATTCGATTGGACAAAGCGTTTGCAAGTTGGAGTCTGGGAACAACACGTTGATGGACAGACAAACGTCAGACACATCAATCTAGTAGGCAGGTTGGTTACATGTAACCCACCTAAAATGCTAAACAAGCAATCAGTGCCCATGAACGGGCTCTGTGTCAGCTGACTGTGTGTTTTGAGATTCAGAGTAGAAGTGACAGAAGAAAAGGACACAAAGTTGTGCCCTGCAAATGGTATTCAGGAGGAAGGTAACAAGGTAACTGTTTAGGTGTAAAAAGTAGGTTACAAACGCATTTAAGGAAAATAATGCAAATGCAATAGTTTTTGAGTTACAACTGATTTACTGAACAGTTGGAATCTCAAAGTAGCTTTTGCTCAGATATGCAGTCAGTTAAAGGGCTGCGATTTTAATATGGTATAGCTCAAGCAAAAGTAAGTAAACAACATATTTAAAGAAATACTGTAAATGAAATAGTTTTCCGGTTACAACTAATTTATTCAACAGTGAGAACCGGAAAGTAGCTATTACTCAGCTATTTTATAGCTGACCCAAAAGTAGCTGAATAATTTATTTAAACAAAAAACTGTAAATGCAATAGTTTTCAAGTTTCAACCGACTAACTCAACAGTGAAAATATAAAAGTACCTATTGCTCACCTATGCCATGAGCTACAGGTCTACAATTTCAATATCTTATAGCCGACCCATAAGTATGTGAACAACATATTTAAACAGAATATTCTAAATGCAAATGCAATTGTTTTCAAGTTATATCTGATTTACTCAACAGTGAGAACCTGAAAGAAGCTATTGCTCAGCTATGCCATGATATGTATGTCTGCAAGTTTCCTATGTTATAGTTGGCCCAAAAGTAGATGAACAAGATATTTATAGAAAATACTTTAAATGCAATAGTTTTCAAGTTACAACTGATTTACCCAATAGTGAGAACCTGAGAATAGCTATTACATGGCTATGCCATGAGTTCCAAGGCTCAACGTCAGAAGATTTCCTCTCACTTTCCTGTTAGCATTCTTGGTAGCCTTCTTCATCCGGTTGATTCTGTCAGAAATCTAGGTGTGTGGTTTGATGCAGATTTTTCATTCTCTGAGCATATCAAGAGGACTTGCAAAGCGTGCTTCCTTCAGATGCGTGACCTCCGTAGGATTAGAAAGTATCTCACTTCTGAAGTGGCAGTCCTTGCTGCAAATGCCTTGGTTAGTAGTCGTCTGGACTATTGTAACTCTCTGTTCAGAGGTTTGTCCGGTTTCAATCAGCACAAATTGCAAAGTATTCAGAACACCCTTGCTCGTATTGTTACAAATCATAGAAAGTATGCTCATGTTACACCCATTCTACAGAAACTCCACTGGTTGCCTGTTAAGTATCGTTGTATTTTCAAAACCGCAACACTTGTGTATAAATTTTTGCATAGTGGTTCTCCTTCTTACTTCAAACCGTTCTTGTCTTTTAGTAGTTGTCCCTATAGTACTAGGCACAGTCACCCAGATCGTCAATACCTTACAGTTCCTCCTTTCCATTCATCAGTCTTTAAGTCAGCCAAACAATTTGGCCATAGTTTTGCCTTTGATGCTCCTAAGATCTGGAATGACCTCCCTCAAGATGTTCGCAGTGCAACATCAGTTGCCTCCTTCAGAAAGAAGCTTAAAATTTACCTGTTTGCAAAAGCCTACCCACCATAGCCTCTCCCGTCACATCTGTGTCTCCTTGGTACGACCTGTCTACGTCCCTTGATTAACGCTAACTGCCTTGCTTTATGTTTAGATGCGCCTTAGAGTCCATCAGTGATGGAGATTAAGCGCTATAAAAGTCAACATTAGATTAGATTAGATTAGATGAGCTACATGTCTGCAATTTTACAATGGTATATCTAATTCAAAAGTAGATGAATGAGATATTTAAACAAAATTCTCTGAATACAATGGTTTTCAAGTAACAATTGATTTACTCAACAGAGAAAACTTCAAAGTAGCTATTGCCCAGCTACTGAATGAGCTACAGATCTGTATTTATTTATTTATTTGGGGTTTTACGTCGCTTTCAACACTACACAGGTCATATCACGACGGGTAGTTGGAAGGGCAGAGGAAACTAGTACATAGAGTTCGCTAGGGTTGTGTACTGTAAACTGCAGACCAACGGCAAGCAACTACCAGCTTTCCCATTTAAGGCCGTCACGGGGATCGAACCCCGGGCTCAGAGGTGGGAGGTGAGAGTGTTACCACTCTGCCACCATGGCCCCGCTACAGATCTGTAACTTTATTGTTTTATAGCCGACTCAAAAGTAGGTGAATGACATGTTTAACTCAAATTCTCTAAATGCAATAGTTTTCAAGTTACAAATTAATTACTCAACAGTGAGAACCTAAAAGTAGCTATTGCTCAGCGATGCCATGGCCTGTAGGTCTGCAATTTAACTATGTTATAGCTGACCCAGAAATAGGTGAGCAATATATTTAAAACAAAATAGTCCAAATACAACACTTTTCAAGTTACAACTAGTTCACAACAGGGTAGGAATCTGAAAGTAGCTATTACTCAGCTATGCCATGACATACAGGTCAGTAATTTTACTATGTTGTAGCTGACCGAAAAGAAGGTGACCAACATATTTATAGAAAATACTTTAATGCAATATTTTTCAACAACTGATTTACTCAATAGTGAGCACCTGAGAATAGCTATAACATGAGCTATTTCATGAGCTACACTTCTCCAAAATTACAATGTTATAGCTAATTCAAAAGTAGATGAATAACATATTAAAACAAAATTCTTTCAATGCAATAGTTTTTAAGTTACAACTGATTAACTCAACAGAGAAAACTTCAAAGTAGCTATAGCTCAGCTATGTGATGAGCTACAGGTCTGAAACTTTACTATGTTATAGCTGATGCAAAAGTGGGTGAATAAAGTATTAAAGAAATATACTCTAAAGGCAATGGTTTCCAAGTTACATCTGATTTTCTCAACAGTGAGAACCTGAAAAAAGCTATTTCTCAGATATACCATGACATACAGATCTGCAATTTCACTATGTTTTAGCTGAGCAAAAAGTAGGTGAACAACATATTTACACAAACTACTTTAAATGCGATAGTTTTCAAGTTACAACTGATTTACTCAACAGTGAGAACCTGAAAGTAGCTATTGCTGAGCTATGCCATGACATACAGGTCTGGAAATTTACTGTTATAGCTGACCCAAAAGTAGGTGAACAACATATTTATGGAAAATACTTAAAATGCAATATTTTTCAAGTGACAACTGACTTATTTAATAGTGAGAACCTAAGAATAGCTATTACACAGCTATGCCATGAGCTACACGTCTGCAATTTTACAATGTTATAGCTAACTTAAAAGTAGATGAATAAAATATTTGAAGAAAAATAGCATCAGAGATGCCCGTACCTCACAGCCTGGGGAAATATTTTTCAACACTGAGATATTTAAGTAGTGTAACAGTACAAAGTTCAAGATACTTTCAGAGCAGTGTCAGTTGTATTAAGGTCCAATTAATGCTTAAGTAGAGAAAATAATATCTAAGGAAAAGAAATGTAGGTAAAAATGAAGTATTAATACAAGACAATTCAATAATAAAATTACAGCATTTATCAGTAAACCCAAAATGGCCACATTATGGTTTTGATGTTTTGAATACTACCCATAGATACAGAAGTGGCAATACATTCAATGAATGCTTATGTGTGGTGTTGGAGAAAAGTATGTGGCTCACTTGATGAAATACCATCTGTTGCAATGGGAATTTGAAAAAGGAAATTCTTAATGAATTCTAATATGATTTTAACAGTGCTTAATCTGCATCAACAGACAGACCCAAAGGTGCAACAAGATTTTAAAGGTCAATACAGCAAGGTCAAAGGTCAATCAGTGTCACACCATGATGTGCTGCAACTAAAACCCTCAACCAATGTCCCTACCATGTATAAACTTCCGGCACCTTACAATCTCTGAGAAATAGTCTGGACTAGATTTTATAGGTCAAGGTCACTATGGCAAGGTCAAAGGTCAAATTATGGTCACAGTAAGATGTAGCACACCTACACCCCCTAGCCAATGTCCCTACCAAGTATCAACTTCCTACACCTTACGGTTTCCAAGATATAGCCTGGACAAGATTTTATAGGTCAAGGTCACTATGGCAAGGTCAAGGGTCAAATCAAAGTCACACCATGATGTTGCACATCTACTACCCCAAACAAATGTCCTTACCAAATATCAGGTTCCTACACCTTACAGTTTCCGAAATATAGCCCAGACAAGATTTTATAGGTCAAGGTCACTACGGCAAAGGTCAAATCAAGGTCATACTATGACGTTGCACACCTACACCTCCTAACCAATGTCCCCATGAAGTATCACCTTCCTACACCATACAGTTGCTGAGATATAACCTGGACAGGGTTTTCTAGGTCATGGTCACTATGGCAAGGTCAAAAGTTAAATTAAGGTCACACCATGACGTAGCACACCTACAACCCCTAACCAATGTCCCTACCACATATCAACTTCCTACACCTTACCGTTTCTGAGATATAGGCCGGACAAGATTTTATAGGTCAGGATCACTACAGCAAGGTCAAAGATCAAATCAGGGTCAGATCATTATGTTGTACACTTACACCCCCTAACCAATGTCCCTACCAAGTATCAACTTCCTACACCTTATGGTTTCCAAGATATAGCCTGGACAAGATTTTATACATCAAGGTCACTATGGCAAGGTCAAAGGTCAAATCAACGTCGCATCATGATGTTGTATATCTACTACCCCCAACAAATGTCCCTACCACATATTAGCTTCCTACACCTTACAGTTTTCAAAATATAGCCCGGACAAGATTTTATAGGTCAAGGTCACTATGGCAAAAGTCAAATCAAGGTCATACTATGACGTTGCACACCTACACCACCTAATCAATGTCCCACCAAGTATCAACTTCCTACACCTTACAGTTGCTGTGATATAGCCTGGACAAGATTTTCAAACTCAAGGTCACTACAGCAAGGTCAAAGGTCAAATCAAGGTCACACCATGATGTTGCACACCTACACCCCCTAACCAATGTCCCTACCACATATCAACTTCCTACACCTTACCATTTCTGAGATATAGGCCGGACGCGATTTTACAGGTCAAGGTCACTACGGCAAGGTCAAAGGTCAAATCAAGGTCACACCATGATGTTGCACGTCTACACCCCCTAACCAATGTCCCTACCAAGTATCAACTTCCTACACCCTATGGTTTCCAAGATATGACCCGGACAAGATTTTATAGATCAAGGTCACTACGGCATGGTCGACCGTCAAATCAAGATGACACTATTATGTCACACACCTACTCCTCTAACCAATGTCCCTACCCAGTATCAACTTTCTACACCTTAAAGTTTCTGAGATATAGCCCGGACAAGATTTTCAAACTCAAGGTCACTACGGCAAGGTCAAATCAAGGTCAGACTATGCCGTTGCACACCTACACCTCCAAACCAATGTCCCTACCAAGTATCAACTTCCTACACCTTATGGTTTCTGAGATACATCCCGGACAAACTTTTCCCTCCGCCTGCCCACATGCCCGACCGCCCGCCCATCCGGACACCATGGCTGAAAACAATACCCCAACAGCCCTTAAGCACTGTGGGGTAAAATTCTCTAAATGCAATAGTTTGCAAGCTATAACTGATTTACTCAACAGATGGAACCTCAAAGTAGCTATTGCTCAGCTATGCAATAATGTACACGTCTGCAATGTTACTATGTTATAGCTGACCCAAAAGTGAATAACATATTTAAAGAAAATACTCTAAATGCAATAGTTTTCAAGTTACAACTGATTTACTCAACAAGGAGAGCCTGAAAGTATCTATTACTCAGCTGTGCCATGACATACAGGTCTGCAATTTCAGTATGTTATAGCTGACCCAAAAGTAGGTGAACAACATATTTAAACCAAATAATCTCAATGCAACAGGTTTCAAGTTACAACTGATTTACTCAAAAGCGAGAACCTGAAAGTCGCTATTGCTCAGCTATGACATGAGCTGCAGGTCTGGAAGTTTACTCTTTTATAGCTGACCCAAAAGTAAATGAAAAACATGCAAAAACATAAATGCAATACTTTAGGTAATAATAATAGGTGATTTAGTGTATGGTATAATTAATTTTAATGGATTAAAAATTATTTAAAAAATTCATTAAAAACAATTAAGACAGATCCAGGTCTGATACTTCGATCACAAAGGAATATACTTGTGGGGGCACTTTTCGTTGGGGTACCTCCCTTGTAATGGCTCTAGCAAACAGACGAACAGACAGATTTGCATGCCTTGAACAATTTTTCATCCTCGATAGATAACAAATCTTTTAACAAAACAGCATGTCTCTAGGCCTTGTAGTTTTGGAAAAGTTGTTCACGCGGATGTGGACGCATAGCATACGCCGCAGAGTGGCAACATAATCTAAGCTGACTGACAAGTCAGCTGACATAAAAAGTGTCACATGGGTGGGTGTTTATGGGCCTCATACTCAGGTTAAATATCTATCTAAACCCAGTGTTTCCAGAGCCTCGTTTTTCTGGAGGTCAACTGACCCCCGCTTTTGAAAACCGGGGGTCAATGCAAATTTTTGAGGGTCAGTTAGGCTTGACCCCTTCTAGTTAAACTGCAGGGTAGAAAAATAATAGAAAAACAATGCTGAAATACCTCGCAAAGCCAGTGTTCGGATTAGAGTTATGAAATGTGGGGTACCATGTATCCCATGGGGTACTTAAAATGGGGTACAAATAATATTCTGCCACATTTTCCTCAATAAATAATGTTTAGATCTTTAGATATGCCCAGTTACTAAAATGCAACAAATTTGTTTTATTTATGATGTTGATAAAAAAATTACAGTACATTGTACATGGCTGTATATTCATAAAGATATCTGATCAGTTCACTTGTGTACATCAGGGTAAAGAAAATAGTAAAAAAAAAACTTGACTAAAATTTTTTTATTTACCCCACAAATATAATATTTATACTGGTTGAAAGACAAATTATTGTAGTTTATTTTTGCTTTATATTTGACAAAAATCCATTGAGTGGTTCCAAAGTTATAGTGTTTTTGTGAATATTTTTGAATTTCACAGCTAGTATTTTCCGGGGTTAAAAATTCAAGAGTTTCCGAGATTTAGTAGAACGTGTCTCCTAATGCACAAGGTATTTGTTATCATTCGGAGACGTTTCCAACTGTTTCCTTGCAGAGATCACGTTTTCCTTCGATGTATGACGTTTCGAATAAGATTTGCTAGGGTACATTCTAACACTGGTCGTTTAAGATGGATTTCATCTGCGTAGCTCTCGCCTTACAAGAAATTTTAAACTATACAGCTTACTTTCAGTGCTGTTTATTGCATGTATATCTACGCTTTCAGTAAAAAATCTTGCGTCTAACTGAATAATCCGAATGCGCATGCGTGACCTCGTAACCTCGCGAACCCTTCACCTCTCGACCTTTTGATGCCACGCATGTGCAGTGACAAGTAAACAACAGGAAATCGGCCATTTTTGTTTTGAAATTGGAATAAATAAAGAATTGCTTCATATATAGACGAAATATCGATGTTTCTTTCTACAAATACTTCTGCGTCAGTCTGACCCCCTGGTAAATAATATGTGCGTAAATTGCTTGATTTCGGCGTAAATTTACGCACGTTTGTGCGTAAACGGAAACACTGTAAACCCTTGATTTTTTTATTGTAACCAGAACAATCATACATTCCCAGATGAGATTTCACCTGTATCAGTCCCATTGTTTGACAGCTATAAGTCTTATAAGTGGCAAACAGGCTATAAATCAGGTCTTTGTTGGCATTTAGAGACCTTAACGTGACCTTAAACTTACAGTTAGAGTCTTAAAATTTTTCAGAAAGATGACATGTAGACATTATATTTACTGCAGTTACAGACTTGACAGACCCAATTACATGTGTGTGTCATGCTTGGATGAAATCTGTGATGGCTTTTTGAGTTATTGCGTACACAAGTCAAAACGCACGGCGGAGATAGTAGTGGCACGACAGACGTAAAACCAGTATATTCCCTACTTTCATCTACTTTTAGGGATATAATTACTAGTGGTGTGAACGGTAGACTGGTATATCGCATTTCATTTCGTTTAGGTAGAAATGATGAAATCGCCAAAGAATATTTGAGAACCGGTTATTGAAAACGTCATACTATTTTACTTTCTATTGGTTAATACTTCGTCAAAGAATGTATATATTTGAGGAATTATATTCATGGTAAATTAAGTTTACAAACTTTACAATGCATATTTCCTATTGAGAATATAACTCGTACGCTTGCATAAAACTTTTTACCATATCTATGCACACTTTCGAAATCCCGTGTTTTGCTCGGCCTCAAAGCCCCAAAAACCGGTTTTTATTTTCAGAACCGGTCCAACCACTAATAATTACAAATGTTTATGTAGAAAGTATTACTCTTTCCTCAGTTTTTACTATAAATAATTTATAACTCTACTCTCAAAAAGTAGACCAAGTACAGTTAAGTAGCCCTATAACTTCATGGAGTAGCAGAAAGTGGTAGTGTGTATGTGAGGACAAGAACCAAGGTAAACACTGAACACTGGTGCATGTGTATGCACTGTGACAATTTCAACAAATGACGCATAAAACTAGACTAAGGACGCATCTGTGGCCAGATGCTGGATGTATCCACCGACAAAGACCAACTAACATAGTTTAGAAGATAAACAGCATTTTTCGTTAATAAGCAAGCTGAAAGCACTTTTAAGTTTGGCTACCCTTATTTGACCCTGTAGCAGGGGCCCAAGGTGAAGTCTGACCACATCAAAAGATTCGCAGCCCATGATTTCCTATAAGTCCTTTTCACATTGCAAACCTCTAGGGCCAATAATAAGCAGGAGGGGTCCAAGGTCAAATCTGACCACATAAAAAGATTTGCAGCCCATGACTTCCTATAAGTTGTTTTCATATTAATGAGTTATTTGAGAAATACTGGCTATCTGCAATACGGGTCTGAAACTTCACCAAGTGAAAGCTCTCTCAAAAGTAGGCGAATGAGTTATTTGAGAAAAATTGGCTATCTACAATACTTTCAGAGATAATTCGAATTTACTCATTTTCAGTAGGTGAGTAATTACCTACGGGTCTGGAACTTCACCATGTGAAAGCTCTCCCAAAAGTAGATGAATGAGTTATTTGATAAGAATTGGATATCTGCAATACTTTTAGAGATAATTAGCGTTTACTCATTTTGAGTAGGTGAATAATTAGCTACAGGTCTGAAACTTCACCAAGTGAAAGGTCTCGCAAAAGTAGGTGAAGGAGTTATTTGACAAAAATTGGCTATCGGGAATACTTTTAGAGATAATTTGCATGTACTCATTTTCAGTAGGTGAGTAATTACCTACGGGTCTGAAACTTCAACAAGTGAAAGCTCTCCCAAAAGTAGGTGAATGAGTTATTTGACAAAAATTGGCTATCTGCAATACTTTGAGATAATTTGCATTTACTCATTTTGAGTAGGTGAGTAATTACCTACGGGTCTGAAACTTCGCCAAGTGAAAGCTCTCCCAAAAGTAGGTGGGAGATCTGCAATACTTTTAGAGATAATTCGCATTTACTCATTTTTAGTAGGCAAGTAATTTAGCCACAGGCCTAATTTAGACATAAAGCCTACCAATAGAATACTGTGGTGCACCCTCTAATATACCTTGCAAACTTGAGAAGGCTAGCTATAATATTTTTTTTCGTTAGAGCGGTAATGGTGAAATCTCTCTACACACTGCGGCTATCCAGTGGATACAATGATTTACTCAACAGTGAGAACCTGAAAGTAGATATTGGTAAGCTATGCCATGACATAGAGGTCTGCAATTTCACTCTGTTACAGCTGACCAAAAATTATGTGAATAACATATTTAAACAAAATACTGTAAATGTAATAGTTTTCACGTTATAACTGATTTACTCAACAGTGATAACCTCAAAGTAGCTATTACTCAGCTATGCATTGAGCTACATGTCTGAATTTTTTCTATGTTATAGCTGACCAAAAATTAGGTGAACAACATATTTAAGCAAAATACTGTAAATGCAATAGTTTTCAAGTTACAACTGATTTACTCAATAGTGAGAACCTGAAAATAGCTATTGCTCAGCTATGCCATGAGCTATAAGTCTGTAATTTCACGATGTTATAGCTGACCCAAACGTAGGTGAACAACACATTTTAACAAAATACTCCAAATGCAATATTTTTCAAGTTACAAGTCATTTACTCAACAGTCAGTACCTGAAAATTGCAAATTTAATAAGTAAATTAATTTTTTATAAGTTAATACCCTATCCAATGGACAATTGCTAATCCGGTCGGCGCAGACCGGCCGCCAAACGCCAGAAAAAGACGTCCTGTGTTTCCACCGGCTGGCCGGTCTGTAGTACTGTGCACTCCCCAGATGGGGCCTCGTACTTCCTTCCTGTCTAGACAACCTGACGTCATAGCATCTTTTTCGTTGTCTAAACCTATTAGACCCCTAGTAAGCTGATAGCGGGGTCGGTGGGAGGGTCTTGTGTGTCCATTGGATAGGGTATTAACTTATAAAAATTTAATTTACTTATTAAATTTGCAATTTTATTGCGTTAATACTTCCTATCCAATGGACAATTGCTGAATAACTACCGCTTGGCCGGCGGGTAAGTTACTAGGGACTTATGTGAACTCACAAGCAATAGCAAATTTTAACCTACGGTCTAGGCTGACTTCATCAGGAGACCTATAGGCCTAGGCCTGGGTTGACCTTAAGGTCAGGAAACCCTGTAAGGTCATGGTCGGTTACCCGCAGCCGGTTAACCGGGGCTATACCGCCGTTGCCTCCCCCCCCTTTTTCAGACCTGCTCTGAGGTAGGGGAAGAGAGGGATGAGTTCAGTCCCAGAATGCAAATAAACCTCCCGAAGGAAGCACGCCACACTGAATTCTTATGTACATGAAGAAACCGTTTATACATATATACAAATCTCCTCAATCTAAGGGCCACTTGTGGATCTGCTGAGCAGCCACTACCGAGCCCAATTGGTAACGCTCTGAATCAGCCCAAAGCCCCACCCTTCAAATAGAACTATGTGAAGGTATTATGTGACTTCAGAGGCAGGCTGACAAGACTGTATCCAAGGAAACTTCCGACTGGAAGACCTTGGAAGCATCAAAGGCCCTGACATCATGGGCTTTAACCTGATGTAAAGTGTGGGCCTCCTGGTCAGAGAGCTCATAACATAGGATCACAGTCTGCTTGATCTAAGAGGAGATAGTGGCAGGTGAGATGTCTTTGTCAAAACCTTTCTTAAAGGAGACAAAAACCACCTCCTTATTCTGCCCGAGGTCCTGTCCAAATAGTAGCGCAATGCTCTGATTGGACAGAGGGACCTGTCAGACTTGAGGGATCTATCCAGAGTTGGGGGCCAGGGCTGTTATACCCCTGGGGCCACACTGTCTGGACCCTCTTTGGCCAGCTGATTCTTGGAGAGAAAGCTGGGTGATGGGTACAGGGACACCTTGACCAGTCGGACTGGTGTCTAATATTTCTGTTTTGCCAAGCATGTATCTCACTTCTACTCTTGCCCGACCTCAGGGCCAAGAGGAAAATTGTCTTGAAGGTCAACTGCTTCAAGGAGGCCTCTTTAATTGGTTCAAAATGACCCTTGTCAGCTGGTGCAAAAACCAGGGAGAGGTTCCAGGAAGGGATTCCCTTCCGGCCTTTTGGTCTGTCTCAGTGGAAACTATCCAGGAGACGAGTGAGATTTTCATCCTTACTGATATTGATGGGCGAATTTCCCAGTCTATCAGCAATGTCTGACCTGTAACCATCAATGGTGCTGGGCTGCAACTTCCTGTCCTGAAATAGGTACATAAGGAAGTCAGCAACTAACTTTACAGGGGGGTGCCCTGAAGTCCACCTGATGAATGATACATCACTTGTAAAAATGGCCCACTTGCCTCATAGCCTGATCTGATTGATCCCCTTTGAGGAGCCTCAACTCTTGCTGCCACTGCCTCAGACAAGCCCTGCTCCTCGATTGCTGAGGCTCTAGGAGCCCTGCATGGATATTAAGGTTTGTCAGATTTCTGTGAGGGATCTGATTGAATGGCTGTCAACAGGTTGGGCATATTGGGCAGGCTCAGTGGGATTTGGCTGGACATGGCCACTAGATCCCAAAACCAAGGCATGTTGGGCCACCCCGGAGCAATCAGAATGATTCTCTTGCATGGGGAGTCTTGCAACTTCTCCACCACTTTGCCCAATATGGTTGATGCTGGGAAGGTGTATGCTTTCAGATCCTACCATGGCCGACTGAGCGCATCCATTGCTGTGGCCAGGGGATCCGGTACCTGTGACACAAACAGAGGCAACCTGTTGTTGAACCTCGTGGCAAATAAGTCTATTTGGGCCAGTGCCACCTGCTGCATAGAGTGGAAAACCTCTGGAAGGAGAAACCACTGTTTGGATGGTCTGGCCTAGCCTGGATAGCTTGTCTGCTACCACATTCGGCCGGCCTGGAATGTGTCGTGCTTTAGAGTCACTTGTTTCCTGGTACCCAGGTCAAGATTCTCCATAGTAGGGCACAAAGTGGGCACGACCTCATGCCTCCTTCCTTGTTTATGTATGACACTACTGTGGTGTTGTCAGTTGCTACAAGTACTATCTTGTTGAGCAAAGGTCTTAGAACTCTTTTAAAAGCCAGAAAGACTGCTTTAAGTTCTAGATAGTTTACATGCAGCTTGCTTCCCGGAGGGGACCAGGTTGCTCTTGCAAAGTGCTCGTCTAAGCGAGCGCCCCACCCTTCTATTGATGCGTCTGTAATTATTTGCAGAGCATGTTTTATTGGGTGTAATGGTTGGACTGTAAGTACATTGTCTTCCTTCAGCCATCATTGTAAATGGGGGTGCAAGGACCTGGGGGTTGGGATCACCTTTTCCAGTGATTCTGGGACCCTCCAGTTGTGTTTGTGATGCCACTGAATGAGTCTCATATGAAGTTGGCCTACATGAACTTGCTTTTTTGTAGCTGTTAGTAAGCCTATCACGGACCTGAATTCCCGGACCGGGCAAGCCAGTAGGGATAGCAATTTCAGCATTTTCTCTTGAAGGTTCTGCCACCGGTCTGGAGTCAGTCGGACCGGATCAGACCTGAGGTCGAACTGGTAGCCTACAAAATTGAAGTCTTGTTTGGGCTCCAGCTCTGATTTATCTAAGTTCACCAGCCAACCTAGTTGCTGACACATTACTTACTAGTTCCTGTGTATGTTGGAGACAAGCCTGGTGGGATCTGGCTCTCACCAACCAGTCGTCTAGGTACTGGTGGTTTCTTAAATCCTTGTGTATGGCCATCAATTTCACCTCCTTTGGTATCACGGTGAACTCCAAGGCACTGTGGACAAACCGAATGGCAGGGCCTTGAACTGGTATGCCCGACCTTGGATGCGAAATCTCAGGCATTTCCTGGATTGTCCTTGTATAGGTATATGGACGTAGGTATCCCTCCTGCAACAATTGTACTAGGGTCCAGCCCCCCAAGGCTTCCTAAGTTCCCAAAAAGGGGTTAGTCTGGCCCAGATTGTGCGCCACATTTGGGACATTTGGTATTCTGACTAACATTTTCTGTCCCACCGGATACTGGTCCGGTCTGGTGACAATGATCCAAGTTAACAGTCTCTCTGTTCATATTGTGGTCCGGTGGGGCTGACACAACTTTTCACATTAATAGACTCTTTGCCCCGGGCCAGCAGCCTGCAAGGTGCAGCATTTACAGAGCAATTGTCATTTGTGAGATGTCTGACATGATGACAAAATTTATTATCTCTCCAGTCAAGTCCAGCACCGATAACAGGTTGTTGAGAGGTGTGATAAGGGAAGGTTGCCTGGCAGCTTGGGACACTGTCATATCACTGTCATACCCCAAAGACCACTGAATGGTCTAAGAATTCTATGCAACCAATTTACCTTAGGCAACTCTGTCCAGTACCAGGACTCCATACCCGGTACTTTACTGTAACCAGTAATTTTTTGTAACCGGCAAAAAAACTGGCAGGCTGGGGTCACCAATGAATTTTCACAGCTGTTGGTCGATTTTTTTTTTTTTTTTTTTTATAACCAGTTGGGGTGAAGCACTGTACAGTAAGGACTGTGTAGCCAGCACCCTGTTAGTAGACTTTGTTACCGGTAGGTTGAAGCAAGTGTACAAGGCTGTGTAGCCAGTACCAGTCGGTACACTCTGTAACCAGTTGTAGGTTTCCTCCATTAATTAAAGTATTCCTTTAATCGCACTTCTTATTGTAGATTTGACAGTTGCTGGGAAAGCCCTTGTGAACTATTTTTAGAAACACTCTTGTCAGTAGTCGCGTTCTTTTGTGATACTTAAACATGCAAATGCGCAGTATTCTGTTAATCCACAAACCCCACTACCGACAACGAAGGTCGGTCCATGAGAGAGGGACTGGTATCACAGTAGACGTAAGTTGTGTAGAACGCAGTTCCAACCTTCCTGGTCAGTGAAAACACGTGACCAGCTTCGGGATTTGGTTGGAAAGGCACGCGATTGGCTAACTGGAGATGACGTCAGTATTCGCGTTCTTTGTGTGATGCCTTACCGGCAACTTTACAGTCCACAAAACCCCACTACCGACAACAAGGTCGGGTCTGCAAAGCAGGGACTTGAATCACAGTAGACGTAAGTTCTGAAAGAACGCACTTCCGACCTTCCTGGTCAGTGAAAACACGTGACCTGCTTCGTGATTGGTCGGAAGGACACGCAATTGGTTGACTGGATATGACGTCAGAGGTCGCGGTCGTGAAGCTTAAAAACAGAGAAGCCTGGACCAGTGTACTCTGAAGATGAAAGTCCTGGTCGATGCCGGTCTGAAGTTGGATGCTCAGCTGGCTGTGCACTCAAACCAGTGTCCTGGCCATCCACTGCCCTTACTACCGACACAAGTGCCAGGTCCACAAGGGTGGGACTGAGAGTGATTAAAGATGAAGTTCCTTCTATGTAAATACTAGGTAAGGTCGACTGCATACGAGCTTGCCGGTCGACAAATGCTTCACAGCAAAGATGTCTGGACCAGTGCGCTCTGAAGAAATCTGAAGGATTCACCTCTTGCTTCTGATGAAAAAACACTTAATACTCGAGCTAGGCTGGTGTGACTGATGCTTTACAGCAGAGAAGTCGGTACCAGTGCGCTCTGAAGAAATCTGAAGAATGCACCTCTTGCTTCTGTTGAAAAACACTAAATACTGGAGCTAGGCTGGTGTGACTGATGCTATACAGCAGAGAAGTCGGTACCAGTGCGCTCTGAAGATGAAGAATGCATCTTGCTTGGGGAATTCCTGCTTTACAGTGTTCAAAACTACGTAGACTGAAGATTCCCGTGATTTCTATTTGTAGTACTAGAAAAGACGTTTCTATGGTGATTGTAGCTGGAAGGTTACAGCAGGTACATTCAAACAAAAAACACGGATAAAAATACCTTGTAAGTAGTATATCCATTATATATCTAAATATTGTCAATCTGCCCCTAACAACACAATTGTTGAATGGGAGGAAACTAGAAAATAGCTGCCTTCATATTTCTCGTAGATTACTGCCCTATTATCAACACTAAATTGAGTCAACTAGGGAGCGTTTTCAGCAGATTTCTCGATGTATATCCGTGCTTGATATGTAGGTAACACTTTTACAATAAATTATTTGCAAATAAGGTATAAATAAGGTATAATGCACACTTTTCCTTAAAATATCTGGAGATTGTTGAAAACACGTCTGCACAGTACACGCGCCAAACGAAAAAGATGCTATGACGTCAGGTTGTCTAGACAGGAAGGAAGTACGAGGCGCCATCTGGGGAGTGCACAGTACTACGGACCGGCCAGCCGGTGGAAACACAGGACATCTTTTTCTGGCGTTTGGCGGGCCGGTCTGGGAAGACCGGATTAGCAATTGTCCATTGGATAGGAAGTATTAACGCAATAAAATAGCTATTGCTCAGTTGTGCCATGAGCTACAGGTCTGTAATTTCACTATGTTATAGCTGACCCAAAAGTAGCTGAATAACATATTTACACAAATTTCTGTAAATGCAATAGTTTTCCAATTACAACTGATTTACTCAACAGTGTGAACTTCAAAGTAGCTGTGCAATGAGCCACAGGTCTGGAACTTCATTATGTTATAGCTGACTCCGAAATAGGTGAATAACATATTGAAACAAAATACTCTAAATGTAATACTTTTGAAGTTATAAGTAATTTACTCAACAGTGTTAACCTAAAAGTAGCTATTACTCAGCTATGCCATGAGCTACAGGTCTGAAATTTTACTATGTTATAGCTGACCCAAAAGTAGCTGAATAACATATTTATACAAAATTGTGTAAATGCAATAGTTTTCAAGTTACAAGTGATTTTACTCATGATGGAAGTTACTGAAAAGCCCAAAAGTAGCTATTACTCACTTAGCTATTGAGACAGACACCCAAGTTACTCACCATGTTGTAGCTATGAAAAAAGTAGCTGAATAACATATTTTAACAAAATGCTCTAAATGCAACACTTTTCAAGTTATAAGTGATTTAGTGCATGATTTCATGACTTTTAATGCATTTTAGTCATTTTTGTCTACCACAGGCCTAATTTAGACATAAAGCCTACCAAAAACATAGAGTGGCGAGTCCTCTAGCATACCAAGCCACCTGCCAAATATGAAAGAAATCTGGAAAGAAATGTGGACTGTAGGTCGCTAACACGCAATATTCCACATTTTAGACATTTTTGTCTACCACAGGCCTAATTTAGACATAAAGCCTACCAAAAAGAAAGGGTGGCGAGTCCTCTACCATATCAAGCCACCTGCCAAATATGAAAGAAATCCGGAAAGAAATGTGGACTATAGGTCGCTAACAAGAAATCTCTGCGGACGCGGATGCGGACGAGGGCGCGGACGACAACGATGATGAATCCATAGTATCCCCGCTTCGCGTCGGGGATACAATAATGAGAGAAATAGAATGTGCAAATCAATGTCCATTGGTATGTATCCATGATGGACTGGTTCAATGTAACTGCATATTCATTCAAAAATATTGTAAAACTGACATGCAAAAACAAGGCATGCAACTTGTTTTAAATGATCGAAAACATGAATATATCAAAAACCTGTACATCGGCTAGGGTTTAGGCAGGCGTTTATTGGTAGACAGGCGTTAACTGGTAGAAAGCCACTTCTGCTCAGCCCGTGGATTTCGCTACATGCCATTTAAACCCTCACAAAGCAGTAATACTTGTATTTAAGCATATGCAACCACAACTTCTAATATTAATGTGTAATTCAGCAATGTAAATGATTTAATATTGTCATTAACTAAACTTTGTTTAACCCAACTATTTCAAACAAGCCTATTGTTTGTAGGGGCCGAGTTTGTAGGGGGCCCACTTTGAAATGGGCCGAGTTGACCAGATTCCCATGTAGTGCACTACTGACAAATTCACGATCTTGTTTACGTCTATTTCTCCGTAAATATTTGTTCAATCCCAGATAGCATGCCGCCGTCAGACTGACATTGGCTGTTGGTTCCATGGTCGGCATATTTTGCCAACGTTGGCCCAACGTTGGCTATTGGTCGCATCATCAGCAGATTTTTGCCAATGTTGGGCCAACATTGGCCCAACGGTGGCTTGCCAACCACTGCTCACGTTAGATGTCTCTATATTTTGCCGACGTTGGGCCAACGGCGGATTTTTATTCAAGATGGCGATGAGCAGTAATAGGGGATTTTGAGATACTTAGAAAAAAAATTTAATGGTTTGTCTAAAAATCATATTTCAGTGTGCCCACATATTTTAAGTAACTTTTTAACAACTTCACACATAAAATTAATATTCTCATTTTAAATTCAAACTAAAAAAGTTGTGGGTGAACATTATCTGATTGGTTGATGCTATACATTAGTCAAGGGACGATTAGACCAACGTTCGATTCATCGTTGGCGTTATGGTACAATCGCGTTCGGTCACTTACAACTTCTAGAAATCGATTAAATCTTACCCTTCCTTATGTGTCTCAATATCCACGTGTTTTTTGTATTTTAAGCAATTTCCTTAACTTTCCTTTGATAAATAATGAAATTTGTCACGAATTTGGGTTTGTTTATGTCTACCGCCATATTTACCGGAAGTGAGTGTTTTTGGTAGGTTCTAAATGTCGGAAAGACCGTTATTCTTACCGGATTGACAAATACTTCATCCCGGAAAGTGTTTCATGATATATTATCTTACAGTGGAGTAAAAAAGTCGATTATGGGTCCATCATCGGTCGGAAAATTGGACGAATAATCGACCACGAAAATTGAGGCGATTCCACTCACTACTATACATACAACATATTTTTTTATCGGTGGCTTGCCGACGTTGGGTCAACCTTGGACCGCCGGTCAAAAAGCCGTTGGGACGTCAGCAGCCAACGGATGTGCCGACGTTGGGCCAACATTGGCCCAAAGTCGGAATGCTATCTGGGATCTTCTTACAATTTATATTTCTGTGTTCTGTGCTTCACTACAAATCCAATATGTGCATGAAGTAGGGGTACAGCACTGAAAAACAGTAAAAACATCGGTAGACTTTTGCTGAAAATGGGCAAAAATTGAGTGCACTACTGACAAATTCACGATCTTGTTTACGTCTATTTCTCCTTAAATATTTGTTCAATCTTCTTACAATTTACGTTTCTTGGTTCTGTGCTTCACTACGAATCCAATGATGTGTATGAATTAGGGGTACAGAACTGAAAAACAGTTCAAAAATCGGCAGACTTTTGCTGAAAATGGGCGAAAATTGAAGTTAAAAGATATACAAGTGAAAAAAGAAAAATAACTAATAAAAGACATAACTATCAATTCATTCGGTAATGACACCTTTTTTCACTTAAAGTACCATCAACTCATAGCCTAAAGTGTTAAAAATACTACATACCATTCGTTTACCATAGCTTAAGCCCGCCATTTTTGAAGCATGTTTTCCAGGGCAACATAGGTGGCGCTTTTGCATAATGGTGTATGGTGAAATTCTATCTCCTACTGATCAGTGCAAATTTTATTGACATAAAAATATAAATTTACAGCTGGGTTACACTGAAATAAAACTGACACAAGTAAACATTATTTTTTCTGAACAATTAACCTTAAAAATTTATCAAACATATGATAAAATAAAAATATTATCGCAGTGTCTAGTTTTCATTGTGAAAATTAGAAAATACATATGCTGTAAATTTTCATCAATTTAGACAATTCATTTACAGTGACAAAAGGTGGCAGATAATATTATCTTTGCACACACAGAATCATTTGTGACCAAGCAACATATGTGCAATTCCTGTACCCTAGTGATTGTCAGATATTTTAAAAAAATACCCCAAAACAATATGGCAACACAAAATGTGGTGCCATATTGTTATATAGTAGAAAATCCTGCAATAGGGCAACAGAGTGTTGCCATATTGGCCCTTGTATAGATCTATATATATATATATATATATATATATATATATATATATATATATATATATATATATATATATATATATACCAGTGGAAATTATACATAAAATAGATAACATAATATTTTCTTTTTCATGGAATAATAAACCAGCTAAAATTAAAAGAAGTACTTTTGTAAGTAGCATACTAAATGGTGGCTTAAAAATGCCAGATATATATTCAATAAATGAAACAAGCAAAATTTTGTGGATCAAACAATTCAAATTGTAAATGAGCAAGTCCAATACTGAGTCTACTTAACCTGAATCCTATAGAGTTGTGACATAAACTAAACTTAAGTTCTATTGAAAAGGTTAAAGTAATTTTCATAAACAGAAATTGGATAAAGTTCAACCATTACACTCCGGTGAATGATGTAGAGGTATTAAATGAATATATTTTCAATTCAAATCTGTTTCTTTGTGAAAACAAAGTATTTGAAACCAAGCTCATTTCGCCTGGCTAATACTAATGATAACTATGATATAAAACTAATTGATTTGTTAGACTCAGCCACAGTTAAGATTTTAGATGTTGCAACCTTGAATCAGAAAATGAACTGGAATCTAAACTTTCTCTAATTCATTATGATTAAAAGCTTTATCACCGTTCCATGAATAGAAAATTTATCAATATTTCTTGAAGTTATAGGAAAACAATTGCCAAATGAAGTTTATATAAAAGTAAATAGCAAGTTGAAAGCAATTGTAAAAGTGAAAACAAAACTGTTGAAATCTACCAAGAACTTATTACAAGAGTATCAATGCCACCAACATCAACAGCAATATGGGTAAACTTGTTTCCATTTTATAGAAAAGCATGAGTGTTCTGTCTCTTTTGAACTACCATATAAAATTCTAAGAGAACCTTATTTTCAGAGTTTTCAGTATAAAATCCTTCATTGAATTATAAATTGTGGAGATAATTTATTTAAATGGAATATAATAGATAGCCCCAAATGCCATTACTGTACTCTTAATGGAACACCACTTCTACTATTGTGAAGTAAGTCAGGCTTTTGGGGAAAGTTTAGAAATGAAACTGAAAGACATATATGACAGAGAACTAAAACTCTCAATATGTGAAATATTGTTAGGTTTATATTTAGAAAATTCCTCATTGTCATATTGTATTAATACAGTAATTATCTTGGGAAAATGGTATATTAATAAAAACAAAAGTTTACAAAAGACAGTTTATATAAAAGATTTTTGAAAACAATCCAATCCAAATTATTTATTTTATTTTTCTGTTTAAAAGTAAAAAAGTATTTTATTTTTCCTTTTTTTCCAAAAGAGTTGCAACAGTTGACTTATTGAAGTTTTAATTTATACTACTGTTATCTATTTACTGATTGTAACATTTGTTTTTGTAAATCTTCTTTACATGTATCACATTTATATAATAGTATGTACATATATATATATTTATCATACTCTGTATGATAAGCACTGTTTAGTTTTGATGGTGGGTTTGTTATCTTCTCAAACTGAAAACATTAGCACAATTGTTAAAAAAAGGATAAATAAAATTATCAAAAAAATAAGATGCTTTATGTCTCTTCTCTCTCAAATATCCAGTAAAAACAGGGAGGACTTTGATTTTGTTTTTGCCACATTGTTGCTTGGTAATCACAAAAGAATTAGACATTCAAAACTATTGTTCAGTTAATATATTTTTCTATACATACTTAAAATCAACAGAATATGTGGGATTAATTTTAGATAAATATGAGATAAATTTCACATACCCCGGTAATTTGGAACAATTTTCTGTTTATGAACAACACTTTATGTTGTCACGCATTCTTTTATATTGTAAGTCAGTGACTTAATCTCTAGTGCTAGTGCTGAATTTTAAATCCTCCACTTAGTGACAGCTTGGTTGTCACACATGTATGCTCTAAAATGGAAGTGTTTAACAGATGTCTTTTTGTGTCAATCATATGAACATAACACACAACCAAGTCATTACCAATGTTTTACAAACATATCTATCAATAGGTGTTAATCACCAGTTCATGTCTTGCTTATTACTTTGCAAAATTTGTGGACAGCATATTACGCAGTCTGTTTGCTTATTTGTCAGTTTGTTTGTGCACGGATGGTAATGAAATTTTAAGGGAGCATCGGAACTGTTACATGGAAAAGCTGCTTCAAATTTGGGCATGATTTGTTCAATATCCTTAATTCTGAAGCAACTATTTACCAAAATTGTCTGCTTTAGTGCCCACGGGCCCTAATGAGAGGATAGGCGAAATCAGTGAGGTCATTTAGTTAATGCACTTTAATCTGGTCAGTGGTTTTGAAAACCAAGTAATATATCTTTGCAAAAAATTGTAAAGTATGCATTTGAGTGCTCTTGTTTGTTTACAGCATAACTGCAAAAGTACTGCACGGATAGTACTGAGCATCAGAACTGTTACAAAGAAGAACTAATTCAAACTTGAGCATGATTGGGTCAATATCCTTGATACTAGAGCAGACCGAGTAATGTACTTAGCAAATATTTTGTACAATGCTCACCTCTGAGTGCTCTTGTTTATTTTATTAGTTTATTATAGTGACATGTATTATGGTGACAAGGATTAAACAAAAAAATAATGGTACACAACCTTAAACGGACTTATAAGTCACTTTAAACAAGTAAAATGTGTATTAAAACATATGATATTGGGTTTTTGGATGCATTTATTTGTTTGTGTGTCTACGTTCACGATAACTCCAAAGGTAATGAATAGTTCTTTAGTTTTTTAAGTAGATTTTGTTGGTGTAGCCTCATCAGGAGATGAACTGATTAGATTTTGGGAGAATCAGGATCATATTGTAGACACAAAAAATCCAAATTTTCAAAGTTCCCATTGTCACTGTATTTCTAGTGACATTGACTTTCTGGTTGACAGTACACCAAGAATAAAGACTGAATATTTACATTTATTTCAGCACTTACTGGAAACATGGGAATATATTTACGAGATTTTATTGTAGGGTTGATGGAATGCCCTACTTTTGACCAGCTGTATACAAAAAAAAAATACCGGGGTTCTTAACCAATCAGAATCACGGACACAGCCGTATCATGTTAGAATATACTCCCTACATTGGGTGGAGAAAACAAGGATGATAATTATTTGGATAATTTTATTTCACCATTTATTGCACAATATTTGGTAATGCATTACAAGAATAAAGTAAAACATCATAAGGAAATCAAGATGCAAGACTTCATACTTGGTATAATAAATCAAGTATAGAATATATTGCTTGACTTTATTTCAAGCTTTGTTATTGAAAGGATGCAGTTGTACCCTTTTTATTTTAAGGTAATTACTGTGTAAATTTGTGTGTAATACATATTTCACAAAATTAGATGTGAAGTAATTCAAATAATAACATAAGCTTTATTTAACTCAAATATCAAACAGATATTAAAAAGGGGCTCGGTGGTGTAGCGGTTAGAGTGCTCGCCTTCAACCTCTGAGATCACCAGTTCAAATCTGGTGCCTGGGCACTTCATGTTGAATAGTTGGCAGATACTCGGCAATGCCAGATGGTTTACAATGTAGAATCTTAACCGACTAGTATATACTGGTTCTTACCTGTAGAAATATGACCCTGGCTGTTGAACGTGAGGTAAAATAAATAATAAAAATCCAAACAAACATTAAAATACATATTTATTGTTTCTAAATAGAATAGTATCCTTGGTGTTTATGATTTACGAGTCATTGTGTCACATATTGAATAATCATTGATACATTATCTGCATAACAGTTAGAATATAAGACAAAATATAATCAGCAAATAGTGTTATCTTGCATTTATAATTAGATAGCTACCAATCTCTTTAACATAATTATTTCATTGTAAACAAATCAACTTGTGCTTTAATTTGTGTTATTTTTATGTTTCTGTTTGTGGATAGATATCTGAGTGAAAAGCACATACATCTGTACTTAGTAATTATATGTTTAAAGTCATTTTTAAGCCTTGTGAGGCTTGGTAGTCATTGATATTTTCAATTACTGTTGTTGTCAATTTGTATTTGCATGTGACAATAATAAATAAAATAACATATATGTCATGGTAGAAAGTCCAATCTGGTAGAATTTCAAATTCTACTGGTGGAAAGTCCAACTGGAGTTTCTACTGGTCTAAAGTCCAATCTATTAGATTTGGGTATTGCCCTGGGGTCTGAAACCTGAATAACTTGGATTATATTCCAGTCTCAGAGATCTAGGTATTGCTATGTGTAATAGAGTATAATCTTTGAAAAAAAATTCGATATAAGATTGAAAGAAAGTCAAACTGAAACACAAAAAGTGGGCTATCTATGCATATAAACCTGTCATTAAAGCTTTCATGAATGAAGAAACCCGATATTAATGAAAATGTTTTGCTGTAACACAGATTTAACATAATTAAACATGACAGAAACTGACATTTTCAGTCTATTTCAAGAAGCTCACAATCACTATCAAATCCCACCACCATTTGTCAAGAGAAATCTGATTAATAACTGATGTAACAACTTACATGTCCTATAACATGTCCTATGCAAAGTACAGTTTTAGCCAATTAAATTTTGACAGAATTTACTTTCTACATGGCATTTAGTTGAATAGTTAACACCTATGCTTCTACAGCAGCATTTGTTTGTCACAACTGCCCAGTTGGAATCAACATATAAAGCTTGTAGTACTGTCACCTCATCCAGAGTTTCAAGATCTAGTTTGGAATATTTATTTACCAAGGCATATTATCCCAGGGTAATACCCAAACTCCTAGATTGGACTTTCTACCGGTAGAAATTCTCAGTTTCTGATATCCACCAAAGGTTAAGTTGGATAAGGATAAAGGTCAGTTGCAAGGTCATGTTTGAGATGCAAGTGAATTTGTGTTCGCGGTTTTTATTTTACATGTTAGTTTATGTACAAAGAGTTAAAACCAGTAAAAGGTTTGGAAATTAAAAATTTTCAAAACACCAGCCCACAGAGGGCATACATAGAAATTAAGAACAATAAGACAAGCTTACAAACACCAGCCCATAAAGGGCATGTACACATGTGATTCATTTTGTGACTAGCACCAATAAGCACTTTGCTTTAAGCACAAAAATAACATATAATACTTGATGACTAGCATTAAAAATTTGTTGTACTAAAAGTCTGTTCTAGAGGGGGCTACCAGGAATTGCTGGCCCTACCTTAGTCTACATGTTTTGTACACCTGTTAAGTCATATTCGAGAGGGGGAACCAGGGTCTGCCTGGCCCTACCTTATGTCAACCGGATCCGAGTTTTGCTTAATCGATTTCTCTCTTGTACCAGGGAAGGGATGGGGGGAATAAAATAACCTTGTTTGTCCTTTGACTACTTGATTCAATATGCAAGACCCCTATCGCTAACAGGAGTTAAATGAGGCATGACCTAATTTTTGATTGGGTGTTACATTTAACAAGAACCCTTTTTATTATATAATGTCTGATTATGGTGGGACAGAAACTGAGGAAGCAGGCCCCTATACAGGCCGTGCTTGACACAGTTTCTGATATCCACCAAAGGTTAAGTTGGATAAGGATAAAGGTCAGTTGCAAGGTCATGTTTGAGATGCAAGTGAATTTGTGTTTGCGGTTTTTATTTTACATGTTAGTTTATGTACAAAGAGTTAAAACCAGTAAAAGGTTTGGAAATTAAAAATTTTCAAAACACCAAACCCAAATTATAGGGAAGGTGGAATGATGGAAGCGAAAGTAGAGGGGATAATGGAAGGGGCTACTGATGCCTGCTGCAAATACTGCCAGACAGCTGAACTTTTCCAAAGCCCGTGTGCCATGATATCCTGAAGTTGGATATTTGAATCAAAGGCCAAGGTTGCTCCAGATCTCCTAAAGGAGTGGAACCCGTGTCCTTGCAAGGTGATGTTTAAATAGTTTAGGACTGTTTTTAAAGCATCTCTGATGGTGGTGTCAATAACTGGGTGAAAGGGTGGGAATTTATGGACGAATAGTGGGGCGTGTTTAGGCAGAGGTCTGGTATGCATTAGTTCCTTCAAAGCTTGCACAGGGCAAAGGTCAGGGTTTTGTAATCTAGGGATCTGGACAAAATGATGGCTTGAGGTATCTTGCAAGGTCTTAGTCCACTTAAGGAGGACATGAGCTCCAGGGTCTAAAAAGAGGATGTCTTGTCTAAGCATGTGTTTGAGAGGGCTGAATAGGGCTTTGGAATGTGGGGCTATATTAGACATCCTAAGGAATGCAAAAAAGGCCAACAAAAAGGCCGCTCTAAACAATGGGGGATCACTCAAAAGGTCACAAGCTTTTGAAATGGCACTGAGTGTGGGGAGTGAAAATATGCCCCTGGAGGTGGGATTGAACCCTGAGTTTCTTGAAATACTTTTGAGATAAGAGGTTACCAATTGATGAGCAAGGGGGGTTGGATCCCAGCCATATCGTTTGGCTAAAACTTTGAATGAAGATAAATAATTTAACATAACCCTGTGTGATATGTTATTGATGTGGAGGTATTCTAAAAAAACTCAACGTTGAATGGACTGTAAATTGTAATGGAAGGTCCATAACAATGACAAATGATAGATACGTCTTGAGATGGGTGGTATGTGCAGATCTGGTGGCAGGTCTATAAGCCATCCTAATTCTATTCCAAGCTGCCTGTGCTAATGCTGATGAAGGGCCCTCCATATCTGTAAATTATATATGAAGACTAAGGTCAAAATATGCATGTTCTACCTTATCCCAGTGGTAATTATCTAACAAATCCTGTAAAATTTCGTTATTCACAGGGTTTGGTGAATAGATTCTCGACAAGGTGTCGGCTATACTATTCTTAACCCCAGGTATGTGGTTAATATCTATTTCAATGTCATTGTGAGCTGTAAGCAGCCACAAATTCCTAATGCAAAGGGCCAAAAATGGGTCCTTGGTCTTGCCAGACCTGATCACCTGGACCACACTGTAGTTATCGCAAAAGATGTTTATTCGCCTATGTCGCCATTGACTACCCCATAACCTCAAGGCAATTACTACATTCAGCATTTCTAGATGCACTATTGTAAGTTCAAAGCCTGGGATTTGCCTAACAGGGGTGGCAAACACCCTTCGTCTCCAGACCCCCCCTAGGCCTGTCAGTGAGGCATCCAAGAAAAGAGTCTGAATTTCATCGATTTCCGGCTTCCTAAAGTAAGTAATTCCATTGAATGTTGGGAGGAATTCAAGGAACCAAGCGATATCTCTCTGAAATTCTTCATTTAATTGAATTCTGGCTCTGCCTGAATTCTGTCTGAATAAAGTCAATATTCGATTGATGAAAACTCTTGCTGAACGAACACATTTTTGAATGTAGAGAAGTTTCCCCATTAAGGATTGATATGCTCTCTTTGTCAGATATTTTTGGTCCTTGGCCTTGTTACATTCTGCCAAAATTTCGCTTAATTTGGCCTGAGGAATGGACAGAGTACTATTATTGACATCTATGTCAATACCCAAATATGTAACTGTTTTACTCGGGGCAGTGAGCTTCGCAGTATTCAATGGCAGGCCGAGTTCGCTCAAGAGAGTGCACAAGGTTTGAAAAACATTGGCAGCCTTAGATCGAGGCAAAACGGCGACATAATCATCGATGTAGCAGTGTAACTTGGTTTGATCCCTCATAATATAAGCTACTGCGTCGGATATTAATTGATACGAAGCCGTGCCATGGATCCAGCCGAACGCCACTGACTTATCAAGGAAATACTGATTATTGACTTTAAGACCAAACTTAAGGGTGTCAGCTGGGTCTACAGGCAAATTCCTAAATGCCCTGGCCACATCCACCTTGAAAAGTACAGGGTCGTTTACTGTATCAATTATATCTTGAACAACATTGTCAATGGATGGAAGTTTAAGTGCAAATAGGTTACCATCAAAGCGATCTTTTGACACATGGTCATTTAGAGATTGGCCCCTGGGGTGGGAGAGATCCAGAATGACCCTCCTGCTGTCTCCCTCTTTGGGTCGGGACATCAAGGGGGAACAATGATATTCAGGGTGGTCCACACTATCCTGGGGGCCTAACATGGCCCCTAATTCAATCTCTTTATGCAGATATTTTTGAATGTCACTTGGATACTGTAATGCCGAGTAATGGTTACTTACATTAATGTTATGCAACTGAGAACGGTCTTGGATGGACAAGGGGAAACCAAACTTGATATACTGGATTAATCTATCATCAGGGTAATCCTGTAAGTACTTTTCCCACGTTTTTATGTTCAAACCCGAAACTATGGGGATCCTAGCCTCCTGATAATTAGGTTTGGCAGTGGACAAAATGATGTTAGCTACCTGTAAGCATTTATCAATCGAGTTTATATCCACTGGACAGCGATCCGGACCAATGAATGTGAATGTTGTTGGTTCTAAAGCGAGGTAACCCACAGTCTTGTCAGGGATGTTAAAATCGCGCAAAATGTCTATGTTGGGGGTGGGGCACAGTTTACTAACTACTCCACTACCCTCGGTTGTGTCCTTCACGACCTCATCCTTACTATCTGTGAGCAGGTTAACTTGGTGATCACAATACCCCGCTCCACCTAGTTGGGTTACATCCCCCAACTTGACTTGAGATGAAGTTGTATCCCATGTAAGTTCATCAATAATCTTGACCATGTACTCAGTATAGGAGCAAGCATGGTGACCCCAACATTGTTTATCTTTGTAAAAATCGCTATGTGCAGTCTTAGCTGCCACCATTTCTTGAGGGCTGTAATACCTAACTCTAGTGGATTGAATCAAATACAAATGGAGATTACCTATGATTTGAAAGGGGCCTAGAGTCCCCATGAAAGGGACCAGGGATACCGACTGATCCCTGTGGTTGACTGCCCATATGTAAAAACCCTGAGAAAATTCGGTTATGTCTCGAGTTATATAAGCAATTTGTCCCCAGAGGTCACCATGACTGCTCCAGTGGTCAGTAAAAACAATGTTGACCATAACCTGGTTCATACTGAGGGACTCCGTCCCTCCATAGCTGTAGACTCCCCCTGGATCCCCAGCAGTCACCGAAGACCTCAACCTAAATTCATTATCATAAATAGCAAAAGTAAACCAATCCGCCTCACGCCATTGACTGCTCGGGAACCAGGGGGGGCACATTAAATCACAATTTGATAATTTTACATTGTTTTCATTGATTACATTATTAGACAAAGTCACTGAACAACATATGTCTGCTCCATCACTTACACTAGAGTTCCAAAGTTCATAGTCCTGATCATGAAATTCCATTACTTTACCATTACTGTTTTTACTACAACTAATGTCATTTACTTTAAACTGTTCTGTATTTGCAGTGTGTCCAGGTGATCCTACAGGATCCTACCTTGAAGTGTTAGGTTTCAGTTCCTGAGATTTACTACCATTCTTGGCTGTGCACTTGACTTCCGGATGAGACATAGAACGTCCTTGCTTAAAACAGAATGTACAAATGTGCTTGTAGACTCCATGGTGGCTGTCATTAACACAACTGCCTTCATTAAAAAATTTACAAACTCTACTTTTGGCTGAGGTGCTGACATTCTGGCTGTTGAGAACTGCAATTTGTGAAGAACTTACGCGATTGAGAGCCCACTGTGTCGTATCATCCCAGGTTAATCTCCCCTCCTCCACCTCAGTCATGGAAACAGCCCAGGCGGATCGCACAGCAGGCCACGGCAGGGCCACGGCATCGCGCAGAGCGAGAGTTACCTGAGTAAGGACTTGTCGCAACAGAGAGTCATCTTGAATCTGCAAAACATTACTCAGTTGACCTGCCGCCCACTGCTGAAGGCTCATATCATCATAGACAGGCTTACGTGTGTTAGCTGCTGCAACAAATCCCTCATTGGGCCACCTCCCCTCGGGTCGGGCGTTGGGTGTCTCTGTATTATTGTACCTTCCAGATTTACGCCTGGCAGTAAGGGGCTTACCTGGGATCACTTCCTGTTGAGCCCGCGCTTCATAATCTGCCAGCAAGTTGGCTACTACACTGGACACCTCTGGGATGGATCTAAGTCTGTCAATACTGGGTGTGATAGCCTCCCTGGAGTAACCCTGCCTCTGTTCTGCAGCTCTACTGCCACTCACCGACGCTGGGACGTAGCCTTCTGTGCCTGACTGAGTCCCCGGATATACCACCTCCTCCCTAGCCGGCCACTTATAAGAGTTAAGTAAGTTGGCCCGAGGTGTCATTTCAGGTACCATCTTCTTCACTGGGGACGTATGCTTGGGTCTGGGCAACCTGAAGGTGACGTTATCTGTAGATTTGGCGACTTGAGACGGAATGGGGGTGGAACTAGCTGAGCTATTACCTTCTAATCTGTCCATACGTTCAACAATACGACGGTTAGAGTCCTCCAGACGCTTCAGTGTGCTCAGGATTGCTTCAGAACCCGCATTCAAAGTCTGTAAGTCTAACAGTTCCTCACCTCCAGACGCGGTTTGACTAACATCATGAAGGTAAGATCCGTCAACATCCCCACCCTTGGTATCTGAGTTCAAATTCTTCTTACTACTTGCCTTCTTCTTGGTACTAGGTTTACTGGAAGCTGGTTTCTTCTTCTTGTTAGTGCTCAATGGTGATTTTTTCTTTGTAGAAGGCATTTCCGTAAAATAGTTAAGTGTAAAATTGTAAATAATAAAAAAATAAAATAACCTTGTTTGTCCTTTGACTACTTGATTCAATATGCAAGACCCCTATCGCTAACAGGAGTTAAATGAGGCATGACCTAATTTTTGATTGGGTGTTACATTTAACAAGAACCCTTTTTATTATATAATGTCTGATTATGGTGGGACAGAAACTGAGGAAGCAGGCCCCTATACAGGCCGTGCTTGACAAATTGAACTTTTTAACTTTCTACCGAGTTTATCTTGGTAGAAAATCCATCTGGACTTTCTAACTGTAGAATTTGAAATTCTACCATGACATATATAAAGAGTTTATATTCCTTCTTTTCTATAATACGGACATGCCTTACAAGACTTTGTATATACACATTTTATTACAAAATAAACAACATGCATTTTTAGAATTTATGACTGCAAATCTTATTTCAAAATACAACAAATACAACATGCATTACAAGATTCAGTTATTTTGAAACATATACAATTAACATTACAAGACTTTTCTTGTGTATACTATTTTTTCAAAGATACACAATATGCATTGTAACACTTCATATTTATATTTCAAATACAACATTAATTTATTATTCTTTGTGTGTACATATCCCATTTTCAAAGAAAAACAACATGCATTTCCAATTTAATATGTGAATATCCTATTTGCAAACAAACAACATTAAGTATGTATAAATGGCATTTTGAAACAAATACAGCATCTATTCCAAAACTTTGTATACATACAAATTATTATAAAATATATACCATAACAAATAGTACAATATTTTCATACACATTTTATTAAAACAAATACAGTAAATTGAGGATAACACTTATTGATGAATCTATTTCTAAGAAACTATTGATCATTCTGTGTCACAGACTTCAAAGAGTTATGGGAAACACCAGAGCTGCTTAACCAGCCCAATATGTGTTTGGTGTTGCTTTTTAGTGGAATATACACTCGTTTTGTCACACTTTCGGATTACATCTTGGCACTGAATCTGTGGATGAAAATTATTATCCGTGTGGTGATACTTGATCATTTCCAGTCAGAGGTGTTGACGGACTATTTTCCCTGTTTCTCCCTAGTCTATAAATAACCATATATGTCCTGTTCAGCTTTCTTTTAAAATGATAAACTAATAATACCAGTAAAATTAGTTGTTTATTTATGCGCTGAAATATCCTTAATTCTGGAAGATGTTTTGCTGTACCCAATAATTGATGATGTGAAACAGTTAACATAACCAATTACATGCTTAAATTATTCTGAAATATGTTTTATTTCCCCTTGTATATAATTGTTAATTTGTGTGTGTGTGTCATCATGTTAGATAATATGCATATAATTATTTTCCATTTAGTCTAAAAGCGAAAGGTGTGTCCAATACTTCAACAAAGTGGTGTCTCTCCATCTTGTGAAATTGAACAACTTGCAATATAAGTTGATGTATTGAAATAATAGCCAAATAGATTTAAGTCATACTGATATCTTTTAAGTACTTTTTTCAGAACATTTTTCGACACATTTCGATACTGAGGCAAATATTTAGACCAGTTCAAACCATTTTCGTGAGACGCACTCCTCTGTCTTTTCTTATTACCATTAAGAGCACCATATTTCTCAAGTTTGAAAAATGGATGCCCTAAAATGTTAGAAATTGGTTGGAAATCACCAAAAATGGTTTCCAATCTCAATAAGTAATCATATTTCACTATACATATACTACATGTGTCTGAAATTGGGTTCCAGTGACGATCATTATATATTGCATTGTGGGTTGTTATTTCTGTCAAAAACTGTTCAAAACTCAATGTTTGCCAATTCACTACATCAAGGTTTTTCTTCTTCTGAAAATATTCCACAACATATGATGCATGATCTCCCATACCTTTGGTGTAATTAACTAAGTTGTAATAAGCAGACACCAATCGATCCATTGGATGTCGCACCACAATAAACTTGGTATACTTCTCCAAACCTTTTGGCCATGCGTGTGATACTCTTAGTTTAATTCCTGAATTCCGAATGTGGTGTGCTGATGACGCATTGTGTGTCTTCCTGACAAATGTCAAATTTTTCTCACTAGACTTTATCAAATCCATCCATACAGCCTTTATTGTTGTACAGCCACCTTTAGATACTTCACAGTAGAGCAATTTATGCTTTGAATCTACAATGACCCTGTGGTGATGATAATGTAGTTCATTTTGATATTTTAAACAGTTGAGAGACAAATGTTGTAATCTTTTTTCATTAAGGCATGTTCTGTCACATTGACCCTTTCTCTGAACTATTCTTGTTCTGCCATCCTGTAATTCAGTTTCTGGGTGATATAGTTTGGACGCTGAATAGTCTGTTTCCTTCTTCAGATGACCAGCTTTAAAATAGAATGTAATTTCTGATTAACATCATATACGATTAAGGCAAAAATACTTTGTTAGGATATTGTGGAATAATACTTTGTCAGGATTTTAATAATTATGCAGGTTTAATTCTAATTGTGGTAGTGCTTTTATAACACATATGCCACTGTTGCTTAGAGGGTAACACACTTGCTAGGAACTAAGAGGACGTGGGTTCAAACCCAGGTACAGGCATTGATGATTCAATGGGACTCTGAAATGATTCATTCACGGGACTCTTTCGAGGCGACCCCTGCAATGTCTCTGGTTTTTGAATATTGAACAATGTTTTTGTGTGATGCGCCTTAGAGTCTGTCTTTTGACGGAGATTAAGCGCTATAAAAGTGCTATTAGAATTAGAATTAGAATTGATAAATGGTCATCCTTGAGCCTTTATCTTCCAGTTAGGGGAATGCCAGTTACTTGTGAGTTGGGGCTGAACCTGTGCAGTCGGATGGGTTAGATATCACTTTGAGTCCTGCAGTATATGGAGATATTGCGCTGAGTATAAATACAATTACAATTTAAGACTTAACTTCTATGTTGATGACAGACTCTAGGAGCAATATACACAAAAATGGAGACCCATAATCATTTATCCAGAGACACAGCAGGGGTCAGCGCCACGGAGAAAGAACAGGAAGAAAACAAAAATCTAGGCTGAGGGTATGCTTTTGCAAAGAGATGGGTTTTAACATCTTTCTGAACTAGGAAGGAGTTACTTTCATCTTCATGAATATGCAATAACAGATATGACTTTGATTGTAAAAAGAAATCACCGATTTTGTTGACTTGATTTACAACTTTTTTAAACATAATTTTGTAAAATGTATCAATTAAACAGATAATTGAAGTTGTTAATCACTTATTTCTCTATGAACATGCAATAACAGGTATCACTTTGTACAAATAATTGTGAAAGAGATCCCTGATTTGTTGACAGAATTTACATTTTGGTAAATATAATTTTTGTAAACTGTATTAATTAAATAACCTGAGATTTAGTGATTTGATGCACACTAATGCACATAAAACTCTTATCTGTGGCTCAGGCCAATTATTCCTCCATAAATGTTTGTTTTGTAATTAGAGATTGTCCAAGCTTTTGCTTTAATATTATATAGAATAGTAAAATATAAGGAAATAGCATTTATAACATTTAGAATCTGCCACAGAATTTAGAATCATGCATTGGGCTATTCACACCCAAAAGTGTACTAATCAGTGAGACATTTCTCATATATAAAGCTAATTGATCTACTTGAACTCTTTTAGCCAATGAGCCTGGAGTAGTGAAAATTAAATTAATTCCTAGTGAAATATTAGATATGTATTAAATTTGTATTCAACTCTCGATTTGAAAGTACCCTTTAATGAAAATTAATTCCAGTAAATTACTTACAAATGAAGAATTAGCGAAATTTTCTTATAGCTAAAAATTAATTGCAGTGCATCACTTGCAAATGAAGAGTTAGTGAAATTTTCTTGTAGCTAAAAATTAATTTGCAGAAAAATAACTTACAAATGAAGATTTAGTTTCTTTTTCTTATAGTTAAAAATTAATTGCAGTGAATTACTTACAAACGAAGAATTGTGTAGTATCTGAGATTTACAAGCTTTACACTTTGGCACCACAAGGCATCAAATGACACATTTAGATAAGGTTACCTCCAACAGTACCTTAATTTTAACAGTCACCTTTCCTTATTTTCCTTGAGATACACATGAATTCTTTTTTTGTAATAATATCTATAGTTATACAAGGTAAATCAGTTGGTAACTGTGTATATACTGAGCATAGTAGATGATTAGTCAATATCATACAAATAGCTGAAATAATCTAATCTAATCTTACTACTGTTTTACTTGCACGATATCTTTCCAACAGTGGGGGGAAGTCGGTGCATTGAGTTTTAAAAAAAAGCAAATTGATCATAAGGATAATTGAGAGGCGGTCAAGGTCAGTAGTCTGAAGTTGTGAATCTGACCAAAGGGAAAGAGACTAAGTGGGGGAACTAGAAGTTTAGAAGTAAGTAGACAGATGACAAGCAATATTTGCAGAATATATTCACCAAAGTAAAAACCTATGTTTTAAAAACAGGGTTGTTTACATGTGAGGGTAAATAATTTGATAAGCATTCAGTGAGAATTATTCGAAGTGAACATAGATGTAATCTAATGAGTACTTTTATCGCGCTTAATCTCTATCATAGAGATTATTTTTTTCAAATAAAAAGAGAAGGAATAACATCATAACTTATAGCAGGCCAATATAATTGACACCATTATTTTCGATTTGACATAACTTTTAACACAATGAAAGGCATATATATATGTATATATATGTATATATCCCACTGGGCCTGAAGGGAATCATGACATAATGCTTAAGATTGTGCAACAATCAATCAACACACACACACCATGAGCTAACTTTCCCACTTGGGCTTGACTCGGAGATTTGAACACCCATAATAACAAATCTGAGTGCATTACCACCATGCCATAACAGTTGTTGTGGTTGTAAGTCAAGAAGCCCCAAGAAAAGAGTAGATGATTGGCTTACCAAAATATCTGATGAAGCACAAAATCAAAACCGCTAACAAGAATAGTTTAACTAAAAGTTTTGCATTTTTCGCAGTGACTGAAATCATCCTAAAATATTTAATGTCGTTCTAGCACTGGATATATATTTTATATTTTTTCATTTCAAATATCCAGTGACTATACTTTTTGTAAAGCTAAGTGAGTATTCTAATCCATGAGATGGGCAAATAGTTGTGTTGTCACAAGTTATTTTTCAATCCTTTCACCTTCTTGATTTGGTAACTATGCAGATGTTTTAATTGAATTTTAATAGGCCATGAACTTCATCTCTTCACAGAGTCAAAACATATGCATCTGCCACTTAAAAACAAGTATTTACCAAATATATTCACACTCTTCACTGACAGATAACTAAAGTTTGATGAGCTAATATCTGTCCTGTAAAATGTGTGCCATGTTGTCATTTTATCAATCCTGTGTAGTTTTATTTAACAGCACTATTGATTTAGACTTTAAAAAGTGTGTTCTCCATTCCTGAAATTTGATTGGGCAGGACTGTTCCTCATTGGACACTTGATCAGATTAGCGAGGAGATTTGATTGATTTGGATTTAGCATAGCTTTCAATAAATTGTATTTATGTGATTCAGGGGGAAAAGAAAAACTGTACATTTTGTAGATATTTTGTAAAAAATAGTACGTTGACATTGGAGAGTAGAAAAACTACACAACAAAGTAAAATAAACATAGATGGAAATAATTCAGTCACTGATCTGAAACCTGATCTTTCATACTCATATTATTTTAGGAAGTATTTTCATTATCCGCAAGATAACTTGTTTTACAAAAAAAAAAAAAAAAAAAAAAAAAAATCACTTGGGCATAAAGACCTTATAGAATATTTTTGGGGGTATTCTTTGGTTCCCCTAATCATTAATAATTAATCATTAACAGATGCATAAATAATTAGTGGGAATTATTAAGTAATTTTATAGGCTATTTATACGTCATATGTATCATTATGAGGTTTATACAGAGCTTTTGTGACGTTAAAAGTTATAAAAAGTTAAACATTTTACGCTTTATATACAATCGCCCCCCCACCAAGACCTTGACAAGGCCTGACCATTTCGGGAAATTTTTTGTAAAGGTCTCAAACATATTCTGGATATTAAAATAAATCTTTAATTTTCAGTAATGCTGCCCCAGGTGGAGGTCTGTGCCCTACGAGTACTCTCTAAATTTACCTATTATAGGTGACAGTTGTGGACAAGAAAAGTAAAACATCCCTAATTAGAAATGTATGAATAAATATTATGTCATCATTAACAATCAACATCTTCATTCGTAAAAAGAGCTTAAATCAACATTTAAGTAAAAAGGATTTTCATTATTGTGAAACATAAGTCATGACTTAAAGAACATATTACCATATATTAGCATATTAAAGATGTGCCATGTATGATATATGGTTTCATTGATGATATTTTTACATCTGTTTCAAGTACTTCCAATATAAGCATCATCGATGTTATTTTGGAATGTATTCAAGTACATTATGTCCAGATTTTCATTAAGGTTTTACTGAATCTGTTCATTTTCTTTCCCACAAATTTTTCAAAAAAATAGTTCTTGCCACACAAGACAAAACTGAGTATTTTTGGAGTTAATAACTACCATGCACAATGAAATATGTATTGAAATATTCAATAAAAGTTTAACAATAAAATATTACTGCATCATTAACCATGATGATAATATCAGAAGTCTTTAGATATGAATAGATAGAATGTTTGTTGATATAATGTTCTGTCGAAAGCCTAGTTCACACCACACAGATCTGATCCCTCAGATACATACCCACTCCCACTTTTTATTGAGAAGGCTTCATGAAAACACTTGGGTGTCAGGGTCTGGTTTTCGTGCTCATAAGCTGAGTGATACAAGTTATCTACAGATATGGTTAAGGTAGGCCATAACACATTAATGAGGGTCGTCTCGCGCTCTTTGCCTCATCGCCTTAGGTAAACCACTTTGATGCATTGGCTCAGGCAGGAAGCTGTGACATGAGGACCTACCCTAGGGGCAGAAGCAGCTTGCATCTATCAATCTTTTTTCAGGACTAACCTATTTTTTTAAAGAATTTTATTATTATTATAGCAATTTCCAACAACTTTTCAACAAAATTTTCAATAAATGTCCTACAAATTTCTACCAAGTTTCAGAAAAATTGCTGAAGATTTCCCAAAGTATCACAGCCCACTCACAAAGTTCTTTCATTATCACCCATCAAACATTGAACATATCCTAAAAAAAATTACCCAGGACAACATTCCAAATGCCCATTTCAAAAGTTCCAAGTTTTATTTCATGAAGTTCTCCGAGCTTCTAAATGATAAGTGTCCAAATTTCAGAAAGTTTATATTAGCTGTCCCTTTTCAAACTAACCTCCAAATAAAATAAAAGAGAAGAAATTTATAAAAAAAATTCAAATGGTTTTGTTTGTGTTTTTTGTAGTTATTAAATGGAATATTTAGGTTGTCCTCAGCACCACTAAATCAGAAGTGGTCCTCAGAAGGACCTTTAAAGCATCAGTGGACCTGAAACGGACCATAAAATGGCAGTAGTCCTGAAAAGGACTAATGGGTACTGGCGATGAAGGTCTACTTTGGATGTTGTGATGGTTGCTGTTGTGGGGGCTGTTATGACTGCTATGGTGGCTCTCACTACTGGGTTGTAGGAGGAGAGGTGGTGTGCTGCTGTTGGTCCACTGGTATTTATGGTTGTGGCGTGTCTATCTCCCATAGCAGAGGAGACAGATGGTGGGTTTAAAAGTCTGTTGGGCTGATCGCAAAATGCAACTGTCTTGATGTCCCTGGAACTTGGCCTTGTATTGGCATTGGAGAACCTGGATTGCTTGTGATGTTTGAAACATCTGTATTTCAGGAATGGTTAGGGCGTACTGCCTTGGAGCAGCTGTTGTGGCTGGGTAAAGAGAACCTACTGAACATAGGTTGAAGTGGCACTGGTTGATCTTGAAAATGTACACTACTGTGGCTGATGGGTCCTCTACCCTGTCATGCGCTGTATCACACTTTTCTGCGAGTCTGTAAGTCTGTTTCTTCTAAGCTCTTCTTCTAAGTTCTCCTCTGTAGCCAGAAAGTTACAGAATGTTATTCTGGTGGTCTCCTGTCTTGGCCCGAAAAAGAACTTAGCATTGCTTCATCTGTGAAAACTGATCTAGGACTTGCTGGTCTACTGATGATGGCCGGAGTACACTGTTACTGGCAGTGGATGGTTGGTGTGTGCTAGAATGCATGTTAATCTCTATGCTGTCTGTGTGTAAAGCCTCTGGATAATTTGTATGTGGATCCTGCTCTGGGACTGGATCCACTGGCGATTTGAACCCTGAGGACTTGTTGATGCCCTTCACAGGTGTGACTTGAGAATCTTGATGGTGTATCCATTGATGTATATCAGTTAGCTCCTTAGGGGCGTGGCCAGACTTGAACAGTTGGAGCTTGTCATAAGGTGTCCTTTGGGACTCAAACCATGTCTTGCCGGGACAGACCAAGATTTTCTTGGCAAAGATTTCCCAGAGGCTGTCCTTCCTTACCTTGTTCTTGAAGAGCTTATTGATCTTGTTATACAGTTCCTTATGTTCCTTCACAAAATCAACTATCACCTCCTCATCAGAATCAGAAAGGGAAATGTTAGTCATCTTCTCCTTATGCAATTGAGATGATGACTGACTTGTTTCCCATAGAGCCTCAAGCTCCTTATCACTCTCACTTCTTTCTATCCTCTGTCTCTTCTCCTGTCGTTCTTCCTCCATCTGTGGCTGGTCAATTTTGTCCTCTGTCAGCTTAGCCTGTGGCCTTCCCTTTCCTCTCTCTCTCCTCCTTCTCCCACTCTCGCCTCTTAGAGTGCTTTCTTTCCTTTTGCTCCCTCTGCTCCTCCTTTGTACGTCAGCAGCTGTCCCCCTTAACTCAAACTCTTTGGGGATGTCAATCTACCTGGTATTATGTCTTACCTTTTAAGGAGCCATCATAAAGTACTTTACAGTAGCAAAAAATCCAGAATAAAAGCGCGCAAAAATTTTGGTTCGGTTTCATCTCTCGGACATCCAAGTACAATACATCCCAACTTGTCTGGATCAAGATCCCAACTAGACAAGAAACTACCAGTACAAGCCATATTGATAAACCAACATTACTGAAGTATTTCCCCGAGTAACTCCGACTGGAATGATTAATTTCTGGAATCAGGATCAAGAGTCGGGATCAAACAAAAACTACATAAACCCCCTCTGGCTGCCATAAATCATTATTGCAAAAATGCCAGCTACACATCAGAGAGACTTTCTACAGAAAGTTTTATTGAGTTTAATATTTTGATTTTCACAATGATTTGCAGACAGAAAAGGACACATCTAAACCCAGGACCAGCACCTGACCTACAGCCAGCACCACAGCTACAACAGCAGCCACCACCCAGAAGTAGAGGAAAGCCACCAAACCCATGGGTCATACCCAGGATACTTCAAAGAGAAAAAAAGAGGATACTACACAACCCTCCTGTCTGACTTAAAGACTGATAAACCTTGCTACCAGAATTTTGTCAGCATGCCACCTGCCTTTTTGAGGAACACATACACCACTCCATCAAGCAGTCAATCACCAATTTTAGGAAGCCCTTACAAGTTGGATTGAAACTGGCATTAACGCTGAGACATCTGACAACAGAAGAGATGTACACTTCTTTCCAGTATCCCTCACTGGTTGGCCGAACCACCATCTGTAAATTTGTTCCTGTTGTCTGCCGAGTCATCCTTGCTGAATTCAAGAAGGACTATATGACCTGCCATATGACCCTGCAAACTGGAAAAAGGTGGAGAAGTTCAGAACCAGATGGAATGTCCCAAAGCTGTAGGGGCACTAGATGGGAAACATATCGCCATGAAGAAGCCCCAAAAATCTTGGAGTGACTATTACAAGGGCTTCTTTTCCATGGTGCTGCTAGCCCTGGTCAATGCAGAATTCAGATTTGTCTGGGTAGATGTCGGGATCTTCATCAGATGTACAGATATTTAACTGAAGGAAGTTGACGGAGAAGATCGAGGATGGCACCTTGGGGCTTCCACCACCAGGACCCCTGGGGAAGGGAGGATCAAATTTGCACTATTTCTTGCTGGGTGACGACACCTTTACCTTAATATATGGTGAAACCCTACAACTGAAGACAACTCACAGGGGAAGAGAGAATAGCATACTACAAGATCTCCAGAGGTAGGAGGATGGTTCAGAATGCTTTGGAATATTAGTGAGCAGATTCCGGGTACTACAGGGCACCATGGATTAAAAGCCAAAGGTTGTCAGAGACATTTTAGCATGTGTGATGTTGCACAGCATGCTGAGGATATATTGGGCAAGATTAGTCAGGGTACTGCATATGTTTGCCATAGCAAGTCCTTTGGGATTCAAACCAAGTCTTGCACACTTTGACAGACAGCTTGCGGATGTTGGTGAATCTCTCCCGTGGGCATTATTTTCTGGCTGTGTCTTAAAAAATTTTGTTGGTCTTGTTGTACAGCTCCTAATGGTCCTTCACAAAGTCCACAATAACCTATTCATCTGAGTTGGTCAAGTAGATGTTTGTCAAATGCCCCTTCTTGTGCTTGGAGTGTGATTAAGATGTGCCCACCTCTCCTCTACTCTCTGTGTCCATTTCTGTGTCACTTCTGTCTGTCATTGGGTGCTTTTCTTACACTCCCTCATCTGCTGAGAGTGTAGTTTCCTTCCTTTGTCTCTCCTCCCCCTGTTTCTGTGCCTCCTCTTCCCGCTCTCCCTGCTCAATCTCCTCCTGCCTTCTCTGTATGTCAGTTGCTGTATCCCCCAACTCAAACTCAAACTCAAAGTGTGTCTGCGGGGATTTATGTCTATTCTATTCTTTCCTGACTCTTCTACCAGTTTTAGGACCAATCTTTCTTTGTAAAAGGAGTATTTGTAAAAAACAAAGCCCAACCACAAGTTAGCGCAACTTGCACCTCAACACTAAAGTGACCAAGTCAGGTTGGTAATGTTTACCACATGTCGTTTTCCTTTCAAGTACAGTCGGTTGGTGTGTACAGACTATCCGGAAGTGGTGTTCAGGTACCACGACAGGCCGGAAAGTGCTTCCAGACAAGATGGTTACAGTATAGGGCAAGTCAGAAAGTATGTCCACAAACTGTAGAGATTCATGACAGGATGGTTTCCAGGTGGGCAGAGCCAAGGTCCTAATACAGAGCTGGGGTGGGTCGGTGAAATATCAAACATGTTTGATATTTAAAATGATCCACCATGATGAGCCTGGAAACTATAACCAATCCTAACCAACTCTGTAAACATTGCTCCCGACCCTAAAAATCCATAGATGGCTCCAGTGGAACACCCCCATTAAACATCATAATCTAACTTGATCCTGTCCTTTGTTTATGTCATAGTTTAAGCTCAAACAAGCAATCAGTTTGTAAATAATACCAATATCCTAATATTGAAAATCTAAAATCTGAGTACTCGTATGTAAATCATCTTTAAAACTGATCAGGAATGTATCACCCTTAAATATCCTCCCAAATCAAATATCTCATTTACTCTAAATGTCATGTCGCGAAACTTGTATTTGCATTTTAATTTATGTCTCCTTATTAGACTCTATATACCTTCAGTGAAGTAATTTTCTTGAACATTTCTGCTCACTCAAGTACTGAATCATGAGGTAATAAAGTACATCTCTCTCATTTGATATATAATTGATTCCTAGAATGTGAGATATGATAAACAACCGTGCTGTCCAATTGATAATTCTCATTCCTGATTAAATTTAACAGGAAATTTCGAACCCGAGAGTAAGCACCCGAATGCACTTTCCAGAATTACGTATCCTGCCTCTTCTCCTGCATGCATATTATAACAACACAACTGTCATGTCTCTTCTGTTACCTCAGTCATCAATCTCCCTCCCTCATAATACTAATATTTTTAATGTTTTGTGGCATTATCCTCTTCATTCTCCCCGGATTATCTTAGCGGCTTTGAGAGCCTTCAATGATAAGCTTTTAACTCAATCAAAGGATGGAGAAAAAATACGAATACTTAGTTACCTGAAGCTCGATTTATGATAAGAGCATATAAGTTTGCCTCAACCCAAGTGTACTGTGAGCACATCCTAAAAAGGATGTCTCAAGCCTCACAAGGAGGAGGAGGAGGGGATCAAATTTATGAATAGGGCTGACATCACATGGGATGAATAAAGATCGTCATAATCCACACCTGGAACTCCCCTTTGCAACCATAGCTATCCAATTTCACCATGATCTATCAGTACTGCAACTCGAATCTTTTGAATGAACAGAATCTTACCCATCATTTAAATTATTGTGTCATAAATCTTTTTAAACCTCAGCCATTCATCCGTAGCAGATGTGATCAAGAATTCCAAAGCCTATCTATGCACCTTTAGAAATGTGGGAAATACACCTGTACGAAATGCAATATCTTTACAACCCAAGTTCTCAACTCGCATGTTGAAGAAAAATCACAAGGATAAAGCTTTTTTTCAAATGTGGAATATGCAAATGTGTCTGAGCAAACAGGATTCTCCCACTGACCTTCAACTGCACCCCCCTTCATCCTAGAGCATAATAATGAAATTCTTCATCAGGTTTTCGTTACTAATGGATAAAATTTACTCAAGGATCACCAATAAAGTAAAGAACATCTACAACTTTCCTACCAATAACCTCACTGGGGAAATAGGAGAAATCAGAGGGCGTGGTATTGGACTTGGCAACTGCTATGGAATGATGATTTTCTTTTATTTGGATTCTGGTGTTGCACCTTAGAGTCTGCCTTGCAGAGATTAAGCACTATAAAAGTACAGAATAGAATAGAACAGACTCTGGTGAAAAACTACAATAACTTGGGCAATGCCTTCAAGACCAACCAAACCTTTGGATTGAGAGATATTATATAATTCTCAAACAGACGAGTCCCGCTACTACGTTCCTCACTGCAAACTGAAAGATTCTTCAATTCCCGCTTCAAATCGTGAATATGAATGATATTCATTTTTTGATGAATAAGTTGACTGGCATTGTCATTGTTGAACCATCAAGAAAAATTAGATCCAGTATTGTTTGACATTGGCTTGCATCATGAATGTGCAATATGTTGTCCACAAGACTGAGTTTCCACTTGACAAAGGTGACACCCTCCTGGATCAAACAAAGAACAACAGGAATACGAAGAGAATGTACATTTACAATGTTTTTGCGATATCTCATATTTCATTTAAAAGAAAGCAACTATTTTCAAATGTGGACGAATTACTGTAACTCCAGGAAACCAGGTAAATCTTATAAACATTTCAAGGGGTGACCTTGGAAGATATGTCAGACTTCAAAAACTGTCTTTACTTGACATTGGCTTGCATCATGAATGTGCAATATGTTGTCCACAAGACTGAGTTTCCACTTGACAAAGGTGACACCCTCCTGGATCAAACAAAGAACAACAGGAATACGAAGAGAATGTACATTTACAATGTTTTTGTGATATCTCATATTTCATTTAAAAGAAAGCAACTATTTTCAAATGTGGACGAATTACTGTAACTCCAGGAAACCAGGTAAATCTTATAAACATTTCAAGGGGTGACCTTGGAAGATATGTCAGACTTCAAAAACGGTCTTTACTTGAAAAACAATCCCTTACCCCCGCAGGAGGTGTATCTAATTTGTATAGATCTATGAATAAATTCCCCAACAAAATGTGTTTAAACCTTTATGAAAATCAACTTATTGTATCATATTGTAGATTTTAAAAAATAGCCCCAAACATATCAATGCGAGAAATGTATGAAGCTCTTTGATAGAGAATGGAACAAGCACAGATACCCTCAGAATTGTTATCAGCGTACCCAATACTATTTTCCAGGAGATCTAGACATACTTGGAGTACATACGCCTGAGCATTTATGGTTTTATAAATTATTCAGAGTTTGGGATATGCAAGCCATGCTTCAAAAAATGAATCTGAGTTCCTCTGATAAACTAAAATGGATTTCAAAGCATGTGCTACTACCGAGTATTTCTTCCAATATACAGGGTTCTGAGTACAAAGATGTTTATCAATTCAAATACCTCCTCACTAATTAATTAAAACTATGATGTCCTTTATAACGAAACTGTAATCAGATGAAATTACTCAGATGTAAATACCTATTTCAAGCCCATAAAATGTCATGAAACACTATGACTTATATCGTATCATATCACAGTCTAAAGAGACACAGTTTAACAATAATTTAAATGCAATGCCATCATATTTAATACTGGTGTAAATATCTATAGCACATAAAATGTCATGAAACAGTATAGCTGATATCTTATCATATCACATTCGAAATACACACAGTCAAAGAAGACTTTAAATGCAATGGCTGCTTATTTTATACTGGTGCTATTATGTATTTAAAGTCCAGAAAATGTCACAGTATACGTCATATCATATCATTTTGCCATGCTGTTGCACCAACACAGGAATTGTAATAACATTTAAGGTACAGTCTCTGCTTCTTAGCCAGTGTCCCTATTGCCAGCAGTAACCTCCTCCCTGTCCTGCAAGTTCACACCCTGCATTGTCCAGGCACCAGCTTTTAATATTCTTCTTTGTCATCCCAAAAACCAGGATGCACACCTGGATATCGAATCCTCATGATATTGTGCAGTACACAACAAGCCAATACAATTGAAGTAACAGTGTCTTTATTTTGATTCATTGTGGTGAGCAAACTCCACAACCCTGCGTACATGTGAAAGTCTTTGGTTGAATATTCTCTGGTGATCTGTAAGCTGTCAGCCACTGAAGGGTTTCATGAGCCATGTATTATTATTATTATTATGTATTTATACTCAGCGCAATATCTCCATATACTGCAGGACTCATGGTGCTATCTAACCCATCCGACTGCACAGGTACAGCCCCAACTCACAAGTAACTCACATTCCCCTAACTAGAAGATAGAGGCTCAAGGATGACCATTTATCAACGTCCTTGAGGTTCTTTAAACCTGCCACTGGGGATAGGACCCAATAACAGATGACCGCCATTTTAAGTGGTCATCCGAGCCACTATGTATCTGCCTGTACCTGGGATTGAACCCACGTCCTCTGAGTTCCCAGACAAGTGTGTTACCCGCTAGGCCACAGTGGCAGATGTACAAAGTGAAAAGGCATCACACCCAATAATAGTAGGATTTATATAGCGCAAAATTGATACAAATTAAAAAGTATGGCATTGAAAGTATGGTAATCACCAGGAAATGGTTCAGCTGATGGGACCTGTAGGCTACCATTGATGATGCCTGACCTCACTTCTGACTGGTTAAATCTCTGCGTATAAGAATTTGATCCATTGACACCCACATCCACCCACATGAGCTTGTAGTTGGCATCCACAAGGGAAAACAAAATGATTCAGTGGAAACCCTTGTAGTTGAAATACAATGACCCACCATTCTTAGGACATCTGATCGCCACGTGCTTGCAATCTATTGCCCCAAAGGTGAGGTGGAAGTGCCACGTGGAAAAATCACAGTTTTCCACTAGGTACTGGTCCTAGGGCAATGCATTACCTCACCTGAGTCTTCATCAAAACGGGCATCACAGCACTCATGGACAATCCTGGATATGCAGTTGTGGGTCACACAAAAGCAATACATCAGGCTTCAGTATCTCTCACCATTTGCCAGGAAGCGGAGTGTAATCTCAAGTTTGCAATCAGGATTCATGGCTTTTGCAGAACCAGGTGTCAAACTCCTCAATCCTTGGACCCAATCTTGTAAGAATTTCTTGAAACATAGCAGGGTCTATGCAAACTAATTTAAGAAAGGCCGGCCAGGGTCTTATCCACCTCTCAGTAATAATTCTGGCCAATATTATGTCTTCCTCCTGGACACTTCTCTAAACCTCCTGAATCTGCTGCAAAAGTCTGAGCCTCTGTATATTTTTTTGCCATTTAATCTAAATACTCAATGTATTCAGTTGCAAAAAAATGAATGAATGAAACCTGGATCTGGAAGCAGCTTTTTATATGGAAAAATATTTGGTCGATGATTCATTCTAAACACACTCTCTATGGATCCTCAATCCTCGTAGCATTATCTCCAGGCATGTACCGTCCATCACTCTGGATATCAATGAATTTCTATGTCATCGCAAGCCATTCTCAGTAACACGTAGCATAGCACATTGTTAAAAAATCGTACCTCCATCATCTCAGATCGCCATGTTTGTACAAAGTTTCTGAGGGAATCGGGAACAATGCGCAACACATTCAAACAAACCTTGCAATGGCCTCGCAAAGCCGCATGGAATGAAGGCAGGGCATGGTAGATTTCTGGATTTTTAACCATGTGACCACAGTTTTGCACTTCATCTCAGTGAACTTCTGCGACCTTGAATTCTTGGCTATTCTACCACATTCGTCATTATATTCGCAGCACCCTCGCCACTGGGATCTGTGCATAAGCTGCAATGTGTTCAAAATAGTCTGGCTATAATCGTTACCAACACCATGAAATAATTACACATCACTCCTGTTAGGAAGACTCTCCATTGGTTGCTTATTGAACACCATTCTATATTCAAGACTGAGATATATACACACTACTTAATAATCCTAAATTTTTATTCACGTACTAAATATAAGCATCAAGAACAGTTACTGTGAATTATCAGATCTAAAATAAGATAGTTGACCAGTGACAAAGTTGTCATTTATAGAGTGGCTTTTATTCATCATGATGGATAAAAATGGTGGAACAACAGGAAAAAGAATTTTAAGACACAGACAATCTATTAATAATTTGTGATAAAGTTTAGAATCTGGAAGAGATTACAGAAGCTTTAAGATGACAGATCCAGACATTCTTCTGGATAGACATTAAAGGCTTATGTAAGTGATGTTCATTCTCAATGCTCCATAAGGCAAAATCTTGTATGAAGACAGTTTGATTTATGTAAGATAAAAATTCTGTATGAGTGCTTTATGTTACAACTGAAGTCTTCTGTGTAGCTGTGTGAGTTGGTGCGATACTCTTAGTACTTTAGACTTTGAACCTGAAGTTTGTTTTTTTATCTGAATACAAGCACAATTTTTACTTGAAAAGTTAGTGTTTTGTGCATTGTCTTTTAGTATGCTTTTGAGATGTTTAAAGGATCCAAGATAGGTTTATTGAACATCTCATTTACATGTTCAATGTGTTGTAATATGAAAATGTATGTATACACGTTTGTTAGCATGTCCAGGTTATTGTATTTACAGTTGACGGTCAGAATAAACTCTGATCAGTGAACAACAAGTTTTAATGCTCAGTTACAGCTTACTTTTTGACAGTTTTAGATACTCAAAAAGTTCCAACATAAAAGCCTTCTGGACATACTCATTGCACCATGAAATTCCAAGATATATTGTATTAGTTGACTTTCAAAAGGTCTTTGACTCAATTGGACAGGACTACTTTAAGTTAAGGATACAATATGAGCCCTGTTATCCTTATTGGCAGCACAAGTTATTACAATACATTTTCAAAACAAGACCAATTTTAAGGGTGTTAAAGTGAGGAACAGTTAACATAAAATTAAATTGCCAGACGGCGACACTTCTCTACCAATCCAAGATCTATGTTCAGTTGCTCTAGCAATTCAGGATTTTGAATTTTTTTCGAAGTGTTCTGGACTGAGATTAAACTTGCAAAAGAAATAAATAATCCCTATGGATTCAAACCTTTACCAAAACTAGCAGCAAACAACAGGTCCTGAGGTGTTGAAGTTAAAAAAATTGGACCATTTTAATGAAAGAGAAGAAAAAAGGAAAAGTAAATGCACATTTTGCAGCCACGAAGTTTATCACTAAAGGACAAAATAACAACATGGAAAACATTAACTTTTGGGGAGGTAACACTTTAGGTGTTACCTTAGTCAGTGGCTAGCAATGTTTCTAAAGTACCTTAATGTGGCTATGTTGAACTTTGACCTTTGTAATACAAATTCTCCCGCTCTTTTGATACAATTTCCCTCCTGCCTTACTTTAAAACCATTTTCAGTGAGGCAAGTCACCATTTTATTTAATGTTACAAACTTTTGTGAAATCTGGAAAGCTGGTTAACGAAGTTATATGGATTTTTAATGTTTTTAGTTACTTTATTGTGCTATTATATGCTTGGACTTGATTGTAACAAAGTACCTGTGGGACATTTTGACTCAGGGTGAATGCTGTGGAAGCGGATTGTAATGACTCTGCTTTGAGTCATGCTTGATTTTGCTCTGTTATGTGGAGCGCTTATTAAGGGCTGTACTCATTTTATTCTTATTTCTGGGCTGTTTTGCCTACTACATTGTCATCTAAATTCAGCAAGCTCAAGCACGATCCAAAGCAGTAAAGTTACTTATATATTTCAGAAATGGTTAAGACATTTGATTGTATAAAGTGTGGGGGTAATCATACCAGACCCATAAATAGAAACTGTAAAATTGAAAAGGACAAAGCATCAACAATGGACACAAATACCCAGATATTGAAAGAATTGCAAAGTTTAAGTGGTCGCATGGCCCAGATGGAGGACAGGATGGAAGCCATAGTCTCCAGATCATCACCTGCCAGAAGTCACACTTCCAGTCTGGCGTCTCAGAAGTCACCAGTGAGCCAAAGATCACAACCAGACATCCAATCCCCAGAGCAGGACCTGCTGCTGCCCACATTGAAGAATCTACGACAGTCAAGATCCATACAGGAACAAGTGGACTCAAGGATCAAGGAGCCGCAAGGACTGGACAAAGGCAAGTTCAAATCACAAAGGGGAGGGTCAGAGACAATCTGGGTAAAGAAAGAAGTGGCGTGGCCACAGAATCATGTGTTGGGGGGTAATTCAAAAACTAGGGTAAACTATGATAGCTTACAGTTAGTCAATGGGTATCGGGATTTGCTACCATCACAAGGGATGAAGATGACTTAAATGTAAAAAACAAAATGCTTGAATATTTGGCAGAAATCATGGAGGACTCGCATGATTTTGGCTGGTCATCTGCGAAAGGTGCTCATGCAGTCCTATTATGTAAAATGGAGGAGGGCAGAGTTACATGGGAAGAAACCCACAAAATTGATAGGGTCCGTCGAGCTTATGCTCATAGATCTACCTCCTCATCCCATAGTTCACAAAATAGCAAAAAAATGGGTAACAAAGACCAATCCATGCCTTGTAGGTACTACCAGAAAAACTCCTGTTCTCATAAAGGTGACCAAGAGACAGGGGGACGTTTATACCTCCACATTTGTAGCCATTGTCACTCTCAAGGGAAAAATGTTACTCATTCCTTAAAAGACTGCAAGAAAACAAAAAACGAGTAGGGCACTGCTTAATTGCAGTGCCAAACCAAGAAAACAGCAATGGTCAGCGTATGTATCAATCTAAAATATTCAACAGTACTAGTAAAGATCATAAAGGTAGCACCAATTGGAAGTTAGATTGGGCTAAATGTAACAACAAGTCTTATGCTTGGGTACTGAAACAAAGCAAGTGTCAGTCAAACAGCAATGACAAAAATGTCAAACAAATGTTAACACTGGCAATCGTGTCAATGAAGCACAGGGCTTAGGGGTTGCCAATAAATTAATTCACGTCAAAAAGTGTTTTCACAAGGTTGACAAAGTCAATGCAGTACCACTACAAAATAGGTTTGCAATATTGAACAATATGGACAATACCAGTGAAGACGTGAATAGTTGTGCAACAAACATTGAATGTCACATATTGTCAGATGTTTCACAAAGAGGTAAACAAAGTAGCGATAGTACTGACAGAACAAATGTCAAACAAGTCAATGATTCTGTGTCAAATGGGAAAGTAAGTACAGTTGTAAATTCTGTAAACGTTAAGAGAAACACTGGTGTTACAAAGCTTGCATCAAAATCCAAAGTTACATGTGTAGGTGAGTCGAATAGTGAAAAAGTGCTTCCATCCAAAGTGACTCGACGCCGTCATGTAAGCGTCAATAATACTCCTGATAAATATGAATTAGATTTTCAATTCAGACCGCGTCATAGAGAAGTTATTGCTTCTGCTCATAACTGTGACACTTTTAAACTATGGAATAGTCAAACTCAAGATAAATTCGGGTTCATACCCTTAGGTGATTTGATTATGCCAGCAATTAACCTTCAAAAACATAGTCAGGAAACTATTTTTGACATTCATAGATGCATAAAAGTCTCAGGTACACACAACTTTATGAAAACTGAAATTCAAATTCAGTCTCAGTTAAAACCAGAAATCTGGCAGAAGTACTTGACAAATTATTGGGATTCCCAATTATTGTTGCTAATAAAATATGGTTTCCCTTTGGATTTCAATCACAATTCCCCTTTGCGTAGTGTTGACAATAATCATAGTTCGGCCACTCAGTATCACAAGGATGTACAAATGTACTTAGACATAGAAAAAAACTTTGGGGCCATATTAGGCCCATTTAATGAAGCCCCAATTGATAATATTCATGTCTCCCCATTCTTAACCAGGGACAAACCTGGAGGTACTCACGGACGTGTGATTGTCGATTTGAGTTTTCCTCATGGCTATTCTGTCAATGCTGGGGTGCAGTCTGACACATACTTGGATACCCCATTCCTCTTGACACTTCCCACAATTGACACTATCACCAATAAAGTTAAACAATTGGGTAAAGGCTGTCACTTATACAAAACTGACCTCAGCAGAGCCTTTAGGCATGTAAAACTTGATCGTAAAGATTATAATCTCTTAGGTCTAAGGCTCAATGGCCCTTATATTGACAGTTGTCTGCCGTTCGGATTTAGGCACGGTTCGGCCCTGTTTCAGAGGCTCAGCGATGCTGTTCGCTACATTATGGCCCAACAGGGCCACTCAGTAACGAATTATATTGATGATATCATTGGTCATTCAGTAATTAGCAAATCAAATGAGTCATTTTGGGCACTCAGAGCATTGTTGCTGGATTTAGGCTTTGACATCAGCGAAGAAAAGGTCATAACCCCCTCCACTAAAGTAACCTGCCTTGGTGTAGATATAGACACAGAGCAGTTCACAGTGTCAATAACCCCTGGAAAAGCCAAAGAAATTTTAGCAGAATGCCAAGGTTGGGCTAACAGACATGAATGCACGAAACGTCAAGTTCAGGCTCTCTTAGGAAAGTTACTTTATATTACTAAGTGTGTTCGCATTTCTAGGCCTTTCTTAAATCGAATGTTAGACCTCCTCAGAAGTTTTGATAAAATATCAAAAATAATTCTTACTACTGACTTTGAAAGAGATTTGAATTGGTTTCTGGAATTCATTCCTAAATTTAATGGCAAAGCTTTTATCTCACATCAACCTGTTACTGAAGAAATTGAATTAGATGCTTCACTCCAGGGTCTAGGAGCTAGATGGGGTAACCAGGTTTATAGTATTCAAATTCCTTTAGGCTTTCGAAATATGCCCATTGTACATTTGGAAATGTTAAACATACTAGTTGCCATTCATGTTTGGGGGCCACATTGGAAAGGAAAAGCAATTCGAATCGCTTGTGATAACCAGGCTGTAGTAATGGTGCTTAATTCTGGCAAGACTCGAGACCTTACCCTCACTGCGATTGCTCGTAACATCTTTATGGAGGCAGCCCACTCTGATATATTTTTGAAGACTGTTCACATAATGGGGGTTTGTAATGAGATAGCAGATAGTCTTTCTAGATGGACAATTTCTGAAACTTTCAGACAAAAATTTTACAAACTATTGCCCCAGCATATCTGGGTCAATACTCCACATGTTCTAATTATTAATTGGTCTATTTAAACTCCAGATTCATCATCTCCAACTGCAGTTCTGAAAGACAGAGCCATCAGTAGATTGCGGCTGGCTTTTGCGGATTCTACCTCCAGATCTTACCTTTCAAAATTTAGGATATTCTTAAGCTTCTGCTTATTCGCTTCATATGACATTAACAATCTTTCCCCTGTTCAAATTCTCACATTTCTAGAATTCCTAACCTTCAATAACTTGTCTCATTCGGCCTTGGCAAACTATGTGTCAGCAATCAAAACATCACTCAGTCTATATGGTTTAGACACCTCCAGCTTCATAGACCCTAGAATTAAAATGTATAACAAAGCGGTCATGAGGCACAGACCTCTAAATCCGTCCATAAAACCCATTGTTGACATTGACACATTACAGTCAATAGCCTATCAATATGACAGGATGTACATGGGTCAAATATGCAAAGCAGCAATATTGCTTGCCTTCTTCAGTTTCCTTAGAATTTCAAACCTTGTCCCTCACACCATTGGTGGGTATGATCCACTAAAACATCTATCTCGAGCTGATCTCATATTTGCTCCCCCTGGCATTAATGTCATAGTGAAATGGTCTAAAACTCTTCAAAATAAAGACAAAATCAAAGTCATAAAAGTCCCTTCACTGGGTAAGTCCCCCTTGTGCCCAGTGTCAGCTGTCAAATGTGTGTTAGCAATCACTCCAGGCTCCAGTAATTCCCCACTCTTCCTAGTTAAATGCCATCACAGATGGGTCCCCCTCTCAGACACTAGACTGCGAAAATTTCTGTCTAAGGTCTTAAAATCCCTGCACCTTCAATCACATGGTTACACCTTTCACTCCCTCCATCGTTCAGGTGCCACCCTGGCGTTCAACCTCAATGTACCTATGCAGGATATTCAAACCCATGGCACCTGGACGTCGGAGGCAGTTTGGGAATATATCACCCAGGACCACAATGCTGCTGATACAGTGGCCTGCTCCTTCCATTCCCTGCTACATGTCTAAACTACAGACTACTGGGGTTTGGGGCATTTTATATTCTTAAGTGTAAATTATAAATATCAATAGTATAATCTCATCAATCTGTATATACACATATCTCTTACTAAAAAGTTTCATAGTGGGTGGCTAGGCCATCTGTTTTGTAACTGTAAACAGATTTTCTTTTTACAGTCTTAAAGCTAAGTTTAACTTAACATAAGTTTAAGGTGATCTTGTCACCTCCCTCTTTTTAACACTTTAACTTTAGGCCACCTTTGGGTAAGCGTAATTGAAACTCTATGGTGACCTTAGGGTCATCCTAAGGTTGTTTTATGTAGTATTGGTGTTAAGGTGGCCCTATCTCACTTAACATACTTAATCTAAGGCCACCTTTGGGTAAATGTAATTGAAGTCTTATAGTGACCTTAGGGTTGCCTTACAGTTTGTGATGTAGTATTGCTGCTAAGGTGGCCTTATTCCTGTTAGATTATTCTGTGTCTTATGAAATATCAGTATGTAAATATGATATAGTTTCACTAATATGTAGAATAAAACTAATTTTTCCCCACTTGTCTTGTTTATATATCATCATTTCAATGTCAGGACACTGACATCAAATTTTGTTCTGTTTGATATAATCTATGTACCTAAAATCTGAGTGGTCCAAAAACGATTTTCTTAAGATATTATAGAATATAAACATCTGCAGAATTAAAATAAGTACATTCATTAAAATGGTTGATATATACCTAATTAAATTTTTAAAAGACTATAGAAGTTTAAGTGTCCAGAACTTGACACCAAGCTGAAGATCTTTGAAAAAGTGAACTGGGATAATATTTTATCAACTTAAGAAATCTACGTTTTACATAAGTAGTGACAAATTTAACATCACCTTAAGTATTACAATGTTAAATGTTTTGCTTACTTTGTTGAGTATGGCAAACAAAGTGCCTAAGTGGATTAATATTCCACTTTGAGATGAGGTTAAATTGAGTGGTTTAGTCTCTTTCTATCTGGCTTCTTCATTTGCCTGGGGAAGCTAGTAGTTGCTTGCCGTTGGTCGGCAGTTTACAGTACAGAACCCTAGCGAACTGAATTTCGTGATATGACCTGTACAGTGTTGAAAGTGACGTAAAATCCCAAATAAATAAATAAATCTTCATTTGCCACCCGGTCAGCTGATTCCTCCTATTTAATTGGTATTCATGCAATTTTTGGCCAAAAATTCATTAAATTTTGTAACTTTTGCCAACCATCTAACTGCTGTGAAGAAATTTTATTTTATTTGAGCTATAGATATCTTACCATTTTTGGAGCTTTATTTATTTTATGTTTCACCTGCTGTTAATCCACATATCTCCATCGACACACTTGTCGAAATTTTTGCTGACTGTGAGTATCTTTCCTTTCTGTACCGTTTATGATTTTTTTCATTCCTAAGCCTGTTTAATGAATTGTCCTATTCTATCAATTCATTTGACCACAGTGACCAATTGGCCAGAGGATGTCTCATTTTGTAGACATATGGAACAACAATCATAATAAAATGGTGAAAAACTATTCTGAATCGAGGAGACATCAGAATTATTGTCATGCCAGCTTCAGTAACATCTGTCATTTATCCCTTAAAGTAATGCTCAAATGTATCCCCACTGAAAATAATGACTCATTGGTCCAGATAAAATACCTGTGGTTGTTTTGATACCAGTTACAGACTGGTAGGTTCAAAAACATTTCTTAAAGGTATCAAAAATCTTAAATTTTAACACATCTATCACATTTTATTCTTTTCGCTTGGGTCGTTCAGGCGACCCGGGGGTCAGTCCTCCTTGCTGGTCAGGATTCTTTGGTAGTATGGGTACTGTAGTGGGACAGGTTCCCAGGCCATGGGTTACAAGGTTAGGTAACCAGCCTAATGTTCTTACATTAGGTCTGTATTGCATCATTTCTGGGTTTCTTGGCTCCCTGCTTGGTTTACCCAGTAACTGACCAACAATTGAATTTCATTGGTCTACCTACCCAACCTTAACTTTTGCTCTGGGTTATGGGTCACTTTTAAATTTGACTTTGAAGAAGGAACATGACAATTTCCCACCCTCCCCCCTTTGCCTTGACCTTTACCATCCGGCAGGTCAAGGTGCAGGATAAGGTCGCTTGTATTGTGTACATAAAGTTTAAAAATCTTCAAATTTGAAGTATATATATCATAGCTTTTTATCTGTAACTTGTATGTAATTTCAACCGTGTGGGGTCCGTGCCTTGCAGCCACTGAGAGATCAGGGTTTCGTTAGTCTAAAAGTGAAATTATTGTGGTTAAATTTTCTCTTCTTTGCCCACCTGATTTACTTGTTGATACAGTAGAACCTCGCTTATCCGGCCTTCTATTATCCGAATCTCCGGATTAACCGAACCGAAATGATGTCTCCCTACATATAATGCACGGTCAAGCGTGAGCGATAATACAAGATTTTACACAGTCTCGTAAACGATGAATTGTAGTGCTTTGTAAAACATACCATTCACAGAGACGCCTAACTTCTTTCATCTTGATCACCATTGTTACAATAGGGGAGGGATTAATTCAATTACACAACCCCGCTACACAACTTCTTTGATAATGCGCAATCAATGAAAGTGTGTTCGATTGCGTTTCGCAAATTTATAATCTCCCGGAGTAGGTTCACAGACTGACGAGTTTTTTAATTGACAATATGCGGGACGATGTTAATCTAAAATTAAAATGCTAACAATGCAAGTACCAACCGAACACAACCAGCTCAAGTCCGCGTAATATTTTAAATAAAAATAATAATAATATCCGTGGATATGGAGCAAATAAACGACAATTGAAGGGTCACTTATATTATATAACACAAATATATTAAATTATTTTATTAACGAACACCAACGTCTATGTATATTGCATAAAAACAACAATTCTTCAATTATCGCCCACTCGGTAACCCACAGACCGTGAATTTCGGTTTCCTTCATCTATCCGAACCCCTCGATTATCCGGCCAGATTGTATGTCTCCCATGAGGTTCGGATAATTGAGGTTCTACTGTATTTTATGTTGCATCTCTAGGTCGCTTAGGGGTCATATCACCACTTGGTAGTGAATTATTAACTTGTATTAATATTGGTATGTCTGTTGATCCAGTTCACTGTAATGCATGTTAGTAACAGAAAGGTGCATCTTACATCATATGGGGATTGACAATGAACTCTAATGACTTAATTCATATCTGGCGTAATCTATTTGTTTTTAGCATTGCAGTTGTATTTACTTTTATTATTATGAAGATTGCATATTATTCTTTTGACTTGTACATAATTTTAGTAGTCACATTTATTTACAATTATTAGTTGTACATTAATGAACAGTGCCTGCAGTTGTTGTTTCTCTGACTAGGGGAGCAGGTGCAGTTTGAGTCTTTCAGCATAGTATTCTTTTGGAACCTGGACCTCGGATTCTGTCTGAACCTACTTCAGTTCTCTACTTTTTCTTTGACTGTTCATCTTGCTTTTCAACGACAACAGCTTACTTCTAAACATTACTTGGTACTTGGGTGACACTTAGGTGTAATTGGATCAGCTGGATATTCTTTGTATCAAGCTCCATCTGACCATCTGACCATGACTTATCAATCACGTCTGGTTTAAATCCCAAACACCATATAAACTATCCACAAATTGGTCCCCCTCATTTGTAATTTACTTCCGGTTTAATTTGACCTTGAGTCAATAATGGGGTTGCTCCACTGGGACTAACCATACAATCGACTCTACGGCCTTAGGGTCAGCTAAAAAAGTCTGGGGTCGGGGATAAAAATCCAGAAAGAAAAAATATTGAGGTGAAAAATATGAATCAACAACAAGATGGGGAACTATCAGGACAAACCATAAAGGTACAACAGACGAATTGTAGGTCATTGCAATAATCCATAGTGACAAACCAACAAGACTTGGGAATTCTTTGACTCACCACAACCAAACGTGCACCCAGTATATTGCCAGTCCAGTTTTGATGAATTTCTGGGGAAAAGTAGCATGTCGACCAATCAACAAATTGAAAACAAGTCAATGCTGAATATTTGGATCCCACATGACCAAAACTACAACATGGAATTTTTTGTTAATTGTTTTTCAGGTTTGAACTTTAATTTTATATAAGATATAAATCAATGTATTCATGATTTAGATTATGACCAAAAAAGCCACTTAAAATAGAATATTTCATTAACATCATTTTTAAATATACAGAGGGAGATGTGATATTGACAATATCTCATGTGGCAATGAAAGCCCTCTTGCTTGTTTCTGGCTTTTATATTCCCAATCCGGACCTCTGGGAAAGACATCTTCAATATTTCGTCACTGTGAGCAATTTTTCTTCACATTTATACTGAATAATTCCTAGCCTCTGGGAAAGACATAAATCTGCACGTAACAGTAACATATGCCATAGTTCTGGTCATGTGATGGGATCCAATAGTATGTTGACTGCCCTTGACCTTTTTAACTCGATTTTTGATGGGTCAACCCTTTTGCCTCAGAAATTGCTCTGTTGAAATAAGTTGAGAATATGATTATTGTTTGATTAAATAAAACATTTTTTTCAGGTTTCTTAACATTTACAACATACATGTTGACATTTATTAAGTTTAACTTCAAAATTATGCTTCCTTGCACTGTTTTTATACTTTCTCAACATAATTAATTGTCACAGTTTTACCTCATATGATACTGAAAATGGACGACAAACCAACAGTATAAGACTTAAACGATAAATGCAAGACAGTTCACATGATAAGACAATATTGGAAGTGATAAGGTCAAGACTGAAAGTGATAAGAACAAGACTGAAGTCTTCAGGACAACAGAGGAAGTGACTAGGATAAGCCGGTTTCCAGGTGGGCAAAGCTACATATGGGATCAAGAGCCAGGGAGGGTCGGTGAAATATCAAACATGTTTGGTATTTTCCCGACCCACCATGACAGACTGGGAAACTACAACTGACCCTAACCGATTCTGTAATCATTGCTCCCAGCCCTCCAAAAATCCTTAGTTGCTGACAAGACGGCTCAGTGGAGCACCCCTATAAGGGTTCTGGTCTTTATTTTAAACTTTAGTAATTTTCCAAATTTCAAAATGTTACATGGTTTATATCTGCTTTGGCACATTATTGTCCTTTTATGTAGCAGTCAAGGTCATATTTTACCGCAATGCCTTAACCTAGGTCTACACTGGGCAGTATGCCCTCTCATGTTGGAATTGAACCCAGGCCTTTGTAAATTTATGTGTAGTACTTATGCTGGAAATTAAAATCAGTATTTTGGTTGAAATAAAAACCGATACAAGCCAGTAATGAATGTATTTGTATCAAATTGTGCTTTATTAAAGGTTTTAGAATATTAAACATATAAAATCATTTTAAAGTTTTCTTGGTCTGATCAGGAATGTTTAAAAAAGGTCAATGGTTGAAATGCAAAATTTAAAACAGAATTATAGTCAATATTAGTGGGGTGTAAATTCTGTCACAGTGGAGCTCTGAACGGGCTGCTGACATGCCTCATAAGCTGGTGGGTTTGGTTGTCTGTATGGAGAGGCAGCTTGGTGCTGTTGCTGAAACAAAAATGAAATGCTCACAATAAATCAGCTACACATTTCCTTATTAATGTTCAATTCATACAGTTTACTGATTCATAAGGCTGGCAATTAGACTGAAATTAAGGCCAAGTATATTTTGAATAATTTTTACCATAAAATTATGTCAAGGCTGATATTTAGCCAATGTACAGTTAATACACGTCAAAGATGTTGTGGATACTGTAATCAATACATATTACCCTTTGTACTTTGCTCATTTGTTTATATTAAAGTAAAAAAAACCCATTGGTTTGAAGGAATTAATATGTTCAGTATTAATTAGGTTAGATTTTATATTTGGTTAACGCTTTTTTGTTTCTGTTCACCAGTATACATTTGTGATATTTTTTCCTTTATTCAAAATACTCTCTTTAAAAGCATATTAATTTTTTTCTGTTTTATCTCATGGGCCAATTTGACGAGGACCAATTTGGTATATTGCCAATTGGTGTACAATTCCTCTCGGTATGACTTTAGCATAAAAAAGCATTAAGTGAACTCGGTTCAAGTTATCCACTAAAAGGACTTACTGTGGATGAATCTGTTACAGTGTGGGTACCTTCTGCTGGATGTACCAAGGCCTGCTGGTTTTTCGTCTTTCCGAAACACCCAGTGCAGATAACAATCACAAAAATGATTGAGACCAGCAAGAACACGACACCAATGATAGCCAAAGCAATGCCAATATTCCTGAGTATGCTTCTGTAACAGGAAGGATAACACATACAGGAAAATATAAAATGGTATTGACATATTTTAATATGTAAATAGAGGTATGATGTAGTCCTAGAATAATTATGAACAGAAATTACTTACACTGAATAATAATAATAATAATAAGTCTTTTATTCGTACTATAAATGTACATTCGAATAACACAATACTTTAAATTATGAAAACATAATTATGAACAATAGAACACTAATATTTACAAGTGTACAATAGGGAAATGAATTATTCTTTACAGAGTTTTTCAATCAAATATGTTAGTTCATTTCTGGAGAGCATAGTAGACCTTTCGTCTCTCATTGTTATGCAGTCACTGCAGTCCCCAACTCCAACAAACAAAGACAGAGGATTAAAAGATTTTATTATACAATTCATCAATTCTGTATAACCAATACACAATCTAACTAATAATTATATATATATACACCTCTGAGATACACATAACACATATTGCACAAGATTTAATGTTTGATTTAAAATTTAACATAATGTAAAAGTTACTGACTAGAATATGCTTTAAAACTGTGAGATGACCTTGCAAAGGTCACACTTGACCCCTGGGGTCAAAGAAAGATCTTAACCTTGTGTATCCCAGTTCCGAGGTCATGCCCGTGACCTTGTGGCCACGTGCCCCATAATGACATGTTGACCTGAGAGGTCATACTACTGCTTAACTGAAAGCTTGGTTTACTGACCTTGAGAGGTCACCTACTAGTAATGGAAAATGTTAACCTCGTGCATGACCCCGTCCAAAGGTCATGCCCGTGACCTTGTGGTCATGTGACATATGATGAAATGTTGACCTTGAGAGGTCATATGACTGCTTAACTTTGAAAATTGATTTACTGACCTTGAGAGGTCACCTACTACTGTAACTTAACATTTGCTACCTATGCAAGTTATACTTGGCATTGCTATGACAATGCCTAAATGTAAGATTGAATGTAACAAAAAATTATTGAAATCCTAAAACATATATACAAATGCACCCCAATTTTTGATCAAATTGTCCAAGGAGACCCAATTGTATAGATAAAAAGAAGATAAGAGTATTTTAGATAAACCTGGAGGGCAGTGAGGAACAGCCTGGAGCCTAACAAGGAGCACAAACCCGTGAACACCATTGTTAACAAGCCTTGGCGCACGCTGCCGTGACCCACCCCCCCCTGCGCTGAAGGGGTGTTAAGTTAGAGAACCAGACCGCCCCCCAAAGCAATCTCCAGGTTAGAGGGGACTAGGGTGGGTGGGAACAAAAAGTCCATCTAGAGTCTTCAGATTCCAATTCAATAATGATGTGTTCCCCGAATTTTGGTGGGAAATGCCAGGAAACAAACCTCTTAGCCAATAGGTTTGAAAAACTCCCTGCTTTCGAAGATTGAGACCCTTGGTAACCCAAATTTTTGATTATGTAAGTAGACTGGTATCCCAAGATTTTAAAATAAGATTTTGTTGGAGGAGGACTGACTGGGCCAATGCCTTGACACTGCCCCCGAATAACACTACAGATTGTTTGATCAGTATTTCTACATTTATTGTTTTGACAGTCATAAATAAAAGATATAGTGTCTCTTTCAGGAATTTTGTATCTGAATGGGGTATAAATAGAAAGATGTAAAGCAAAAGTTATTAAATGTAGAAATATGTTAGCCAAATGGTAAACAGGGCCGGGATTCACAAAAGGTCTTAAGCAAAAAATTTTCATAACTTTAGGGGAAAAGTCTAAGTTAAGTTAAGACTTTTTTTTTGCTTAGACAAAATGGGATTCACAAAAGGTCTTAGACAAAAATTTGCTTAGATTTTGTCATAACTTTAAGACCACTGCAGGGCAGTCTTAAGTCATTTTAAAAATATTCCATTGCGTGTATTTACATTTTACCCTTTGTTATGCCAACAAAAAATATACTATGGGGATCTATACTTCCTCTAAAAGTAATTTCTGTGGATTGTAACAGAAATTTACATCATTTAGTTACCTATAAATTTCCACATTTTACCTTCTTGTGGTAAAAAATACTGTCATAAAAATGGCTGACTCACAATAAAACACAAAGACTACTATTTTTACATAATTTTACAAAAAAAGTAACAAATTTGTTTTATAATTTTAAAGAGCATGTTTGGTGTATTTATTGATGAAAAATGTTTTTGTTTTACTGAAATTTGTTAATTTAAATTCAAAGTAGTCAAGACTTTTTGCACAAATTTTGTCTCAGCTAAGATTTTGCTAAGCATTCTTTGTGAATCCCAATTTAAGAGAAATCTTAGCTAAGACAAAAGTCATAACTTTAAGATTTGTCTAAGCAAAAAAATGCCTAAACTTAAGACCTTTTCTGAATCCCGTCCCAGGTAATAACATACAGGAATACATGAACAAAATGCAGTTTTTATACAGGGAAATATGAATAAATGCAGTTTCACAAGAAGGTAGTTAAGACATACCTTCAGTATTGGCCATATGTGGCCATGTGCTGGTTTACATTGATGGGATGGTTGATTGAGCTAGGTTAGTTACCCCATTTGAGGTCCTACATTATATGCTATAGCCAAGAGATTGTTTTTCAAGTCCAATGTGTGGTGTAAGCAAGGTTTGATTATATTTCATAAGAACATTAAAAGAGAGAACAGTTCTTTATTATAGGAATAAAAGACATATTCGAGTGCTTTATGATGGTTTTAAACTATCAATCGGCTGTATTAAAGCACTCAGCCCTTCGGGTTTCATGGCTTTAATATTCAGCCGCTCGATAGTTTAAAACCATCATAAAGCCCGAAAATTTGTCTTTTATTCCTATTCTAAAATCGTTACACTGATATTTTCATCAAAATAAGCAGTAATACTTACGCAAAATTCAAAACAAATCCAACACCATGTTGGCTGTTCCATTAACTAAACATGCATAGTGATGGATGTGCAAACAGCCGTTTGGTTTAAATGTTGTTAGGACATCCTCACAGAATTCCATGATCTCATAAATATTTATCAACAGTCGATCTCTAAATGAAATATTGATAAAATCCCTACTGTATTATTTGACTTAATATTTGCTGCATTTTATTTAAGTTTTATTTTACTGCGAGTTGTTTGTTTACATTTGTACAAGAAGGGACGATGTACGAGATTTCAACAGCGTGCTTTATTTACCGTTCTATATTCACGATTCAAGCATTGTGCAAAAGACGTGTCTAAGGTCACTGCACAGTGTACCATTTTAGAATGGGGTACAAACAAGAGGGTGAATCCATATATAAAGATCTGAAAGAAACATGAATGTGAAAAAGTAACTTGTAAAGGGAATTGTAAATATAGGAGCATAGGGCAATGAAGTTTGAAAAACATATGTAAACTGGTGATTGTATATTTTGGAATACTCAAATTCTCTGTGTTCATAAACAAACAAGTGTCCATTGAGACCACATCTTGTTTCTGTGGTCCGATATAATATTGGAGCAGGGTTCATGAAAGGTCTTAAAATCTAAGTTTTGTCTTAAGACTAACATAAAAATCTTAAATGTTGAAATTTTTGTCAAAACGTTAAGACAAATGTTATGCTTAGACAAATGGGATTCACAAAAGGTCTAAGACAAAATTTTGTCTTAGATTTTATCCAGTCATACCAGTTATATTTTCCCCACTTCAAACACTTTATATAGCTAAAATTTAGTTTAAAATCGTTTTAAAATCTCTATCAAGTATTTTACTTTACATTTTAACATGGTTTGAAGGTTTTCAACTGAAAAACTTTTTTCTTATCCCTTTCTGATCCTTTAATTACCAGAAAGTGAACAGGTTTTACAGGATACATCAACACATATTCAGAGAAATACATATATCCACAAGTTTTTTGTACATAACAAATACTTAACACAAGTCCATATATCCAATAAAAATATCCACAATGAATATATTAATTAATGTACACTACATATCCAACTGTCAAAGTTTTTAAAATTACTTCATCAAGTTTATTTTATCCATTTGGTCCCACTGTTTATATTACTTTCTAATTCAAAATATATAATAATATTCCATTCCATAACTGGCATTAAGCATATAAATACTTGAAAATGTTTCTTTTTCCCCCACAAGTATGCCTTCGTTATTAACTTTAACACAACAAAGCATTGCTATGATATGATATGCTCAGTACACCTTTCATTTATTGCTTTATCAAAGTGGCACATGTAGGGACAAACCAACAGCCAACTTGTGTTTACATTCCCTGGCATAAATCAATCGCATTAACCAAACACAATGGAGGAGACCATGGTAGTGCTTTTGTGGAGTGCAAAATACACATTGAAGATATTAAAAGGATGGAAAGTAGTTGTCAAAACAATATATTTTATGCAGAAACTTCCATAAAAAATGATAGTTTTAGTATGTTCCAGTTTATATGTATAACAACTCTTTTATTGTGAATTTATAATGAGAATGTTATTTTTATTTTTAAAATTATTAAATAATGAAATTAAAACTTTTGGCTTCACTGAAGTCTTTTTACAAAGTTTTTCCCAAATCCCCTTTTATTGTTCACCATTTTCTCGGATAAAAATACACCAATTGGTTAAAGTCTAAAGATAATCTAGATGGGCAAAAGTCTAGAGATAAGCTACCTGAAATGTGGAAAGATCTGCTGACTATGCAACCAAAAGCCGGTGTTGGCCCAATGTTGGCAGACTGCCAACCATGTGGCCAACAACTAATGTCAGTCCGACAACCAAATTCTATCCGGGTTCTTTTTTCATTCTTAACTAATCACATTTACAATGGGAGCATGTGTGCTGGTACATTAAACTTAAAATTTGCTTAGTCTTTTACCATAACTTACAAGGAATAGCAATATTAATAGAGTTATTTGAAGGATATAGTAAAGATCCTCGGTGACATAACATAACATAACATATTTATATAGCGCAATTCTACTTAAGAGAAAAACAATCATTGCACTTTTTCCCCACAATATGCCGTTTTAAAATAATGAGTTTTTAGTTTCTTTTTGAAGATGTCCAATGGAAGTTCAATGTTCCTGATATCATCTGGCAGTTCATTCCAATACTTTGGTGCTACAACACTGAAGGCACGGTCACCCATAGAGACAAGTTTTGATCTTTTTTCTTGTAGCATGTATGATTTTCTTGCCAATCTTGTGGTGCGTTGATGTTGCTGGTAGTTAAGCATTGATGTCAAATATGATGGTGCCAGTCGATTCAAACTCTTATATACTAGTAGATTTATTTTAAATTTGATCCGAAACCTAACAGGCAACCAGTGGAGCTGATGCAGGTGAACTGATATAGAATCATGTTTCTTGACATTCAAAACTATCCTGGCAGCCCAATTTTGTACTTTCTGCAACTTATGGATAAGATATTGTGGGAGTTCAGCTAGGAGAGAGTTGCAATAGTCCAATCTGGAAGATATGAGTGACTGTACTATTGTGTGTGCAGCAGACTTAGTCAGGTAAGGTCTTATTTGAATGATAGACCTAAGGTGACCATAACAGGATCTGCATATGGCATTTACTTGTTGCCTGAGTGATAGGTCTTGGTCAATGATTACACCAAGATTTCTGACACTTGTGCTTGGCTTTATGTCAATACCAACCACATTTAATGAATCAATAATGACTTTGGAGCGCTGTCTGCCAGTGCCAGCAATTAAGAACTCTGTCTTTTCTTCATTTAGCTTGAGCCGGTTATTAGACATCCAGTTGCTTATTTCAGATGTACACAATTGGAGTTGTTCTGCAGTTTGTTTTTGGTTTTCAAAATTACTTGGGTCGATTGATTTGTAAAGCTGTGTGTCATCAGCATACATGTGGAAAAGTATGTGAAACATTCTGATGATGACACCAAGAGGTAATGTATATTTGCAGTAGAGATCAGGCCCAAGACCTGATCCCTGAGGCACACAGCATTCTAGAACCTTTTTGTGAGATTCACAGTCATCAACAACTACTGATTGAGTTCTTCCTGTTAAATACGTTCTAAACCAGTCTAAAGCTTTGTCTTCAATTCGGAACATTTTCTCAAGTCGGTGCAGCAAAATACAGTGATCAACAGTGTCAAATGCAGCTGATAAATCTAGAAAACCCATAAGTATTACTTTTTGATTATCTGCTTCCAGTAGAAGGTCGTTCATGATTTTGATCAGAGCAGTCTCAGTGCTGTGGTGGCATCTGTATGCTGACTGTAGATTTTCAGAGAGATTATGACTGTTTTTGTGGTCAAGTAATTGGATTGAGACTGCTTTTTCAATCATCTTGGACAGAAAAGGCAAGTTAGATACTGGCCTAAAATTTTTGAAAGTAGGATCCGCATCTGTCTTTTTTGGCAGAGGGGTAACAACTGCGTGTTTGAACCCCTCTGGCATTTCACCTTGTATGAGTGACATGTTTATTACTTTGCTAATACTGGGTAACAGTATTTCAATACAGTCCTTCAGCAATGGTGTTGGGATTGGATCAAGTCTACATGATTTTGGTGCTGCTGATAAGATTAATTTTCTAATATCTTCATTGCTAAGAGGCTGGAAAGAAGTCAGTGGTGTTACATCAACAGTTTTGTCATACTCATTGAATTTACTGGTTGATGGAAATTTAGCTCTGATTTTCATGATCTTTTCTTCAAAATAATCACTGAATTCATTTGCCAACTGAGTCTTTGATGAGTGTTCAGGATAGATAGTTGGATCATTGTCCTGGTTCAGCTTTTTAATAATTTGAAACAGTTGTTTCTGATTTGATTTATTTTTTTCGATAATTTCACTATAGTATGCCACTTTTGAACTGTGAAGCACCTTTGAATATGTTTTCCTCAATTCCACCGTTACTCTATAACTTTCATCCATGTGGTCTTTTCTCCATTTCCTTTCTGCTTGTCGGAATTTTTGCTTAGCTGTACGAATGTTTTCATTGTACCATGGATTAATGTTCCTATTGCCAGTCTTTTTCACTCTTAATGGAGCATGCTTATCTAGAAGCTGAGATAGGCAGCTGTTGTATTGATTCACTAACTCATTGAGCTCAGTTTTTGGTTTTGTGACAATATCTGAGTTTAGAAGGTCCTGCCTGAATCTGGTTACATCAATCTTATTCAAAGGTCTGTAAGATTTTGGTGACTCTTTTTGCTTGTGATTTGAAGAGTTGAGTTGGAATACAACTGATGCATGGTCAGACAGGTAAGTTGAGATCTTAGGTGTATCATATATCAAAGACTCAGAATTTCTTGTTATTATCAAATCAAGCATATGATTTGCATGTTTGGATGTGGCATCAGTGACATGCTGCTTCAAGCCAAATTCATCAAGAAGGTCTATCATGTTTTTAACAGAATAACTATCAATGTTTTCCATGTGAAAGTTAAAATCACCCATAATCAAAAGTTTTTCTTTCTGTAGTACCATTTTACTGAGTAATTCTGAGAATTCTTGAAAGAACTGGCTTGTAGTGATATTTTCTGTATTTGGTGGCCGGTATACAACACAAACTCTTAACTTGGTGTTGCTATTTGTTAAAACACAAGAGATGTACTCAAAAGAGGTAAATGTAGGTTAGCAAAAAAAAAAGATTAGCATCTAATTACAAAACCTCTGTGCAGGTTTGACTTAAACAAGTGACAAAAGTTTAGGGCCTGTCTAAGCATTACCCTGTTTGTTGACCAACAATTAACCCCTAACTTGACTTTAGGAGATATGTCTTTCAGCTGGAAAACTGAAATTTTTTGAATACTTACTCTGGTGATCCTGTTCCTGCCAAGACTGCTCCAGTAATTAATACTGGGATGCCAATGACGAAGAAAGAAACCCCAAAGTATAGAAGCACCTTAGCAGCTTGTTCCTGTATATGGCCACTACGTTGAGCCATAGTGGCGAATGCTGAATAACAATACAAATATGATGAAATTTCAATGTACAAAAATCAGTACAACCAGAATTGTATGTAACACCAGTAGATACACCAGTATAACTCTTCTCAAGGAATTGCATTGGATTCCTATTGAATATTGTTCCATATTTATAACACCCACACTTATTTAAATGTTTTTCTGCATACTGCTTTTCCTATATATTTTGCTCCACATCTGTTTTCTTATACCAGTTCTTGTTTCCTTGTCGTACCAAAGCTTTGCCCATCTCCTCAAAGTATGTTAAACTGTTGGTTATAGCTTTTGCTTTTTTGATGCCCACGCTATTTGGAATGCTCTTCCATGTGAGATTCGTGTGTCCCCCCTCTCTATCCTCTTTTTGAAAGAAGCTGAAAACTTCTCTCTGCACCAAGGTATACCCATGTAAGTCTTAATTATTCCCCCAGGGTTCTCCTGAACCTTTTTCTGTCCCTGTATAATGAAATTTTTTTACTATTCACTTCCTTATGCTGATTCTAAGTGCTCTAAAAGTCCAGTTATAGTTATAACGGAAATACAACAAAATCATTCTGGATTTTTTTATCCAGATCCATTCCAGTAAATGGTAAACTCCATTCAGAAATACTGGCATTTGATTATGCCAAGGGGTCTGATATCAGTGTTGCATTTAAATAAACAATTTATCTTCACTCGTAAGAGTCCCTTTTATCAAATAACATTAAAATATTAGATAAAGACATGATATAAAAACATCATACAAGTGCAACTTTAAAAACATCATTAAAATATCAGATAAAGACATACTATCAAATCATAAAACTTCAATATTAAAACCATCAGTTTTTAAAATTTTAAAATCCTACCTGAGTGTCAGTGATTGAGTCCCAAGTTTTAATAGTGTAATATAATTTTCAACTTTGGCTTAGGTGGTATGAGATTTTCTGTCCATATCAAACCTATCTGGATAGGTTGAAACTAAGTGTTTCCCAAGCCTTTGTCAGGCTCAAACTCTAATAATGAATACCACGTATAGAGTCATATTGGTGGTATAAATGGTTGCATAGCAAATTATTTCTAATTCTAATAGCACTTTTATAGCGCTTAATCTCTGTCTATTGACAAGGGGGCCACGGTGGCAGAGTGGTAACACTCTAGCCTCCCACCTCTGAGGCCGGGGATCGATTCACGGTACAGCCTCAAGTGGGAAAGCTGGTAGTTGCTTGCCGTTGGTTGGCAGTTTACAGTATACAACCCTAACTATATGTACTGGTTTCATCTGCCCTTCCAACTACCTGTCGTGATATGATCTGTACAGTGTTGAAAGCGACGTAAAACCCCAAATAAATAAACAAATTGTTTATTGACAGGCTCTAAGAAGTATAATACCAGAGAGCACAGATTGTAATGGTGAAATCAGACACATTGTAGGGGTCAACACCACGGAGAAGACTGAAACAAGACCAGAAAAAAAAAAACTATGTTGGGTAAGCTTTAGCAAAGAGATAAGTTTTGACCTTCTTCCTGAACAAAGGGAGACAATCAGTGGAATTAATTGACAAGCCGTGGAAGAGCGGAGCACAAATCCTAACCCAGTGATGCTGGCCCTGATAAAATTCTCATAAGAATTTTGGCCTTCCAATGCAGATCCCATATATTTTTTGGGAGGATCACACCATTGAGACACCCATATTTGGACAAAATTATAAGCCTTATATAAATATGGTCTTATGAGTTATGTGTACAGATAAACAAAGAGACAGGTAATGGATGCAAGTAGTAATATGCTTACACACATTTCTACTGTAATTAGAAAAGCAAGTAAAATGAGTCAACATTTTGGTTGAACTTCACAAAAAATCTGTTGTTTCATAATAAGGGTTGCCATATAATGTTATAACTTACATCTTTGAAATAGATTTACCCGACTTCTACATGGAATTAAATGCTATAATGACACAACTCTAATTGTAATTACAACACATTTGTGGTGCTATGGTGGTACAGTGGTAACACACTCACCTCCCACCTCTGAGTTCCACGGTTCAAACCCGGACTCTATGTGGGAAAAATGGTAGTTGCTTCCTGATGGTTGGCAGTTTATTGTACAGAGCCTTGGCCAATTGCATGTCTTGTAATAAGGTCAGATATGTCCTTTTTTGAACAATTAAAAAATGGTCACCTTTTCTGTTAAAGCTGGTATTAAGATCAAATATTTTACGGTGTGGATATATGGATAAAATAAATTGAAAAAAGGTCGTGGTATGAGTTTTCACAAGGCTACTGTTTAAGGAAACAAAATTCGTGTATTTCTGTATATTTATTACAAAAATAGCTTCAGTTGATAAATATTTACAACTGTATTCATTAAGTACAAATCCATGTCAGATTTACGCAGTCACAAAATCTTCCTTATTAGGGAAAATCAATTTGCTTTCGACCAACAAAGGAACATATTTATACACATAGACTCATCCAGGCAAACTAATTATGAGCAAACCTGTGGCATAAACGTTAATGGTCGATCATACACTGGGTACTATTCATATTAAATTGATTATTATATGAGTGCTATGTACATAAAACTAAATTGTTAACTAACCAAAATGAATTCACAACTTCGTTTTAAATTGTCTAAACATATACAAAACATTTTAAAAATTCTAATTCTAATAGTATTTTTATAGCACCTAATCTCGATCTACGGATAGACTCTAGGTGCACCGAACAGAAACAGGAGACTATAATCATAATCCTGGGACATAGCAAGGGTCTGCACCATGGAGAGAAACCAGGGAAAGGAAACGTTAGGGTGGGTATGCTTGTGCGAAGAGACAGGTTTTGAGCTTCCTTCTGAAAGTGGAGAGAAGTGGAGAGAAGTGGCCAAACGCACATCATCAGGCAACGGTTTAAAAAAAACCGGTTTAAACCCTATTTTGGGGGGTTATTAAACGTTTCCGAGTAACGTTTTACACTGTAATGTTTAAAAAATGTTTTGTAAATATTTTCTTTACAAATCTTTTACTAAAACATTTATTAAACTTTCTAAAATAACGCCAAAGAACTGAGTTAGAGAGAAACGTTCTTTAAAACATCTTTAGAATAGCTGAAGAAATGAAGGTTTTGCTGGAAATGTTTTTTTTTTCAAAAATTCATCATAAAATGCACATAGCACATTCGAATAACATTTGTTGACAATGTTTTGTTAATGTTTGCTCTGAAAATGTTTTACAAACATTAAATAACACCTGGTTTTCATAACCATCGTTTTGAAATGCTTTAAAAATATTTTCTTTTATCAAAAGTTTTGAAAAAATCATATCACAAATAGTTGTGTACGCGTCCGTGTGAATGACTTCTCCTCCAAAACTACAAGGTCCAGAGACATGCTGTTAATTTTAAAAGATACCATAACTATCAAGGATGAAAAATTGTTCAAGGCATGCAGATCTGTTCGTTCGTCTGTTCCCCAGAGCAATTACAAGTGAGGTAACCCCCCCACCCAAAGTGTGAAAATTTCAATACTTTATCTCAATTTTCTCATTGACTATTGCAAGGATTTCTCTCATATCTTGCATATATTACCAGACCACTGGTAGATTCCCTTATATGAGTCTCAGGCCGGGATCTTTGTCAGTTATTTTTTATGAATTTTTAAATAATTTTGTTAATGCATTAAAAATCATAAAATCATGGACTAAATCACTTATAACTTGAAAAGTATTGCATTTAGAGCATTTTGTTAAAATATGTTATTCATCTACTTTTTTCATAGCTACAACATGGTGAGTAATTTGGGTGTCTATCCCGATAGCTAAGTGAGTAATAGCTACTTTCTGACTTTTCAGTCTATCTAATCTAATCTAATCTAATGTGGGCTTTTATAGTGCTTAATCTCCATCACTGATGGACTCTAAGGCGCAACTGAAGAAAGAGCAAGGCGATAAGGATTAATCAAAGGACATAGCCAGGTCGTACCAAGGAGACACAGGGTGACAGGAGAGGCTATGGGGGATATGCTTTGGCAAACAGGTAGGTTTTGAGCTTGTTTCTGAAGGAGGCAACTGATGTTGCGCTGCGCACATCATGAGGGAGTTCATTCCAGATCTTAGGAGCATCAAAGGCAAAGCTGTGATCAAAATGTTTGATTGACTTGAAGACTGATGGGCGGAAAGGAGGAACAGTAAGGTATTGATGATCTGGATGACTACGCCTGGTACTATAGGAACTACTACTGAGTGACAAGAATGGTTGAAAATAGGAAGGAGAACCACTATGTAAATATTTGTAAACTAGAGTAGCAATTTTAAACATACATCTATACTTAACGGGGAGCCAGTGGAGTTGCTTCAGAATGGGTGTAACATGAGCATACCTTCTATGATTTGTAACAATCCGAGCAAGGGTATTCTGAATACTTTGCAATTTGTGCTGATTGAAACAAGACAAACCCCTGAACAGAGAATTTGCAGTAGTCAAGACGGCTACTAACCAAGGCATTTGCATTTGCTTCTGGAGTAAGATATTGTCTTATTCTACGAAGGTCACGCATCTGAAGAAAGAACGCTTTGCAAGTCCTCTTGACATGTTCAGAAAAGGAAAAATCTGCATCGAACCATACACCAAGATTTCTAACAGAATCAACCGGATGACAAAGACTACCAAGAATACTGACAGGAAAATGGGAGGAAATCTTCTGACGCTGAGCCTTAGAGCCAAAAACAATAAATTCATTTTTTTCTGGATTAAGCTTGAGTTTGGTAAGAGACATCCATCGCTGAACATCATGAAGGCAGGCATTTAGCTTGGCAAAAGCAGCAGAGGCATTCTTATGGGAGAGATGGATGTATAGCTGTGTGTCATCCGCATAAAAGTGGAATTTAATGTGCAGATGAAGACGGATGATTTTGCTCAGAGGTGTTGTATAAAGTGAAAACAGCAGTGGACCCAGAACCGAGCCTTGGGGGACGCCATAGATAAGCTTGCTCAGTTCAGATAGTGTGGAGCCAATCTTGATGGTCTGGCTTCGATCACTCAAATAGGAAGCAAACCACTTTAGAGCTATTCCACCAAGGCTGAACCATGATTTAAGGTAACCAAGGAGAATGTTATGATCTATGGTGTCGAACGCGGCTGACAAATCAAGAAGAACTAGAGCCGTAAGTTCGCCGCGTGCCAGAGAGAGGTGAACCTCATTTTTTATTGACAATAACGCTGTTTCAGTGGAGTGCCCCGACTTATAAGCTGACTGATGTGGATTGTCCAGTTTGTTGTTATTGATGTATAACGTGAGTTGCTTAGCAACAACTCGCTCAACCAATTTTGACAGGAAACAGAGACCAGACACTGGACGATAGTTCTTAAGATCATTTCATGGCAGAGAAGCCTTTTTAATGAGGTGACAACCACTCTTTTGAAAGCACATGGGAAAGAGCCATCAATGAGAGAGTAATTTACCAACTTGGTAATAGATGGAAGGAGTAATTCAAGACAATCCTTAAGGGGGAATGTTGGTATGGGGTCCAAGGGGCAAGATTTAGTTGGAGACTCATTGATACACTTTCTGACCTCGTCTTCAGTTACAGGCTTGAAGGTATTGAAAGCAGGGGGCACTGATTCAGGTGCATCATTAAACGAACCAGAAGTAGGGAAAGTGTCCCTGATTTTGCTGATTTTATTGGTGAAGAAAGATGCAAACGTGTCCGCAAGGCTTTTTTCTGAGGAATGAGCCGGTAGAACAGTTTCAGAGGTGCGATGCAATACTTTCCTCAATGACTGCCAGAGCTTCTTGGGGTCATTGCTATTCGCAGTGATAAGATTGGTATAGTAGGAACCCTTGTCCTTATTGGCCAGTCGATTACACCAGGCAATTTGCTTGCGGAGCCTTGATCTATTCAACTGTGACTTATGTTTCCTCCACATTTGTTCAAATTGCCGCCTTAGAGAACGGGCCGTTCGATATGAGTCAGACAGCCACTGACTGCTGTTTAGTCATGCGTGAGATGATTGGAGCATGGCTGTCGAGTACCTGGGTTACACCAACCATATACTGTTCATACAGTCCTGTTGCAGTACTTACAGGGGAGAGTGCAAACGGTATGTTACTCAGGTCATTGCGGAACTGGTCAATATCAATTCTATGAGACCTACAGTAAGAAACCATTTTTTCGATGCAGGTTGGCGGGTGGGAGAAGTCGAGTTGGCATCGTATAGCAGCATGATCTGAGATAAAGTCTCCAACGTGAACATTACGAACAAAATCAGAGTCACCAGGAGATATCAAAACGTCCAGAGTGTGACCTAGTATATTAGTCGGGCCACTGACACATTGACTCAAACTGCAGCACTGAAGGATGTCATTAAGCCTAGACCTATCACCACACTCAACATCCAAATGAACATTTATGTTGCCACAAATGATGAAATTTGAACCAATTAAAGACAGAAAGCCAGAAAGCGCCAGGAAATCTTTCAGAAATTGAGTAGAACAAGAACCAGGGGATGATACAAACAAGCAGCAACAAAGCTATTGTGGTCAGACTTGAACAAAACTATAAGGATTTCAAATGATCTGAAAACTGGTGAGGAAACAATACTAGGAGAGAATGATTTTCTACACAGAAAGCCAACACCACCGCCCAGTCCAGTACACCTAGGTTTTTGTATTAAATTATAATTTGATGGTGTGGGGGAGTTTAAAAGACTATCAGTGTCAGTTGGTCTAATATGAGTCTCAACTAGGCCCAAGATATCCAAGTCACTGCGTTTTATAAGGTCATGCAGGAGAGGGCCTTTGTTGCGAATGGATCTACAGTTGGCAAATCCAAAATTGTTTGGGCCAAGGTTTACAGCAACATCACCACACAACAAGAGGAGTAGGAGTAGGTTTTATAGTTTCAATTGTGGAGGAACCTGTCTTGAATTTCCAAGGTAACAATATTTACGGAACACAACAGGAACCGAAAAATAGAAGGAATGCTTCTGTCAACTCTTTCACAATTCTGGCACTTGTCGGCATTTAGCCTGTTCAAGGAAAAACCAACAAATAAGAAACATATCAATGGAGTTGCTTTTACAACTAACATGACCAAGAGTACAACACTACACTGTAATAAACTATGACAAGAATCAGAAATGGTAAGAGATCACAAAAAAGCCTAAGGGTTAGTAAACCATAAAAGCAGAGAAACCCATGAATTACAATAAGTCAAAGCAAGAGTTAGACATCAACATCAAAAACCATTTAAAACCATAAAATAAGCACTGGAACATGAGAAACCATGGAGTAATCACTGGAAAATGTCAGGTGATAACTGGGAATGTGAATAGCATCAATAGGGGGTTGATTAAATGGTACCGCGATAACGGGGAATGTGGGCGATAATGGGGTATTACACTATTTGTGGAGAATTGAAGTAGATTTAAGCATTAAATTGACTAAATTAAAGGTAAAGGTGATTTATATGAGATAAAAACAACAAAAAGGAAGTTAACAGACCAGTAAGTTGCATGAATGGAACTAAAAACTCTCGAATCGTTGAAAAGCAATACCCCACCACGGCCTCACGCCACAACCGCCTATGTACCTTCCATAATGAGTAAAATTATTTGTAACTTGAAAACTTTTGCATTTAGAGAATTTTGTATGAATATGCTATTCAGTTACTTTTGAGTCAGCTATAACATAGTAAGATTGCATACATGTAGCATTTGATGCTCTAACTTCGTGGAATGGGCGGTCTGAGGAGACCCAAACAGCAGTTTTTTCAGGTGCAATTCTATTTACCTGTTCAGTAAAGCCCACCATCCATAGCTTTTTCCCATTTCCCTGGCATCTCTCTAGACATAGCCTGTTATGTCTCTGGATTTTAATTTCTATTAAATCTATCTGTTAAATGATAAACACTACGCCCTATATAAATACTCATTAATTTACTTTGCATTATCTAAACCAGGCCCTTAGTGGCTTAGTGGTTAACAAGTTAGTACACATGCTACATTGTTTTAGACTGGACCGAAGGAGACATGTTGTACCCTATCTAGAGAACCTCCACTAGCTCTCCATTTCAGATCTTATCATTTTTAAAAAATTAACCTTATTTTTAAAGTCTGAAACTTTTTCTAAACTCCCTATATGTCATCTTTGACCAAGTCTTGTAGTCTGACTCATAGACAGAGACTATAGACAGAGGCTTCCTTAGTCAGTCCCAGAAAGGCATTAGACAGGCGTGGTTTTGCCATGCCCACACTATTGGAATGGAACAGTCTTTCACTTGATGTCAGAACCCAACAGACCATTTCCAGTTTTAGAAGCCAACTAAAGACTTGTCTGAGGTGACTTTTCTTTGTTTTTAGATTTTGGGATTCCAATGCATCAGAGGATTCTCATCAATTTTGCACTGCACAAATGGTTCTATTGGTATATTCACACACTGCCAACTTTGTGATGGTTCATCTCCCGCAAGTGGACATGTTACAATATGACCCCTCATCAATTGTGATTAGCCACTAATTTATAACTGCAAAAAATGACAGCTACATATCAAGATGAACTGTTTGACAAGATGAGGATCCTTTTATTTTTATTGAGTTGAGTATGTTACTTTTCATCATTATTTTCAGATATTTCCAGTTCCAGAAAGCAGAACCTAGCACCTGCCCAGCCAGCACCACCACCACAGCCCCACCCCCCACTGCAAAGAAGGCCCTGGATACCTCAAAGAGAGGAGAGAGGATGCTACAGAACACTCTTGGATGAGCTAATCGGGGGCAGTGTCCAGGCATTGGCCCAGTCAGTCCTACTCCAACCTTAAAGGCTGGGTTGGGTACCAGACCAGGGGTTGCTATGTTGGGGTCATCAGGGGTCTCAGCCCTTAAGGCAGGGAGGTTTTTAAATTCATTGGCTGAGGCAGCATCACCTGGCATTTCCCTCCAAAAAATTCTGGGAATGATCATTATGTGACAAGAATCTGAACAGTCAACAGGGACTTTTTCAGAAGGAAAGACAGATGAAAAAATAAGATGTGGTGGGATATTTGAAATAACCTGGAGGTCAGGAGAAGGCAGCCTGAAGCCTAACAAGAGCTCGAACCCGTGAATGCCATTGTTCACCAGCCTTGGCGCACGCTGCAGAGCCCCACCCCCCCCTGCGCAATGGGGGTGTGAAGTTAGCGAGACACACCACCTTCCAGTGAACACTCCAGGTTAGGGAAAGGGTGGGTGGGATCAAAAAGTCCCTGTTGACTGTTCAGATTCTTGTCACATAATGATCATTCCCAGAATTTTTTGGAGGGAAATGCCAGGTGATGCTGCCTCAGCCAATGAATTTAAAAACCTCCCTGCCTTAAGGGCTGAGACCCCTGATGACCCCAACATAGCAACCCCTGGTCTGGTACCCAACCCAGCCTTTAAGGTTGGAGTAGGACTGACTGGGCCAATGCCTGGACACTGCCCCCGACAGTCCCCAACTCCAACAAGCAACACCAGAGGATTAAAAATTTTATTATATATATGTATATAAATTTTTCGTACACAAGTGATATACAATCTGACAACTAATATGTATATGTACATTTCCATTATTAAAATACACAGGATAAAATAGATGATACTATAATGATGGCTTAATTAAAGTTACATGTAAAATGGACTAGATTTTAACACTGTTCTAAACTTTGACTTTTCCAAGGTCAGATTTCTACATAGTTCAAAGCTTTGACCTTTCCCAGGTCAACCCTGTCTACCCCCAAAGGTCACCACCCCTTGCCCTATGTCTGTGCTGTGACCCCTTGAGGCCCAAGCGTGACCTCTGAGGTCATATTAAGGTCGATTGGCAGTGACCCTGAGAATAGGTCATGCTCTGACCTTGAAGCCAAACTTGGAGGTCAATTTGGTGCTATATAAGGGATTGAAATTAAAATTGGTGATTACAATCAGTGATAGGGAGAAACTGGTTCTTGTGGTGCGTTCTATGTATAACCCCACATATTGACATTACAAAAACTATCCAAACCCCAAAAGCAGGTAGGGGTAGTGACATTATACTCCACCATGCAGTAACTTTCTGAATTTTTGAGACACTTGCTGTCCAGCAGTTTGGCTGGGCTGAATATACCTCCAGACGCTGTCAGACGCCCAGGTGCCATGTTCCTTAATTTCCTTAACAGGGATGTCAGCCTCATAAGCCAGAGAGGCACCTGAGCGTCTGAAGGCATGGAAGGTATAGAAGTTACCTGGTAAACCCATGAGTTTGTTGATTTGCGACAATGTCTTTCTGACCCTAGAGTCAGTCAATACCTGCCAACCGGAAGCCGAGCGAATTTGAAACAGGGGTTCATTACATCCAGGAGCATACAGAGCATATATGCCCTTGAGGGCCTGGTAAGGACACAGGGGTGAAGGGGCTAGTTTAGGCAATGCTACCAGTTTATACTGGTCCCGATTTTGGAAGGTCTTTGACCATTTGAGCAATAGCTTTACTTCGTTCTCTAGAAAGAATACATCCCCCCCTGTGAAATGGCGAGAGCAGTCGAATTCTGCCACTGCATGAGGTGCAATGTTTGAAAGGCGAAAGAAACCAAAGAACGCAGTCAATATGACCGCTTTAAATACTACAGCCTCTCTGAACTGCTGACAAAATGATATCATGGATTTTAACGTTTTGACATTTATAATATTTCTCTTGGGCAGGACCAGTGGCCTGTGTAGCTTTAAAGATTTTGTGAACACTGACTCCTTCCCTCTTCCTGCTCCTTCAGATGTACGCAAATTTGACCTTTTTAAATTAGTTTCTGAGGATGAAGTACGAAAAGTAATTACCAAGTCACCAACTAAATCTTGCCTGCTTGATCCATGGCCTACTTTCCTAGTGAAAGAATGTTTGGATATTCTCCTCCCCTCAATTACTAAACTTGTCAACTGTTCTCTAACTGAAGGTGCTGTCCCGGGTGGTTTCAAAAAGGCTATTGTCTCTCCTCTGATTAAAAAGTCTTCACTACCCCGGAAGACTTCTTCAATATATAGTGTGAAAGTCAAAATAATTTAAAGACGAAAAGATATGCAAGTTCAATTATAAATTCCGAAGTAATATGCATCCCTGCATACAAAACTCTGTACATAAGGTGTAATAACAGTTAACAAATGTGTTTTTGCAATGATGAAGATACAGCTCAGTATATGTTGTTTCTTTGTCAACATAAATTTAGGTTTTGAAAATATATTTTCCTTAAGGGCCTGAGGGTTGAAAAATGAAAGTATTCATTCTGTGGGTAGTAGTTACTGTAGTTGGATCTGTCAATTAAGGTTGAAACAATTAGCAAAACTATCTAGCCGGGTAGTCATTTGAAGTAACCATCGACTGACCAATTAACTGTTTCTGAGGTTTAGCATTCCAATTCCAATTAGCGCTTAATCTCTGCCAAAGTGACAGACTCTAAGGCGCAACATCATAAACATAGTCACAAAAATCATCGTCTTTATCCATAGCAAAGGTCGACATCACGGAGAACACCATATGAGGTGGAAAATACTAAGGAAGACAAGCTTGGCAGAATAAGTATGCCTTAAAGTTTTTTCTGAAGGAAGCAATAGAAGTGGCAGATTGTACATCATCAGGGAGTTTATTCCATATTTTAGGAACATCATATGCAAAGCCTAGACCAAACTGCTTTGTGGATATGTAAATAGATGGTTGGTATTGAGGAACATGTAGAATTATACCATTAGATTGACTCAACCAAGTATTATATGCACATTGTCTAACTTTGAGAAATGGTTTGAGAAAATACCAAAAACGTCTTCCGGATGTGAACAAGCAATATGGAGGCTCACGAGATGCTAAGAAAGTAAAAACTTCAACAAAATTGTAGGGTAATCATACAATAATGTTTTATTTTATATTTTAAGCATAAAATAGAGACAAAAACGTATAATTTAATGCCTTTTAAGGTATGAGCTTTAAATATTCATAGTTTCAGTAACTGCGTAAAATCATGTGTTGTGATATACATAAGAAAACAGTTAACCAATTTTGCGATATTGGCGTCAACTAGTGCTTTGATAACCTGAGAATCAGTTAGTACGATTAACTTTTTCAGCTGTACCATCGATGAAGTTAACACTGTCAATATTTCTGTAACTTCTGATACAAACGAGAACAATCTTACAAACTTAGAGGATAATTGGGCACCTAGATTTGCCTATACTGAAGCTCTACTTATGGTCAGATTACATCCTTCCCCACAATCATCTTTCTAGACAGCTGAAATTGACTCCACTCATGCCACAATGACAGGTGCTTCCGTTCTTCCAGTTCAGCTGTTTTGCATGGTTTACTTATCAAACCAAATAACTTTTTCCTGTCTGTTAATACTTATTACTGATAATTTCCTAAACAATTGCCAGTTGCATATCTATATTATGTTCTTTTCTATGTTATGCATATCTATATTATGTACTATTTACGTAAATATTGTCTGAGAAGGATGCCTATTGGTTCATCCACTTTTTATATTCTGCTGGCCTTCAGAGGTCAGGCTCTTTTTAGTTGTAGATTAATAATAACCTCAATGGGTTATCCCTTTAAATATTAAAATCACTGACCTTCAGGGGTCTAACCTTTCCAATCTACTGCTTTTCAGGTGCAACATCTCCCCACGAAAGGGGAACTCCGTGCTCTATAATAGCAAATACTAAGGATAGCCGAGGGGCGATCGAGATCTGTAGTCTGGAGTTATGGGTGTGACCAAGGGGAAGGGGACGAGGTGGGGAAACTGGAGTTAAATAAATTAGTTTTGAGGTGTTTTTTCCTGAAGAATGTGACAGAGGGAGTGTTTCTTATTTGGAGAAGGATAGAGTTCCAAAGAACTGGGGCATAGTGACTGAAAGAATTCGAAAACTGTTTGCTTGATTTGTGGACTGTGCAACAAAAGGTGATGATGTGATGTAATGAAACTTAGAGCTACCATGTCCTCCATATGGAGGAAGTATAGGGGCAATTTTATTCATTTGGGTAAGCTGGTTGGGCGTGGTGAATAATTTTGTATTAATTAGGCCTATTTTAAATTGTACCCCATACCTGACTGGGACCAAGTGGATTTTTTTTTTTCAATTGAGCGGTAATATGTCAGAACTTAGAGGAGTGAGTGACAATCCTACAGAGTTGTTCTTGGACGTGCTGTAATTTTCTTAACTCAAAATCAATGAGTGAGACAAACAGGGAATTCCAGTAGTCCAATCTGCTACTGACCAAGGGATTTGCTAAAATGACTGATGTTTTAAGGGGACAAAACCCTGACGAACTGTATGTACTGGTTTCCTCTGCCCTTCAACTGCCGGTCATGATATGACCTGTACAGTATTGAGACATAAAACCTAAAATAAATAAATAAATAAAATAAAGAGTTAAGTTAGATTCAAACCCCACTCCAAGGTTCTAGACACATTGTGCTGGTGAGACCTGATTACTATTATATTAAGGATATATATTGGGAAGTGTGGAAGGAGTTGTTTATGGTTGTTTTGAGAGCCCATCGAGATAAATTTGGGGTTTGATTTTAATTTATTTCCGAACATGAAATTTTGAATGTCATTTAGGCAGTGCTTTAAAGTTTGTATAATATGGGAGAATTTTGCTGGTGAAAGTGTTACGTATAAACTGGGTATCATCGGCTTAGAAATGGTGTTTTATGCTACTGTATGAGTGAATGTTTGAGCTGATTGGGTTTGTGTAGAGTGAAAACATAATTGGACCAAGAACAGAAAGCTATGGCACCCCAAACTTTAGGTCAGCAGGATGTGAGAGAGTGCTACCTACCTTGACCGACTGTATCCTTTCCAAAAGATATGATTTCAAACAGCCACGTGCCAGGTTGGTCATGGTTATTATAATTCTTCTAGTTTTATTTTATGAAATTTTTCATCTGTATTTGTACATAACGTTAACTGCCATTACAATTATCAATTCCTAACGTAGAAGGTTTGTTGTAATTCTAATTATCTATGGATGTTATTCACCACTAAAACGGGTCCTCTTTATATTCCTATCTTTCAGTTAATCATTACATTTCGAGTATTTTAAGCACATTTCTTTTGGGGCAAGGGCAAGTTTCTTTTGTGACCTTCAGAGATTGCCTAGACCCTTGACGTGCTGTATGTTTATTCTTAACTTCACCTACTTTAGATTACTTGATGAATACTCAATTCAAGCAGTTATTCCCTTTAGTATCCAAATGGCTAACCTTCAGAGGTCATCCTTCTTATAATTCTTCTAGCATAATTTTATTGAAGTTTTGATCTGTATGAGCACATAATGTTTACCCTTATCAGACTAATTAATTCAGAACTTGGGGGAAGCAACACTTTCATCTTGTGCTTGTGTATGATGTTTGTAAGAGGTCATGCTTCTTGTACTTCTCTTAGTATCATTTTGTTGAAGTTTTGATCTGTATAAGTACATAATGTTTACTGTCATCAGAGTTATTCATTCATAAATTAGGGGAGCCGCACTTCCATCTTGCACTCGGGTAAGGTGTTTGTAATTATTATATATTCATATTATTCACTACTCATACTCTTCATGAATGTTATACCTACTGATTTAGTAGTAGTTCCATATTATATACTTGCAGAAGCTACTGTTGAATTTGATTTAATGAAATAGTTTAATACCCATTTTTGTGGGTCTCCAGGGAATGTAAAAACTACATATTTGACACAATTTTGACATACATTGATAAAAAATATCTTTCGTGGAATTTATACAATTAAACTGGTTAGAATTTTGGTTAAGACCAGTCTAAAGGGAGTCAACTTTTGTGGAATGGATTTCATCGCAAAGCTCAGCTGAGACAAAATGTTTATGTTTGAGTCCATGCCTGAGAAAGACACTGAGCTAAGTGATAAAACCTATTGAGAAATTATCCACTGGCATTTTCACCAGGAGTATAAACTATTTTGTCTCTATTTGGTGTTGATCCATGTGCCTTTGTATACATTTATATCCCTTATAACAAAATCTAAGGTGAAAACTAACGGAAGCCTAACTCTATAAAAACTGAACTGAATGTTAATGTCTAGAATTCTAAATGTAAAAGAAGACAAAATACAAATATCAATGAATTTTATTTATTCGGGGTTTTACATCGCTTTGAACACTGTACAGGTCATATCACAATGGGTAGTTTTATGGGCAGAGGAAACAGTACATACAGTTCGTCAGGGTTCTGTACTGTAAACTGCTGAACAAGGCAAGCAACTACTAGCTTTCCCACTTGAGGTCGGGCTGGGAACCGAACCCCAATCTCAGAGGTGGGAGGTGAGAGTGTTACAACCCTGCCACCATGGCCCCTAAAATACCAACAGTAACGTAGGAAGTGGGGGGAGGCATCATATCTTTTGCCACCCCTCACTTTTTGATATTGTAAACCCATGATATTTGATAAATTTTGGATTTGTTTCAAGAAATCCACACTCTATCAGTGTTAAATATATTTTGAGATTACCTATTTAAACTATTTTAGCCAGACGAATCAAGCACAGCTTTAGTTTATGAAAAATATAACTTTAAACATATAATATTAAGAAACATATCTAAGTAATTTAAACTACAATGAGATACTGATGTGGTGGACACTATATGGTTTAAATAGGTTTGCTAAATTTATGAGTAATGTCACAACCTTTGACTGTTGCTAGGGATTTTATGATGTTATAGCAGTGTGTAGTAGGTAACTGAGCCATAAGAGCATATGGTCTTGAAAGTATGTTAGTGTCCCAAATATAGTATATATAATTTAAAAACAAAATTGAGTTTCAACAGAAAGGATTGTCACCCAGCACTATACTTTAACTAGAGTGGTTTTAGTTTTTATCCTGAGCAGTTTCCTATCTACATTTTCCTTTGCAAAGTGGAATACATTAAAAGAAAGTTGTTAATGGTATTTGATTACATGAAAGAGGTGCTTGAAGGGATGCTATAGATGGTACTGAGGTGTGTATATCTTGATTACATATAGTGTAAATTTCTGGGAGATGATTGCAATTGGATCTTTGAGTATTACGATGGAAACAAGAGTATGATTTATAAAGCCCAATCATGCTGCCATCGCCAGCACATAGATTTGTTTCGGCATGTAATAACTTTGAAAATATTTTTATTTTTAAATTTGGCATGTAGGTAATATAAGTATTATTGAAATATCAAAATATACGCCATCTAAATATAAATGCATTGACATACGACTTTATTCTTGTAGCTTTCTAAAGGTTTGGGCAAAAGTGATATTGCTAGGTATTCAGTTTTACATAAATAGTGTATCCATTTCTGCAAAGGGGGGGAGGGTTATTAATGCAATGAGTTAGGGTATGTTGTGAGTGGCCCGGTTAGTTGTTTTCATGAGATGCCAAATCCAGTCATTCTGTAGCCCTATCTCATTGGCTACATTTCATTGTCCAAGCCTCCAAATATGTTTTAAACCAATAACCCATTGACACTATTAATGCTCAACTTAAAACCCAGGTTGACAACTGATTTTTAAAGCACTTTATTCCCATAAATATACAGTATAGGGTTTTACTTCCCATTCAATAGCCAGAATCATACATGGATAGGCCCTCAGCATCGACATATGCGGGATTAAAATTCATTAAGGCAGACCTGGCTGCCTATGATTAGATGCTGAATACAAGTATGACAAACTTTATGCAGTTTATTTTAACTACTTCCATATTAGTGTGGATCCAGAATGAAAATGTGTTTAGAGACCCTATGGCCTAATGAAGGTCTTCTTTGAGTGATGTTCTAGTTTCTGAATTCCCCCAGCCTCCAACTGCTTCGTGAATTTTGCTAATATTAACTTGCAAGTTGGAATTTGATTATTTTGTGTTTAATCATGCTAGTGTTTTTAAACAAAATTAGCCATTGATATTTGTATTTTTTCAATGATACAGTAACTTCTGTTAGTGTAAAAGTTTCTTGTATATTCATGGAAGATTCTTTTAAGATTAAAGACAAATTCTTCAAATTATTTTGCAGTTTTGGCTTACTTTACCTTTGTTACTCAAAAATGATACTAAAAGTTTGGAAGAATATCTTTAAGACTCTAAAAAAACCCAAAATTACAAAAATATTTACATTTTCACTTAATATCCCCTTGACTCCTTGAGAATTTTATCACTTCTTCTATTTATGTGATAAGTTAACACAACTGCAGATTTTAACTTTCCCCCCCCCCACTTTTCATATTCTTCCTACACTATTGTACCAATGAAGGAATAATACTGTATGCAACTTTTTGTAAAGTATTAGTGTTTGATGTATCTGATGATGCATTGTATTTTATGCCTTTATTATGTTTTGAGAGGAAATACCTGGCTAAAGATGTTATGGTTTTCTTTATGTACATATTTGCTATATATTTATTTGAAGTTACTAGCAATATGCCTCTTTGGGTCCAGGGAAGTAGAATAGGCCCAACGTGTCCTCCTGCGTGTCGTAAGAGGTGACTAAATGGAAGTGTTATTGTCACAGTATAATTCTAACCATGATTGGATTTTATTGATGCTTGGTATTATTTTACTCCTTTTGAGAAATATATTTTTTGTAACTGTTTTATTGTTTCTGTAATGTTTACTGTATATTCTTGTCAAATTTATCTGTATATCTAGTTTTTGTATATTGTATCACGTTATGCATATTGTTAAAGTATTGCTAGTCTGTAACCCTTCTCTAGATTTTTTCTTGTCCATATGTTTTATTCAAATATTGTTTGTTTAATGTCTTTCTGTTTTTTTACAATGTGTATCTAGCCAGATGTTTTATTTTTATTTGTATATTCATTCATGTATTTTTAATTATTTGTATATATGTTTGTGAATATTAGTTAATGTATTTATAGTAGTTCATGTTTTTACAGTGCAATATGACACATTAGTGTTTTTGCACTAAAAATTTTAATTTTTTTTTATTACCATTGACAGTGCTCCACAATGGAAACAATACATAAAATATTACATTAGTCGATTATATCTGTGGAATTTAACCATAATGCAATTAATATAAAAACTAATAAGAAAAACTGAAAATTGAATGATAGTCCAACATCAGTGGTGAGACAATTCTGGGAGACTGGAGCACTAAACTGGCTGCTGACTCTGCTGATTCTGATCATAAGGTGGTGGGTTGGGTTGTCCATAAGCAGGAGCCATTTGTTGTTGTTGCTGAAACAAAATGACAAGCTCCCTGGTTAGTCGTAGTAATTTGAATGTTCTTGCAATAAAGCTACTTAAGTTCTCCTTACAGAGGATATCAAATGATATACCTGGGGTCCTATACCTTAGGTTGGTGATGAATTTTTTTAAATGTGATACAGTATGGCCAATAAGGCAGTGTATATTGAAGCTTGTAATGTCCATAAACTAGTCATTCCCTGCTTCCTGCTATACCTTGGATCCATCCAACTGGATATTTGATACCATCCAATTTGAATGAGGTTAATCCTTTCAAATGTGTTTTATTAATCAATCAATCAATCAGTTGTCCTAGTGCTTAATCTCCGTATCTACGGATTCTAAGGCACACCATCCAGTTCGTAAGGCATAAATTATCAAGACATTAAACATGTTCCAAGTCATATCAATTGAGGCGATCTGGTGTTCGGTAGTTAGAAGCTAAGATGGAAATAATTTCTGAAATAGTTAGATTTTTAGTCGACTAATTACCTATAACTGCCTTACAAACATCAAAGAGGGCTCTCTAGGGACTAATTATGCAGTAAAATAAAACTTCTGCCCTACATTGCCACAGAATCAAATAAAATTTTATATCAATGATTGGGATCAGTTGTGAATGTATTATATTGTGTATTTCCTGCCAATGTCTATTTTAGGCATATGCTTAATTACCAAGCCAAACAAGGAGAGACTATAATTTAATGCACTCTGTTATATTTTAGGGTTTATTTTCTATACCAATGAATTATGTTCATTTGATTACATTTGTGACGTCATTATGTTCGACTTTATGCATATCACTACAACACACTGGATGCCCTCAGGACCTCGCCCAATATGACATCAGCTACTGAAAAAAGAGTTTAAAACCCATACATGGACATGTTGTGGTGTGGTGGCACACTATTCCCACCTCTGAGGTTGGCGGTTGAAACCCCGGACCTTATGTGGGAAAGTTGATAGTTGCTTAACGATAGTTGGCAGTTTGCAGTACAGAACCTTGGCCCACTGAATGTACTGGTTTCCTCTGCTCACACAACTACCCATCATGATATGATCAGTGTTGAAAGTGACGTAAAAGCCCAAATAAATAAATCAGCCCATTTGTGAAAAGTACTTACCATAGACGATTGTGTTACTACGGTGGTACCGCCGACTGGATGCACCATGCCTTGTTGGCTGCTTGAATTCTTGCCAAAACATCCAGTGCAGATAGCAACAACCAAAATTATTGCCACAACCAAGAACAGGACAGAGATGATGATCAAAGCGAGGCCAACATTCCAGACTACGCTTCTGTAAACAGAGGGTAATCTAATCTAATCTAATCTAATGTGGACTTTTATAGCGCTTAATCTCCATCACTGATGGACTCTAAGGCGCATCTAAACATAAAGCAAGGCAGTTAGCGTTAATCAAGGGACATAGCCAGGAATATGTAAATATAGGGTAATTATGTATATTTCAGAACATGTAAATAGAGGTGGTACTTATAAACTGAGAGAGTTAATCATAGGATAAGTGATGCTTTCAGTTCATAAACCGAGGGTAATTATCCACGGGTACATGAAAACAGATAGTAAATTTTAAAATATGTCATAAGAGGTAACTGTATAGAAATGTACACAGATTATAATTTATATACAGGGTAATAATCAATTATCTGTGATTAAATACCGATTCTAACATGACGCCGATGTGTCCTCAATTCTGATTGGCTAAATGATGAAATACTTCACCTTTTAAATACAGCGTAACCTTGTCAGTCCCTATTATCGCTCATTATGGCTGTTGTAACAATAAATGTTTTACACTAAAATTTCCAATAATTATTCAGCTTAAAATAATTTGTCATATCAGAATAGGAATAACCCACTCCCAAACCACAGTATACCGTGGTTTGAGGCAATAAACCATGGTAAAATTCTGCGTATACCGTGGTTTGGTCAGGCGTTATTCCTATAACAAAAAGTGAACAGGTGAACAGAATGTAGTGTTTCATAGGGATAATCATCAAATCAGCACTTAAAACGGACATATAAATATGAATATGAAGTTTCCAGAAATGTTGTTAGATACAGGTCTGTATTCACAGATCCTATTTTTGAATCTTGCCAAAATATCTACAGATTTTTTTTTTTATAATTGAGTAAATTGTGTCACTCAATTCACACTTTAGGATTAAAATCACACTTGATGTGCATGTTGTGATATTACATATATGAGGAGGTTATGTTTTTGTACATTCATTCATCTGTTTGTAAATTTGTTTATTAGTCTTTATTTGTGATTACTCCTAAAAATAATGGATAATCATAATGAATATTTATCTGGGTAGGAAGTGCATAAAGAAAGACATGACTACATTAAGGGAACTATCCGCATCATATTTTGGACATCAAAAAGAAAAATCTTAGACTTTTGGAAATTTTAGAGAATGCCAAATTATAGTATGATTCCTGATGTCTACAACTGCATTAGCACAACATCCCATCTGATGCATAATTGAAAACTTTATGATTTTCACAAAATTATCTTTTATGTATTTATCTGCCAGACAAAAAAATAGTGGCTCAGATAACCACTTAAAAAGGCACTCCTCTGTCATTAGGTGCTATACCCAATGGCAGGTTAAAGAACCTCAGAAGATATGGTCATCCGTGAGCCTCTGTCTTTCAGTTAGGGGAATATTAGTTACTTGAGATCTTGGGTTGTGCTTGTGGGTTTAATAACTCTTTGAGTTCTGTAGTATATGGCGAATGTGCACTGGGTATAAATCCACAATAACAAATGTCCTGAAATAGAGGTTGATTTATTGCTTTTATCAAATTGAATATTTTTAATTAAAATGTGTTTTGGGGAGATTGATATCCTTTTTATAGAACTTCCAAATTCTGAACTGGTTTATTCATTCAGATAGTTTAAAGGTCAAAGCTTATTCAGCGACATTCATGTTAACCATATCAACTCCAAGAGCCTCTCTTTTCTAACAATATTACTCTAACTTAATCAAATACATGTATAAAGATGGTGGATGCTGTACTGGCATTTACAAACTAAGTGTATCTACATAAATATAACACTATTTTGAATACGTACCCCGATGAAGCTATTCCTATCAAAACTCCACCGGTAATAATTGCTGGGACACCAATAAAAAAGAAACAGACTATAAAGCAGACAGCCACTCCACTCCCAGCTGCCACATTAGTGGCTGTGTCTTCCCCATGACCATCACCTTGACCCATGGTTGAGAATGCTAAAACATAGATATATAAGCAAACAATGACAAAAATAGCTCTGTATACTTGATCCCGATTTGGATTATTAATCAGGATCCAAAATAACTTTGATTACAGCTTTATGTGAAAATATAATCAGTATCTTGTGAACAAGTTTTGCAATCAGGGTGATTGATCATCAATGTATGACCCAGGTTTCAAGAATGTTTAGAAACCATAGTGAGTGAGCCTTGTCCTTGTAGTTATTTTAATATGATCTTTTTAGTTAAACAATCCTTGTGATTATTTTCACATGATTTTTTAAAAATATATTCCATCTTTTCTTGTACATTATTTTAGAGATGCGACCAATCATTTAATAAAATGGGTGCTAGTGATTTCATTCCAATTAACGATAAGCTTCAGAATCCCATTGATTGAACTTCTGTACTTTGTAAAGTCAGGGCCACAGTGGCAGAGTGGTAACACTCTCACCTCCCACCTCTGAGGCCGGGGTTCAGTTCCCGGCATGGCCTCAAGTGGGAAAGCTGGTAGTTGCTTGCCGTTGGTAGGCAGTTTACAGTACAGAACCCTGACGAACTGTATGTACTGGTTTTCCTCTGCCCTTCCATCTACCCGTCGTGATATGACCTGTACAGTGTTGAAAGCGTCATAAAACCCTAAATAAATAAACAAATGTACTTTGTAAAAGTTGTCGGGAGTTGTATGTGGCTGTCTGGGAAAAGTTATAACCCAGTAAACATTTTAAGGTTTTAAAAACGTTTGCTAGGAAACATTTGGCAAAGGTTAAAAAATGATGGGTACGAAAACCATTTATAATAGAATGTTTTTAAAACATTTTATGTATACCGTTTATTAAACGGTTGATGATAAATGTTAGAAAAACATTACAAATGTACATATTAATGTCTGAATAATAATGGGGTCAGGGGTCAAATTCAATACCTTGTTAAGGTTGCTCACTAATTAAAATATTATTTTTATGTCTAAAACTGTAAGATAGTGGCTTAAAAATTGTGCCCCCATTCATGTCTCACTTTTAGGGATTGCATGTGGGGCAATTTTTGACAAAGTCTTCTAAAATCCCCTATTATTGCTCACCGCAATAAACCAATAAACCAATTCATGATGAATGTTTGAAAAACATTTCCAGCATAACCTTCTTTTCTTTAGCTATTTTATCAATGTTTAAAAAATGTTTCCAGTCAAACCTATTTTCTTGAGTTATTTTATAAACGTTTATTAAACGTTTTCAGTAAAATCGTTTGTGCATAAAATGTTTATAAAACGTTTTTACACATTACAGCACAAATGTTTACTTGGAAACGTTTACAAAACCATAAGAAAGAGTTTAAATAGGTTTTAAAAACGTTTTGTAAATATTTAAACCATTTTAAAACGTTTCAAATGTTCACTGGGTAAGTTCAATCATTTTGGATCATTGTTAGAAAGTCACATTTTTGACAATGTTTTTTTTTACACAATAGATCCCAACACACCAGTGACTTTAAAAACAACCTAATGTTATAATATGTTGCATGCAAGTCATTGGCATATTTAAAAAAAAGGTTTTTCACTTTTGCAGCAACCATACTACAAATAGTATTCTGGGCAGTTATACAGGGCAGAAACAAACCTAGAAAGTTTTTGGTCTACATGCTTGACCTGAAAAGCCACTAGAGACACAAGTGGTGCACTAGCATTTATGAAACTGTGGCAACAAAAATTAATTTGAGTTGGATACATCAAACACCTAGCCTACAACTCAGATGGTCACCCATCCAAGTACACACATAACCCCTTGCTGCCTAATATCAGTAATGAGACTAATATTCATCACTCTACCCCACAATTCATGAAAGTCTGGTGACAAGAAAAAGGAAAAAAAGGAATCTCTAGAAGCAGAAGTCTCACTAGTGTGTTTGCTTAAAACAGAGACAGAATACTGTGCCCTTTTTGAACCACGGTAACATACAGTTTTGCAACAACAACAACAAAACAGAACTGGTGAGGAAGTTGGCCATATTATGACACCAAAAATACAAAGTAAATATATAGTAAATAGTTTATTTGCACCAGACAGTATAACACAGAAAGGGGGGGGGGGGGTAGGGTTAGCAAAACAGCTACAGAAATGAAAGCACACACTACATTTAACCTACTAAACTTGATGTGGTCTTTAAAAGCCAAAAAATTTAAGCAGTTTAAAACTGCTATGTATGAACACGCAGCCTGTATTGTTACTGGGCAATCAGCATAATTTGCAATATTTTAACTATTTTGGGCTACTCATGTTTAAAACAATTGCATTCACCTACAGTCCTAATAGTGAAACTTAGTCTTCTAGTTTTAATTAAACTTGTCTTGCTGAACATAAGTGTCCTAGCTTTGATCTTACTCTGATTGTTTTACTTGGGATAAATCACTTGGTGTGTTTGTTTCCCCTCCCTTTATCAACGGCATCAGTCATAACAATTCCTTTTGTGTAAAATTGACTAAATGTATAATTGTTTGTGAAATGTTGTACTGGACCATTATCACTAATGGGACTTACCCCGGCCTTAGTCTGGCAGATATTTAGCAGATTTCTCAAAACAGCTAAGTCTAATCTTTGGCTAAACATGTGGGCTAAAAGTAGAATATTGTGAAAGACTTAAATATGGCCACCAGGAAATATGTCTCTATTTCAAACTTTAAAATATCTAAAAATAAAATAAAGATATATGGAACACGTCATTATAGTCTTTGAAAGTTTTGGTGTGTGGTTAAAGATATACCATTATAAAATCGTTTAGATCTTGTAGGCAACTGAGAATGTGGAAACGGGGAATAATGAAATCAAACCACTCTATTCTGCTTGTGTAAGTGAAGACGTTTTACACCTCAAGTCAAAATATATTACTTTACAAAGTTGTATCCAAAACTAATACAACTGTCTGGATCAGTAAGGACAAAGCAGGTTCAATAGTCCTAGCCTGTTTTGGACTCCCGAGCCTTAAATTATAATTATGAACTTCAAACAGATTACCACAGGAGGTTTGCACACGCAATAAACTGACACAAAATGAATTAATCTATCAACAAAAAACTATTTATTAAATATCTGATACAAAAAAAAACACTTGCAAAATTCACATGGCTTTTGAGCTAATTAAGGGCACCCATTTGATTCATTAATTTCCAGGTATATTTATAATTTTTTTCTCAAGAAAAGATTTGTCATCCATCATGTGCCACATTCTGAGATCGGAGTTCCAATCCCAAATCACTGTTATCTTAAAGGTAAGGCACATACAAATTCTACAGAGTTCCCTGGGGGACCACGGTGGCAGAGTGGTAACACTCTTGCCTCCCTCCTCTGAGGCTGGGGTTCGGTTCTCGAAACGGCCTCAAGTGGGAAAGCTAGTAGTTGCTTACCGTGGGTTGGCTGTTTACAGTACAGAACCATGACCAACTATATATACTGGTTTCCTCTGCCCATAAAACTACCCCTCATGATATGACCGATACAATGGGATGAGACTAGATTTTTTTTTCATTTTACCAACACCACTTACTTTACATATTTATGTCGGTCTGCAAGTTTTCCAACTATGAAAGGGGTATACTTCATTGGGATTATTGCCTTTGACTTGATTAAATAATTACTAAAATGAGTCAAGATTCGCTTGATGATTTTGACAAAGACTCAGTCGTAGAACATGTGCATGAGGGGAATCAAGGAACATGAAAACTTAAATTTTGAACTTTAGATTTTTCCCTAAAACATCTTAATGCTTTGCTTTTGATGCTCCCACGGTTTGAAATGGGTTATCAAATGTAATCCATTCTGTCCCAAATCTCCTCTGTTTGAGAAAAAGGTTAGAATCTTATTCTTCTTCAAAAAGGCTCTCCCAACTTAGCATGTGTTCTATTCCATGTCTCGGTGTTATTGGACCTGACAATGGCAATGGAACGATATTTTTTTTAAAATGGATACTGGTGTTGCACCTTAGAGTCTGCTTGGCAGAGATTAAGCGCTATAAAAATATAGAATAAAATAGAATAGAATAAGTTCATGCTTCAAGAAAGAATGATCAACTCTGTATAGTCAAAGATACCAGAGACTATAAGAACTTCAACGTTTAACTTGAATTTTCTCTACACTTTACTGCACATCTTTTAATGCAATGATAATGTTCAGAAGTTCTGTACAAATACCTTTCTAACGACTAACATAACATTTGTCAAGCTTACATAATTAATGAAATATATTTACAAAACTTGTTTACACAATGGCAATGGTAACTATCTATATAGTAAGGGACATATCTATATATAGTAAGGGACATATCTATATATAGTAAGGGACATATCTATATATAGTAAGGGACATATCTATATATAGTAAGGGATATATGGCATTATACAAATATTACCCAGTCTGTTAAGTCCTACTATTTAGGTCACATATATCTCTTCTTTTATAATAAAAAAGAAACTGTTTAACGGGATGTAAAGCTCAAATTTACCTTTGGTAGTAAAAAGAAAATATTGTTGTCATATGAGCCTTTGGAAGGCTATTGCTTAAAAGTGCAGATTTTTGTACGTATATTGCGCCTGGGAATTTAGATAAATTCCCGTATTTTAATGTATGGATTATTCATAACCAGCTGACATAAGCAAAACTTGAATTGGCAAAAACTTATGTGGAATATTAAGGTTAAGCATTAAAGACATGCAGATTTGATCAGTCGCTTATATTTTTTTCTTGTATGATTAACAGCCCATTATGTTAGTTGGAGACCTGAATGCAACTTATAAACACACACATAAATCAACTGCTATCCACCAACCACAGAACAATACTTTTACACCTACACTTACTTAGACAAACAAGCTTTAGCCAAACAACTACTAAGACATGACTGGGTAATTGATACACTAACAAACTTATCAACATACGTAAGAATTGGTTGAATATTTGATTAACAATTGGAGTGTTTTGATTCAGTTATAAACTATTTCAAGAGCATACACAGAGTAAAAAGTATGGTAAAGGCATACTAATAAATAGATTAAGAGACATTACATGTTATTTTCAGGGGAACATATAAACTAATACAGATTGATATACGCCACAGTATTATAATAGCCTCAAACGGTATTATGGGGGCCTCAGGTCACTTTGTGGCAACAATAAAATTCTTTTGCTTAAATGCTGAATATTGTGAGTTTGAAAAACCCTCTCATTGACCTAAAGGTTGTCCTTACTGTAATGCTGTAATTGAATATAAGTTGACCTTATTGTGGCTTTGTAAGTAAAATATAATGGGCTTTGAAGCCCAGAGCTCGTATGTACAGAGACTCTTTAGCTCATACATAAAAACATAATTTCAGTTTTGACCAAACATGAAACTACGGTAAATTTCTTTTTTTTTCAATAATAAGTTTCAATTTGGAATTTTAGTAATGTCACCTGAGCACAAAGTCAGCTTTTGATTTTAAGATTAAACTTCCCAGTAAACATTAGAAACGTTTTTAAATGGTTTAAACGTTTACAAAACGTTTTTACAACCTAAGTAAACCCTATCTTTGGTTTTCTAAACGTTTCTAAGTAAACGTTTTTGCTGTAATGTTTAAAAAACGTTTATAAATATTCTCTATAAAAACGTTTTTACTGAAAACGTTCATTAAACATTTATAAAATAACACCAAGAAGCTAGTTTTTTTCACTAGAAACATTTTTAAAACATTTATTAAATAGCTAAAGAAATTAAGGTTTTGCTGAAAATGTTTTTCAAACATTCATCATGAAATGTTTGACAAACAGTACACATAAAATGTTTAAACAAAATTGCTTGTCAAATGTTTTAAAAACATTCTATCTAAAACGTTTTTTAAACCTATCATTTTAAACCTCCAAACAAATATGGCTGTGAGCAATAATAGGGGATTTTAGAGGACTTTATCAAAAATTGTCCTATATGCAATCCCTAAAGTATGAATTCAATGGGGGCACAATTTCTGAGCCACTATCTTACAATTTTAAACATGAAAATTAACCATACAGAGATATTGAATTTGACCTCTGACCCCATTATTATTCAGACATTATTATGTTCATTTATAGCGTTTTTCTAACATTTATCGTTAAACGTTTAATCAACAGTTTTCATAAAGTTTTTCATTTGTTATGAGCTATAAGATGAGTTTAGGAAATTTGTATAGTTTGATTTTAATCAAAACTCATGAAATGAGTTTAAGATTGAGTTTTAAGACGAGTTTGCGTTTAAGAAAAATCAATACCATACTTTTGCTATACTGTTTAAGAAAAGCTTTGCAAAAGCTTACCAACCCTAGTTTTTATTGTCTTGCACCCATCTTTCTCCGTGGTGCCGAGTCCTGCAATGTGTCTAGTTTAATGATAATGATCTCTAATTTCTGGAATTATGCGCCTTAGAGTCTGTCAGTAGATGAAGCTTTATAAATGTACTATTAGAATTAGAATTAAGAATCTTTGCAAATACAGGCCCGGGTGAGGTAAAGTGACCTCAATGATTAGAAAACTCTTTCTTTTATATTCATGAACTTTGGCTATTTAGCCTATTTTTGTAATCATATTTACTTTATAATTTTCTGTATTCAAATCAATATGGTCTATACCTGTACATATTTTTTAACATTCTTGCGATTTTTTTCGTGGGAGGGGGGGTGGGGGGTGAGGATGGATAAATCACAAATCAAATTTATTTTGGTATAAAAACTTTAATATTTTGTGATAATATTCAGTAATTTTTTCACTGATCCTTAGCAGGTTCTTTTGTGAATAGAAGCTCATTAATTTGTACACAAGAGTAGTATGTTCTCACACCAAATGAGAGGGATTACAAATAGTCCACTCAGAATTTTGATGGAATAAAATATGATTTTTTACGGGTAATTTGCCTTGATATATAATTGTCATGATTACTTCAGACATGAAGTCAATTTTCATTCAACAAAATTATCTTCATTAATCAATTTATTGACTCAGGCAAGTGACATCACTATTGTATATATATGAGAAATTAGATATAAGCATATGTGACTATATATATATCTACTGTATAATAAGAACACCTACCTGAATTATATACAAAAAATACAAACATCACAAATGATGATTGATAAAACTGAGCAAATGCATCTGACGAGTTTTATACTGTTTATATACAAGATTGATATATATATTGTATATATGTTATCAGGGAAGTTTAATTTTAATTGTCCACAATTTCGTATGTCGAATAATAACTAAACTAACTCCATATTTAAAGAAAGGATTGAAAAAGGGGCTGTCATACATAGGGGCATCAGTGAATGTAAAAAACTTAATTTTTTAACAAGAGATTTCTCACCCATTTTTTGTGTGGATTTTAATGCAAAAATGTTGGGTGAAACATGACCCCAAAATGATGCATAGTTTCCAAATTATGCATGTGGCAAAAACAAAGAAACAGACATGTTGATGTGATTCTAATAGTCTCGCCCTTCCCCTTTGGGAAACAAGGCTAATTAGAGCCTAAACATCACACAAATATACTTTAGCATTTAAGGGGCGATAATAAAATATCGACTTGAAATTGGTGCCCCATTTCAGCACATAGCAAATCAACACACAATTACTTATACAAACGAGATTATATATAACATAAATGTATACTGATAACCCAAAGTAACTATTTATGACAGTTATTTTTGATTCAATATCGGGGACCACGATGGCAGAGTGGTAACACTCTCGCCTCCCACCTCTGAGGCCGGGGTTCTGTTCCTGACCTGGCCTCAAGTGGGAAAGCTTGTAGTTGCTTGCCGTTGGTTGGCAGTTTACAGTACAGAATCTTGACCAACTGTATGTACTGGTTTCCTCTGCCCTTCCAACTACCCATTGTGATATGACCTGTACAGAGTTGAAAGCGACGTAAAACCCCAAATAAATAAATAAATAAAAATTTAGGGGTGAAGGAATGATTAAGGTTGGCACCTCAATGCCAACCGACATCACCCATGTCCTGTTTTGCCCTGTGAGGGATTTGAATGACACCATACGGTAGTCCTTTGGTATTTGGTGGCCTGGTCTCGGTGACACAAATGATGTCAAGGGTTTTGTATACAAAATCAATGGATTAAATCTGATGCTTTTTTTCCATATGACTTCACGTTTCAAAAATTAGATCTAGGGAGGATACGGTTGGAAGTCTTGACACAATTAGTAAGTATTTAACTGCTATTGAAAAAAGGTCAGCTTCTGCTGCTCGGCCTAAGGCCAAAAAAGTTGTTGTTCCTAGGGGTAGTGCTAGTTCAAGTCTCAACGGAAGTTTTACTGAGTGTGATTCAGTTAAGAAATTGCCAGAATTGCATACTTTGAGACATGATAGGTCCATTCAGGACCAAGTCAAAACTCGTTTTGCCAGCTTAACTTGGACCCAGGAGACATAAATTTGTTAGGGTTAAAGCTGGATTCGTATTATATCGACCAGTCAGTACTGTTCGGGTACAGACATGGCTTCATTTTCTTGTGGTCAATTAAAGAATGGCCAGATTTGAACTGGCCGTTGACAAGACAAGACCTATATTTTATTTTTAGAAAGAAATTATTTGTTTTTCACCCAACCCTATTGTTAGTACCCCCTCTGTATAAAGTAGGCTGTGTTGCTAACTGATGTTTCTAGTTGTAGTTAGCCAATGAGTGGTGCCAGTGTAATATTCTCTGCTGGAGGGAGACCTTGTCTGCAGTGCTGGAGCCCAGGACTGGTTGGACCTTCATGTTCGGGAGTGTTTTTGTGTCACTATAGATAAATATGATTTCTTTAATACAACTATTTATTCATTAAAAAGACATCAATATCAAATTTTAGTACAAATGTTCTTCTTTAAAAATATGTATGTACACTTTATTATAACTGTTTCTTTGTAAAATATGTCAACATTTGCTGTTATGTCCAAAGATTTAATTATTTCCTTTAATTATATTATTATAATATTTTTATGTCCCTAACTATCTCTATTTGCTATTCTATAAATCCATGTCCTTTTCTATCAAATTCTATGGCTGTTCTCTTTTTATTTCTAAAACTTTGCAAAAAAAAGGAGAAGACAAGATGAGTTGCTATGGTAACTCAGTATGGGGATCTCTTATCAAAACAATCCCGGCTGACACTTGATGAAAGACATTTTCCAGACTTAAACTTACAATTTTGAGTCAGCCTGTCAAAAGGCGCTAAAATTTACTAAATTTAGAAAAGTAAAAATAAAACATAAAATATCTTATTTCCATTTCCCCCTCCTCAACAGTGCCAATGTACACTGTTGACTACAAGTAAAATATTTGAATATACATGTTTTACAACGACAATCATTCAAATTATGAAATACAAATCTTAACGAGTATACAAGTACATGTAATTATAGAATATGTCTGACCAACTCTCTCTTTAAATCAGAAAAATTAGGTTTACTACTAATTACACAAAACATCTGACAGTCTCTCTCTTTAAACCAGAAAACTTTCAATTGTAACTAATTATACAAAAACCTTAAGTGTCTATAAATGTGAAAGTTAAACTCCTTTTTGAATTTAAGTACATGTACTCCCATGGTGCAAGAAAACTATACAAAATGTCCAATTCACTATCTTAAACAGTCAGTTCAAGAGGGCACAGTCTACAAATTGGTCGCCGGATGACTTTCTGTCCAACACAAACATCTGCAACACGAACATGACCATCACATCCTTTTATCAATTTTGTCACTTTAGCTAATGGCCACTGTCCACGTGGTGTGTTTGGATCTAGTAACATCACTATGTCATTCTCTTTCAAGTCCCTTTTTTCTACAGTCCACTTTTTTCGTGAATTAAGAGTTGGTAGCCACTCTCTGATCCACCTTTTCCAAAAATGCCCAATTAGTTCTTGTACTCTCCTCCATCGGTGAATAGTCCTGGTTTCTAAGGAGTCAGGGTTTTTTGGAACTATTTCCACTTTTACATGTCCATGTAAGAAGTGGCCTGGTGTCAGAGGAACATCATCGTTTGGGTCAGCGGACTGATAAGTCAGAGGACGCGAGTTTATGAGTGATTCAGCTCCTGTGAATGCTGTCATCAGTTCCTCATCTGTCACTAAACTGTTTGATAAAATTGCTGACACTGCCTTTTTTGCAGCTTTTATCATTGTTTCATGTACACCACCAAAATGCGGAGCCAGTGGTGGATTGAAATACCACTTGATCCCCTTCCTCGAAACTGTCCCAGTGATGTTGTCTTGATCTAGTTCTTTGACAAGGGCACTCAATTCCTTATTGGCACGAATGAAGTTACTGCCGTTATCAGAGAAAACCTCTTCTGGACATCCTCGTCTGTTCACCATTCTATAGAATGCCTTTAAGAATGAGTCCGTATCCAGTGCATAGGCCATCTCCAAGTGGACAGCTCTCGATGTCATGCATGTGAACAAACACATGTAACGTTTGCGGCGACACTTCCCTCGTCCTTGCACTGTTAAAAATGGCCCTGCATAATCAACTGAGACTCTACTAAATGCCTGTAGTGGTTCTTTGAGTCGTGAAGCTGGTAGAGGTGCCATTATCTGACTTGCTGCTCTGGCTTTCCGACGTTTACACATATTACATTCACTTTCCCAATGTCTGATCTCTTCTCTGGCTGAAATAATCCAGAAACGCTGTGACAGTATACTAAGTGTGTGATTTGTCCCGATCACATGATGATGGTCTTCATGGCACTGCTTTATGATAAGCTTTGTTACAGGGTTCCTCTTTGGCAAGATGATGGGATTTTTTGTGTCATATGACAGGTATTCTGCATGTTGTAGTCTGCCACTACAACGAATAAGACCATCTGTATCCAACCTTGGGTGTAATGGGAGTAACTTGCTCTGTGCTGGAAGTTCTTTTCCTCTTGATAGTGCTTCATATTCACTTGGAAAGGCCACTTTCTGTGTGTGGGCTAGAATTTGAATCTCGGCATCTTCAATTTCAGTGGTCTGGATGCTGCCTGTTGTTCTTTGCGATTTTTCTTGCCGACAGTCTTCAATGAATCGACACACATAAACATATACTCTCAAGTAATGTTTCCAGTTTGAGTAACGACTAGGTTCAAGTCTTGATGGCATACTGCGAATTGCCGACTTCTCACATGCCATGAAGCTGTATGACTTTTTGCTGGCTTTCTTTTGGCGTAACTCTGGAACATTACTCTCCATATTAACCTTGGTTTTCGGCCAAGCAAATTCTGACTGTGTTAAGAACGTCGGTCCTTTCCACCAGTGTTGACAATTTGCCATCTCTGTGATATTTAAGCCACGTGTCACATAGTCAGCAGGATTTTCTGTTGTTGGAACATGGCGCCACTGTTTCGGTTTGGTTGCACTTTGAATTTCCCCGATGCGGTTTGCAACAAATGGTTTATATTGCCGGCTGTGGCCACGTATCCACCATAAGACATTGCAACTATCAGTCCAAAATGTAGCTCTGCCTATATCCATTTCCAAGGATTTTACAACAACTTGTGTCAACTTTAGACCTAACATGGCTCCCATTAGCTCTAGTCGAGGGATACTAACACATGATAGTGGTGCAACTTTTGTTTTGGATGCTATCAAACGACTTGTTCTTGTTCCATCCTTCAATACACACCGTAAGTATGATGCTGCCCCGTATGCCTTCTCTGATGCGTCAACAAATGTGTGCACTGTGGAACAAACCACGTATTCTGGCTGTAAGGATCTTGGAACACGAATCTCACCCAAATTTCTCAATTCAGAAGACCACAATTGCACTTTTTCACAGAGTGATGTTCCCATATCTTCGTCCCATTCAATGCCTGCTAACCATAAGTCTTGCATCAATACTTTTCCCTTCACAACAAAAGGTGCAATCAGGCCTAACGGGTCAAATACTGAGGCTAGCTTGCTAAGGAATCCCCGCTTAGTCATTCTTGCAATTTCAGTGTCTCCAGGATTAAAAGTAAGCACATCCACATCTGCTTGCCATTTGATTCCAAGTGTCTTTACAGTTGGAATACCCTCATTGATCTCGAACTCTTTTGCTCTGTCTTCTTGTGGAATTCCTTTCAGGACCTCTTTTTCATTTGACAGCCATTTTCTAGCCTTCATTCCACAAAGTGCCCAAAACTCTATCATATCTTGGTACGCTGCTTTGGCTTCTTCAATTGTGTCAAATGATGTCAAACTGTCATCCATAAATGTTGCTTTCAAGACGGTATCTGCAGCCTTTGGAAACCTATCTTTCAAACTATGTGCATGCTGCTGTGTTGCCAACTGAGCAAGGAATGGCGAGGCACTAGTCCCGAACACTAAACTGGAAAACTCATATGCATCTGGCACTCTGGACTGGTCAAGGTCTCGCCACAGGAATCTGTGATACTTCCTGTCTTCTTCAAACATCTTTATTTGCAAATACATCTCTGATATGTCACTTGCTAAAGCAACAGGTTTGCTGCGGAAGTTTACCAAAACTTGAAACAGGTCATTCTGTAACTTTGGCCCTGGGTACATAGTGCCGTTCAGTGACATACGGTTCCTATCTTTTGCAGAGGCATCAAATACTATCCTGGTCTTTGTGGTATCTTTGTCCATTCTAATCACTGGAAAATGTGGGATGTAATAACCAGAATCAGTAGTATCTTCTTTTGCCAGTTTTCTGATATACCCTTTTTCCTGGTATTTCTCAATGGTGTCACTGTATGATTTGGCTATGTCTGGAGTTTTCTTCAACCTTGCTTCTGTGTTTTGAAGTCTTTTGAGGGCCATTTCGTAGTTGGTATCTAAATGTTCCTTTGTGCCTGGCTTCCATGGAATTGCCACATTGTAGTGGCCATCCTTCATGACCAAGGAATTCTTTGTCATTTCTATAACTTGGCTGTCTTCTGGTGTCATGATTTTTCTGTTAGTATCTTCTACATCTTCTACTTTCCAAAACTTTTCTGTCACTGCTGTAAGCCTGTCGTCTGTAAAATATGTCCTGGCAAAATGAGTTGTTCTGTTGATACTTGCACCACCAATGCAGGTCCATCCTAGTGGGGTCAGTCTTGCAAATGGTTGCCCTGGTCGACCTTGAACATCTTTGCAAGAGTAATGAAGGTTTGCATAGTCAACACCAATCAGTATGTCCACTGTCCTTCTTTCTGTTCTGGGAAAATTAATCCCCTGGAGGTGAGGCCACTTTTTCCCTTCTCTTGCCCAATCTATAACCTCCATATTTCCTGTGACTTTATTGACTGTAAAGGCACTTACTGGCTGGCATACTCTTCTATCCACACTCTCCAGGATGAATTCAACTGGCATTGTGTCAATCACCTCAGTATGACCATTCACAACATCAACCGTTATTCTATGTGACTGTCCTTGGATTTCAAGTTCAGCAGCAACACTTGCATTGATGTATGTTTTTGTACTCCCATCATCCAGAAGCGCATTTACAGTTATCTTTTTATCGCCGTTTCTAAGAATTACTGGAACTGTGCGCAGTGGTACACTCTCTCTGTTGATATGGTTTGCCCTGAATGAGGAGTGTCGATCCCCCTCCATGGGAGGAGCTGCCACTTGAAAATTAGAATCCTTGGCTGTTATTTGCTGTGGTTGTGACCTGTGTAAGAGACGGTTATGGTTTTTCTTACAGTTGTCAATGCCACATATCCTTGTTCGTTGACATGACTTGCCACTGTGGTCGTCTCCTAAACATCTGAAACATAGGTGCTGTTGTTTTGCAATGTCCCACCTTTTGTTGACATCAGCTGCCTTAAACTGGTCACAAGCCCAAGCCCCATGGTTACCATGACACACTTTACAGTTGCGTTTGTGACCTTTTGCTTCTGCATGAAATGACCTCTGTCTGCTGGTACCGGAGCTGCCTGTACTCTTTGACATTCCATGCACCTTTTCTGAGGCCATTATTTGATACTCTGCCTCTTGTACTACAAAGTCTCTCAGTGTGATGACAGATTCTGTTTTATTTTGTTCAGCTACCCAGCGATGGTACTGGGTCAACATTTGCTCATTAATTTTCTTTAACAGTTCACTGTAGAAATATCCATCTGTCAATTCATCATGCTTGCCTGCTTCTTTAAAATTGACAACAGCCAGGTCTAAAACATCTGCAAATTTCTCAATGTCAGCAGCATTATTTGGTCTCACTGGGCGAATGTTGGCCAGCTCTTCTAATCTTATTGCTATCCACCTTCTTTTTCCTCCAAATTTTCTCTCCAGTCTTTCCTTGGCAACTTCATAGGCTGTAGCTGAATGCCCCAGTCCCTGCACAACTTTTAAAGCTTCCCCGGTTAGACTTTGTCTTAGCTGTAACAACTTGTACTCTGGGGTTGATGATGTATTATCCACACAGGCTGTGAAAGCAGCTTTCCAGCCTTCATATAGGTGTTTGTCTCCATTGAAGACTGGAATGGAGACACGCGACAATTGTTTTGTCAGATCATTTTGTAATCCTGTGGTTGGTGCTGGGCTAACTACTGTATTACTGACTGTTGAAGGCGTTAATTTCTCTTCTATTTTCAAAACTATATTGTTATATTCTTGTTTGAAAATTTCCAACTCTTGAACCAGTGCATCAGCCTGTTCTTTCTCCACTTTCTTTATCAGTTCGCTTATACTGTCCATCACTGACTGCGCCAATTCATCAAGTCGGTTTTGACTATTACTTAAAGCACTGCTGGATTCATTGTTTTCAATCAACCTGAACAGACTATTTTTCTGTCTGGTGAAATTACCTTTTGCACGAGATTTAGTAACCTTCATTGACCGAATCAAACCTTCCATGTCTTGGGTCTCTTTCTCAGTGTCTATCTGCTCTGCTGGTATTGAGTCCTCAGTTGTCATACTGCTGCTATTATCCTTTTAACTATTATATGTTTATATCCTGATATACACACTATATTATTTCATATAATCACACTACCACACTTTATCTATTGAACTCTATTCAAATGTAACCACGCTCTGCTACCAGAAAGAATGTTCGGGAGTGTTTTTGTGTCACTATAGATAAATATGATTTCTTTAATACAACTATTTATTCATTAAAAAGACATCAATATCAAATTTTAGTACAAATGTTCTTCTTTAAAAATATGTATGTACACTTTATTATAACTGTTTCTTTGTAAAATATGTCAACATTTGCTGTTATGTCCAAAGATTTAATTATTTCCTTTAATTATATTATTATAATATTTTTATGTCCCTAACTATCTCTATTTGCTATTCTATAAATCCATGTCCTTTTCTATCAAATTCTATGGCTGTTCTCTTTTTATTTCTAAAACTTTGCAAAAAAAAGGAGAAGACAAGATGAGTTGCTATGGTAACTCAGTATGGGGATCTCTTATCAAAACAATCCCGGCTGACACTTGATGAAAGACATTTTCCAGACTTAAACTTACAATTTTGAGTCAGCCTGTCAAAAGGCGCTAAAATTTACTAAATTTAGAAAAGTAAAAATAAAACATAAAATATCTTATTTCCACTTCACATGGTTGGCTTCTTCTCAATTTGACCACGACTTCAGAAGTTTACAGAGACTCTGTCTGCTTCTCTCCAGTGTTGTCGTGACTGTATTATGAGGGCAGGGTCTCGATGTGTCTGTGTATGAGCAATAATATACTGTTTTCATTGTTTTAATTGCTGCTACATGTATTGCCAGTAAATCTATTAACATTCTTGACAGCAGCACCTTTTCAGTTCTTTGCATTCTTAACAGTCATTTTCAATTATACAATTCTTACATGGCAAGTCTACTTGTCTAATACGCATTGCTGCTGTGTATATTGCTAATTAGTTCTTGCAGCATACTATTTCTTATATTGCCAATACTAATATTCCGGCTGATACTTGCTATATGGTTGGTTATTGTATCATGTACCATACTGTCAGGTTTTGGTGACTTTTGTCTGTATTAATATTGTACTATCTGTATTCTTCATTTATTCTCTGGCCATTTACTATGCCAACTGTTATCTTCTATTACCCTACTGGGTTTATAAAGTATTTTTATTGGCTATATGCCTGTGGTTTCTAGTCATTATCACATTTTATTTTGGGGTGAATGTTTGTCTGTTTTTTTATCATGTCTCCTTTTTATTATTCAATTAAGTAAGAAAATTTAGGGGAAATTACCCTGGGGCATTAATCGGGGTTTAGTTTCTCTAAAATTCATTCATATTTCGATATCACCAAAAAAATTAACTTCCTACTCCATCTTAACCTCTTGGTTCTTAATATTTGTAAAATTTGGTAATAATATTGCCAACTGTGCTTCATTATTTGGAAGCTATTATATGGTATTGCAGTTATTGTATAGACAAATTATTATCTGGTACTATATTAGGGCTTGATTGTAAAAATGTTATCTATAGGAGTACATTATCGATCACCGGCATCTTATTCAGATTAAAATGTCTGTAAAATTTTAAAAAATTCCAGTTTGGTGCCGGGCTTGCCCGTTACCACATGTATGGTTTATACCTTGGCGGCACTTTGATTATAATTATGTGACCTTGCTCTCACCTCTGAGCATGATAATCTCAACACAGAGACTGTAAATTGCTAAGACTGGCCAAGGGTGTACTTGACCTTATATGAGCGACCTCATATGAGCGACTGCTAGTTTCTTCTGATGGAATACTGGCAGGTAGTTTCTACTCAATATGACACTTTTGAATACATCACTATTAACATTTCTGATATCGGGTCAAATCACCTGACACTTCTAGCGCTATACTGACTGTTAAACACAAGCCAAAGGAAAACCCTGCACAAAACAGCCAGTTAATTATGACACCAGTACTGTCACACACTGAGGAACCTGCTTTATAAGTATGCGCTAATACAGTACTGTAGAGTCCCCAACATGCCAACATTTAGGCCTGAGCTTTGCATATGATGCTCCAAAGATTTGGCATAACCTGCCAGATGATGTACGTTCATCCCCTTCTCTCTACTCATTCAGGAAGAAACTGAAGACCTTTTTCTTTGCAAAAGCTTGCCCGTAACCACATTTATGGTTTATACCTTGGCGGCACTTTGATTATAATTATACGACCTTGCTCTCACCTCTGAGCATGATAATCTCAACACAGAGACTGTAAATTGCTAAGACTGGCCAAGGGTGTACTTGACCTTATATGAGCGACCTCTAGGTCATTCATATCTCACCACTGATCTTTTAACTAGAGGGATTATAAAATGCTCTGCTGGGCTATAGTTTGCCCGTTTTCACTTGGTCAGGGCTTTGACCCTTTGACCTCATCTGTGAACTTTGGTGATTAACCCAAGGTCACTGCAAGGTTAAAGTAAATATGAATTAGTTAAAACACTGTTACTGCCACAGAGTTAGGTAAATCACTCTGGTTGCATAGTTAGTCGTAGAATTGACCTTTAGTTGGTCCACTTTTGACCTTTTACCATCACTTTTTGGGGTGAGGGAATGATGCTAGTTTCTTCTGATGGAATACTGGCAGGTAGTTTCTACTCAATATGACACTTTTGAATACATCACTATTAACATTTCTGATATCGGGTCAAATCACCTGACAGTTCTAGCGCTATACTGACTGTTAAACACAAGCCAAAGGAAAACCCTGCACAAAACAGCCAGTTAATTATGACACCAGTACTGTCACACACTGAGGAACCTGCTTTATAAGTATGCGCTAATACAGTACTGTAGAGTCCCCAACATGCCAACATTTAGGCCTGAGCTTTGCATATGATGCTCCAAAGATTTGGCATAACCTGCCAGATGATGTACGTTCATCCCCTTCTCTCTACTCATTCAGGAAGAAACTGAAGACCTTTTTCTTTGCAAAAGCATAGTTGTCCTATTTTGTTTTATTTATTATGTATGGAGAGACTCTTTAAGATAGAGATTAAGCAGTATGAAAGTATGATTAGAATTAGAATCAGGGATCATGGACACCTAGGTTACAACTGAAGAAAGGTCAAACGTATATGACAAAGAGACAACTCTGTGTTAAATAGTATTAGGCAAATGAAATACATTGTTTTCAGCTGGGGCGTTAAAGGCGACCCTTATGTCAGTCCTGCCCCAAGGCAGACATTGTGTACAACCTTAAAAAGAGGCTCTGCTACCAGTCTATTGTGTTTTTTGAGTGTGGAAACCCCAAATTAGGGCATGACCCTAACTTTGACACATGACCCTAGTAACCAGTAAACAAACTTACATAATTGGCTGACATTATTAGGTAACTTAATTTCAAGCTTCTAACCTTCAGTTTAAATCAAAACTTTGAAGGAGAGACATGGAAAAAACTTTTACTTTCTTGTTTTTAGTGTTTTTATAAGTCATCTTAGGCTTTTAACTTGTGCATATGTATATATAAATGAACGGTCATTTAGTGCAACGATTATAACTGTTTCAAAGGAACTGACTGTGTTCTGTGAACGTACTTCACTTGACACGATTCGTGGGATTATTTGGTCATCGAGACAACCTCAGGCTTGATAGATTGGCTATGAAGGGACAGTCTAACCTATTGCTTCACTTATCTGTCGTCCTAGTTTAATTTATGATAGCCTGTGATTGTAACGATAGACCATTCAACCCCCGGGTTTCTGTATATTCATCGTGGACAGTGACTTTTTTCAGAGTGCGAAGGCACAAATTGTGAATTTAAAATGCCAGATAATAAAAATAACTGCAAGAAGTGTAAAGAATGCCATGGTCCGCCTACAGGGAAGATGTGCAGAAGGTTGGAGAAACTACAGGAAGAGGGGAGTGAAACGGGACTTATAAGAGATGCTGCCGATTCGCAAGTGGCTGAGTCGACTGGAGGAGAGTCGCTTAACGGACAGCAGTTACAGTTGCAGATCCTGAACCAGCTGGAGCGAGTGACCAAGCGGTTGGACACAGTTGAGGACAGAATGGCAGAGGCAGCAGCAGTTGGAAATCCCACAAAGACTAAGTTAAGTACAGATTTTGTGACATCAAGTGTTAAAAAAGGTAGAAAAACCCCAAAATATGTAGAAAGTCTAAGCGAGTCATCATCTGATGACAGTGACACGCCCAGCCTTGAAACCCTGAGATCCCATAAAATGCAAAGGCAGGTCGACAAGAGGATTAGGGCCCTCGAACGCAGTTCACAATCCTCAGGTAATGAAAAAGTACAAAAGTTAAAATCAAAATGTGGGGGAAATATTGATGTAATTGTTAAAGAAAAAGTGTCATGGCCACATGAGCCCATATTAGGGGGAATGCAAAGGCAAAGAATTAGTTACGACCAGTTGAGTTTAACTCAATGGATACAAGGTTTCTGTAGAAACATATTGGACGAGAATTCGGTTGAGCGTAGGGATGCTATGGTGTCGTACATGGCAGATCTCATGGAGGACGCCACTGACTTCTCCTGGCAAGGCGCGAAAGCAGCTCACGCTGTGATGCTTTGTGAGATGGAAAGGGGCGTCCTCACATGGGAAGACACCGAACGCATCGACAGAATACGTCGTGCTCATGCGCAGAAGCACTTTAGTCAGTCAAAACAACAAAATTGGGGTAAAGCATCTGAGAATCAGAAAAAGCCTTGGTCTTGCAAATATTACCAACAAGGTACGTGTAGTCAAAATAGGGATCATGATGTAAATGGTAGAACCCACAGGCACAGATGTGCGTTTTGTCTGAGTAATGGAAAGCAGCTAGCCCACCCAGAGAAAGAGTGTAACTACAAAAAGATTGGTTCAAAAAACGAACCCGGGACTGCTCATCAATAGGATGTAGCAGTCCTTTTGAATGTAAAGACAGTTCAAAAACAGTTTCTGTGCAGTGTGTTCAAAAACAAAGTGTTATTAGCAACACTATTGCTGGTTCTGACACTGTTGACAAAAAGATTTACAGAACAAAGTTCTTTTACAATTCTACTGTATCTCCACGTGCAATTGATGCTTTATTTGCCAAAAAACCTCCTGTTCACCACAATAATGCCTCTCATATTGTTAGAAGTAGAACTGTACTTCCCAGTGTCAGGTCGGGTGATAGCAAGGTGTTACAAACAAGAGATACGAATGTTGTGAGTAATAAAGAATGTATAATCTTGAAACAAGACATGGAAACATGTGAGAGTAAAAGCCATCCTGTATGTGCAGTGGACAGAGGGGGCCAGGTAGGTTGTTCTGCCTCTAAGAGCAGTGCGAACGCGGTTGCCGTCCCACGTACGACCATTGAAAGTCACAATAATGGATTGGCTCTATTATATGACACCCAATTAGCGGGTATTGAGGACAAATTTGTCAATACCATTATAAGTGGCATTAAAACAAAACAATCCCCAAATTCATTGTTCAATGAATCAGACATTTACAAAGACTGGGAAAAACAGTCAGACTTCAAATTTGGGTTCATTCCCCATAGTGCGCAAGTTATGCCGTCTGAAGATCATGTTTGCTCACCAGAAGGTCGTAGTGTTTTTAATATCCGTGCTCTCGTCCGGGCCACTGGTGTACCAAACTATATGCAGGCCAGAATACCTGTGTCCTCCCAGCTTAATGTAGATGTATGGAAAAATGCGCTTAACAACTATTGGGACCAGCAATTATTGCAACTAATCGAATTCGGATTCCCCCTGGATTTCAATAGAAATTGTGTCCTAAATCATGAAGAAGGCAATCATAGTTCTGCCACAGAATTTCCCAGTGACATTGACGCTTACCTTCAAGAGGAATGCAGTTTCAATGCAATTTTAGGTCCCTTTGAGTCAAACCCAATACCAGGGGCTCATACTTTCCCCTTTATGACGAGGCACAAGCCCAACTCCGAACGCAGGCGTGTCATCATTGATCTCAGTTGGCCACTAGGGGCTTCAGTCAATGCAGGTATTGATAAGCAAACCTATCTAGGAAGCGAGTTCGAGCTGACGTTTCCTTCTGTGGACGACATCACAAATGAATTGAAGCGCTTGGGTCGTGGTGCGCGTTTGTATAAGGTGGATGTAAGTCATGCCTTCAGGCATGTGAAAGTCGATCCAGGAGATTACGACCTCTTACGTCTTCACTGGCGTGGCGCGTACGTGGACACGTGCCTGCCGTTCGGGACACGGCATGGCAGCCAAATTTTTCAGCGTCTCAGCTTTAGCTCAGGTTTCTGCGTCATCGACTATATCGACGACTACGTCAGTGTGGGCATTCCAGGCGTTGCACACGACTCGTACAATTACTTGGTTGAACTGATGCGTCAACTTGGATTGACTATAAGCGAGAAGAAACTTGTACCACCTAGTACGCAGGTCGTATGTCTGGGTGTTCTCATAGATACGGAACGTGGTAGTATTTCAATACCTGATGACAAACTCACCCAAATTTGTGACACAGTCAAACAATGGCAAGGAAAACGCGTTTGCACAAAGAGACAGTTACAGTCCATTTTGGGACAAATGTGTAAAACCAGCCCGTGTCTTCCTAAACAGAATGTTGGAGTTACTACGAGCCAGTCACAATGACAAGAAAGTTTCCCTCACTGACAACTTCAAACGTGACCTAGCTTGGTTTGCAAAATTTCTCCCCAACTACAATGGTGTTAACCTTTATGACCACAAACCCATCCAGGAAACTTTAGAACTCGATGCTTGCCTCAAGGGCCTGGGGGGTCGTGTTGAAGATCGTTTGTATCACCTCCCCCCTCCAAAAGGGTTATCAGGGATGCACCATTGTCCATCTAGAGATGATAAACATCTTAGTCGCCCTTAGACTATTTGCTCCACAGTGGCCAGGTCGAAAAATACTAGTAAAATGTGACAACCAAGCAGTAGTTACAGTCTTAAGGTCGGGCAGGACGAAAGATCCGTACTTGTCTGCCTGTGCAAGGAATATATGGTACTGTGCTGCCACCCACGACATAGACGTTCGGTATGTGCACATACAGGGCAAGGAAAATCGCGTAGCTGATCTTCTGTCCAGATGGCAGGGCTCGGTGCAGAACATCGTAGAGTTGTGCTCGTACATACCCCCCGTGCTGGCTGGACGTCTCACAAGAATTGTTGTACCTAGATCCTGAATTATAACCTCTGGTCCCCTCTGTCCAGCTTCTGAAGTTGCGTGTCATTCGAACGCAGTTTAGGTATATCTGTCCTTGTGTATTGTTTTTTCAGTGCAGGGGCTGTGTAATTAACTACATTTATTAATGATGGGTACTATGCTTTGTTGTAGGAATAAAGAGAATGGATGGCCTGTCAGCTAAAGCTACCTCTCGTATGCATGATGCATTCAGGCCAAAGACCAAGAAAGCATATTCTATGATGTTTCGGGCCTTCATGGCCTTCTGTATAATTATGAATGTACAACTAGTAAAACTTTCTGTGAAAGTGTTGTTGTCTTTCTTGGAATGTTTGGCCAGTAACCAATGTTCAGCCACTATGGTGGCTAATTATGTATCAGCCATTAAAGCTAATCTGACACTGTACCATCTGAACTTTAGCATTTGTGACCATCCTAATGTGAAGTATTTTATCAGGTCTTTACGTATAAATAGACCTCTCTCAGCAGTATATCATAACATCATAGACATACCTATGTTGAAACGTATATCTACCATGGCTTTGACTTTTAAACAAGGCAGAATTTACAAAGCCATTTTTCTAACTGGATTTTTTGCCTTCTTGAGGCTGTCGAATTTATGTCCTCACTCACTAGCCACATTTGACCCTTCAAGGCATTTGACTGGAGCTGACCTTATATTTACAAAATCCTTCGTCAAGGTCATTTTAAAATGGTCTAAGACAATCCAAACCAGAGACTCTGTTCAAATTATCACTCTTCCAAGACTCACTGACCAGGATCTGTGTCCCAGAGCTGCCCTCAAGTATCTAAAAACATACTACCCATTCACTGATCAGTCTTCCCTATTCCAATTTTATGGCCCTGGTGGTTGGTCCCCTCTCATTGATTCAAGAGTCAGAAAAGTACTAAAGGCCATTAATAAAAAGCTGGGTTTGAACCCTTCCCACTTCACATTCCATAGTTTTCAGAGGTTAGGTGCCACATTCGCCTTTAACTCCCATATCCCTGTTAGAAGCATCCAACGTCATTTCCTTATGTTATATGCCACCTACCTCTACAGTTGGGTCTTTGGCGGGTTTAGATGATGTATTATTCGTATTAAAGGGTTTGACCTTGGCTATTGTGAACCTCAAGGTCAAATTGCGGTAGCTTTAAATTAACCCTCCTCTGCACTGAACATTGACCTTGCTTAAGGTCACAGGGGGTCAGATGATGACCTGGTACTGATGGGGAGTCCTTCTATTGGCTACTTTCAATTTGACCTTAGGGCTTTTAACTTGTGTACTGATTTATTTATTTTAGTGTATTTTATTTTATTCTACTGTGCATATTCATGATTCTATGAACTCTAATGGACTCTAAACTTAATGCACAGTATTATGTGATTATCTCTAACTATTTACTATATAACTATATACATTACTATATTATATATATTATACTTATAACGAAATGTAAATAATTATAGTTAGATGTATATATACAATAAACAAGTACCCGCAGTAGTGTTTTTCTGCCTGGGGATGGGGACTGTAGTTCTAGGTCATGACAAGATTGTGAGACTTGTAGTTCGTAACAAGTGGCTTCCTCCCCAAATTGGATGTAAATGATTTGAGCAAAATTACACAGTTGTCGGTGAATTTTATTACTGATGTATCAGAAATGAAGTACAAGAATTTCCAGCAATAAGTTAAGCAAGCTGTGCCGGAAGTTTTGGCTCATTGGATGATTATCAGTACAGTTCTTAATTCTTGTTGGTTAAGAGAGAGAGAGTAAAACAGGTTGATTTAGCTCCTACTCCAATTGAATATGACTTTTTGGAAAGCAGTCCAAAAGCCTGCTGTACAAATGTGTTACAAGACTGTGTGAATAATGCTGATAGAAGACCAGTTAGATTTCCCATCGTAGAGGTGGGAAAAACTATTGGATTTGGCAACTGAAAAGTTGATAGAAACTGCCAATGCTTCAGTATTAGATTATCAAAAACAGAGAGAGACCTAGAAAGGTAAGACGACTATAATACATATGAGGTATGGAGAGTCGGCCAAAAGAAGCTGTTCAATGACGGGAGTTTAAAAGATTATCATACATAGACTCACGTATGCTGCTGACCAAGTTGTAGAATACCAGTAGGAGTAGTAGGATTTCTTTGAAATAATGAAGCATGAACCGATGTTAAGTGGACTCCTTTAAAGATTTTCAGGGATTTTGAACCGATGTTAAGTGGACTCTTTTAAAGTTTAGTAATCATCTCTGCACAGGAAGTACAGCTTTACAGGGGTAAAAAAGCGCTAATTCTGGAACTCTATACACCTGTATCTCGGAGAATTGGAAAATTGAAATGTACTGTAGCCTATCATAGGGCTGTGTTTTAAAAAGACTTTTTAAAATATTGTAATATTCCCACGTATATCAGCTCTGTGAACACATAGGCTTCAGGGGAATTCCCCTTTAGCTCAGTCAGCTCAAAGATAGACTTGTGTTTATTCCTGTGAGTAATCCAAAGGCACTGGGCTCTGTTTTCAGTACATGGTGAAATATCTCAAGGTGTCTGACACAGACAAGCAAGTTGTAGTGTAATAATGCACTCATATAAGACCTGAGGACAGGTCTTTTCTTAGTTGGTGGTATAGTAATACCCTAATGTATATCAGTTCTGTTAACGCCCAGGCTGGTTGAAGAGCTAACCTTGCGTATATTTCTGTGTGTAATCCAAAGGCACTGAGATCGAACCTCAGCATATTCAATCAATAATTTCTCTTTACTGTATATCTGGTTCAATATCCAGTAGTTTCGGCTGTAGAGATATTATGGAAGATACTACCATGGTGGTATTAAACAATGATGGTTTTATGAGTTAGAATTGATGATTAGGAACATCAGGCTAGACACACAATTACAAGGTTGGTAAATAATAAAACAGTATATTAAAAAACTTGTGAACAAATTTGTAACTCTATTAATAGTTAGTGGTGCCGGAGAATAAGTAAAAATATTAGCCTACATATCCTAGTATTTAGGTTAAGTGCATCTTTTGTGGATGGTAAAAAATGATAATCAATTCTGTATTTCTTGGTCTTACTCAAATCAGTGAAGTTTGAGTTTCAACACAGGATACAAAATAAAGATTCCCTTTCAGATTTTATTCAATAAATAATACAACTTTTGAAATTCAAAATTAAATGCAATATAGGTAATGGAAATGTAATTATAGTACCATTAATGTCTGTAAACAATAAAACATGAAAAAATGAAAGTTAAATCATTCTTCAAAAACTGGCTCTGGACCATAATCTGATGGGTAGTACAGTTCATATAGAGAAGCTGATTGCTGCTGTTGCTGAAACAAAATAAGATGCTCTCTTGTAAGTCTCTGTAACTTTGATTTATTGACATTAGATCTACTTCATGTCACTTTACAAATGTTAACAAGCAGTATCCAAGAACACACAAAACCCTTAGCCACAGATAGTGCTGAATAAACACAAAGTGATTCTCTCAACAAATGCATCCTCAGCTATAACTTTGCCCATCATCTTGTCTTCTCATTTCTCCCCTTTTAATAATTTCCCACTTATTTTGACCCAGCTACAAATCTTCTTGGCCTCTTGTATGTAGTGTTCTGTGCTGTTATATTTTGAGTGCAACAGCTATGAAACATTTTTGAGAAATAAGGAAAACACTCCTGGGGACCCCATCTAGATCAGGATCCTACTTAAGGTAGACCTCACCTTGTGTGAAAATATGATCCAATATATTATAGATTGGGGCTATATGTACAGACAAATAAGACCCTATTACAATAAACCCTTCAATTTATGAGCAACAGTTAAGAGAGAAAAAGCTGGAAACAATGCCCTTGCATTCTGGACGTACAACTAACAGGCAAGGAGCTAATTGTTTTAAATACCAAACATGTTAGGACAAGTATGTCATTGTACCCGGTGGAATCACTTCCTTTATTTAAGTTTGCGATGTCAAAATAGCAAAAACTGGTTAAAATGGTAATTAGTGTAAAATTTGTCCATCCTATATACACTACTAAATTCAAACTATGACATCCAGATGCTTGATTTTCATGCAATGCCATTAAAACTCTGATTCTCAGTCTGAGTTATAAAATATTTCGTGGCTTTGTATTTCAGCAAACAACTTAATTTAACACAAGCAGAAAGTACATAATATTCCCACATGTTGATAAATTGTGCATTGTAGCAATTGCATTGTAGATGTTCTTAAATTGCTCTCTAGCATGGCATTTTTGGCACATAACACATAATCAAACAACACATATCCTGCAAAGAATATCTTGTATCATTGATCATGACAGGCTAGAGAATAATTTCATTGTTCACCATGTATTTCTTTAGACTGACAGATTATAACACTTCTAAATGTGCTCGAAATCACTGCTTGTTGTTTCATCAAAATTTGGAATTTAAGGGAACCAGCCATAAGCAAGAACCTACCAACTAGCAGACTTACCAATGGGGCTGAGATTTAAGAACACTTACAGCAGTATTTTGCCTAAGTAAAATTATATAGAGTGCTTTTTGAAAGATAATTTTGTAATACAGTGAAATTGTTTTTCGCAATTGACACAGAATCAAAATGTATTCCATTTACATTTTTTAAGATTTATACTAGCGCCCCTGAACTTTTTTGTAATGAAATAGGTGGTGTGAAACAAGTTCATGACAGTTTTGTGCTTTTGCAGTAGAGGGTAGACTGGAATTTACTGAGGACTATTACACTTTTGCTAAGACTTTCTGCTGTTAAGCGTCAAATTGTACTCATTCTATTTGTTTTTGATGTCACCACTTCATGACATCCCTTTTCAGCATAAACTTATGCAAAGGCCTTATTGGCTGATTTGGCACCCAGCCTCTGAGATCGGAGTTCGAATCCTGGCCTGACCAGGGAAAGCTGGTAGTTTCTGGGTTTGGGTCAGCAGTTTACAGTACAGAACCTTGACCAACTGTATGTACTGGTTTCCTCTGTCCTTCCAACAATCCATCAGAATATAACAGATACAGCACTAGGCGTGACATAAAATGCTAAATAAATAAATATTTGTCGATGGTTGACAAGTGTGGAAGGTAAGCATTTGGATCAGTTAGTAGTTGCTCAATCGTTTCAGCATATGGGATGTTCTGAGAGCCTCTCCCAGGTCCTCAATGGCCTAGTGGTTGCCATAAATCAAAGGCAGTCACTTCCCACAAGTAGCAATTCTGATGACCTGTACAAATATGACCTTGGGTGTTGAACAGGACGTAAAACCTTAACTTTTTTTAACACTGAGAGCCTCTCCAAGCATGACCCTAGCTATAGTAAAAATAAATGACTTTGACCTTGGTTCAATAATCTGTAAATAGTACTTACTTTTGATGAATGTGTTGCAGCAGTCGAATCTCCCCCAGGATGTACTGTACCCTGTTGACTGTTATCTCCAAAACATCCAGTACATATAGCAAGAAATAAAATTATTGGGACAATCAAGAACAGGAAAGAGATGATAATCATTGTAAGACCAACAATCCAAATAAGAGTTCTGTAAACAGAGTAAAATATATACATGAATATGCTAAAAGCTGATAATTGTATATATCCCAAGTTGTAAAGAGAGATATTTATAAACAGAGATGTACCCATACGATAATTATTAATATAAATATGTGAATAGAAGATAATTATCAAGAGGGAAATGTAAGCAGATAGTAATTAAATAAAGAAATATGTTACAAGAGTGTAATAATTCGTTTGGAAATGTATACAGATAATATATAGAGGCGATAATCAATAATGGGTAACTATATACAAAACAATGCAAACAGAAAGGAGTATTACATGGGAACATTTGCCAAATACTCATTAAATAGGGAGACATGAATAAAAGGAATGACATCGAAGCATATGTTAGCCAAGGGGGAGAATTTTAAGAAGGTGTTGAAAGAGAGGTCGTTATGCTATAACTTATTTTATAGTGAAGCAAATGTTTTGCTTGCTTTTACGACCTATATTTTTTATTCTCTTTTAAAAATCATGCTGAGTTACCATTACTCAAAAAGTGGGACATTACTCAAAATAAGTTTCACCTGTGAAAGGGATGCAATTCAAAGGACCATAAACATATTAATACCTGCTGGATTAACGGAGTGGATTCTATCATATAATTTCATTTGTCCTTAGATAAGAGTTTAGAGCTGAGGTTAGAGTTTTTTTATTGATTTTATATGAACCAGTGAACTAACAAAGCGAACAGGAATGTCTGTATGTGATGCCACTCTGGGGTCGGTTGTGAAAGTCATAAGGTTGTACAAAAAAGGCGCAAAAATGCAGAGTCGGTTAAGAAATCACAGATATGACAGTACACTTATGGACAAGACTTGAAGAGTATGCAGATAAGGTGTAGGGTTGAGGACATTTTCTGCACAATCAATCGTAGAAGGATTGCGACAAACCATAAACCCTAACAGATTAAGCCACATTGCAAAGACACAAGCTGTAAAGACATGTTCCCAACCCATCACGACAAGACTGATTGATTTCGGGGGTTGAAATTCATTATCATCATCCAGAATCAGGATCCATATCACACTATATAAACCCCTCGTCACAGGTGATGAGCCATGCAGTCATCACTGCAAAGAAGACAGCTACACATCAAGAGGAACTGTTTGACAAGTGGAGAGTCCTATGGTTTTTTATTGAGTTGAATATGTTATTTTTCTTCATGATTTCAAGACACAGAAGACAACAGAACCTAGACTTGTCCAGCCAACACCACGTAGAAGGAGCAGGAAGCCACAAAATCCATGAGTTATGCCCTGGATATTGCAAATAGAGGAAAGAGGATGCTACAGAACACTCTTGGACGAGCTAATCACAACTGACATACCAAGTTACAGGAATTTCATCAGGATGCCACCTGCCTTTTTATTTAATTGAAGAAAGAATTTACCACTCTCTGAGGAAGTCACCCACAAATTTCAGGAAGCCACTACAAGTTGGTTTGAAACTGACAGTTACATGGAGATACTTATCCACAGGAGAAAGCTACACTGCAGCACCACTGGAGGGTTGGCGGAAATACCATTTGTATATTTGTCCCCAAGGTGTGCAAATCCATCTTAGAAGAATTTCAGCAGGAATATTTGATCTGTCCAACAGATCCTGAAGGCTGGAGAAAGATTGAGGAGAAACTTAGAAGCAGATGGAATGTTCCCCATGCTGTAGGTGCACTAGATGGCAAACATATTGCCATGAAGAAGCTCAAGAAGTCAGGCAGTGAATATTTTAACTACAAGGGTTTTAGCGTTCGCCAGGGGAGACGTGGTTTTTTATATTTTCGTTTAAAATATTTTACTTTCTCTATAGAACTGGTCGGTATTTGATATATTTTACTGTAACTATATGTATTTTATCAAATAATTGTAAACAAATAGATAATTGATTATCACCACACCCAGATATCAGTTAAAAGTGCTGTTTGTCATTAAACGGGTATTATCGCCCACTCGATAATTCCCGCGGTAACACTTTCATTGTTCCACACACAGAGCAGATAAATGTGTATTACATGTAAAATAGATATATATCATAAAATATCGTTTACCAATTAATTTATCCCTGTCCACTGTTTGTTATATTTTAATCCCACACATCTATCTAACATATGCACTAATCTACTCCCTCCTAACCTACCATCTTTTGATTTTGGTACTGTGATGCTGTAATTAGAAAGGTTTGTACGTAGGAAAGGTAGGTGCACCTATTTCTAAATTTTAATTTTGGCTTTCATTGGTCATGCATTGCACTTTTTGGTTCTGTTTTTCCATCCTTTTGACGGTTCGGTCAACAACCCCCACCAAGGAAAATAGTTTGCCATCACCAAAAATTATTCACCCAAGTTTACTCTCCTCTTTGGACAGTTGCAACATTGCTTTTGTCGCCCTGCAGGCCCACTGTCGTCAAGTGACGCACTGTTTCAGAAATGTCAACCCTTGGTGGTCCATCATCCTGATTCTTTCTGGCGACATTAGTTTGAACCCAGGTCCATCAGCCAGAAATATCAAAGCCTGTCATCTGAATGTCCGTTCATTGCGTAAAAAAACATCAGCATTTAGTGATTTTGTTTTGTCAAATGATCTCGACATCGTTGGTGTCACTGAGACATGGCTAAGACCGTTGGACACACAAGGCCTAATGGATGAGATAACCCCTGCAGGTTTCCAGCTTCACCAGGTCCCACGCGAGAACAAGAAAGGAGGTGGAGTTGCTGTCCTTGTCAGGAATGACATTAATAGCGTGCGTTGTCAAATTGATCGGCGGGAAACGTTTGAACACATTACCGTCAAACTGTCAGATCGACAGTCAAGCCAGCTCCTGGTACAAGTAATTTACCGACCTCCAAGTACCAGCAAAAGCAGATTTATCGAGGAATTCAACAGTTTCATGGAAGCAGCTGCTTTGTCACCACATGAAAATATTATCCTGGGAGATGTCAATATCCAGCTTGACAGTCAAAATTGCTGGACAGAAAATTTCAACACAGTTCTATTGGATTTTGATTTTATTCAACATGTGTCAACACCTACACACATACAAGGACATATCCTTGATGTACTCTGCACTAGTAAATCCCTAACTTCCTCAGTTCACCATCATGTAAAGGATGGCATATCAGACCACCTAGCTGTCTTTTTCACTACAACATTCCCTGTCAAAAATTCCTGCAGAGTAAAACGGTTGAAAATCAGGAAACTTCGCAAGATAAATAAAACTGAATTTATGTCTGACATTGTAAATTCTGAGCTTATCCAGGCTCCTTACAAAACAGCTAGCTTACTTTCACACCAGTACTTTCATACCCTTAGGAACATACTTGACAAGCATGCACCTATACATGAATGTAAAACCCCACAACATGTCAACAAAGGGTTCATCAACAGTGAGATTTTGGAAGCAAAGAGACGTAAGCGCAAACTCGAAAGGGAGTGGCGAAACGACAACTCTGCCATAAACCGCAGTAGGTACAGAGCCGCTGTGAACCATTTCAACCGTCTCGTGGAATGTGCAAAAACCAAACACTATAGAGATATGGTTAGGGAAAATGAGGATAACCCCAAGGCCTTGTGGAATTCCATAAAGAAAGTCCTCCATAGATCACCAAAAATGGTACTTCCAGATTATACCACCATGAACAGTCTAGTCAACACTTTTGGCAGGTATTTTGCAGACAAAATTACTAAATTAAGATCTGGATTACTGTCTACTGATGCCGATCCCCCTGTCTCAGGTTCCTACAAAAACAAGTTTGTCTCTTTCCGGACCATGTCAGAGGAAGAAGTCCTTAAAATCATAATGTCCACACCAAATAAATCATGTGACTTGGCTCCCATCCCAACATCATTGGTCCTTGAGTGTATCAGTGTGCTCCTGACTCCTATCACAAATATTGTGAACTACTCTCTACAGGAGGGCAGTTTCCCTTCCTGCTGTAAGACTGCACATGTTACACCCTTGTTGAAAAAAGCTGTTCTTGACAAGAATATTCTCAAGAATTATCGACCAGTGTCCAACCTCAGCTACATCTCCAAACTCATAGAGAAAGCTGTGGCTAAGCAGATAAATGAGCATATTGCTCACAAGGGTATATCTAACGAAAACCAGTCCGCATATAGAGCTTTTCTCTCAACTGAAACGGCGTTGCTCAAAATACAAAATGACATTGCCACAGCAATGGACAAGGGTGCAGCTGTTGGATTAGTCCTTTTGGACTTATCTGCAGCTTTCGATACAATAGACCACTCAATCCTATTCAACTGCCTTCAGCACTGGTATGGCATTGATGGGGTAGTGCTTAAGTGGGTCCAGTCATACCTCCACTCACGCAAGCAGCGCATCAAAATAGATGGACATCTTTCAGATGCTTTTCAACTCCCTTACGGGGTTCCCCAGGGCTCAGTTCTAGGGCCACTCCTTTTTACCCTATACACAACCCCTCTCAGTTCAGTCATATCTAAATTCAATGTCACCCACCACTTATATGCAGATGACACACAAATTTACTTGGAACTCGACTCTAGGAACTTCGATTCCAGTATCACTGAATTAACAAATTGCCTTGAGGCGGTCCAGGCTTGAATGGGAAATAATAAGCTTAAATTAAATCCTGACAAGACAGAATTCATAGTGATTGGTGATGATCAAATTAGAAGTTCCCTTAAGTCATCTTTCCCAGTGAGTTTGCTTGGCAACACCATGGAACCAGCTGAATCAGTAAAAAACCTTGGTGTCATCCTGGATGCTGAAAATTCAATGCAAAGACACGTGGCTAATCTGTCGCATAAGTTACTACCATCTCCAGGAACTACGAAGGGTCCGCAGGTACTTAAATCATGAAACAGCTGTAAAGGTGGCAAATGCAGTCGTCTGGATTACTGTAACTCACTGCTTTACAACACAAAAAAGGCATATACTAGCAGACTACAGAGAGTTCAAAATGTCTTATGTCGGACGGTGTGCAAGCTAAATAAATACTGTCATGTTACACCCTTCCTGCACAAACTACACTGGCTCCCCATTCATTACCGTATACTGTTCAAATATAATCTCCTCATTTATAAAGCAATACATTTGAGCCAACCTCCATATCTCTCCGCTCTAATTAGGCGGAGTGATCTCACACGGGGCAATCGCCTATCAATTTACTCATCTAAACCAAATAAATGCTCAGGGCTACGCAGTTTCATAGCAGGGGCTCCCACAGAGTGGAACAAGCTTCCTCAAGCCATCAGAACCATAGAAAACATTTCTGGTTTCAGGAAACAGTTGAAAACATACCTTTTTAGATTGGCTTATCCTCCACCATAGCCTATCTCCCCGACCGGACGCTAATATGGAAACTGACATCTTTCTGGAACTGGACTATCCCTTTTTGCACATCAGCGCCTTAGAGGATGTTTACATCAAATTCGGCGCTATATAAGTGTTTCTTACTTACTTCTCTCTGGTATTGTTAGCCCTGGTGCACGTGGCATCCTTTGGGTCAATGTGGGGGCCAGTAGTTCTTCATCTGATGCACAGATTTTCAACCGTAGAAAACTAAGCAGGAAAACTGAAAAAGGCACCTTGGGGCTCCCTCCATCAAAACCACTGGGTCCTGGAGGGCCAAAGCTACTTCCTTTTTGGGAAGAGCAGGGGCCGGGGAAGAGAGAATAGCCAACTACAGGATATCCAGGGGCAGGAGAGTCCTGGAGAATGCTTTTGAAATATTAGTGTGAAGGTTTAGGGCACTGCTGACCACTATGGAGCAGAGACCAAAAGTTGTGAGGGACATTGTGTTAACATGCCTAGTACTATATAACATGCAGAGAAGCCATCAGGGGGAGCAGACAGACCACCCACCCCACCAGATGCCATTCCCACGACAGGCTGACAAGGTGGAGCCGGGAGGGAATGATAACTTTAGAAACCCATTGAGGGATGCCAAACATCAACAAGACCTATGGAAAGACTACTTCAATAACCTCGGGGCACTAGACTTGCTCCAAGTCTTTGTATTTGTATCCATCAGTAACCTGAAAAGTTAAACTTAATTTGGAAACTTACAGGAGTTCATTATACTACTAGCATTCTGGGGCTAGGGGGATAGTCTTTGAAAAAACAAAGACTTGTGCCACCCATTTAGCCTTACCTGTAATGAGGGACACATTTATGCAGATTGTATGCACAATAGTATGGAGAAATCCCCAACATATTAACATACTGTTATTTATATGATGGGGTTTTCCCTTATAAAAGCATGCTGCCACCGCTGTCATGCTAGGTTTCTAACTGTGGATCTCTGTTATTGTAGAACACAAATACAGGTATGCAGCCAACACGTGGAAGCCTTTTATTTATATACTTGTTGAGAGTTTACTTTGAGAACATCAGAGTGAAAAGTATGCAAATAAATTAAATAGGTGTAATAGTTTCCCAGAGTATTTGTATGAAGATTGCCTTGTTTTAGTTTTGAGATTCTAAATTCCCATGGTTTTGAATGTAGTGTCAAAATTGGTAAAAGTCCCTAAGAGGGCTGTTCCATATTGGCGATCCAATTGTATACCTTGCCCCTAATTAACTGGAAAAAATTAAATTGGTCATGATCCATGGATAAAGAGGGTAGATTTTACATTAGCTTTCCAAGTGACATTTTGATTGGTACTAAAAAACTTTTGATTGGTTCCTAAATCTTTCTGAATCACTTATGAACCTTATGAAAGCCAATACCAGCATAGGATGGGATAAATTGATATACAAACTTTACAAAGATAGCTTAGAGTTGTGTTCCCAAATGTAAGTTCTGGTAATGATTGTAGAGGATCACAGAAAACTTTTGACAAATTTAAACAGTTTGAAATTTATCAGGGACACGAATGGTTCATCTCTACCTGAAGTTTAACCATTGATTCCATGTCAGTCCTGAAGGCTCTCAAATGTTATAATCATTGTTATGGATACTCAAAATGAAAAGTTTGACTTCCAGCCCAACCGTTTCAAATAGACTACTGTATAAGTGGTTATTTTCGCGGGTACTTAAGTTCGCGAATGTACACTGTAGGCCTGCTTCGCGAGAATTTATTTTCGCGGTGAAATATATTCAATTATCGCCCAAACTAACAACATGTTCAAATTAAAATACTTATTATGCGGACTTCATATTTTGTCATATGCCTGAAAAAATGTCTCCTCTGTGGCCAGATGCAAGTTGTATCCACTGGAAAAGGACAACTAACATGGTTCTGGCATACATATTTTGTATGCCTGAAAAAATGTCTCCTCTGTGGCCAGATGCAAGTTGTATCCACTGGAAAAGGACAACTAACATGGTTCTGAAGATGAACTGCATTTATTAAGATGGCAGCCAAAATAAGAAAATTCTATATTATTCACAGACATTAAAGGAGTAGTCATTACTATCCAGTGGGGCCAAAGTCACTCTATCTGTTATAGTTTTCAAGATAAATAACATTTTCCATTTCCAAAAAAATTCAAGATTGCAGCCAAAATTTGAAGAAGTCATAATTTGTCCTTGAGGTCCTAGAGGCATAGTGTACTCAGTACTAATGTAGTGCAACATTTGCCTAAAATCACTGATATATTACAATTTTGGAAATAAACAACATTTTCCATTTAGTTTCATGAAAAGTTACCTTTTAAACTATACCTATGACAAGGTCTAAATTGAATGATGCTGATGTTATTAGATGTTATTTGTACACATTTAGTATGTTTTGCCATGGTGGTGTAGTGGTAATGCACTCGCGTCCCACCTCTGAGGTTGGCAGTTCAAACCCCAAATCTTATGTGGGAAAGTTGGTCATTGCTTACCGATGATCGGCAGTTTACAGTACAGAACCTTGACCAACTGTATGTATTAGTTTCCTCTGCACACAAAACTACCCATCATGATATGTCCTGTACAGTGTTAAAAGCAACATAAAACCCAAATAAATAAAGTATGTTTTTTCAGTTCCAAAGATGGTTTATTATATCCACCTCATCCCACTGTGATATATATGCATAGAAAAATATTGTTTTTAAATATTGCTGATTTATTTTTTTTATCTTTTCTTAGGGGTTGTAGTTTTTTCAACAACTAGATCTAGAAAATTGATAATATACCCCAATTGTAATGAAATAGGCTAAAACAAATTAACTTAGAGTAAGATTTCAAAATTGTGAACATTATTGTTAACCTATTTATAACACATTCCCTTGAAAGAGCAGTTAATTACATGGAAATGAGAAGTCTCACAGTTCATTGGATTTATATTTTACACATACCAGCATTCTGGAGAAAACATCTGTTGGATTAAATATAGAACTATGCTATGGATATAAGAGAGGAGCTTTTTATTGACTTAAAAAGAGTTCAAAGTTCAAACCCCACACACATGTGATATGAATTTTTTTTCCACTGCCAGCAGAAACTTAGCCTTTTATTATTTTAGAATCAGTTTTGCCCGTAAATAAAAATATCATTGCACCGTTAATTTAAAAGTTGTTCTTCTTTTAAATTAAAACCCCAACAGCTTCAAGAAATATTTGTGAAGAATGACACTTACACTACAGTGTCAATAAACCGCTAAGAATTAAGTCAGTCACCAGTAAGTTTGTCAGTCATGTCATGGAATGTCTTTGTCAAGTAACATGTTGATCTGTAAGACTGTATGTTTGTCTGTCAGTCTATCAACACAATCATTAATAGCTAAGTTTTTAAAATTATTTTTTATGTGTTTGTTTGAATTTTATTTTTAATTTGTTCTAAACATTCACTCACTCATTCACAACAGTTTTTGTTACGTATTTTGGGGAGGTGTAAGTATTGGATGGTGTGTTTGTTTTGTTTTGGGGAAGAACAAGCAGCTGAATAATTGTTTTGAAAAGTTTCAGGTGGCCTTTATAAGGGCCTTTTTGGCACAATTTAATTCAGGCTTATCTGCTGATTTGGGCTGACTCTGCTGGCTGGACTGGCTGGGAGGTCTTGCTTGTTCTTGCTGAGTGGTAGTTGGCACTGGTGACGGTGCTGGTTGAAGTTGAGAGGGTGAAAATGGTTGTGGTGTATCGATCTGGTGGTATTGTAGTAAGCTGGGAATACTTCCAAAGAGATGTGATAATCCAGAAGTGTTGTGTTAACTGTCTTCCTGTTGTCCGGAGGCGACAGATGGTGGGTTAAATGTCTTTGTTGGGCTAAAAGCAAACATCAATTGTCTGGAAGGCCCAGGCTGTTAGTCATCCACAACAAGATAAGATGCAGGCTGTGATGACGAGTTGGCTGCAAACTGGTGCGGAGACTGTTTGAGTATCCGGTATTGTGAGGATGTATTCACATCCTGCTGTGGCCTGTTTTGCTTCTGGAATGTTGTGACCTTTTGAGTTGTTGTGACCTGTTTCTTACATTCTTTGGTCTTGTACTGTATTCCACTAAGAATTTTCACTTTCTCATTCCTGAAGGTCAAAAAGTCTCGATCCTCCAGGTGTTCAATCTCAGAGTAGAGATAGTTGCAGAACGACTGTCATGCATTTGAAGTAGAATACTGGTGTGCACCCAAATAACTGGAAATCATTGACCCCATCTAATGGAACTGATCTAAAACTAGATCTTCAGCAGTGGTGGTGTCAACAGTAGCTGGTCAGTGTGAAGGGCTTGTGGTCGATGGCTGATAAGCAATATCCGATGCCATGCTGATTTCCATCTCAGATTCAGTCTCTCATGAAGTGTCTGGAACTGAAGCTGTGGCTGTCACCCCGAAGGTCTCAGTAGTGACTTGAATGCAAAAGACTTAGACACTCCCTCTGGGTGCTCTTCACTGCAGCTTGTCTTGACTTCATCTGGGTGAGCATGCCATATCTGGTATGTTGAGTCTCAAACCACTTCTTGACAGTGTTGACAGATAAATTCCTGGAAGCTGCTAGTCTTTCCCAGAGTTCCTCCTTCTTCTGCTTGTCTTTGATCTTTGTGTGAGTCTTGTCGAACAGTTCCTCATGCTATTTAACTTCACAATGGCTTCTTTATCAGAATACCTCAGGAAAATAGACTTCATTTGCTCATTCTTACTCATAGATTGAGTAGATTCTGGATCTGTGTCTGTAGCTGTTCCAGGTTGCTTTTCTGTTCTATCCTCAGTCTCTTCCATCTGCTTGATCCCTTCTGTCCTGTCTCTTTCCAACCTCTCATTTTGCCTCTCCTCCTTCTCCTGTCTCTCCTCCTCCTCTATCTCTATTCTTCTTTTCTCTATATCCTCAGCAGCATCTCTCACTGTGGTTGAGAATCTGTAGGTACTTCCATCTTTCCTTCTGTCCCTTTGCATGATGTCAAATTATATGTACAGCTTTCTTCAAAAAAAAAACAAAAAAACTTAAACTTAAAAGTGAAACCTCAGAGAAAAAGTTTCACTCCCAGCCAGTCCAGCCTAACTGAAAACTTATACTATTTTGAAAAAAGTAAAGCTTAAAACTTACAGCTGCACACTCTCGATAGTAAAAACCCAAATGAATGAAGTGTGTGCCGCCTGGCCCTTTTACAGCTACAGATTTTGAAACTAAGGCCATAAGACATCAAAATAATGCTAGCTATTGTTTACAGCTTTTCTGTTTCACTTTAGGGTTTGTTGGTTATAAAACTTCTCAGCTCTAGGGCTCGGACATTAAACATTTACAGACAAGCCAGCTGAAGTTACCAACTGTACGGTTATTTTTCCTGCACAGTCAGTTTGTCATTACATACAGTCTGGAACACCATATTTGAGACAAGCTGGATACGTGATACAGAAGACCTGTTTCATTAACCGACAAGGCGGGAAGTGTATCTGACAGGCCATTAAGTTATCTGACAGGCCTGTTGCTAAGTGTACATAATTAGGGTGTGTTACAAGGGATGGAAACGGTCAGCGACTCTCCCTGACAAGTCTGGAAACTACAACCGACCCTAACAGACCATTGGTAAATATTGGTCCCGACTCCCCCAAAAAGATATAGTTATCGACTGGCTCCAGTGGAACACCCACATAAAGTAACTCTAATAGTCTTGTTATTCTCAAAACAATATTCCCAGAGTTTACATACAGAGATACAAAGATAGAGAATGGTGTAAGCACGACAATTGTAGTGTATCAAAAGGAGATAAAACTTTTTTTGAATGCTTACCCTGATGAGGATATTGCCATCAAAACTGTTCCACCAATGACTACTGGTAGACCAAGAATGAAGAAACAGGCTACTAAGCAGACAGTGCGGGCCGACATTAAGGTGTCGGGTAGTTCAGCCCTGGGGGATTCCTATTATCGTACTTTGTTAAAAATTTAGTTGTGCTGCCAGTGGTTTAGTTTCCAATCATATTATTGGCTATTGATTTCTCACCTTGCAGTGTGACTTTTCATCGGCCATTTCAAATTTAGAGGTGACTGGGGTGACACCAGAAAACTTTCACTGAAGTTTATGACATTTTATCAAGTTATTTTACAATTTTAGGGTTTTTACTTTTTATAGTTTATCTGTTTATTGACGACATGGCTGATATACCCACTCGTCAATATGACTTGAGGTCTGGAAGGCGAGAGGAACTTCACGTACCCGTGCATATCCAGATGTCAGAAGACTCCACATTTCTCAAGCAGTTGATGGCAACACAAGGACAAGGTTCTTCAAACTCTGGGCAAGTGTCAGACATTTCTTCCCTTAACGAATCCGATTGTGATGTACTGATAGCCAGTTCTGAAGACGAGCAAGAGTCAGAGACAAAAAGTACTGTTAGTAATACAGGTGTTGCCAGTTCGGATCCCACTAGTTCGGATGGTACAAACGTGTCCCAGCAAGCTATTAATCTTCAAATTCTCAGTCAGTTACAAGCAATGGGTAAGCGTTTGGACGCAATGGAGCAAAAAACATGTAAAAAGAGTTCTGACGCCAGTAAAATAAAGAATAAAAGTGTCAAACCAAAAAGTAAAGCTAAAGCACAGGTCGCACCTTCCTCTAGTCACCAACAAACATCACATGTGCCAGATTTACAAAGTATTAGGCAAGATGCTGTACTTCAAGCTCAAGTTGCAAAACGTTTGAAGGAACTCACAGATAGTGAGAAGTCAGGTACAAAATTAAAATCTTTAAGGGGGGGTCCCGTGGAAGTTATGGTAGCCAATCGGGTCAAATGGCCCCACGAATATGTACTCTCTGGTGTATCGAAAGAACGTGTGACCTATGATCAGTTGTCTGTAACTCAGTGGGTGGCTGGCTTTGGCCGCATCATGAAAGAAGAAAAAAATCACGAAATTAAGGAACATATGTTAGACTATCTTGTGGCCCTTTTCGATGATGCTAACGATTTTTCTTGGGATGCGGCCAAGGCCAGCCATGCCGTGTTGCTCTGCAGAATGGAGCAGGGGGAGATTAAATCATATAGTGAGGTTGAAAAAATTGACAGAGTTAGGCGTGCTAATGCACAAAGGCATCAGTTTACCAGTTTTTCTGGGCAGAGTAAGAAATTTGGCCAGAAGAATTCAAAGTCAACCCCATGTCAATATTACAATCAGGGCACTTGTCACCAATCCAAAACCCATGAAACTAGGGGTGTGGTTTATCGACACATTTGTTCAGCATGTTTCAGCAATGGCAAGTCCTTCCCACATCCGGAAAATGAATGTAAAAATAAAGCCAAAAAACAGTCAAAAAACGAGTAAACCCGAGTGCTTCAACATGGAGTACTCGTACATATCCCACTAGACTGATTTTCAACAAAGAATCTCGTAATCAAGAGAAAGAACTTGTAGTTACAAAACACCAAGCTTTTGCATGGTTTCGTCGTTTTTCGGCCTATGAAAAAGTTTCACCTTCAAAAACATATGCTGATGCAGTAAAGTGTAAAAATTCCAAACAAGTTTCATTCAACAACATTCCCAATATACAAGAAAAGACTGTTACAAATTGTAATCCACGTTGCCCAGACCCTCACACAGCAGAATTATATCACAAAGCTGTGACCAAGGTTAAAAACCAGTCTGTATCGGCAGTGAATACTTGCAAAACTTCAACAGTTCACAAAGTCACACCTTTGTCGTTGCACAATAGGTTCTCGCTATTGCAGGATCAATGTACTAGTACTGATAATACGTGTGTCACTGGCGCATTCACTTCTGATTGTGATGAGAATACCTGTCACTATTATGACACAGGGCAGCACTCACAGGAGTGCAAACGTCCTCCCTTTCTTGGTACAGATACACAGTCCCAGTTGGCGGTTAAGCAAAATTGTGTTTCAGAAGGGAATAAAAACGAAAATGGGCTTTCACAAGGAAAAAATTCACGTACCAAGAAAGGAAATTTCACAAATAATGATGTTTTAACATGGTCTTATGCAGATGACACAACCAATTGTCAGGACATAAGGTCACCCTCCAGTCAACCATTGCACACACTAACGTCTGAGAATACTTTTCAGAATGAGCACTACCACGAGTGCAAGCATGTTTCCCAGACTCTTGGTACCAATTCCAAGTCCCAGTTGACTTGCCAGGAAAATTTGCTTTCTAAGGGCAATAAAAACGGAAATGGGCTTTCTTATGGGTCACATAATGGTACCAGGAGATCTGATTACGTATCAAGTGCTGTAATAAGTGAGCCTTCAGATTTCACTGGAGTTATTTCCACTGCAGATTCGGACACAGTGTCAAATGGAAACTCTAGCCTTCATAGTGCATCCTCTGTAGTTCAATCAGCCACCTCCCATGATACGGAAGTAAGAAAACTGCAGTTTGGCTTTATCCCACAAGGCCCGTTAAAATTGTATGTTGGGGACCCAGTGTCTTGGGAATATGTACCCAATGTTATCAGATCTCACTTACTCATTCGAGACTCAGGCCTCCCTAATTACCTAGGCTGTAGAATACCAGTACAATCTCACCTTAATATTCCAAATTGGAAACGCTATCTTGCTAATTATTGGGATCATCAAATCATAGATTTGCTACAGTATGGCTTTCCTCTAGATTTTGATCGAAATTGCCCTTTAATCGCAACAGAAACCAACCATGCCTCGGCACTTCACAATAATACACATGTTTTGGAATATATTAGAGAAGAATTACAGTTTGAGGCTATACTAGGTCCATTCTCAGAAAAACCAATACATATGCATGTTTCCCCTCTTATGGTCAGAGATAAGCAAGATTCTAGTAAGAAAAGAACTATTATGGACCTCAGCTGGCCAAAGGGGGCCTCGGTCAATGACGGAATCCTTAAGGACACTTATTTGGGTACAGATTATACCCTTACATATCCTTCAATAGATCACATCACCCAGTCCTTGGTAGACCTGGGTCCTGCTGCTAAAATTTACAAGATAGATATCAGCAGGGCCTTTCGCCAGATAAAAATCGATCCCTCAGATATTGATTTATTGGGTTTCAAAATTGAAAATCAGTACTTCCTGGACCGATCGGTCGCCTTTGGATTCAGGCACGGAAGCCAAATTTTTCAGAGGTGCACCGACGCCATACGGTATATCATGGCTGACCACGGTTTCCCTACCCTATGGAACTATATTGACGATCTAATATACACCGGTTTACCGTCACAAATTCATAAGTCATTTGCTTTTCTTCAACAACTATTGCAGGATCTTGGTCTGCAAATATCGGCTAAGAAGCTGGTGGCCCCTAGTACTTCAGTCGTGTGTCTTGGTATACTAATTGACACAGTTAGCAGAACCATATCAATCCCTCAAGATAAATTACAGGAAATTGCTAATTTGTGCAAACAGTGGGCCTCCAAGACCTATGCCAGCAAAAAGGACCTCCAGTCCCTCTTAGGAAGCTTACTTTACATTACTAAATGCATAAAGCCAGCCAGGTATTTTTTAAACAGAATGCTCCTTCTTCTTCGCCTGAATCACAATAACAATAAGATTTTGCTTACCACAGAATTTTTCCATGATCTGGCCTGGTTTAATACCTTTTTGCAAAGCTATAATGGTGTTACATTTTATCACTATCAATTTTCACGCATTCCAGTGCACCTAGATGCCTGCTTAACAGGTCTGGGAGGCCATTTTGGCACTATGATATACCATCTTCCCTTACCCCGGGGTTATAACTCATATGATATTACTCAATTAGAGATGTTGAATATTGTAGTCGCCTCAAAAATCTGGTCCTCTCACTGGTCAGACAAGAAAATACAGATTTTCTGTGATAACATGGCTGTTGTCCAAGTTTTAACAACAGGTAAAGCCAGAGACCAAATGTTGGCCACATGCGCACGTAATATTTGGCTCATTGCTGCCATGTTCAATATTGATTTTCAATTCTCTCATCTTCCGGGAAGAACCAATATTTTGGCCGATTTACTATCCAGATGGCAAACAACCAGTAATCCTGTGGAAAAACTGAATAATATTCTTCAAGATTATACCTGGATCCCCACCCATCCAACCCTTACAGCATTGAACTACCAGATATAGCACACCTTTTCCTTTGTGTTTTTCAGACCTCCAGGGTTCGGCAGCCCAGCTGGCCACCTCTGCATCTTCCAGAATCTTGCAGGGCTTTCGGCCCGCTACTCTTAGGCAGTACACCAGAATGTGGACCGACTTCCTGTTATTTCAGGTGGTGGCTGGGCTGCCCCCCTGTCAGGTAAATATACTCACTTTGTTAGCCTTCATGGAGTTTCTGGTTCGAAACCGTCATTCTAGGTCCAGTATAACTAATTATTTAGCTGCAATCAGAGCCTTTCACATTATTCATGGCTTGGACACACAATCCTTTCAGGATCAAAGAATCCAGTTGTTCCTCAAGTCCCTTACAATTACTGCCCCCCTAACACCGGCTCAGAAGCCTTCCCTGGATATACAAATTTTAGAAACAATTGTAACACAATGCAATCTCCATCCCTATCCCATGGTTTTCAAACCCCTTTACCTAACATGTTTTTTTTCATTTCTAAGACTGTCCAACATCTTGCCACATTCTATTCGCACTTTTGATCACACACGTCAGTTAGCTCGAGGAGATTTCATACCTTCTAAAGCTGGTGCAGTACTATTACTAAAATGGTCTAAAACCATACAGGACCGTAAGACCACACATACCATTCCCTTGCCCCACTTGGGGTCTTCCCCCTTGTGTCCCATTTCAGCTCTCCTTCATATGACCCAAATGATTGTGGCCAACCCAAACAACCCATTGTTCATACTACCAACTCCCTCAAAACAGGTACCTCTGACGGATTCAGTTGCTCGCAAACACCTCAAGAAAATTTCTATTGCACTCAATATCTCCCCTCCCCTTACTTTCCATGCATTCAGGCGCGCAGGTGCCTCTTGGGCCTTCAAGCGAGGAGTACCTTTAGAACATATCATGAAACATGGTACATGGAGGTCAGATGCCATCTGGTCTTACCTTTCTTCTTCCCCATCTCTCTCGTCTCCTGTCTCCCTTGCCTTTCAGTCTGCCCTACGTCTATGACCCTACTTGGGGTTTGGGTGCTTACATACCCTCTAAATCTAAAAAATTACACCACAACATTTGTATCACATTGTAAATTGTCCATATTTCAAATATCAATGGTTTACATCATACATATTTCTCTTCCTCCACCTTTATTTACATTTAGACACACAGTGATATTTCTCAGCTTGCACCACTTCCTTTTCCCTGCCATTGCTCAGGGTTCAATCCTCATCTCATAACATTTTGACCTCAGTCTTTTCTTCCAAGGTCAGAGCGAATCCCTTGACCTTCATATTTCACCTTTAACCTTCTTGTGACCTATTTTGGCTTTCAAGGTCACTTCAATCCTAACTTATTCTCAGGGTCATAGCAAATTGCTTGACCTTTTACTTTGACCTCTGTATATTCATTGACCTTCTCTCTGCCGTTCAAGGTCAATTTCCAATCCTTAATTTCATTAGTAACATTCTTCTTATATTCGGAGCTGGTGCAAGCTTTGATTCCTTGTCATGGTCAGAAGTGAAAAAGTTTAATATTAAATGGTTGTAAATGTATTATGTGCATAAACAAAAAAGCAGTAGAGTAGAATTTTAAAACCCACTGGTGTTTCACTGTCTTTGGGGATCCCTGGGGGCTGCAACTCCACTTACAGCTTCCACTTTAGTGGCTTTGCCTTCTCCATGACCGTCACCTTGACCCATGGTTGAGAATTCTAAAAAAACATATATTAACAGCAAAATATCTGGATATGTGAATCCAATCCAGTGGATTAAGTGTTATGATAGGTTGCATGCAGGGAATTGGAATATAAAGGAAATATTAAAAAGGAGTCATAAACTTATCTTTCTGCCTCAGAAATTAATCAGAACTGGGGAAGATAATGACCACGGCTTGTTGATTCATCCAACTTTATCTTCACTGGAGACACAGAAAAAGACAGAATAACACAGAAGTGGAAGGAAAGGCAGAAAAACAGTTACATAATACACCCTATATTTACAGAACAGAATTTGCTACAGTCTATGAAAGAATCAAGTTTTAAACCATTTAAAACTTCATGGTCTGTGCCTTACATGAAAATAATACTTTCGTAAAAGTTTTATCTGTTTAGGTCTACCAATGTTCAAAACAATTTAGCATTCGCCTGAAAAATAACTTTTAGAACTATTAGACTTTTAATTAAATGTTTACAATGTGATATAAGCCTTTGTCTTATCTTTCGTTCTACTCTAATCTATTTACTGGGCATAAACGCCTTGTTTTCACTTTGTTTTCTTTTCTTTTTTCAACAGCATCAGTCATAATAGCCCCTTACAGTTTAAACTGACTAGATTGTAGATTTAATTGCAAAAGTTATACTAGGCCTAATTCACAAAACGACTTAGCCCAAACCTAGATTGAAAGTTAAAACTCTTATCTTAAACTTAGGTGAATTCTGTGGTTTTATACATAAGAGATTTTACAAGCTGAGCTTTGACAAAATCCAGTGGCTAACAGTTATGTCAAGGACAAGTATGGACACATGAATTTTTCCTGTAAATCAATATTTAAAATGGCTGAAGATACATTTTATGTGTATAAAACCCTTTTATTTTATATGGTTACAAGATTTTCCATTGTAAAGCATAATTAACTTAAGACAAAAAGGCAAAGCAAGTGCCAATTATCAATTGTAGGTTTCAACAAATATTCTCTAAGCATCACTCATGCCTGTAATTATGAATTTGTTAAATTTTGACCGAATTCTACTTATTGAAGCAAAATGGTTCATGATAAAAGTAAAATATCCCTCAGAGTATTATTACAAATTAAAATATATCACTCATGGAGATCAACAATATAATAGTTATGCTATGCATTTGTATGATAATGTGACTCTGAAAAAGCATTTGATAATTATATAGCCAACTCTTTCTGTGCATGTTAAAAATTGTGGAGGAATTTTGATATAAGTGACATCTCTAGTATGTTTGTTACCAATGAAGATGAACTCAGTTTTATCTGGGTTAGGGTTCAATGTGTACCGTTCCACAAGAGCGAAGAGGATAAGTAAGTAAGTAAGGGTTCAATGTAACACCATCCATCCACTCCTAAATTGAATTCAGGCACTCAATAGGCTCCTTGATGCTCAAATAAAAATCCTTGGAGTCTATGCTATGTATATCTGAATGTTATCAATGTACACGTGGTGAGTATCATTAGACCTTAAGTTACCTGACTGAGGGAACTGGTGTGGATAATGCAAAGGAAAGCCCAAGACAGAACCTTTGGGGACACCAAAAGCCAGTTTTAATTTGGCTTGTAGTTTGTTAGATAAGAACTTATCTACATAAAAATAGTGCCATCAACACCAAACCAGTCTTTAGGACAGTCATATAAAATGGAGTGATCTATAGAGTCAAAAGCCACAGGGAGATCCAACAAGGTAAGAGCAATTGCCTTCACCGAGTCCATAGATATAGATACATTATTTTGAATCTTTGGCAGTGCAGTCTCAGAAGAGTGGAAACTCCAATATGCAGACTGACTGAAATTAGAAATTTATTCATGGGGAATGAATGAAGATTTTTTTCCATTGGTATTGATATAAAGGTAAGACTTGACTCAGCTCTGTAGTGATTTAAGGCATTTCTATCTAGACTTGTTTTTCTTTTGACAAGGGGGAACATACAAAATATTGCAAAACTTAGGGAAAGCGTTCCTCTTTGAGTAAATATTTTATGATGTTGGTAATAGGAGTTATGAGTATATCAACCAAAGAAGTAGGTATGGAATTGTGGTCACATGATTTAGTCTGGGAAGAATGTTGAGGTACATCATCTTCAGACACCGGTGTAAAAGAAGATGGAGTTGGACTGGGTTTTGTGACTTAGACTGGTGATGTCAACTGTTTGATAGATCTGATTTTGATAATTTTCTCACTGAAAAAATTAGCAAAAGTGTTAACCAAGTCGATAGGATTAGTATGATCTGGCCAAAAAACATACAACTGTGTGAAATCCCTTTAAAACTATCTCAGAGTGCCATTGGATTTTCACTATTGGATTCTTGAATAATGACTGCATTTGGACTTTTAAGGGAGGAGTTGTAGCAATTTACTCCACTTTGTATATCTGCAATGTTTCTTTGCTGGGATGTTGGTTTACTATAAGTGATTATATTTTCTCTCGGGATGTTTGGTAGCAAGTATGACAGTATTCATTTCAGGACGTTTTGGGACATATTTCTTCTTGAATGGAACATGCTTGTCAAGACGTTACACAAGGTGGTAAAAATACTGGTTTGTAAGACTGATATCGGTCCTCAAATCAGGAACATTATCTTGTGAATATCAGGAATCTTAACATGCCAAAATTTCAACATGGATTGTGATGAAAAAGGTAATGGCAAGATCATCAGACAATACCCCGATGATTTCTGGACAAACCTCATTGGAGAAAATAAGGATTCCTTGTTATATAACACATGCGGGATATAGACAAGAGTATGTCTGTGTTATGTCTTGGAAGAAAACTTTGATTTTTTTGTGACCAGGATTCATGTTTATCCAGATATAAAGTTATAGCACCTAATATTTTTTGGCAGTTTGATAGAGCAGGATTCTTTAAGATTAAAATCATAATCTTCAAGGAACTGGGCCTTTGAAGCATTTAGATCTATACACGACTTAGAAAATAATTTTCTGAACACCGGTTTTGAACATTTGAACAGAGGTGCTTTCAAAGGTCTGAAAACAAACCAGGGACATTGATTTAACATAAAATACTCACAGATAATTACACAAACTCTACTATTAACTTACAAATCCAATTGTGCGATTGATTAAAAAGAATCAACATGAAAAGAAAAGCAAATTTAGGTAAAGGATTTCAGTCAACAAAACTTTTTAATTGAATAATTTATGTAAAAATTTTGAATCTTTTATATTCACATTTCAAATTATATACTACTAAAACAATACCTATGTCAATAGAATATATCTAAATAATATGCCTTTACACATTTATTACTTAATATTGTTAAATTTATTTGATATATATATTAAGTCTTATGAAAATTTAAAATTTAATTTCTTACTTCTGTTTTGATAATTTATTCCTATGTTGTACCATTGTATAAGAAAATTTTACAATATGGAAGTACAAATGTGGATATATGGAGGCCAAACGATTGTATCCATATTTAATACAAATCTCTGGATTTTTCAGGATATACTGGATTACATATTCCTAGCCTTTTTCATGCCCCCAATCATTATATCATTATTATGAAAAGCAAATATAGTCAAAAACCAAAATATAAAATTGCACAAGAAAAATATTTATTGTTGCAATTTGGGGAAAACGGCACAAAATGCAACACATGCAAATTAATCAGTATAAAACAATGAAAGCACTAGCCAATGGCAATTTCTAATACCAAAAAAGTACTTTCAGTCATCTGTAGCAGAACAACCAAAGTCAGGATATTTAGAATCCACGTAATGTATGTTCTACTTTATAGATCAGAATATAGAAAAATGAAAACAAAACTATAACATACAAAAGAGGGAAACATTCCAAACAAGTGCCTCAAACAAATAATACACTTTTTGTCTGTAAAAATAAGTAGAACAAACTAAAAATCAAGGTGGGAGATGGAGGTACAATTGTTTATATTAAACTTGAGCTGATTTTTGGCTCAACTTGATCTTGGTTCCTTGTGTGAATATGGCCCCAGAAAAATAATACAAATGGGTTTAGAAAAAAATGTTCTAGACGAACTGTGTCAAATTACCAAGGAAAAGTATTGTAGGGAAATAACCTGAGTGATAATATTTTATAAATGTATATGTACACAAATACAAGGATTTTGGCTGTGTATATTGTCTTCTCGGGTATACATGTACATCAGAAGAGTTATTTACATTTATTATGAGCCACTTTTTTAGTAATGAGTACCATGAGTCACCATTTTGTTAAATGAATGAAGAACAGGTGTAATACATAAAAACATTTTACTTTTTACATTCATCCGCCATTTTTTTTAATGAATGCTAAAGATAAAAGATTAAAAGACATTTCTTAATGGTACATACAGAATATTTATAGATTTTTTTGTTATTGAAATATTTATGAAAAATTTGGTTTTTGTTTCAAAGTAAATCTGAAATTTATCCATAGTATGGGGCACCATGGAATAGAAAGCTTTTACCCAATGTGTCTATCCTCTTGTGTAGTTAAACTACATAACTCTCTAGATAATAAAAACAATTATAATATGTGTGTAAGGAAGGCTAATGTTTGAAGATACAAATATCATTAGGGATTTACTTACATTAAGTTATTTTAGTCCTGGGTCTACAGACAATCAATGGACAAATATTGGGAGAATATCAAGGTTACGCAAAAATCGTATAGTCTCGTATAGTCTCATATTTTATGTGATTTATAGCCTGTTATATTTGTGGGAGACTTGAATGTAGCAGACCAAACCCCCTTACACATATACAAACTCATGCAAATAAAATAGGAGCAAAACCGTTCCTAATGTAATAATAATTACTTAAGATAGCAAGTTGATTTTTATTCAACATGTTTATCTTGATTGATCGACTTACAATCTCTAAAAATTAACATAGCTATCATGATAATTTTAGAGAGGAGGGTTGGGCCGGGTTTGTTTTGGTAATGCAATATTAATATTGCTTACATATAAAAACCGGGTTGGATATTTTATTTTACTGATAAGGTCTAAAGTTACACATATACTGCATTATGTGCCATAACATACATTTCCCAGTAAGTCTCTCCAGTAAGGTCATGAAATATGCTGACTCTTGGTGTCACCTTCTATGCAGATATATCAATGCATGGACATTTAGCTAATCTATGTTATGCGTGTCATCCTAAGGAATTCTGGAGGGTCCGCGTATATCTCACACATGGAATGGCTTCAACCCCTTTCTATATCAATGGACATGGACAAACATCAGTAGACATCAAAGATTTCAAAATGTTGCATAGTGTACAGTCTAAACAAGTTCAGTCATATTGTATGATTCCTGATTCTAACATGACACGGATGTGTCAGTGAACCTGATTGGCTAAACAGCACAATACTTCAAAGGTAAAATACGGCATAAACATGTACTTTCCTATTATTGCTAATTATGGCTGCCTCGACAATTAATCCACTCTTGTCATGATAATGTAAATCATAAGTGATATTCATAAACTTTAAGTTAGAATAGGAATAACTCCCTCCAAACCAAGGTATATGCAGAATTTTACCATGGTTTGAGAGAATAAACCATGTTTGGGTAGTGGGTTATTCCTATAATAAACTATACTAGCTCCACATTGAGTGTTACACAACCTTCTTACCCATTTGTTGTACCAAACAAAAGAAAGATTTGAAACAAGTCTTACCATGGATAAGTTTTGCTGAGTTTGCTTTATAAATATTTTGTTGACACTTTAAACATTAGAAAATTACAAATATGTTGTATCCATCAACCGAAAGGTCCATCACTCGATCATTTTGCCATTGTATTTAACTGTTAAATGTGCCAACATGTATTTACAATAAAAGGTTTGTACTAAGCATTCAACTTCACTCAAGTTATACTGACCTTTACTTGAGTATGTAGAGGCCAGTAATATTTAACTTTACTTCATTTTAAGCATACTGATCATCAAGTTAAGGTGGCCTTATATTAATTTTAACAAGTAGAGCAATAACCATAGAAACTACTTTTAAGAGTAAACTTTTACCACTGTTTCACTTTGGTAAAATGTGTTTCCAAATGAGCCAATATATTCAACTGGGAAAACATTGAGCAACTGAGGACTTTGTTTTCTTCTGGTGATATTTGAAACAGGACCAGAATTGGATATAATTTTGGGATGATGGTTATACTACAAACTACAATACCAGATTTTATTCAGAAGGTGGCATTCAATGTGCCACAGTGGTAACACACTCACCTCCCACCTCTAAGGTCTGTGGTTTAAACCCTGTACCCTATATGGGAAAGATGATATCTAATACCCATGGTTGGAAGTTTACAGTACATAACCTGAACCAACTGTATGAACTAGTTTCCTCTGCCCACAAATCTATCCGTCTTGATATGACCTGTACAGTGTTGAATGTGACGTAAAATCCCAAATAAAATTTACTTAATACCAATCAAGCATTGTATTTTTTTTCTAAATAATGGGGCACACAGAGAGGGACATATCTTTAATTATGATAGATGCCACCCAGTATCGCTTATTATCATAACAAATTTATTAACGAGTGATGATTTATTTTAAATATTTTATCTATTATATAAAGTATAAATATTTTATGTATAGAATTAAAAGGGTGGATTACCAGAAGTTCTTTCCTTGTTTTAGTGTATTAAAACCAAAGCAGAAATGATGTGGAAAACTCAACTCAGATTTTAAAATCACTGGTAAGCTTATGTATATGACAACCTCTTGGCATTCTGTCTTTAAATATTGAATAATTTTACCTATTATTCATAGAATACTGAAACTAAAACATCCAACACTAGACATATATGAAAAACATATCACAAATGAAGATATACTATGAGTGCTATTCACTAGTATAACATTGTCATTTTTATTTGCAGAATATTCTTTGTTATATGTCATCCTGGAAGTTTTCTTATTTTATTGTCAGAGTTTCTGTTTTCTCAGGCTATGACTGTAATGTCATCATGTTACCCGCATAAGCTTACCCAGGTGAATTATTGCCAATTTAGTACCAAGTTTGGAAATTGCATCATTCTGTCCCATAACAACACATATTTGATATACTAATATGACCTCAATCTAAAAACCTGCTGTGACCTTAGTTTAAATTATCCATGAAGGGTACTCACCATGGGCAAATTTGTTCCCATGGAGGTACCTGCAGCTGGATATTCCGTCCCCACTTGGTTTCTTGGATTCTTTCCATAACATCCAGTGCAGATGGTTATAACTAAAACCATTGCAGCAACCAAGAACAGGACAGAGACGGCAACCAAAGCGATACCAATGTTCCTCACTTCATGACTGTAAACAGAAAATACTGTACATAAGAATATGTAAAAACATGATACGTGTACTTACATATCTAATGATGGATATGAAGTCTAATTAGAATTAGAATTAGATTTTATTGTAACAAAAGTTAGCTGAAATCAATTAACAAAAAAACCTGTTATGTTGACAAATTTCTTATGCCAATCATCCACAGCACGTGGATCCAAGTAAAATTAATACGAAAAAATGCTTCGCTGTCTGAATTCCTATTATTTAGACCAAATACAATAATTAATATTGTTAGTGCTTATTTTGTAAATACATAAAATATGCAAGTGTGTGAAAACAAACAATTATATTGCAGTGGTTACGACTTACAAAATTAAAATTTATGACTCATAGCAGTTAGACGCAGAGACAACATATTTTGTTCATACTAGAAAATCACTTGGTTTGAAAGTTTCCACACCAGTGTTCAATTTGATCAGTTATAGCAATGCACTCTTCATCCCTTATGTTCAAATTGGCTAGGCCTTTCCAAAAATCACTAGGTATGCCAATTTTACTGAAGCATAACTAAATAAAGATACTTGAAGTTGAAGGTCATGTAAGTATGGTCGGCTTGATCCCTCGCAAGGAAAAGTGTAATATTTTGAATACTTACTCTATGCTACAACGATCTCGATAACACTTATGGCTCTGCGCCATAAAGACAGTTCCAGTAATGGCTGTTGGGATGCCAAAAATGAAGAACACAACAGTAAAGAAGAGGACCAAATTAACAGCCGACTTTCTTTCATCATTTTGACACATGATGGAGAATGCTAAAACACAAATACAAACAATTGATGAAAAAATTAAACAAAACGCTGTATTCTCGATCTGGATACAGTGACTTGGAAACTGTAAAATACAGATAGATGGGGATATAGATAAATGGGTACATATATTTTAGCACTAATTTCAGATTTGAACTGTAATTTAGCACTGTGATTGAAAATCAGTTGCAATATACAACTGGATATACGATGCCTATTAATCAAAATATCAAAGTTTGAGAATGGTCATTGGTGCTGGAATCGATGGCCCAAATGATACTTTTTTAATAGACTAAAAAAGCATGAGGAAAGCCAAAAATTAAAAGATTTATACCATATCTGGATGATTTAGCTGATTTATGTGATACATTCTTTACCAGCTAAGACTGTGAAGTACAGAACAAAATTGATGCTGACCTAATGAGTTGAGAAGGTTCTGAAAAATTGGTATATAGATGATACATATGTATATATTTCAAAATCAAAAGGAGGAAACCTCGAATTAGCTTCTCCATTAAGTTGGTGTCACTGCAAGTTAAGTTAGATAAGGCCCCAGCTGGCTATTTTTTTCAGATATGTTGTACTTTTGCGAAAATGGCTGCTACCAATTATCCCTACATCTGAGGACTGGTCAATCATATATTTCAGCTTGTCGAACCAAAACTATACCAAAAGTGGTATATTGTCTTTAGTTTATGCCTTTTCAATGGGTGCCCATTTAGGCACCAACAAAACTTATGGTAGAATAACTAAACAGTTCTCTCCGGGCCTCAAATCTAGTGCTGTGTGACAGATTTTTGTCAAGTAATAGAGAAACCAAAGCAAAAGATTGCCATAGCTCCACTAAAATCCACCCCAGCATTTGAGGAGCCATTCAGTAAAGTGATAATTGATTGTGTATGCCCATTACCAAAGACTCCATCCATAAACCAATATCATAAATCTAGTGCTTATAACAATCACTAGGTACACTTGAAAGGTTCCATTCAATGTTGAAAAATACGAGCATGTTAGCCATACAGGCTTCTAAAATACATTTTGGAATATAGACACATACCTGTATTGATCAGAGAATTTTTCAAATTTTGATGACTTTAACATAGCCATTGAGGAGCATGAAGCATGGGTTGCAATTCCAATTCAACTTTTATAGCGCTTAATCTCTGTCGAAGTGACAGACTCTAAGGCGCAACATCATAAGCATAGTTTCAAAAATCATTGTCCTTGTCCATAGCTATGGTCGACATCATGGAGAACGCCATATGAGGTGGAAAATACTAAGGAGGATAAGCTTGGCAGAATAGGTATGCCTTAAGTTTTTTTCTGAAGGAAGCAATGGAAGTGGCAGATCTTACATTATCAGGGAGTTCATTCCATATTTTGGGAGCATCATATGTAAAGCTTAGACCAAACTGCTTTGTGGATTTGTAAATAGATGGTTGGTATTGAGGAACATGTAGAATTATACCATCAGATTGACTCAACCGAGTATTATAGGCACATTGTCTAACTTTGAGAAATGGGCTGAAATATTTTGGACAGTTAGTATGTAGGTATTTATATACCAACAAGGCAGTCTTGAAGATGCAACGGTGCCTTATGGGTAGCCAATGAAGGGCTTTTCTTAGTGGAGTGGTGTGAGAAAGACATGTGGTTCTGCAAACAATTCTGGCCAGACTGTTTTGAATGCATTGTAGCTTGCGTAGGTTAGCAACAGATAGACCCCTAAACAAGGAGTTACAGTAGTCAAGCCTACTGCCCACAAGTGCGTTTGCAGCCGTAAGAGCAGCATCACATCTGATGTGCATGTAAATAATCAGGCTGTGTCATCCGAGATTCTTGCTAATGCAGAAACAAATTGAATCATATGCCTGCAGATAAGAGGAGCTGAATGGCTCCTCAAATGCTGGGGTGGATTTTAGTGGAGCTATGCCTGGCTTTTGAAGTTACTTTTAAAGTACAAGTCTATTTTTCCAAATGTCCCTAACATGACCAATGTACACATGCGAGATCTTTCTGTTGCCAATCCCAGTCCAGTAAAAGAGCATCCATATCATGTAACCCTAATGAAGCTTGAAAAAGTGAGACAGACAAGACCAAAAGGAGTTTAGGTCTACTAGTGTCAGCAGCAAAGCCATCAGAGACAGCAGTAGTACACTGAAGCATTCACCCATCCCAGTACTAACATAGTCCATTGCCACTTAACTTCATTGAAGAAACAGTGAAGATGACACCACGCAACAATTCATGAAAGTCCAGAGACAAAACAAAATGAAAAAAGTGTGATTCCTAGAAGCACAAGCCTAGCTAGAGCTTACACTTAAAAGGGCAGTACATGTTGGAGAAAGATATAACCAAATTAAAACAGTTTATGCATCTCTTTGTGCTTTAGTCCCAAAACCAGCTGGACCAATCAGATATTGCAAAGACTGCAGAGCAAACTGATTTATTTCTATCTTCAGAATAGCAGACTGTATTGATTGGATTGGTAAAGCCAAATATATCACAAAGTGTGATTTATTGAAATGTTACTGGTGTGAACCTCTTACTGATAGGATCAAAGAAATATATCAGCGTTTGTAATTCCTGATGGTTTATATGTGCACAAGTAATGCCATTTGGCATGAAAATACCCAAGCCACGTTGTTGATGTTACATACAAGGGTACTGTGCTGAATTATGTTACCATATAAGGACATTACTTTATCGATTTTTTCTTTGCTCTGTTCTGAAGGACTGTCTATAGTTTTTGAAACTTAGTATGCATTTCTAATGTCCGTCTGACTAGTATAATGTCACATTTTTCTTTCTAGAATCTTCTATAGTCCGCAGATACACATTGCAATATAAAGACATGTCAATGTTATGATTGCAATGACATCTCTATATCGGAAATTCTTTTTAAAAATAATATGTTAATTAATTTACTTTAGTAATAATGTTATAACTTCTAATTTCTTGCTTCTTAACGCTCCAGAGACTTCAGAATGTCTTATGTCACATTGTGTGCAAGCTGAACAGGTGAACTTATCTGACAACTGTTTTAGTGAGTACTGTATGTTTTTTCAAATATAAACATTTCAAATGCAAAGCCATGACACTTTACCAGCCTCCCAATCTTTTGTTTCTGACTAAACTTGGTGACTGTACACGGGCTAACCAGTCATCTTTCTCTCTCTTTGAAAATTTGATCCAATATATTGCAAGACATTAGTCAATAAGCAGTGTTCGGCTCCACTCAAAATTTGTTTACCCCTCAATCCATTAAATCTTATTTTATCCAGGAGTTTTTTTACCAGAATGTCTACCAAAACTCTTCCTTATTAGTGTGTTAGTTAATCATGTGTCACAAATGGGAAAGTTGATTCTGAAAAATATGAAAGGGATATAAGGAAATCAAGACTGACACTGTGTAGTTGTTTTAATTCCGGTAAAATGGCCTAAAACTTAAAGCGTAAAATCTTCAATACTTGTCAGTTGTAATGATTCATTTAATTGTAATCACTATTGTAAAGTCCAATTAAACGATGGTTACCAAACATCTATATTTACAATCATAATTCAATTTATAATTGGAAACTGTTAGTGGACAAGTGTGACATATTGACACATTAAAAAAAATCATGTGTTGTCGGAACAAATTTTCCAACCTGCATCTCTTTTAGTTGAAACCTTCTTTTTAATGCACTTTTATTGTAGAAATTTTACCCAACCCAAAACTGTAATTGATTATATATGGTAATAGGGTAAATATGTGTGAAAAAGCAAAAATGTATTGAAAATATACATTATTGTCTTATTCATGCATAAAAAGTGTTTTTAACAGTTAAAATTTTAGCCTGCACTTCCTTTTCATTCTCTTTATATTTTACAATAACAAGCTTTATTTGGAGTGGAACACTGATCTTTACATACTCTTAATGGAGATATTACTGAATGTCCCTGCTGGGAGTTGATTCAAGTGCCTTTAGATTACACACCAAAATAAACTTTAAGTCTATCTCTTTTACGGACCAAGCTAAAGGGAATTCCCCGGAAGTCCAGAGCTAATATATGTGAGGTTATTATAATATAATAAATTTCTTAATAAAATATCCACTTTATAATAAATGCTCCTTTGTGTTTTTGACAATTGCATAACAGGAAGGGTCTGTACAGGTCCTCAGTAGTCTTGTGGGTTAACAGGTCTTGTTTTTAATCACAAGCTGTTAATTAGTGTCCATGGTGGTGGACTGGTAATACACTCGCCCCCCCCCCCCTCCCCCCTCTAACATCAGACTTTAAATCCCATTCTGACCTCATGTGGGAAACCTGGTAGTTGGTTGCCATTGGTCGGCAGCTTACAGTACAGAACCTTGACCAACTGTACTGGTTTCCTCTATCCTGTCAACTAGCCGTCACTATATAACTGATAAGGTACTAGGCGTGGCCTAAAACACCAAATAAATTAAACAGTGGCACAGGCTGCTACCTCTGTGTGGTTGTTACTCCAATAAGCGACTATGCTGAGGATCTGACCCAATATGACCCTGGCTGTTGAATGGTAGGTAAAACCCCAGTAGAGTATAAATACAGAAGTGTGTTGACTCCTTCAACACACTAGAAATTGACAAATGAAATTAGAGATAAAATTTATGGTTAATGGAGGTGCAGTGAAAAAGCTTGTGACAACTTGCAAAAAAGTCCCACCATCCCCACCTCTTTTAAATAAATGCCTTGTTCCGGACCAGAGTCAAAGTTGGGGGTTTTAAGTCCAATTCAACAACCATGGACAAATTTGGACAGATCCTCAATATTTGTTACTTGTGGGAGTCGAACCCACACAGAATAATTACTAGATGTGGACGCCAAACAAACCATGGGACAGATAGCAGGATACAGTGACAACTTATTTAACTGGACAGGACTGTGGTCAGGTCAGATTGCTTTCATTATTGTATTAACTATTACGAGTATCTCAACTGACTGGATAATCAAGATAATTGAGTATCTCAATGGACAGGACTGTGGTCAGGTCAGATTGCTTTCATTATTGTATTAACTATTACGAGTATCTCCCTTGACTGTAATTATTATATTAATTGTTAAAAATAGTAAAAGTTTTAGCTTTTTTGCTGTAACTTGAAAGCAACCAGAAATTGCTACCATTGCTTGGCTGTGATCATAACATATGTGTATATATTACCCCTGCATATTTTAAGCCATAAACTGTTGTTAAGCCAAATTGAATGCATTGTATGACACATATTAAGCATTTGGTACATATATTTATATATTTATTGAATTTTAAAAGAGCAGAAATGCAAAGTTTACCTCTACCCCAAAAGCAAACATACAAGAAAAATTGCTTCTTACAGACAGCCAAGGTATTGATATTGTTTTAAAGTTGCTTTTATGCTGTAAGTTTAAATGTCCTGAAATAGTTTCATATAAAAAAGTAAATGCTTAAATATCAAAAATAGTTAGAAATAAGTGCCCTTGAGTGCGGACCAGTCATCAAGAGCAGTAATATATGAGTAGATTAATGAAAACCCTAACCAATTTGCTTTACAGACCCATTTGCCAACATTCGTGAGCTGACAAGGATTGCGGGATGAAGCACATTGAACCAGCTTTATCTCAATGCAGGTTGAGTGTCCACACTACATAATATAATGTGGATTGAAGACTTCAAAAATGCTCCCATATACACTGTTATCAGACCATAGCCTCACTTCCTTTGTTATCAGCCCCCAAAAAACATTTGAGAAAATACAAACTGGTGTTGAAGAAATTTGGTGTTGATAATGAAGCATTAAAGAACAAACCTACTCATCTGAACATCTAAAATCAAGGGAGAAAGCTTAGACACTCCAATAAATATTTTCAATGAAATTCTTTCTTTCAGATCAATCCACAGCTGCATTTCCTTGACAAAATCGGACCTCAAATCTTGGTAATGCATGTTGCAAAATGGGCCACCCCTTTTATACATAACAAGCTTCACTTTCCAGCATATGTGGTTTAACACAGCTCATCAGAGGATATAACAACTACTCCAAACAGTTCAAAACAAGAAATCCTAAATGCAAATGGCTTTCTGAGTTCTTTTAAATTGCCCACAAATGTGTCCTATCCAAATGTGAATCCCACAAAATTGCACCAAAGACATCCTGCCCAAATACAAGGCAGACCAAACCACAACTGATGGTAGACCAACCAATTCAATTGTAGCAGGTGACCCCAGGATGGAAAGGTGGGGCCTAGGTGTGAGATCCCTCAATTAAAGGCTTGAGTTAGTTGTCATATTTTGTTAATTTACTCCTACCTAATGTGTTCTAATGGGTTTGAATCCATCTCATGAAAGGATACTGGTATTAATCATGACTGTCCCAAAATGGTATCATAACTATTAAAAAAGACTAAAACATAATTTTGAAATGTAAGCAGACATTATTGGTTAGAAGTAGCTGAGAGTTTATTCTTGGGTACATTATGACTGTGCCATATTGAAAAGGCCAACATTAATGAGTACGTTATAGTACCGAGTCAAATGAAGTTAGTTGTAAGAAATATTTTTAAAAGAGTTACATTGAGTTACTATATGCAAATACTGGTCATTATTCATTGCTAGTTTTGTGTCATTTGAGTCGTAATTTGGCATATACGTTATATTGACAGAAAATAAAATACTCATTTGATATAAGCTCTACCCAATCAGGATTAGTGATGAAATGACAAAACATTTTAAGCTGTAAATTGATTGGCTGTGTGGTGATCCCGGTTACTTATTTAAATCCGATATTGTTTGTCACACCTAACAAAGTCCTATTGGCGAGGTAAATTTCCTCGATGAATTCTGTGTAAAGTACATTTATGACTGGTCCTTGCATCAATGCATGGCTCCTTAATAAAATCCCTTATTTAATTTAAACATGGCAAGCATTCTTACTGGTTTTATCTTCCAGTCGTCTGAACTTACAAAGCTGATCAGTTGCACTTTAATATTTCTAATTTAACATTCCAAGACCATATGTGCTCACTAAAGTTCCAGTCATTGACTGCATTAGTTTAGGGGTGCTCACCTCAGAAAAAGAAATTTCCTTAGATGGTCAAAAGTCGAAGATATTATATCTTGAAACCAGCACCCAAAACTCAACAAGATGCATCCAATAAATTTGCAAATTTAATAAGTAAATTAAATTTTTATAAGTTAATACCATATCCAATGGACAAATGCTATTCCGGTCGGCGCAGACAGGCCCGCCAAACATCAGAAAAAGACGTCCTGTGTCTCCACCGGCCGGCCGGTCCCTAGTACTAGTGCACTCGCCAGATGACGTGTCGTACTTCCTTCCTGTATAGACAGCGTGACGTCATAGCATCTTTTTCGTTGTCTAAACCTATTAGACCCCTAGTAAATTGATAGCGGGGTCGGTGGGAGGGTCTTGTGTGTCCATTGGATAGGGTATTAACTTATAAAAATTTAATTTACTTATTAAATTTGCAATTTTATTGCGTTAATACATCCTATCCAATGGACAAATGCTGAATAACTACCGCTTGGTCGGCGGGTAAGTTACTAGGGACTTAGGTGAACTCATAACAGAACTAACAAAATTTCTTTCAGGCCTGGGTCGACCTTGAGGTCAGAAACCCTTAAGGCTACAGTAGGTTACCGGAAGCCGGCCAACCGATTATTTACCCCCCCTTTTTTAACAGACCTGCTCTGAGGTAGGGGAAGAGAGGGGTGAGTTCAGTCCCATAATAAGAAGAAATAAACCTCCCGAAGGAAGCAAAGCACAGTTTTTTTTTTGTTTTTTTTATATACATATATATATATACACTATTCACATATTTACAAAATCCCCTCTCTCCCTGGGTTACTTGTGGATCTGCTGAGCAGCCACTACAGGACCCAGGTGGTAGAGCTCGGAGTCAGCCCAAGCCACATCCTTCAGATAAAATTGTGTGAAGGTATTATGTGACTTCCAGTGACTGGCTGACAAGATCTGTTCCAAGGAAATTCCAGACTGGAACGCCTTGGAAGCAGCAAAGGCCCTGACATCATGGGTTTTGACCTGATGCAAGGTGTGGGCCTCCTGGTCTGAGAGCTCATAGCATAGGATCACAGTCTGCTTGATCCATGATGAGATAGTGGCAGGTGAGATATCCTTGTCGAAACCTTTCTTGAAGGAGACAAAGACCAACTCCTTATTCTGCCTGAGGTCCTGTCCAAGTAGTAACGCAAAGCTCTGACTGGACAGAGTGACCTGTCAGACTTGAGGGATCTATCCAGGGTTGGGGCCAGGGCTGGTATCACCACTGGGGCCACACAATCTGGGCCCTCCTTGGCCAGCTGGTTCTTGGAAAGAAAGCTGGGAGATGGGTACAGGGACACCTTTGACCAGTCAGATTGGTGTCTGATATTTCTGTGTTGCCAAGCATGAATCTCACTTCTGCGCTTGCCTGAACCCAGGGCTAATAGGAAAACAGTCTTGAAGGTCAAATACTTCAAGGAAGCCTCCTTGATTAGTTCAAAGGGGGCCTTGGTCAGCTGATGTAAGACCAGAGATAGGTTCCAGGAAGGGATACCCCTTCTACCCTTGGGTCGGTCTCTATGGAAACTATCCAAGAGGCGAGTAAGATTTTCATCTTTGCTGATGTTAAGGGTTGAATTTCCCAGTTTATCAGCAATGGCAGACCTGTATCCATCAATGGTGCTGGGCTGTAACTTCCTGTCCTCAAAAAGATACATAAGGAAGTCAGCAACTGACTTTACAGGGGGTGCCCTGAAGTCCACCTGATTAGTGATGCACCACTTTGTAAAAATGGCCCACTTTGCCTCATAGACTGATCTGGTTGATCCTCTTTGAGGAGCCTCAATCCTTGTAGCCACTTCTTCAGAGAAGCCCTGCTCCTTGATTGCTGTGACTCTAGGAGCCATGCATGGAGATTTAGGTTTGTCAGATTTCTGTGAGGGATCTGATTGAAAGGTTGTGTCAACAGGTTGGGCAGGTTGGGCAGGCTCAGTGGGATCTGACTGGACATGGTCACTAGGTCCCAAAACCAAGGCATGTTGGGCCACCCCGGAGCAATCTAAATGATTCTCTTGCAAGGGGAGCCCTGTAACTTCTCCACCACTTTGCCCAAGATGGCCGCTGGTGAAAAGGTGTATGCGTCCAGATTCTCCCATGGCATACTGAGTGCATCCACTGCTATTGCCAAGGAGTCCGGTACTGGAGACACAAACTGAGGTAACTTGTTGTTGAACCTCGTGGCAAATAGGTCTATCTGAGGTTGGTGCCACCTGCTGCATATAGCTTGGAAAACCTCGGGAAGAAGGGACCATTCTGGTTGAATGGTCTGGCCTAGTCTGGATAGCTTGTCTGCTACCACATTCAGCCGCCCGGGGATATGTCGGGCTTTTAGAGTTACTTGATGTCTGGTGCACCAGGTTAAGATCCTCCATAGAAGAGCACAGAGTGTGCCCGACCTCATGCCTCCTTTCTTGTTTATGTACGACATCACTGTAGTGTTGTCGGTTGCCACAAGTACTATTTTGCCTGCACAGAGGTTTTGAAACTCTTTTAAGGCAAGAAACACTGCCTTGAGTTCCAAATAATTTATATGCAGCTTGCTTTCTGGCAGTGACCAAGTCCCTCTGGCAGTGAATTCGTTTAAGTGAGCACCCCACCCTTCTTTTGATGTGTCTGTAAAGATTTGCAGAGCATGTTTTATTGGGTGTAATGGTTGGCCTGTGAGAACGTTGTCTTCTTGTAGCCACCATTGTAAATGAGGGTGCAGGGAGCTGGGTATTGGAATCACTTTTTCTAGTGACTCTGGTATTCTCCAGTGTTGTTTGAGATGCCACTGTATGGGTCTCATGTGTAGCCGGCCTAGGTGAACTTGCTTTTCTGTGGCTGTTAGCAAACCTATCAGGGACATGAACTGTCGAACCGGACAGTTTGGAAGTGACATTATTTCTAATATTTTGTCCTGAAGGTTCTGCCACCTGTCTGGGGTCGGTCGGACCCGACCTGTCCTGAGGTCGAACTGGTAACCTACAAAATCGAAGATCTGCTTTGGATCCAGCTCTGACTTGTCCAAATTCACCAGCCAGCCCAATTTTTGACATATTTTTACCAGACTTTGAGTATGTTGGAGACAAGCCTGGTGGGATGTGGCCCTCACCAACCAGTCGTCTAGGTACTGGTGGATCCTTATACCCCTGTGAATGGCCATCAGTTTCACCTCCTTTGCTATCACAGTAAACTCCACGGGTGCTGTGGACAGACCAAAAGGCAGGGCCTTGAACTGGTATGTCTGACCTTGGACATGAAATCTCAGCTATTTCCTGGACTGTTCCTGTATTGGTATATGAAAGTAAGCGTCCCTGAAATCTATTGAGGTGACCCACTCCCCTTGTTGGAGGGATGTCCTGATGGTTTCCGGTGTCTCCATTTTGAATTTCTCCGCCTTGAGGAAAAGATTCAGTTTGCTCAGATCTAGAATAGGTCGCCACTTGTTGTTGGGTTTTGGGACTAAAAATAGTCTGTTGAAAAACCCCAGAGAAGTTTGGTGTCTTACTAGTTCTACAGCATTTTTGGCTATGAGCTGATGTAATGCCTCCAGCAGGTAGCTGTTCCTGTGGGGATTGACATAGCAGCTGACAACCGTGGGTGACCTTGTGAGCCTTGGCCGGATCCGGAAGGGAAGGGTGTAACCCTCTTTTAGGATCTGAACTACTTTTGGGCCTGCTCCCAGATCCAGCCAAGTTTTCCAAAAGTCTTGAAGTCTGGCCCCTACAGGCAGAGTTGGTGCAGCATTTTTGACATTTGTTACAGGTTGAACATAAGACAATTGAGTGACACAAGAAACACTTTTCACAGACTTTAATTTGCAATTTTTGTAATGACAACCTGCTGACCCGGGACTTAATTCTTAAATTTTTACATTTAACTTTAAACTAGTGTTTATTGTCTGTGGTGTGCTGCCGGCCAGCAGTCGTGTCTGTAACTTGGCTACACAATAGTTGTCATTTATACGACTGCTGGCCCTTGGCTGGTCGTGAGGAGAAAGTGGTGGTACGACCTCTTCCTCTTCTGAACTGTTTCCTGCCAATGGTTTTCCAGGCGGGTTTCTCTGATCTGGAGTCCCGGTTAACTGACCTCTTATCTTGCCTTTCATAAGGGTGGTACTGACCTTTGTTCTGAGAAGAACCAGCATGTCCCTTAGACTCAAGCTGAGCTATATCCTCCTCTGCCCGCTTAATAACTGAGTCTGGGAACAAAGTTGAGATGTGAAGGGGGGCTGACCTCAGTGCTGTGAGTGTATCCGGCTTGATACCGGTCCTAAGGTGGCTCGAGTATGCATCTCGGCGGATTAGAGTTAAATTACCCATAGTGATGAAAACAAACTCTGACAAGTGTTCCATAGACTTTGCAGCCGCCTGAGTAATGCTGGAGTTAAAGTCCATCAGATAGTTCAGTTCCTCAGCTGCTGTAGATGCCTTTGTAGAGCCCTTTCCTTTGTTCTCTGCCTTCAAAATTTTAAGCTGGTCCTTCATGTTTTGCTGTACCCTGAAGAGGCAACGGTTAAAGCTTGCAGCTTGATTGCATATAACTGAAGTCTCCCTGGCAGATCTCTCCCATCTGCGCAGTGTTTCCTGTGATATTCTGCGAGATGCTGGTGGAGTAGACAACAGCCCAGTGTATTTAGCTATCCGACTATAGCTGCTGTTGAGTTTTGAAGCATCAGTATTCCAAGATGAAATCTGGGAAGATTCAGCTTTGGGGTCGGTGTGAAGCCCGTACCATTTGGACTGCGTTCTGGCTGGTCTCAGAAAGACATCTTTAGCTAGGCCACCGGCTTCTGATCCACGGGAGGGGTAGCCCTCAACTAAAGTTAGGTTCAGCTTGGCTAGTTTCCTGCATAACCACTGACACCTGCATTTTCACTGACACCTTTCCAAGAGTTACAGTCTTGGGCCCTGCGAACGGGTTATCACCTGAGGTGGAAGCTGTACTATCCATTTCCGGGATGTGAGACCAGCCCATGAAGGATCGGATACCCTGCATAGTATCCCTGTAATTCTGCTCTTCTGACACTGGTTGGTCTGGGTCGGTTATAGGTTGATCCTGATCCTCAGATAATTCACCTTCTTCAGTGTATAAATCCAGTGGTGGGTTATCCGACAACATGCTACCTGCCTCAGAAGAAAGACTGGAGATGCTATCTCGCCTTGGCCTGTGATGAGCACGGGAGCCGGTGTCAGCCAGATCCGAAGACAGTGGCCGGTCAGTAGCAGCAGGTTGGTCAGAGTAAGGTCGGTGAACAACACCTTCCCCTGTAGACTGAAGATTTGTTGAAGGGTCGGATGTAGTTGTTGATGTAGGTCGGTTAACTTTGGTTTGACTGGTAGGCTGATGCACAATAGCAGAGGAGCCCTGTCCAGTAAACCCTGCAGTTGAAGTCGGTCGGTGATATCTAGCTTGACTGGTCGGCTGATGCTTGTTAGCAGAGAAGCCCGTACCAGGAAGCTTAGTTGTAGAAGCATGTTGACTGGTCACTGCTTGACTGGTCGGCTGATGCTTTTCAGCAGAGAAGTCAGTTCCAGTAAGCTTTGAAGTAGAAGGTCGGATGAATGGTTCAGCCATATTCTCAATATCATGAGGGGGTGAGTGGGTCGGTGCAACTTTCACCTTTGAAGAGAAGGTCGGTTCAAAACTCTTAGCCATTATCAAAGCTTCCAGACGACTGAAGCGCTCCGACCATTTACTATCCAGTTCTGCAAATTTCTCATCAGTACTGTGTTTAGAAACCTTTGTAGAGGGAGATTTTTCTTTCTTACTGATCTTATTGTCTTTGTTAGGCTTCTTATCAGGTGGGGGAACTGCAGCAGGAGATTTCACAGATTCCTGTTCATCAACGACCCCAATAACAGACATGCTTGACGGGTCGACAAGTTGTTCAGAATCCTGGGAAGGGGTTGGCTCAGTAAGCTTAGCTTCACGCTTTTCCTTCTTAAGCTTATAAGAAGGGGTAGCTAATTGCTGGCATTGATCAGACGTGAGGTTATTACATATCTGGCAGTTAGACATCTGTGGATCTGAAACACAAGGTTCCTTACCCTTTCCCTTGTCCCTGCATCGTGCGCAGAGAGAGTGAGTGTCAAAATTCGCCATAACGTGCCCACATTTCCCTCTACGTTGGCCAGGAGAAGACATGATGAGTTGAAAACAAAATGGCAGTCAAAATATGTTGAAGTAATCCAATTAACTGTTGAAAATCTTAAAAGTTTTCTGGCAAAATAATATCCTTGTACACTAGTTCGTGCCAAACAAAAAAGATGCTATGACGTCACGCTGTCTATACAGGAAGGAAGTACGACACGCCATCTGGCGAGTGCACTAGTACTAGGGACCGGCCGGCCGGTGGAGACACAGGACCTCTTTTTCTGATGTTTGGCGGGCCGGTCTGCGCCGACCGGAATAGCATTTGTCCATTGGATAGGATGTATTAACTCAATAAAACAGAATTTTTGTATTTTTTACCAATGTATGACAAACAGTTAACTGCTAAATTATTATGCACATTATTTTTGTGCCAAGTTTAGTGTTCTGCAAATTCATCAAACCCAACTTGATATCTGCACTGTTGGCTAGTGGGTACCACACTTCCCCGGGAACACAGAGAACTTGTGTTCCAACCCAGGTACAGTCAGGTACAAAGTGGTTTGGATGCCCACTTTAAATGTCAGTCCTCTGTAATAGGATTCTATCCCCAGTGGCAAAAGAAGCCCAAAAGACGTTGATAAAGTGTCATCCTTGAGCCTCTATCTTTCAGTTAGGGGAATGTCAAAGTTGGGGTCTTAAGTCCTGTTTAACAGCCAGGGTCATATTGGGACAGGTTTTCAGCATTGCCACTTGTGGGGGGTCGAACCCACACAGAGGTGATTGCCTGTGATTAGATAGCAAACTTGGTAACCACTGCTAGGGGAATGTTAGTAACTTGTGAGTTGGGTTGTACTTGTACACTCAGATTGGTCAAATAGCACTAAGAGTCCTGTAGTACGTGGAATACTGAGCTGTGTATAAATGCATAATAGAGTACAACACAATATTCTTTTTCTGTTAGCTATAAATTGACATTTGTTTCTACTGGCAATTGGTACTAAAAGTTTCCGTACAAGTTGCAGCTTTTTGGTTCATATATGACCTAAATAACAATAAACAGTAGCATTATGTTGTCATCTTTATTAGTGATGTATTTTTGGGTATGTGTCATTCAAGAAAGATTTTTGTATTGAGCAGTCGTTTTTCGGTCCGGCATTTCGGGCAGATCAGTCCTAAGGGAGCTCCTATTTTCGATCAGTGTTAAAACTAGTGTTTACCAGGTGGGTTTTTGTGTCCTGGGGCCGGTTTCACGAAGCCTCCTTTGTTTTTTCCTTCCTTAAAGTAAAGGAAGGGGGATTTCTAACCTTTGGAAAGGCTTCCCTTAAATCCTGTTTCACAAAGCCTCCTTTATTCCACCTTACCAAAGATTTTCCTTAAAACAAAGGAAGGGCGATTCCCTGTATAACCACACTGCTTGGAATTTCCCCTCTATTACTTATATAACCTTCACACAATTTGTTTTAAATATTAAGAGAGTAAATTGCATTTTAGCATTTTAACTATTTTAAACTTGGTACATTAGGTACATTTTAATTTTCAGATACATTATTTGCATTTTTATTTCTTTTGGGAGTTGTTTCCAAAACCTATAACCACACCAATGTTTTTCTTTCACTGTAAGTACATGTGTACTTATTTTGTACCTAAATTACCTTATGCAGGCAATGTCCTTATTGTAACACTGATAAAGATCAGTAAAGTCAGTAAATCTATATTTTACTATATTGTAATATATTTTGTAAAATGCAGATTGGTTGTGATTATATTTTGCAAATTAATACAGTAGGTCACATGACAATTTTTTACCCAAAGTCAGGGAGGGGCCTTTTATGTTCAAGGAAACTCTGTGAATATGTTTCTCACTTCAAAAGTTTGAACACCAATTTTTCAAGAATTAAACAACCAAATTGTATGAAATAAACAGCAAAACATTGTTTGTGGATGTAGGTTTGACAATAATGTTTCAAGTTCTATATATTTAGGTGGATTCACCTTAAACTGTTCATTAAAATTAATAAACATTCCTTGAAGGACACTTCCTTAAATCTAAGATAGGTCCTTAGCTTCCTTGAAATTCAAGGGAGTTTTCAAGGTCTCCTTTAAGGAAGGAGGCTTTGTGAAACTGAGATTTTTTAAAGGAGGGAGAAAATCAAGGAAATCCTAGAATTTAAGGTGACCTTTATCTTAAGGAGGTTTCGTGAAACTGGCCCCTGGTCTGTGATTCGTCAGGGTATGGTCACTTTGAATTGGAAGCCATGCTTCTTCCATTTCAAATCTGGAGGGCAACGAGGTAAAAATTTCTGAAGAATTTTTACCATTATATCTTTTAGTGTTTTTAGTTTTTGATATTTTATTATATTGTCAACATGGCTGCTACATCCACACGACAATACAATTAAAGATCAGAAAGACAGGAGACCATTCAACTACCTGCGCAGTTACAACTGAGTGATGACACGAAGTTTCTGACAGATCTTCTATGCCTTTTTAGTGGGTCATTTATAAAATAGGTTTACAGCCTTGTGGCTTGGCTCTCCTCCATCTTCCAAATTCTAGTCACACAGATACACTGAGTAGCCACTGGCTGGATGGTCTTACTTTCAACATGGCTTTGAGTCCATTGGTGTTTCTGGGCTCTTGTCATCTTTACTTGGTTTGACCATGCAAAATCGCTTGACCTTGAACCAAATTCATTTGACCTTTGTTTTTATGTTTGACTTGCTTCACGTCGTAGTAAGCTCCTCCAAGCAGTGGTTTCAGCAAGTCAGCTTAAATAACTTTATAAATCATTTATCAATAGTGTGTAAATCACAGTCGTGTGGAATGTGCATAAAAAGTTTCTAGTAGATTGAAAACTAGAATTTGTAATCTCATGCTGGTCTTTTACTGTCTTGGTGGGGGCTCCATGGGGACTGATATGATCCATAAAATGTACAATCTAATGTATAAGGAATGGGATTTTCAAGAGAGCAATCATGTTGATTTCATATATTTATAAGTTTTATAAAAGATTGTCTTTTTTATATCCTATTTGTGTAAAAAGCAGTGTCACCCATCAGCAAGCCAGAGTGAACATTTGGCATCAGGGCATTACAGTCTCAGTTCTTTTGAATCACTCTCTTAACTAAATGTCAACATGTCATTTTTATGACATCACACTTGCCTTTCAGTACCTTTGAAGCTTTGAAGTATTGTGATGTGTTAGAAAACATTAAGACAAGCCTCATTTTTTTGCAATCAGATGCCAAACTAGCCTAAATACAGTCTCTTTTGTTGGCATCCTGCAATAAACTGGTTTTTTATCAAGGATCAAAATTAAGTATGTTCTTTAAACTACTGGACACAGGTGACAAATACCAGATATGGTTGGAAAACACTTACGTTCTTTGAAGTCCCCTCTTTCAATTGTAGATTTCAATAAAAAAGAAGAAATTTTTGTTGGCCTGAGATTGTTACATTGAAGATTGTTACATTGTCAAGGAGGATGGGTTGTTGGCGACATTGGTATGTGTATTTGTGTCCACAATAATGTCTATAATACATCGGAGTTTCTTTGGATCCTTGCTTCCAAAACAGAAGCAAATAGTGGTGGAAACAGGTTGCCTAACAGAGCCCTGCACTGTTCTGAGTGTTGTTCTAGCTAGGCTGTAATATCTTCTGATATCATTTACGAAGCTAAGCCTCGCTAGCTGGTATATGTTGTTGTATTCTCTTAATCTTATTTTGAAACCCCCTCACTAAAGGAAGTTGAAAAATCTCCTTTGGTTATTAGACTTTTAAAAAGCTATTCACTTGTGGATAACTTTATGGATGACTTACATAAGGTAACATTGGATAAGGGATCCTTGAATAAAGCAATCAATTTAACATTACTTCAGGCTTGGTAAGGTAACCTTAAAACTTTGGATTATACTCTTTAAACAAAAACCCTTAATTTTCAGCAATCAATTTCAATGATTGTGAGTAGTGATTGAAATTACTCCAAAAAATTATGAAGAGATCTTTCTGAAATTATTTATGTGCAAAACTTCTTACAAAACAGAATTTGTTTAATTTCAAGGGAAATCAGGATTATTTTCTGCATACCTGGCTGCCTTGGGGGAGGTTTTGCGCTCTTTCAGTGCTTTCTAGTTGACATTTTTTGAAATGAATGAATTATAATCATATAACATAAATGGCGAGTAAATTGGGGAACATGTAAATAAATAAAATAATAAACTAATTAAGTGAATAACTGTGTGAAAAAGTCAGGAAATATTATTTATTTTAGTATGTGTGTGTATGTAGTTAATTAATGAATCCATATAATAACATTGATATATATATAATTGAGAGAGCCTGCAGACCAGGCTAAATTTTTGGAAATACATGGCATGATAGAATAGCTAAAAAAGGTCTGACAAAAAGCCAGCTTCAAAGGGCAGAAAGTAGGTTCATTGAAGTGTGATTGGTTTTGCAAAAAAAATTGAAAGACAGTCCAATAATTTCAAAAAAAGTCACAAAATGGGCACCTTTGTGAAACACATTTATGAATGGCTTGGTAATGGTGGTGAGAAGTGTACTGAATATGTTCTTCACAATTCAGTTATACTATCATCACTAACCTAATCTAGAATGGAATTTAATAGCGCTTAATCCCCCATCATTGATAGATTCTTATCTGCAAATATACATAAACATGTTGATTACTCCTATATCTCATAATACTCCAGGACATACCCAAGAAGACACAGGAATGACTGGGTTAGCCATGGCAGATAGACATTTGCAAACTGGTAAGTTTATATTGTTTTCCTTAAGGAGGCAATAGATGTCACATTGCACACAACAGGAATTTTTACTGACTCGAAGGCACAACTATTCCCAAAGTGTTTGACTGACTTGACAGAGAAGAGTGGTAAGGAAGACTCACTCATTCAAGAACTGTCATTTCCCTTTCAGTACAATTTACATCCTGTGGTATTCCTTACTTTCTATGGTCATTGACACAGAAACTTCGAGCATTCGAAATTGGAGGTGTTTTCATTGGCAGCTTATATGAATTTTAGACATATAAAATGAAGTCAACAATGGCTGTACTATTATTAGGGTATTTCACTTTAGTATAAATTTCAATAATATAGAAGTTCAGTTTTACATTTCAGCTGTCACATTCTTTAATGCGAACATACATCAGAAGTGGATGCGTATCAAGTTTTTTTTACAGTTTCAAAGCTCAATTACATTATTGTTGTGTGTAAAGGGTATTATATTATATTGAATATTTATACTCGGCACAATATCTCCTTGTACTACAGGACTCAAAGAAACGGCAGCTTCCTTACTTTGACTCAGCTGATATGATTGGTTTTCAAATAAATAGAATAGAATAGAAAAAAGTGTACAGCTTCAAATTGATGTAAATCCTCTGATGCACTTACTTTCAAAAACGAAAAGTCTTAGACTTGCTCCAAGTCAAATCTGACATATATGGAATCATTATTAAACCATCATGATCGGTGGGAAAATTACTGAAGGATGAAATACAAAGACTTGTCTCAGCCAGGGGTTTTCCTTGTAATGAGTTTTACCACATTTAAATTAATGAACACATCCCAGAGGATTCCCCATACACATTAGCATACCTGTGTTTACATCTGAGATGACCTGGCTTGGAGTGTTTGTTTATAGAGACAGCCAGATGATTCCACTACGCAACATGCATTGTAAATTTTACTACAGTCATGCTCAAGTGATTTATTGTACTCAATATTTTTTCTCCATTTAGGCGTACATGATTAGACATTTCACAGGTTTGGAGGTTTCCCCCATCTAGGTAGTTAGTTTTGTCTTATTTGTATACACTGTTTATGGTAACAAACAGAGACTTTACTGGTCACTTTGTGAAACAACCAGAGACAATTTATGCTAATTTACCAGAACATGTGGAAGTTAAATTTAATTGAATTTTTCTGTTTATACAGACGGGTATGCAAAATTGGCCTTCATCCAAATTATGCTGTTAAACTTTACTTGTTAAAAGCTTATGTATATAAAACCAAATAAATCAAAGCCAACCCCCATCACCCTAAACTGTTCTGTTCTTTTTCTCATTTAAAAAGAACTATATTTGCTTATTGAAAATGGATTATTATTGTTTGAAATACAGCATTAGTCTTTTATGACATTAAGTTAATGGTTTGGACAAAATCAATTGTTTTATTAAAAGAAATTGCTGGTGCAAACACTCTCTTTGACACATCTATTATCCGCACAGGGTTGCTGACTCCAAAGCCCATAAATGATAGATGGTTGACACAGGACAGTGACATTTTATGTAAAAAAAACGAATGTAAATTTATTTTAATCTCTATCATAAGCAGGCACACAATCTTGATAAACAATATTGCACTTGGCTTTCATCTGTTATGAGGCTGTTCCACTTGAGCTGACCTTACAACCGACTCCATGATTCTAGGGTTGGTTGCAAAAGTTGGGAGTCGGGGACACAAATCCAGAAAAAGCGCAAAAATATTGGGTCAGTTTCATCTCCCCAACAGGATGTAGTACATACCGGCTTGTCTGGATCAAGATCCCGACTTAATTTGGGATCAGGATGATTTTTTTCCCCAAAAAGATTGATTATATCTCAAACTGCTAACCCACTAGGTCACTGTGTACCTTAGGGTGGGGGTTTGAATCCTTGACTGATTTTATCAGATTGTTTTGAGTACAGAATCTTGGATAGGTAGAATGGGCTGGTTTCCTGTATCCTGGAAATTTACTGAAGTTTTATGAGATGTACAATGTACTAAAAGTGATATTAAACCTCCATAACATCAAATCCAAACAAATAACGTGTGTAGTGTACATAGCTTATAGTTCCACATTAGTGGTACATTTATCTTCAAAACCATGTTAGTTGTCCTTTTCCAGTGGGTACATCTTGTATCTGGTCACAGATGCATCTTTGGTCTAGTTTTAAATTCTTGGGGATCTAGGGTTCAAGCCCTTTAACTTTCAAATATTGGGATTCTTTCGATGTAACCCTGTAATATTTACTTGTTGGAGGTCTAGGAATCAAGTCCTTTAACTTTTAATTGTTGCAGGTCTTTGGTTTAATCCTTTCAAAATTTTGTGAGTTTAGGGTTTGAACCCTTTGACTTGAACTTTAAAAAATTGGGGATTTAAAAGGTTTGTTGAAATATTCTGCTAATTTTATGACCCATATTTGACCATTGAGGGCCGGGGGGGGGGGGGGGGGGGTATCTAACCCAATTTCTAGATACCATATACATGGTTTCATATTACCTCCTAATACATTCTAAATTTTAAAAGTAATAATAAAGAAGATATTTATAAGCCAAAAACATATAATTTGCTATATGACAACCTCAGTTTGACTCATACATTTGAAAATGGAGCCTTTAAAATTCCATTTTTTTTCAATCCAGAATATGGTCTGGTTCTTTTTCCGAAAATTTAATTACTGGTCAGACCCCTTACACATAAAAAATGAAAATCATAAAGAATTATTCATTACTGTTGGAATAACCCAGAACACAGACAAACACTCTGAAACCTGGTGCAGGTAATTACCTTCTGCAGGTAATTATTTCAACACATTTAATTTACTACACATTTTCTCATCCAACATAATATGACTGATTAACTGATTTCAGGTGTCTTGCACACAAAACCATGTTTATTTGCTGCTTAAACTTGCACATGTCCTTGATCATTTACTGAATAATATCACTCTTTTGAAAACACAATCAGTATATGTCAGTACACCACTGGCTTTTACTGTAGCTTGATAATATAAGAAGGGGCCACTGTGGCAGAGTGGTTACACTCTTGCCTCCCACCTCTGAGTCCGGGGTTCGATTCCCAGCACGGCCTCAAGTGGGAAAGCTGGTAGTTTCTTGCCATTGGTCGGCAGTTTACAGTACAGAACCCTAACAAACTGTATGTACTGGTTTCCTCTGCCCTTCCAACTACCTGTCATGATATGACCTGTACAGTGTTGAAAGCAATGTAAAATCCCCAAATAAATAAAATAATACAAGAAACACAAGAGTCTGGAAACATAAACATATACATTTAGAATAACAGTACAGGACACTGAACCATTGTTATTTTGTGGGGGGATATTAGTGAGCTGATCAGCCAGTGAGAAGATAAACCACATGGACTATGTGTGTGTATTTATAATGTTGTAATTTGGATAAAAATACAGGTAGTTTCATCGCCTGACAGTCTTATGAGATTCTTTCTGTAATTTGTAGTGTGTGTTTTCCCAGTATGTGGAGAGCCACTTCCTGTGACCTATGAGAAAAGTCCTTTTGTCAGCCACACATTCTGGTCAAAAGTCATTCAGTCCTCATATAATACCTAAGACAAAAGGACTTGAGGAAAGTCTAGAATAGTCCTAACCAGAGCAGAGTTCATTGCCCAGCAATTGTCAGAGAGGAGTGACTATGGTCGTAGGTATGCCAGTTGAACATATGAGCATTATTTACACAACAAACACCAATTCCAATTCCAATTCAACTTTTATAGCGCTTAATCTCTGCCAGAGTGACAGACTCTAAGGCGCAACATCATAGGTATAGTCACAAAAATCATCGTCCTTATCCATAGCAATGGTCGACATCACGGAGAACACCATATGAGGTGGAAAATACTAAGAAGGATAAGCTTGGCAGAACAGGTATGCCTTAAGTTTTTTCTGAAGGAAGCAATGGAAGGGGCAGATCGTACATCATCAGGGAGTTCATTCCATATTTTGGGAGCATCATATGCAAAGCTTAAACTAAACTGCTTTGTGGATGTGTAAATAGATGGTTGGTATTGAGGAACATGTAGAATTATACCATCAGATTGACTCAACCGGGTATTATTGACACATTGTCTAACTTTGAGAAATGGGCTGAAATATTTAGGACAGTTAGTATGCAGGTATTTGTATACCAACAAGGCAGTCTTGAAGATGCAACGGTGCCTTATGGATAGCCAATGAAGGGCTTTTCTTAGTGGGGTGGTGTGAGAAAGACATGTGGCTCTACAAACAGTTCTGGCCAGGCTGTTTTGAATGCATTGTAGCTTGCGTAGGTTAGCAACAGATAGACCCCTAAACAAGGAGTTACAGTAGTCAAGCCTGCTCCCCACAAGTGCGTTTGCAGCCATAAGAGCAGCATCACGAGTCCAGTACTGTCGAATTTGTCTAAGATCCCTCATCTGGATGAAACAAAGTTTACGTACATTTTTAACATGTTTGGTGAAGGAAAAGTCTGAGTCAAACCAGACACCCAAATTCTTAACGGCATCAGAAGGTATCAGTGATTCACCCAATATATTTACTGGAAAGAATGGGTTTAACTTTTTTTGTTGAGACTTGGAGCCAAATATAATAAAGTCGGTCTTATCAGCATTCAGCTTTAGTTTATTTGCACACAAACACAGTTTGACATCTTCGAGGCACTTTCCTAGCCGATCGAAGGCAGTTTCTGCGTTTTTGTGTGTCAGGTGAATAAACAGCTGGGTATCGTCCACATAGAGGTGAAATTTGACATCTGGATGTTTAGAGATTACTTTGCTCAAAGGTATGGTATACAATGAAAAAAGAATAGGACCAAGAACTGAACCTTGTGGAACTCCAAACTTAAGCTTTCTAGCCTCAGAGAGAACAGAGCCAATCTTGATGCACTGGGTACGATCAGAAAGGTATGACTTGAACCAGTCAAGGCATCTACCCCCGACGCCGAACCATTTTCTTAAGCAATCAAGGAGTTTGTCATGATCAATGGTGTCAAAAGCTGCAGATTGATCAAGCAGCACCACAGCTGTGGCCTCACCTCTGGCTAGAGATAGGTGAATCTGATTCTTTATAGACAAAAGAGCTGTTTCAGTTGAATGGCCACGTCTATAGGCAGATTGATTCTCATTTTCCAACCCATGGAGAGAGACATGTCTACTTAGTTGTGAGGCAACTACACGAGTTTAGAGATAAAGCTCAGCCCAGACACAGGACGATAGTTTTTAAGATCATCTTTTGATAAAGAAGATTTCTTTATCAGTGGAGTGACAACTGCACTTTTGAAGCCATCTGGGACAGCACCTTCTGACAAAGAACAATTCACAAGTTTTGTGATAGAAGGAAGGACTATATCAAGGCAATCCTTAACTAGGAAAGTAGGCCAAGGATCCAGGAGACAGGATTTTGTAAGTGAGTTTTTGATTACCTTCGCAATATCATCAGGAGAGGCAACATCAAATTTGACAAGTCCAGGTGGATTTACAGGAGATGGCAAGGAAAAGGATGAAGAACTGGAAAAAGACTCTCGGATTTTAGCGATCTTGTTAGTGAAAAAAGCGGCAAACTGATCAGCCAATTGTTTTTCTGAACTATTTGATGGAAGAACCTTGTCAGGGATACGGTGTAAGGCAGAACGCAGAACTTTTCACAGTTTTTTAGGGTCATCACCATTTTCTTTGACAAGAGCTCTAAAATATGTGGCTTTGTCTTTATTAGCTAGTGAATTACACCTGGCAACTTGTTTGCGCAGCCTAGCATGGTTAAGAGGAGTTTTCTTTTTGTGCCAGATGCGTTCAAACTGTTGTCGGATGGATTTAGCATTTTTGTAGGTATCTGATAGCCACTTTGCTGGCTCCTTGGCAAGACAGCGAGTAACCTTTGGAGCATGTTTGTCCAGAAGGTTGGTGCATGATATCATAGCAGGTAACCACTGCAGTGAGTATCTTCTCGACATTTGGCAGCATGTTTCCATTTGATGGCATGATAAAATCAAAATATAAAACTTGCAGACACTGATACGCTATGATATGCATTTGAAATATCTATGTAACCACAATGGCTTACAATTTGATTGTGACCGCACAGCGATGATTGGGGTCATGTGGTATGCCCTAATTTCTCACTTACAAGTCAGGGTCATTATTGAGAGAAAGGCTATAGAAGTAGTTACAAAGCAACTGATATGGTGGGTATTTTACTGGGCTATGCCCCGCAGTATGTTTAAAGTATATATCTTCAAGTATACGTGTTCATTTGTCTCTTTTCTAGTGTTGAGCCTTTGTTTTTCACTTCACAATATCATTGTACAGTTGTGTGTGTCTGTGGGGGAGTTTGTTTTTGCAATCTTCTGTCAGAAATTGGAAAAATATGCTAACACATAAGCAATTTTGCAACATTAAACACCATAAACAAGACAACAAATTGATTTTGCAGTTAAAATTGGTGTGACATGCTTTATCTATGTGCATTAACAATGAAAGAATACCAACCTAACTGATCTAATGTGGGTTTTATGGCACTTATTCTCCATCACTGGAAGTCTCTAAGGTACAACTATGCACAAATTTCTTGAACAAATGCACTGAACTTAAATCAATAAAGGTTCATACAGAAATATTCATTGAAAAAAAATTCTCAATATTTTATCTGATCGATAGTTGTTATCAGTATATAATTTTATATATTGTCCATTGTATGTATTTGGAATTTTTGTCACTAATTTCTTCATTATACATAGGTCTCATATCTAAGAATATTGTAACCAATCATATTGTTACAATTGGGTGTGTTTGGACCTTAACTGCTTCTGGGTCTAAAGTAGTGTTCATTTTTCACATTTACATGCATTAGGACACCAGATACTAAGGAAAGATATTTTTACGTTCACAAATACTTAAATAAAAGAATATGGTTGTATATTTCCTAAGGTATGTCAGCTTCTATCTCAAACAGGTTAAATGATATTTTACATCAGATATAGTAGCACTGATAGGAAGTTCCCGGACGTGTCATATGCTACAGCCGTAACTTTGCATAACTGGGACAAAAAATCTTACTTTAATTGTTTTAAATGTGGTTTCTTGGATATATTTTGACAAAAGTTATAAGCACAAGTTTACTAGCATAAAATGAAGCAATAAACTTTTCACAATTCTTTTTTAGGGGCGATCATATAATTCCTACAAGAAATTTGTGCCCGAACTTTGCACAATTTTCATATAGAAATTAACATTTTATTTTAAAATTACATTTGTCAAAAGTGCACGAGTTTTACAGGTGACAAGCAAATGTCATTAAACTTTTTGTTTTCCATTTTGTGCAAAGTTGAGGTATGTGTAAAGATATGGCTTTACCTTTGATGCTGAATCTTTGAAGACATCTCTACAGAAGCCTCACTGTAATCTAAAGGCCTCCCAATTTAGTCAATTTATTTATTTGGGGTTTTATGTCACTTTTAACACTGTACAGGTAATATTATGCCAGGTAGTTTTGTTGCCAGAGGAAACCAGTACATACAATCGATCATGGTTCTGAACTGTAAATTGCCGAAAATCAGTAAGCGACTACCAACTTCCCACATAAGGTCCACGGTTTGATCCGCCAACCTCAGAGGTGAAAGGGGAGTGTGCTACCACTACGCCACCATGGTCACTTCAATTTAGTCAAGCATACCATCCATAGAGATTTTTACTCTGAAGCATATCTGGAGCGAACCCTTCTATCATTCTCTCACGAGTTTTTATTTTATCTCAAAAATATATCACTCAAAGAAACTGCTGTCTCTACAGCCCGCAGACTACCTGCAGACTACTTCATACTTTAACTAGAATATTTTATAGGAAATAAACTTCTAGATTCTAATTCTATCTACTTGGACAAATTTCAGTATCAAGGGTCGGCAAAAATGTCAAGTACCACAGAGAACGCCAGTGGGTGATTAAGACTAAGGTGGGTATGCCTTGGTGTACAGGTTTTAAGCTGTTTTGGGAAAGAGGCTATGGAAGGGGAACACATGAATTCCATCAGGAAGGGCATTCCACGCAGTGGGCACATCAAAAGAACAGCTTTTACCGAACTGTTAAACAGATTTATGAATAGAAAATTGGAACAAGAAGGAAATTTCCACCATTCTGACTGCACCTGGTACTGAAAGAACTACTTAGGAAAGAAAGAATTGTAGCAAAAACTACTGAAATAAATCAGTGTGAAGAAACTAGTAAACAAGTGTGGATGTTTTAAAGAAGAGTGAACAATGTTCAACAGGAAGCCTAAGCAATTTCTTAAGAACAGGAGTTATACTGGTGTATCAATTTGGTGTTTGATATAAATTATGACCGAAAGATGCATATAAACATAAGAATTGTAATATCCAGGTCTTAAAATTTTCCAGTATTCCTTGTGCTTTCTGAAAGGGTTTGTCCTGAGTAAAAACAGATCCACAAGAAGATGCCTTGATGACTTCTGCTTCTGACTTCCATACTTACTTTAAACACCTTAGAGTCTATTCACAGAGATTGAGCACCACAAAAGTATATGTTACATTAGATTACATATTTGTCATAAACAAATTAAAGCCCTACTAAAAACTTATTTAATAGACAAATTGGTATTTTGCATGTTTCTCTTATATCTTTCACACAAAAAAGTCAACAACCCTATTAAATGGAGTTTAGATGAGGTTTTTATGGTAATAAACTAGCTTGTTTTTCTTTGTTAATCAGTTTTTCTGTGTAAATAGACACCGTCATATTGACAAAGCTGCCCTCATTTATTCCCAGCAGATTCTAATAGCCTTTAGAACAATAGGTTTCATGTTACTAAATGCAATGACATTGAACTTAGGATCAAAATGAACTCATTTCATTTGTTTCTAAATTGCCTTGGGTAGGTTAAGTTAAAGCATAAAGTCTTGTGCTTATGCGCTGTTCATACATTGTCTCCAAGTGATTGCGCAACCCACTTGCCTTTGGCACACCGGATTGGTTGTAGCAGCGAAAGAGTAAGATTGTTGCAGCCTCAAGATAGCTTACGATAGACTTACAACCAAAAAATATTCGGAATACATTGCAAAGGCTTTTAAAGATGCTTAAAATCTAAACAGTTACCGTGACTGGTTTTTTTTATGTATTTGTATGACGTCTAACTGATTTTTGGTTCTGCTGCGCCGTGGAGTCCTCTTTGTATAATGGAGATCAAGCACTTTAAAAGTCTAATTAGAATCAGAATTAGTCTAAGATTTAGCTTCTAAGTGCAAAGTTGGCATGGTGGAGAAGCAAATTCTTGACATTATAAACCAGTCCCCAGCTAGTGATTATTTTAATTTGCCATGTGTTTTAACGTCACGATTAGTACCTTTGTATCAGTTATATTGTTGCGGGTAGTTAGAAGGATGGAAGAAACCTGTACATACAGTTGGTCAAAGTTCTGTACTGTAAACCGCGAACAAATGCCAGACAAGTACCAGCTTTTCCACTTTAGGTTGAATTGTGATTTGAACTCAGATCTCAGAGGTGGGAGGAGAGTGTATTACCAATACAGGACCATAGTCCCTCCAATTAGTGATTCAGGTTGTAAGTGTAATGTGAAGGTTTTTCGAAGCTACTTTGCAGAGGTTAATGAAATATATTTGGTTTACATCAAATTTATGTGTATTTATTTTAAGATGTTATCATTGTTGTATGATTTATGGTGTTACACTTAATCAAAAGTTTATATTTCAAAATTAGTGTCAAAATAATGCAATATTTGAGGATTTCATAAAATCTTTTAGCAGATTTTGTTCAACCTTTTTAATGTAATATATATACTATAAAAAGAAATATAAAGTAACAAAGTTAATGAATATGCAAATAATAAAAAATACAAATGTTTTGAAATGATAACTTATATGTAATATTGATACATATAAATTAGAGATAAGAAACCTAAACCTTGAACTTTTAAATCGAGCCTAAATTTTATTATCAGATTAAAAGTTGCAATTTAATGCCTGTTGCGATGAAATAAACATTGAATATTAATGTGGCCACAAACTGCCAGCAAATTGTTTATATTAATCAACCATTATTATTGTTTACATGTAACAATGATTTGGGCATCAGAAAGGCAAATAGCATGTTGGATTTTGTAAACAAACTCTATTAAGCTTTACAATGCTACCTGGCACAGTTCAGTGGTTTGTAGTAACCAATAAATTCAGTTGATTTCCTCTTGACACACGAAAACAGGCCCCACTTTATCATGTGATCTAAACATCAGGGAAATATTTGCATATATTTGCATGTATCCACACGGATCTGTGTGCTTTCCGGAATAAACCTACAAGCTACAATTGTTTTGAATCAATGAATAAAATTTACCTGTATTCAATGAATAAAATTTATCTGTATCCATGTTTACGTTCATATATTAAATATATTCATAGAAGTAAAGTCACTAGTGTAGTGTTTGAGGCTCCACACTTTGCCTCATTAGTATAGAAGTCGACTCAGCATTTTGGCCTTAGCTTTGCATCCAATACTCCAAAGATTTGAAATGATCTGCCCGATGATATGCCGTCAGCCATTTCTCTATCTCATCCAGAAAGAAGTTGAAACCTCTCTCGTTGCAAAAGCATACCCACCCTAGTTTTGGGGGTCCCCCCCCCCCCCCCCCCCCCCCCCCCAGTCTTTATCCCTGGCACTTACCCCTGCCATGTTTTTCTGTATTGTGTGTCATAGCGTGTCTTTAAGATAGAAATTAAGCATTATAAAAGTTTTTGTCAAGCTGTGTGTTAGTTTAGTGCATATAGGTTTGACCCATGTGGAGGAGATGTTGCACTTGTATAGCATTAGATTAAAATTATTTTTGTGTGCAGCATTTCTGTTATCACAGTGTATACCACAATGCGTTCGGTAGGAACTCACTGATCTACAAGATATTTTGTTCTTGTTTTTGGATGGGTTAATTTGTCTATTTGTATGTTTGTTTGTCATTCTGGCTGCGTCCACGGTTACTCCAAAAGTAATGTACACTTCTCTATGCAATTTTTATGCAGGGAGGGCCTGGCCAAGGGAATGAGAGGAATAAGTGATTAACTTTTTGGAAAAGATCTAGGTCATTTTTTGGATAAAAAAAGAATCCTAATTTTTTTACTATTATATATAGATTTTAATTAATTGGTTTTCCGGTTGATATTACTCCAAAGTAATTATTTTAAAGCTATTACAGTACGTAAAGTTTACTAAACCCCACCTCAGATTAACATAATAGCCATTCCTAAAGTGCTTGATGGGGGGCCACGGTGGCAGAGTGGTAACACTCTCGCCTCCCACCTCTGAGGCCAGGGTTCGGTTCCCGACATGGCCTCAAGTGGGAAAGCTGGTAGTTGCTTGCCGTTGGTCGGCAGTTTACAGTACAGAACCCTGACAAACTGTATGTACTGGTTTCCTCTGCCCTCCCAACTACCCGTCATGATATGACCTGTACAGTGTTGAAAGCAACATAAAACCCCAAATAAATAAATAAATAAAGTGCTTGGTTTATGTAGTTAATCTCACAAAGTAACCCTAAAGTCCAAATTCCTTAATTTTAAAGTAGTAATAGCAATATGGAAACAAAAAGAAAAAGAAACACAATTTATTAAGTCATAGTACATTTAATTCTAAACTGTGACTCGCATACAACAAAATACAGCCATGCAAAGGTCTGCGTTACCAAACAATAGTTTAAATGTTTTTATGAGTCTTCTCTCATGGATCCAACAATAACCAGATTATACTGCTTTACTTGGTGATGAACTCAATCTGAACCTTGCTTTGAACAGTCATATTGAGGGAGGGTTCACGGTTGTGTAGTGTTTACCACACCCTCCTCCCACCTCTGAGGTCAGCAGTTCAAGCCCCGGACCCTACCCTTTGTGGGAAAGTTGTTGGTAGTTTACTGATCCCAGTAGCTTACAGTGCAAGCTCTTTACCAACCAGTATGTAGTGGTTTCCTCTGCCCCTAAAAATACCCATTCTGATATAACCTATAAAGTGTGTTGGAAGTGACACTGACCCCAAATAAATCAAATCAAATTAAACAGTTATACATTAATATTGTGCATTTCTATTGGTTTAAATATTCATTGATACAAACCCAAGTTGTAAGTATCCTTCACATAAGAAACAACAACAAAAATTATGATTCTGTGGGTGACTTTTAAATGGGCGATAATAACATTTTTTAAATTTTGAATCAGTCACTAAATTGGCACATGATCAACCAGCATACGGCTTACAAATGTATATATCAGCAATCCTGATTGGCTAGAGTTTACATTTATTGTTTACCCCTTTTCTGCCAGTTTAAAGAGTATGCCGAATTATGGAGCTATGTGGAACACTTAAGAATTCAATTATGCACAAGAAAAACAATGAGGTGGGGGGTGGGGGGGTAACACAGGGGTACTTTATTGGATAAGTGATAATTAACACTCGATGATAGGAGAGGGTTATTGTAATCAGTTCATTCCGTCTTTTTGTCCTTCTGTCTGTACACCTTTTCACTCTTATAACTCATAAACTATATCATTAATCTAGCTCAAATTTGGTGGCCATATATTTAATGGGGTGCAGATGGATTCCTCCAAATTTGGTAAAATTTGATTTAACATTTAAGTCAGTGGAGAGTTTTTCTTATTTTCAATTGATTGTATACAAGAGAAATCTGTATGTCTTTGTTACATACATGACAAATGCATTGTTTAATTTGCAATTTCCCCACCATTTCTACATGGATGTTTACACAATAAAAAGTTAAAAACTAGCAGAAATGCTAAAATAACATCTTTCTAAAAATATAAATAACTTATTTGTAGGTTACATAGGGCCTGGTTTCAAATCTCATTTGGGTTTATGTGGTTTTTATATACATATATCTTTTATTTATTTATTTTCATTGATACTCGACGATAGGAGACAGTGTTGATTCTAGGAATTTCAAAAAGTGGGGGCGATCCCCCACCACTACACAAAATGTGGGGGAGGGGCTAAAAATTGTGGGGGACGACTTTATGATAAGTTTAAACTAATAAAAAATACATTTTCAGTTTATTTAGACATTTTTAACAGTGGACTTCTATTAATTGGTGGTCAATTTTTATTGTCTTGCCCAATAAAAATAAACTTCAAGGCTAGTGATAGAATTTAAAAAAAATACTGAAAATGGTTATTTACATCAAAGTGGCTCCTGTCACGGCATTATGGTTTTAAGTTTTCATCTGAAGTCATGGCATCATAAATTCAGTCATTACACCATCAATTCATACAAATATGTTGGAAAACCCCACAGAATACCATGACCTCATGAATATTAACGAGTAGTCCACAAATTCTTCAAGTAAAATATTGCTAAAAAATCCAATGGAATCGTCAAATATTTTTTTACGCATACATGAGCTCTGTAGTCCATCTACTGGTAGTATTTGATCTTAAATCAGAAAATATTAAGAATTAAAACCACCACGAAAATCTGTGACCTCATTAATATTAATGAGTTGTCCGTGAATTTTGATCCAGTAAAATATTTTTCTAGGGAATTCCGACAGATACGTAGTATACTACGCCAATAGGGTCACCACCAGCTTCACTGCCATGGCCTGTTGTGGTAACAATCCAGTCTACTGTAAGTTTCGTTTTTCTTGCAGCCATTTTTTATATAATCATCCACTTTCAGCTTAATTTTATATTTTTGGGTATAATATGTCCAAATACTGTCTGTACCTCATAATATATTTGAGTTTGTAAACGATCACGAAACCACTACAGGCATTATTCGAAGAACGTTTCGACGGAAAAATCAAAACCTAGACAAACTCTCGCTCCACGCATCGTTTCGATTTCTTTGATCTCTCGTCTTTTCGCTTCGTATATATATCTCGCATTGCCTTGTGCTGAATGCGTTCTTTTACAATCTTGTCCCCGCATACTTCGATGAAATCCGCGAGCAAAAGCAAATTAATGCGAGATATCGCAGAAAACGCATCCTAGAAGCAACTCTGGGAGAGGGTTATTGTAATTAGCTTCGTTCTGTCTTTCTCTTCTTCGGTCTGTTCACCTTCTTGCCCTTGTAACTCCAAAACTATGAAAGCTATCTAGTTCAAATTTGGTTAGGGATGCAACATGGGTTATACACAGATTCCTCCAAATGTGGTGAAGTTTGAGTGAAAATTAAACTCAGGAGACAGTTTTTTTATTTTCAATTGTATATATATAGCGAAATCTGCTTCTCTTCCTCACATACATAAATCAATATTTTGCTTTCTGATGATGTCATTACTGAATGATGTCAATGTCACTTGTCATTGTGAGGTCACAAACCTAGCTTGTGATACTTGTCTTTAAGTAAAAATATTTCTTCCCAATTTATGTCTTGAAACTGACATAAAGATAAAGAAGGAGGTGATGTATTCATCATTTTTATTTATTTATGTTTTCATTTCATTTTTGTGTCAATTCCTTGACAGTCCATCACAAAAGAATTACCCTGCGTGATTTTAACCAAGAAGTGGCTTTTAACCAATATTTTACCTCCACCAGGAGTTTATGTTTTTGTGTACCAAGTGTTTTTCTATTTGTCTGTCTGTTTTTGGTGTTTAAAGATTTATAAAAAAAATTTTTGTGGGTAGGACCTGGCCAAAGGAATAAGTTACTAATTTTGGGGAAAGATCTGGATCATATATTGGATATAAAAAATCATGAATTTTCAGAGGTGCCATTTCAATGTATTTTTAATGACTTTGGCTTTCTACTTGATATTTCTCCAAAAGTAATGTACAAATTTTGATGCTACATTTCTAGTGAGAAGGGGCTAGTCATGAGAAGAACTGATTAGAGTTTAGGGAGGATCCAGTTAATATTCTGGATACCAATAAACCTCCAAAATTTTTGGAAATATCAACATGGTGAATGTGTATTCTCAGTGGTTTTGGTACACTTTGTACCCATTTTATTAAGTAACATTTATAATAATGTCAGCTAGAGAGTGAGCCACACTGTCATGAACTCACAAAATACACACAAAAAATTTATTGAGTGTCTGCATGTGTGTGTTCAAGTATGCATGTGTTCCTCAGTGGGGAGAAATCCACTGAAAATTAATTTACATGTTTGGTTTTATTTTATTGTCTTCCTTACAATACTTTATAACACTTGCAAGGCTGGTCACATCGAGTCGAGCGTTTTGCTCTCTCTGAGTGCGTCTTGTTTATTATAAACCAATACTATATAGCCTTTGACTTACTGAGAAGTACAGATTATAAATAACACTTATTCAATGTCATCTTTATGAGAATTTCGATTGAATCATATCTTCTATTAAGTCTTTCAACTTAATCAAACCGGGCATCTTAATGGGATACAATTGCTATGAATTTACTCATAAAACTGACGTAGGTGACCTGTATTTTCTATTCATGTAAAACTGACATTATAAATAAGAAATCTATAAAGAAACTCTTACTTTGAAGCCCCTTGGAAAAATGGCATTTAATGTCACCCATCCAGATGATTAAATCGCATATCCTGGGATCAATTATGGAACATGAACAGAGTCCTTTACACAATACCTGCCATAACTCCACTTGTCATTGGTGAACCAAAGAATCAGACCTAATTGCAGGCTGGATGATTTATATTTTATGGAAGCACTGGTGGACCACCATTTTCTGTTACATCCAGTTCATCAGCCACTTGGTTTAAAATTTTATCACAAATTGAACAAAAGTTATTTATTACATTCACTGAGAAAGTTATGATTTTGGGTAAGTTTGTTTGCTAGTCTGTGTTTACAATTAGTCCAGTACTTTATGAATTCTTCATATGGGTCGGGTGAATTTCGGGAATATTCAGGATCATGCTCTGTATTTAAAACGTCTCAAAAAACAGTCTCATTTTCAATGATTTGGATTTTGTGTTCAAGATTACACCAAAAACAATTTAAAATGCAGTGTTTTTGTGTACAATTACAAACATATGGATATACAGGTTCCCTAGTGGAGGTCTGTAATTTAGGAATGGCTTTCAGTTTCTGATCATTTTATTACCCAGTATTTTTGCAATGACTTTGCCTCAAGCAGCCTATGACTATTCTTTTCACTTAAGACTTATCTTGAATGACTAATCGTAATGGTCCTGCAAATCCTGTTGATGGTGTATTCACTAAATCCGTCCCGTATAATAATGTTGTTAAAAAAATAATCCTTTGTCTTGTTATATAACTATCCTTTGTCAAATAACAATGTCTTGTTATGAGTTATCTTTATGATTTATAGCATCCGGCAGGAAGTAGTAAGACTTGCCTTTTTTCATATGATTAATTATTTAAATCTGGAGAAAACACTTACTTTGTCAGCTTTCTGTATTTTAGCATAAGAGTCAGATGTTTCACCCCCACCCCCAAGGAAAATTGGGAAGGTTAGACGATAGAACATGGAAATTAAGCTGGACTGTGTTGAGGAGCATGGGTTTCCTTTAATGAAAATAAAACCATACCATGACTTTGTAGTGCATTATGAGTGCCATTAGTAGTTCATTATTATTATACTAAATCTGGCAAACAGGAGTGTTTACCATACAAAATCCAGCCTATTTATTACCTGAACCATGAAGCTATTTCTGGTTTCTGTCTTTCAGTTTTCACCATAACTTGTGTTCTACAGAAGTACTATGTACGGATATTTTGATCCTTCTTTTGTTGGTATGGCCTGACCAGTTGACATGGTACTCACATACGTTAAGGAGAGTTATAAGATAAGGATCAATTTCTCGGACACCCCCCAAAAATGATTTTCAATGGTTCTATTTTAATGACTCTGGCTTTATTGTTGATATTACTCGAAAAAGAAAGGAGCCGATAATCATGAACTTTTGTGTGGGTATGTGTCTGGGCACAAGAAAATATGATTACATTGGAAAGATATTGATGTTGTTCTGGATTTAAAAAAATCCCCAATTTGAGGAAACACAGCTGGTGGATGTCTGTACTCCATGAATGCTTTCTAGTACTTTTTCTAATTTGTTTATACATCTTTTCCATTATATATCTTTTCCCTGAAGTTTTACTGTTTTTACTACTTTGTGTGTTTCATTTACTTATTTATGTATTCAATCCCTCTTTCATTCCACCGAAATTTAATCTGTATTTTATTACCCACCACGTGCAGTCATTGACCTGAATAGGGCAATATACAGAGCGATATGTATATTTCTTTTATGTAAATCGGCACCTTAGTACCATGGATAGTAAGCGTCAACAACTTCCGGTTTTCACTAAATCTCGGAATCTGTGTAACCTACAAATATATGTGATACATCATTACAAACGTCTTCTTACAGCCATTTTGCTTGCTTCTGTTCCATATAACTTTTTGCTCTGAACAGAGACCTTGTATCTTAGTGATATACATTGAAGAAGAAGCGGTCCCATCCAGCATCACCCCCACCCCACCTCCTTGAACCCTCCTATGTGTGGAGTTTGATACATCTCATAAGAGCTCATGGGAGGTTTTCAGGCATATTTTAATAATCAGTTCCGAATGCTAAACTGTGCCATATTATTGCCCTAAATGTGTCTTACACAAATACGAGGTGGACAAACATAGCAGAATCACAACTGAAGGTAGACAGAGCAGTTCATTTGAAGATTGTGACCTCATCATGGAAGTCTAATCTATGTAACATATAGTGCTAATCAATATATGCCCTCTCAGGGATTCCGTAATGGGCAATGTTTCTTGACTCCAGTTCTTTCAGCTACTTGTCTCCAGAGAGTGTTTAAGGGTGAAAAGTTGTTTATGTAAACAAAGGCATTGTAGGATGAATGGTGAGATTGTTGCTCTTGTGTTAATTATACAAATCAAGGATTTTCTCAATAAGATATATATCATCTTTTTCATAATAAGGAATTCAGTTGTTAGATAGGAGACTTATGAACTGATTTATACATGCTGGTATATTATATTTATTAACATAGAATTTAGCTGATAATACAATTGGCTATAGACTTTGATATATGGATTAAAGTAATTTATTAAGATTGATTTCAAGAAGTGATGTAGTGCATTAAATATCTCAAAAAGTGTCGCGAGTAATGAAATATTTTCAGGCTCATGTTTGTCTTGCTGAAAGTGTTAATACTTTGAAACCTCCTTATTGTGTTATCCCTTAAAATGTCGTGGACAGTTTCAACAGGATAATTAAATTGCTTACTTATTTATTAGGAGAATATATTTGCAGGATTAGAAGGTGAAAGATAAACTGTTCTGAAAAATAATTGAAATACAAAATTACAGGATGCTGTGTGGTAGTTTGACATAACTGGGATAGAGAATTATCTTGTGTCTCTTTTCTAATTTTGTGAGCTAGTATATTGACCGCCCAGATATTGTGGTTGCGAGTATAGTCTTACTGGATCTTTCAGTCGTAGAGGTCAGGCACGGCATCAAGGTGATCGCAGATGCTGATCCCAAATAATAACCATGTTTAAAATCCTTTCTGTATTCACCATCACTTTTTTCAGCTGTTGCATAGTTTAAAAAATCCTTAAACACCTGGTGTACTGGTGCAGCTTTGTTGCACAACTGAAACCATAACATTGTCTGAAGTATGATGTTATAGATCATATGGCTGACCTTTTAAAGTGCAAGCTCCAGAGAGGCTCAGAGTTCTAGAGATCACTTCTTTTGTCTCTTGGCTTTCTTGGATTGTGGTGCAGCGTGATGAGTATCTGTTCACGGTGGTTGAGCGTCATTTAGTTATGTTAGTACTGAGATGGGTGACCGTTTCAGTGCACTACTGGTGTCTTTGATGGTTTTGAAGTTCGCGCTAGTAGATCAAAACTCCTTTGGACCTATTTATTCTTAAAGTTGGAGATGAAGCACACCAAATATGAAGTTTGTCTAAGCTATTTAGCAGGTTTAAAACATTGCAAGGTTCCCCGTGAGTCAAGTAGGCTAGCATGTGTGGCATCTGGTCACAGGCTGTCACTTCCGTGTGGGTTCAACTTCCAGTAATGAAAATATTAAGGATCTGTCTGATATAACCTTGACTGATGAACAAGACATAAAACAAGAAGTTTTCCTTTAAAACACTGCATTTCTACCCTGAGAACTCACTTCTTTGGTAGTGAATCAGCTCCTAGTTATCTTTATCTTGCTAGAACTTATCTTTATCATGATATGACTTATCTTTATGGTATTATGACTTATCTTTGTGGTGCTATGACTTATCCCTATGCTGTTATAACCATGGTACTATGACTTGTCTTTATGGTAATCTTTTTGAAGCATCTGCAAAAGTAAAAAATCAAGTAATCGTGTTTTGTTAACTTAAGGCACACAACTACCCCTAGTATAACAGAACAGTTAATGAGGCTTAGTGTTTGAAGTTTTCTTCACAAATCATAGCAGCGGGGAGTAAGCTGTATGGTCATTGTTTTCAGATATGACCTGTCGTTTTCACTTGGGACAAATTATGTGCTTTGTCAGTCTTTTTCAGCCTTTTTAAAACAGAATAATCATATAGTAGCCCTCCCTCCTCCACCCACTCAAGTTTGAAAAGGGTTATGTCTTACAATATCTTACTAAGAGGAGCAATGGTTTTAAATGACCAAATCAGTCAAACTTTTCTCCAATTCTTTCAGTCACTATGCCCCGGTTCTTTGGAACTCTTGCCCCTTCCAAATAAGAAATAGCCTGTCTGTCACATCTTTCAGGAAACACCTCAAAACCCACCTCTTTAGTTCCAGTTTACCAACTTTGTTTCCTTCCCTCTTGGTCACACCCACAACTCCGGATTACTGACCTTGAATGCCATTTGACTAGCCTTATGATAATGATTTTTGTTAAGTCAGCGCATTAAGTTCCCCTTTGTGGGGAAGATATTCCGACCGTAAAGCAGTAGATTAGATTAGATTAGAAATGAGCTTATTTTGTGGATTGCTTTTCATTACGATGTTCATCAATAGAACACATAGAAGCAAGTAATATTTTATTCATGAAAACCTTTTGTGAAAAAAAATTTCAAAAGCAGGGAAATGGCAATTTTAATGGTTATAATGCAATATCTATACTAAATAGGTGCCATAAATTGGCATAAAACCATAGTGATACCAACAATGAATTTTACTTGTATCTACTGTCCTGATTAGCATAACTTTGAGCTAATTGCTTACTTCATAGTTGTGTCAATTTAAAGATTGGACCAAATTATAAAGACAAGTAGGTAGAAGTCTTATATTTTGTTTTAAAAATATATTTTAGAACATCTAAATTAATGTTTTATATGCTGTCTGGAAAGAAAAAAGATGAAATAACAGAATAACACCAACAATTATATTCTATGCTGTGTGTGAGAGTGCCTTGAGAGAGACGGAAATCTGAGACTTAATCATTTCTCTACAAGAGCCTTATAAAATTTTTCTAATCTTGATTCTACAGGAAAGTCTTTACAAATAACACGGATAAAGAATTCACAATCATCGTTGGATATAAATCAACAAGTTGTCCATCATTATGACGTCATCAGAAGCTTCTGGACGGAGGTCAAGGCTCTATGAATATCACGTGACCCAGGAGGCCAGAGATAATGAAGACACACACCTGACAGCCGGACGTTTGTGGGCGGGGTTTAAAGAGACCACCACAGCACATGGGATACCTCATGTCACACAGGCCAGAGGTAAGGATTAAAGCTTAATGTATGTTCCCATGCATCCAATCTTGCTTGTATTGTGATTTACTATAGAACAAAATTATCCACAGTTTTTCTTTAATTTTAACAATAAAATTACAACATATAGTTTTAGCAAAAATGTTATTTGTTGCGTCCTATTGAGTGATTGAGTTTTAAAAATTATAATTTGTTCTACTCTGGAATTTTATAGAGGTTAATTTCTGCATTTAAAACAAACTTGAAGGCACAACATCAATGAGCTTATTCAAATTTATGATTCATTGGATATAACAATGGTTATTTCCCCTGAGACACTAGGTAAGTGAGAAACTGTTTAAGCCTATGTAGGTTGCAGGACCGCAAAAATTCCCAAGCTAACAATGAAAAATGCTAAGTCGTAGTACATTACAGATTAACAATTAATAATTGTATTAAGACTGAGAAAATTGGTCATTACTCCTATTCTTAGGATTATCTGAGAACAAAAACATTTACATAGGAAAGGTCTTGATATGTGAAAAAAATTAAGAAAACAATTAAATTGCATACAATAGCTGTTATGTGCCACGTTATGACACGAGGCAGTAATGACACATTTCAGGTGCGGTAAAGATCATTCTATGGGTCTGCATCGACATCATCATTTTGGGCGCCATGGTATTCCATCTGTACAGTCTCTTCAACACATTCCTTAAGTTCAAAGTCAGTGTGAACATGCAGATCATCAACAGCTACAACATGGTCTTTCCAGGTGAGTACAAATTTTGATATCGTAATGACAAGTATGGACAAAGATGGGGTTTTACTTCTGGTTCAACAGCCAAGGCCATAAATGGATCAGATCATCAACTTCATCGTTTGTGGGAGGCAAACCCATGTATAGGTAACGGCCTATTATTTTATGCTAAATTTGCTAATCCACTGACCCACTGAGGATCTTATACTAGTAATGATTCATCACTAGGCAGACTTTATGTAGATTTAGTTTCCAATTGGCAATTTATGTCCCAGTTACATGATAAATGGGATTTTTGGCGGTTTATGGACAGAAGGAAAAACACTGGAGGGAATGCTGTACCTCCTGTGAAATCATGATATGCATCTGCGTCTACAACTTGGCTTCATAAGAGAGTCAGAATTGGGGAGGACAAGTGTCATGCTTTGACAATGAAAGGGTATAGCAATGATAGAGAATTTAAAGGAAAAGCACCAGAACCGCTACGGAAATTATGGGACATACTTAAGCTATCCTTCAGAACTGGATGCTGTCTATGTTAAGTGGAAATGTTGAATATTTTAAAATTTCTGTGTGCATTTTAACAGAAGACAAAAAGTATGCGAAAGTTTCTCACAGAAGTCTGACAGTATATGGAGGAATGGAGTTTTATATAAAACACCTATCAATGTATAAATACAGCCTATTGTGTGACCAGGCCATTATAACAATGAAAATGATATTACAGTGGTTCCAACTGCCATCCGGACCGTAACTCTGCATGAAGTCCACCCAGAGATGGAATATTGTTATTCTTATTTTCAAAAGACTCAGTTGCAATGTATTTTCAAGGACTTTGGCTTTCTGGTAGACAGTACATGATACTGTGACATACTCGCCTAGGAACCCAGAAGATGTGGGTTGAATCCCAGGTACAGGCAGATACATAGTGGCTTGGATGACCACTTAAAATTGTGGTCTCTGTCATTTGATCATATCCCCAGTGGCAGGTTAAAGAACTAGGATGTTGATAAATGGTCACCATTGAGCATCTGTTTTTCAGTAATTTGAGAGTTGGACTGTACTTGTACAGTTGGATGGGTCATATAATGCTTTGAGTTCTGAAGTACATCGAGACATTTCACTGAGTATAAATACAAATACAATAAAATAAAATTTAATAGAAACTGACGCTCCTATGCATATGATAGCCCTTTTGGCATTCTTTCTTCAAATATGGAAATGTATTACTCATTATTCATTCAAAATAGCAAAATATCACTAAATAAAGAGCAGGCGTATTTTATTTATAACCTTTATGAGTGATAAAAATGTTTTGTATATGTCCAAAGAGGGATGTTTAACTTTATTATTTGACACTTTGCCTCTTTGTACATTACCATAAGAGTCAAAACAGAATTCGGACTAGGTGCGATGTCAGCCTGCATGGACGTAAATATGATGGACCCACTACCAAATCCATTTTGTTCATTTATGTCAGGACACATAGAGTCACTTTTTGTGAAAAGGCATCTCTCAGGCAGCTTGCTCTGCGTCTATTGTCGGGTGATGTCGCTCTAAATCCTGGGCCATTGAAGTTTGGTTTTGCTAACTGCCGGTCCATTAGGAATAAAGGTCCAATTCTCTGTGATGAAATCCAAACTGGAAATTTTGATGTTTTTGGTCTCACCGAGACCCATATCAAAGCTCTAGACACACCCTCATTTTTAAATGAGTTAACGCCTGAAGATTTTTCCCTTGTTCACACAAATAGAGAAAACAAACGTGGTGGCGGTGTTGGCTTTTTTATTAAATCTGCTCTTGATTTTAAAACCATTCATTCCCCTGAGTTCTCCTCCTTTGAAAATCACACTGTCTGTCTCACTCTTGATGGGCGTCGCTTGTTTCTTGGGGTCATTTACCGGCCCCCTGCCTCATCTGTAGTAAAATTTTTTGAAGATTTTCTGTCATATGTGGGTTTTTTGTCTTCCTTATCCCCCTCCTTTGTCATTTGTGGTGATTTTAATCTTCATGTCGACATTATGTCTCCAACAGTCTCTGAATTTAAATCAGTCATGGATTCTTGCTGTCTGTCCCAATACATTGATTTTCCTACTCACCTTCATGGTCATACCTTAGATTTGTTGATGGCTCCATCTGAGTTCTCTGCAATTTCTGATGTGAAAGGGTCAGGCTTCATCAGTGATCACAAAATTATCTCTTGTGTGGTTGACTTTCCATCTTTGGATACACCGATTCAGAAAGTTGTTACCTTCCGTCAGTACCATAAATTGAACATTGATAAATTCAGAAGTGACCTCCTGACCATTCCGTTTGTTAGCTCGCCATCTGATGACATAGATTTATTGCATGAACAGTACATGTCTGGTTTGTCTAGCCTTCTTGATATTCATGCACCAGTGAAGACTAAACAGCTCATCAAACCAGCCCCAAGCTGGATAACTGATGAGTATAGAACTGCCAAGTGCATGAGAAGGCAGTTTGAGCGTGCCTGGAGAAGAGACAAATCCCCTGAAAATCGTTCCCGTCTTCGACGACAGATAAATAGATGTAACCACATCCTAAATAGAAACAAGGGGTGTTTCTATCGTGATCTAGTCAGTGAAAATTGCGGCGATAGCAAGAGGTTATGGCATGCACTAAACAGAACATTGAGTCAGTCAAATTCTACTGTCCTCCCATCCTTTGATGATGAAAAGTCTTTAGCAAACAGATTTGGTTCGTTTTTCATTGATAAAATTAAAAAGATTCGAGACACGTTTAAATACACCCGATCTCAGGTTCTTCATCCAGACAAGGAGCCGCCGACTTTCTGTTCCTTTCAAGCTGTCACTGAGACTGAAGTCCTTAAGTTTATCAAGGAATCCCCTTCTAAAACTTGCTCCCTTGATCCATGCCCCACTCACATTGTGAAACAATGTATTGACATTCTTCTCCCTTCATTGACTAAACTAGTTAACTTGTCCCTCAAAAACGGCATTTTCCCTAATCCTTTCAAACAGGCTATTGTCACTCCCCTCCTCAAAAAGTTCACCCTTTCAAAAGAGGATTTGAAGAGCTACCGACCAGTGTCCGGTCTTAGCTTCTTGTCAAAATTGGTCGAGCGAATTGTGGCTGCCCAAATTAGATCTCACATGGATTCTCATGATCTTGGTAATACTTTCCAGTCAGCCTACAAGGTAGGCCTCTCGACAGAAACTGCCTTGTTGTGCATCAAAAATGAGATTCACTTATCTCTGTCCAAGGGCATGCCTACAGCACTAGTGCTACTTGACCTGTCTGCGGCATTCGATACTATCGATCATGACACACTCCTATCCTGTCTGTCGTCTAGATTTGGTTTTGCTGGATCGGCATTAAAATGGTTTAGATCCTATCTCCAGGATCGTTTTCAGTCAGTCAAGATTGGTTCTAGTCTTTCGAATTTGTTCAAATTGAAGTTTGGAGTCCCCCAAGGTTCTGTCTTAGGTCCCCTTCTGTTTTCCCTCTACACAACACCTCTGAGTCAAGTCATCAGAAAATATACCGGAGTCCGTTACCACTTCTATGCGGACGACACTCAGTTGTTCATTCACTTATCCCCTGATGATAGTCTCAAGTCTTTTGACCGTCTTAAAACATGTTTGAATGATATTCAGGTCTGGATGTCTGAAAACAAACTCAAGCTAAATCCCGATAAAACAGAATTCATAGTCTTCGGTGCCAAAGACAGACACAAATGGCTTAGTGACTCACTACCTGTCAATATCCTGGGAAATTGTCTCTCTCCCGCAGATGTTGTACGCAATCTGGGCGTTCTGTTTGATGCAAAGTTTTGTTTCACCAATCACGTAAATTCTGTTATCAAATCCTGCTTTATCAGCCTCAGGGACCTTCATCGTATCAGGAGGTTTCTTTCTGTGGATACATCAGTGGTGATTGCAAATGCTCTGGTCAGTAGTCGTTTGGATTATTGCAACTCTCTTTTTCGCAGTTTGTCATCCCGAAATGCTACAAGGCTCCAATATGTTCAAAATGCGCTTGCACGGTTTGTCACTGGTGCTTCAAAGTACACTCACATTACATCCACCCTTAGGACACTCCATTGGCTACCCGTTAGACAACGTATTATCTTCAAAACCCTAGTTTTGGTCTATAAGTACCTCACCACTGGCCAGCCTAAGTATTTTGCACCATATCTCCCCTTGTACAAATCTGCCGTGAATACAAGACGTTCCAATCCCAAAAATTTGTTCCTTCTGGTTCCCTCTTACTGTCCTTCCATCCATAAATCAAAGGTCCATTTTAACAATAGTTTCTCATATGATGCCCCTAAGTTATGGAATGATCTTCCATATGATATACGCAGTGCTCCAAATCTCTCCAGTTTCAAAAGTCGACTCAAAACCTACCTATTTCAGAAATCATTCCCACCATAGCTTCTTACTACCGAACACCGGACCGCCTCCCTGGCAACGACTCGGAACATGTCTAATGTCTCATGATTTATGCCTTACGGATTGGATGGTGTGCCTTAGAATCCGTTGATATGGAGATTAAGCACCTGGACAACTGATTGATTGATTGATTGATTAAAATAAAAATAAATCCATACATTCCAAAATAATGCAAAAACCTAGTATTCAAGTGCACCCATAGTCAAGCACCCCAGTGAATATGCAAAAAACTTAAGTTTTCAACTTGCAATATCTCAATTATTTCTGTCCAGATTTTAAACCAGCCAAAACGAGCAGAAATTCCTAAAAGAATGCCTTTCTGTGGATGCATGTAACATATTTGTAGCTTAAATAACTATTGAAATATTTACAATAAGTTGGCATTGGTTTATGCATTTGTAGCTCTAATTATCCATGTTAAGGGGCTCCAGCCAACACTAAAATATATTACCTGGTCTGTATATCATGGTATTTAGGTCAAATACATTATGCAATGGATACCTTAAATTACGTCAAATTTTCTACATTTAGCAGTGACAGTGTGTAACATCAATCCAGTGAAAAGTTCCCAGCTCTACCGAAACCAAGTACTCAATGACCTCTTGACTGATGGAGACACCACTGGTAAAAGTCGGAAGAAGAGACAAACTTCTGGTATGTCCTACAATTTTATTCGTCTAATTTTTTTTTTCAAATCTGTATGCATGTAGTTTAATGCCAAATTTTCACCAAGACAAAGTCATATCCTGTTATTCCCTTGAGTCATAGATTATGGACAAAGCTATCATCCTTGGGTTCAATAAGAAATATGAGAGTAGAGAGCTATGAGGAATGCATCTGGGTTGAAAAAGTATGTCTTCAACCTGCAAGAAGAAGTATAGAGTTTGAGAACCTGTAATATACATTTGGCGACTGGAGTGGACTGTTCTGGTCTGCGATTTTTGCACCAGAGACTCCGAAAATTGGTCTGGATGGGGCTGGATATATAAAGTATACAGGCACCTACTCTGGATGGCAAAAATGTGGAGGTTCTGTAACAAGAAGAAGTTGAAGTTTCTTCCCGTTTGTTTCTTTGAAGTAACAAGTATTCACACAAACTCCAAAAGCAATATGGGTCATGCAATTCTGTTGCAGATCCTTACAATGGTTACCCAAAATTGTTTTCAGATGTTATGAAATGAACATGATATGTATGGACACACACATAATAAAATTATGAACATTATTTATGTGACCGTTTAAAATAAGTATTTCTAAAAAATGCAAAGAATTTAAATGCAGAATTTACTTGTCACGAATATCTGGTGAAAAAAATGTTGCAGGTGAAACTCAAAGAAGTAACATATAATCTTCAAATTAACTCTTATACAAGCAGGGGTTTATACTATTGTCTCACTCAGAAGACCATCAACAGATCCCATTTAATTAACATATTTTCATGTTTTGGGCTGGGTTCACTTGTTTGTCTGATCACTCCACAATTAATGAAATTACATTCCCCAAGGGACCCCCCAAGACACAGAAACCCCAAGCATTGGGATAAATACAATTTATTCCACTAAAATGTTTTTGCAATTAGATTACATATTAATATTTCAAATTAATAGGGGAATGCATCAACACAATTATTACTCTCCAAAAACCCCTAATTCAGAATAGAATAGATGTTGCATTAACATATAGACAGCAAATTAAGCAATATGCACAGCAAATGCGAGTTTGCCGTGGCCAGGCAATTAAATTATTATGAAGAATGACCAGTATACTTATGTAACATTGTGTAAAAAAACATCAGGTTCAATGTGAGTTTATGATAATCAATGACAATGGTACATAGCCAAGAGGTACCAACATGGTGATGTCAAAATAAGGTCATGAAAGGTCATTGTCTGTGCTGGTGATGAATTACTTACGTGAAACCTGCACAGATAAAATTTATCTGTGAAGGTTTTTTCAAGGTCAATCTACAAGGCCATAGCTTGAATAGCTCTAACACAGATAGGTACAACTCAACATGTGTGCTTTATGCACTAAAATACAGTGTATGCATTAACTAGCATCAAAATCAATGAGAAATATGTACAAATAATATCAGTAAATACATTAATATTTACAAATGAATATTCTAGTAGTATTATACATCCTTAGCAAGCATGTTACATAATATAGTCAATATGTATGAAACTGTCATAAAACTTACCAGCCGATAGAGCTATAATTGAAAGAGCATATTAACACCATTAGTGAAATACAAGAAATAAAAACAACTTGTAAAATGTGTTCAGTTCATATGCAATGAGACCGATGGGCATACGAGCACAATTACTGAAGCACATTCATACAAAGGGGCATGGCAATTCTATATTAAGCTATTGTGTCTCTGGTCTAAATAGTCTAAAACACTGGCAGGCAGAACTCCTCTCGCAGGCTGTATCACAGACAAATCTCTGGAGTCTGGAAGCCAAAGACAGCGTCGCAATCTGAAACTAGACAAACTAGATATGCATCCCAATTTTTTTTCTCCAATAGAGAGGGGTGGGAGGGTGAAAAAGAATTTTCCTGTGTACCGCTAAGTGAATTTATTTATTTGGGGTTTTTTACATCGCTTTCAACACAGTACAGGTCATATCACAATGGGTAGTTGGAAGGGCAGAGGAAACCAGTACATACAGTCCGTTAGGGTTCTGTACTGTAAACTGCCGACTAACGGCAAGCAACTACCAGCTTTCCCACTTGAGACCATGCCAGGAACCGAACCCCGGCCTCAGAGGTGGGAGGCAAGAGTGTTACCACTCTGTCACCGTGGCCCCTTACCGCTAAGTGAAGTAAGCAAGATTATTTATGGGGTCCCCCAAAGATCTGTGTTAGGTCCACTGTTATTTTTACTTTATACAACTCCAAAAAGCAAGATCATCAGCCTTCATCCTGATATAAAACTCCATTTTTTATGCAAATGACACCAAATTATATGTCCAATTATCTCACAAGAATGCCTCTGCTGCTCTTACTAAACTGAATGCATGCCTACAGGCAATGAGGGATGGCTCTCAGTAAATTGAAATTTAACCCTGGTAAAACTGCATTTATTGTTTTTGGGTGCCAAGGCTCAACATCAAAAACTCTCTCTTCTTCCTGTCAGTATTCTCAGTACTCTTCTTCATCCTGCTGACATTGTCAAAAACCTAAGTGTGTGGTTCGATGCAGACTTTTCTTTCTCAGAACACATTCAGATGACTTTTAAAGCCTGTTTCCTCCAAGTGCATAACCTTTGTTGAATCAGACAGTGTCTTATTCAGGAAGTGGTCGTCCTTGCAGCAAATGCCCTGGTTAGTAGTCATCTGGACTAATGTAACTCTATGTTCAGAAGTATGCCATGATAAGCACAAGCTACAGAGTATTCAGAATGCTCTTGCACGTATTGGCAGAAATCATAGTAAGTATGCTCATGTCACACCCATCCTAAAGCAACTTCACTGGGTGCCTGTGAATTACCACTGCATGCTCGAAGCTTCAACATTGGTTTGCAAATTTTTCCACGATGGTTTTCTAATTTTGGACCATCTTTGTCCCTGAGCAGCTGCTCCTACAGATCCAGGCATAGACACCCTCACTGTCAATACCTGACAATTGCTTCTTTCCATTTTCACTCCGCACGTTAAGTCAAACACTTCGGCCTTAGATTAATCTTTTAATGCTCCTAAGATTTAATTTGGAGAGACCTTCCTAAAAATGTATGCAGTGCAACATGTATTGCCTCCTTCAGCTGAAAAAGCTCAAAACTTACCTGTCTGCAAAAGCCTATTCGCCAGTCTTCCTGTCACCACTGCTTCTATTCCAGTTTAACCTGGCTATGTTACTGAACTTATGATTAATCACCATATGCTCTGCTGGGCCTTTGAGTCTGTCATCTGATGGAGATTAAGAGCTGTAAAGTCCACATTAGATTCCATACAGCTATAACCTGATAGACTGACAATTACAATAAAAACTGTTATGGCCACGGACAAGCGCGGTAGCAATTACCGGTTGCCTTTAAATTGCAACAGGAAAAGACAAAAAGTTTAACTTAACAAATTTATTTAACAATTAAAAAGATTACAGTCAACTGGTACACTCTCAACAGTACATATAATGATACAATAATGAAACCACTCTAACCTTACCAATGTAACTGACAGTTAAGTTTATCCACTGTATCCAGCAGTCTATCCCGTGATCTGTCCTATGATCTGTCCTGTGGTCTGTCCAATGTTCACTAACACACAGATGTTTGTATCCTGTGATCTGTTCAATGTTCCATAACACAAAATGTCCTTGTCCTGCTATCCTTTTTATATCCAATCACACAGAATGTCTGTCTAGAGATATTCAGAGAGTTTGCACAACTGTACTGTCTGATCCAACATATGGACACTGTCCCAAAATGCAGTAAATCCGCTCGCTCTAATATCCAAAAATATGCAAAGTACAGTAAATCTATCCAGCCAATGTATCCAGTTCACTCCAGTAAAAGTTCATAGCAACAGAAGCACTTTATATATATATGTCCACTTTAATATTATATTCCAAGACACAATAGGCTTCCTTATAGCCAGCGAATATTAAGTTCACTTGTGGTCAGGTGTACAGTCCTTATATATGTTCAGAGAAGCATCTAGAGTCTTAAAGAACTAACATGAAAACAAATGCAGTCGCAAGAGCCTATGAGGGGGTTCTAGAAACTACTGGTAGTTGGGTTTCCCCAAATCTAACATAACCACTGAGGGAGGGATTTCCCCCAGTCTATAAACAGATCAATAAACATCATAACACAACAATCAATAACTTCCTTGCTTTGAATGTTAACACATATACACAAAGTTTTTATTAAAGAAGGCACAGATACAGTGCCCTTACATGTAACAAAAGATTACAAACACAACTTAGTACTGCAGATATTTAGATTTTCTGAACTGAATGAAAGAAAGCCACATTCCATGTGACCCACAAAAAACAGCCTTTGGCGGAGGTCTATTACGCCAAGGAGGATATGTTTTCGGTAAATTTAATATTGCAAATTTGTGATACTTGTACCACATTGTTTCCATTCAAATTATGGGTGCAATACTCTGAATATAAGCGAATTGTAGACTTTATAAGCTACAAGAGTTTGTACAATGAATCTTTAGACTTGTTTTCTATAGAACAGAAACAATATTAAAGAAAATTTTTATTAACCATGCATGGTTAAAAACCTGTTTTGCCCTCACATTCAAGGTATATTATGATTACAATAATCTGAATATTGACAAAACTGGCATTCCAGGTGATGTGTTATGTTAATGCACAGATAACTTTGCACAGTACTTTCTGAATGTGGATTAATAAAGTATTTTCAACAGATGACAGAAAAAAAACATTTTAAATGTTTTTTTAAAATTTATTTTCTTAAAATAAATGAAGCTTTAACTGTCAGACCTTTCTTGTGTTTTTTTCGTCTCTTAATTAAATCAGTTAGAGTATGAGGCACTTTATTGTACAACAACAAGACAAAGGCTTCTGGGTCTATCTTATGGGGTGTTAAAAATACATCTGCCAGATTCTCTAAAAATTGTTTACTAAGCCTCAATTAAAACATTAATTTTGAACTGGTAAGACTTCAAGATAAATCACTGCCGGCAAATCCATAATTATTACGAGTGTTACACCTTTTTCTCTCTCTGTTGCCATATTAATTTTTATTTATTATTCACAAATTCTATTGCTACCTCCACTAGGTAGGGTATATTTCTGGGTGTGTTATACATAATTACTCAACAAGTAATGAACATATCTTTGTGAATTTTTTATGTGGGTAGGTCTTGGCAAAAGGTAGAAGTGATTAAATTTTGAAAGACATCCGGATCATATTATGGATAAATGAAAAAAAAATTGATTACTTAGGTCCAATCATGAATTGGAACCTTACGAATTTAAAACATCCCATTTTCAATGTATTTCCAATGACTTTGGTTTCTGGGTAACATGAATCTAGCAGCAATGAGCAGATGTTCTTGAACTTTTTTATGTGGATAGCCCTTGGCCAAAGAAAGATGTGACAACATTTGTAAAAAAATCCTGATCTTCCTCTGGAATAAAAAGCAACAATGAATTTAACAACCCTTAGTAGAGGTCTTTGATCTTTGAGTTATTTCTAATTCTCTTTAAAACACTTTCCCATTACATAGTTTTTTTGCCATATTCCTACCTAATGTATATTATAACAATTTTGTAAATTAGCTTTAACTTATTATTTTGCAAAGTTTTGCAAATTATATTACTCAATCTGTTTACCTGTTTACAATATTACCTTTTTTTATTATTTTCTTTTATGTTGCGTTCAACAATCAGGGTCATATTTTGACGGGTAGTTTGCAGGTGGAAGAACCTGTGAATACTAGTTGGTCAAGATTCTACACTGTAAACCATCAGGCATTAACAAGTAACTACCGACTTTCCAACATGAAGTGCCCAGGCCAACATTCGAACCGGCGAACTCAGAGGTTGAATGCAAGCACTCCCCAGTAAACATAGCAAAGGTTTATAAACGTTTAGTAAACCTATAAACGTTTTTAAACCAAATATAAACCTAAATATTGACAATTATTCAACATTATGGGTTTATAAACGTTTCAGCAACATTAGTTTGGTTTATAAACGTTTATAAACGTTTTTAAACGTTTACAAAGAGTGAAGAATATCTTAACCTCGCTTTCATTTGGGATAATGACATCAGCACAGCCATTTTGAGAGAAATTTGAGAAATATTTCTGTTACGATATCTTGCTGTATCACTGTTATTTGAAGCCATCATTATATTCTAAGTAGAGATATAAAAGTGTATAATATTATCAAATTACATACTTCTATATATCTACTTAGAATGTAATGATGGATTCAAACAACAGTGATACAGCAAGATATACTTACAGAAATATTTCTCCAGATTTTCAACACGTGTATAAACGTTTATAAACGTTTATGTATAAACGTTTATAAACGTTTATACATAAACGTTTATAAACGTTTATGCTTAAACGTTTATAAACGTTTATAGGCAAACGTTTAGGGACCCATCATTTTAAACCTAATCTAAACCGTTGCTAGTTAGGTTTATAAACGTTTATAAACGTTTGTAATGTTTACTGGGTCTAGCCATCACACAATGGAGGCCTCTGTGTTTGTTTACAGTATAACTCCAAAATACTGCACAGATTGTAATGAAATTTTTATGGAGCATCAGAACTGTTACAAGGAAAAACTGATTCGAATTTGGATGATCGGGTCAATACCGTTGATTCTGGAACAATGCCTTGCTTGAATCATGTGCTAGAAATTTTGCAAAGTCTGTATTCAGTTCACCTCTGAGTGCTCTTGTTTACTTATTCATTTGTCCATTCATCTATTTAAAATTTGCTTAGAACAGAAAAAAATTGCAATAAAATAGTGGCAACAGTAAAACACAGAACTATAAGGAAATTAAGAACAAGAACTATGCTTATGAAACATCCACATTTAAACAGTCATTGAAGTGCCACATCCCAGTCTCCAAAATGAACTTTAAGGAGATAGTTAATGAAATTTAGCTACATCTAGGAACACTTATAATCACAAATATAAATTTATTTCTACATACAACTAATCGGCTCATCGCGGTGGATCAGAAAATATTAAAATATGTTTGATATTTCACTGACCCTCCAAAACTCTTGATCCCAACCTTGGCCATGCACACCTGGTAACTGTCCTGTCGTGTTTCTCTACATCTTGTCATAGTCACTTCCCGTCTTTTCCTATACTGTTACTGTCTTGTCTGGAAGCATTTGCTGGCCTGTCGTAGCCAAGTACCCTGACACCACTTCATGACAGGCCGTAGAAACAAGCCGACCAACCCAGCCCGTCGAAAATATGCCCTACCTGACTTGTTCACTTGCCAGCCTTTCAAAGCTAGCAATGTCTTCCACAGCTTTCTTCAAGATGTTAGCCATGTGGAAACGTGTTGTTCTCAACGCAGCTAGTGTGTCATGATGGATGCCGGATCTGACATGAGCAGGGTAAGAGTTCTTGTAAAAGTAAGATTGGCCATGGATATGGAAACAAAGTCCAACAATTGTTCCATTGTCTTGGCCATGGTTTGATCAATACTCCTCTTAAAAGTTCATCAGGTACATGAGATGCTGTTTGGACTTTCCAGGCCGACTTCCCCTTGCTCTGCTCAGTCTGGATCACTCTTAACTGTTTCTACATATTGTCCTGGATCTTGTTCAGACATCTATTATTTCCAGCAGCTTGGTTGCATGCCTAGCTGGATTCATGGGTTGATTTCTCCCATTTTTTAGAGTCTATTGAGAATTCTGCCTTGATGCTGATGGTCTAGAGGTGATACCAGACAACTTGGCTATCAGGCTAGAACTACTGTTCAACTTTGACAACATGTTCTACCAAAGAAACAGAACTAGGTGGCTTCTCTTTGTCAGTGTACCACTTACTCTGAGATCATGCTGGTCTGATGGACTGGTCCTTTGGTCCTTCAACAGGCCACCGGCCTCAGAACTATGGTATGGATATCCTTCTACCAGTTGTAGGGTCGGCACCTGTGGAACACCCCCATAAGATGCAATTGTTTAAGCAATAAATTTCAATTGATAGACATGTTTTTATTAAAGCAAAAACTATTTAATGCAAGACACAACTGATTAGATATATTTTAATAGACTGCATTTATTATTGCCACTTTTGTGTGTATGGCTCACAAAATCATCCTTAGTGCATGAAATATAGAATATAAAAAAGGCACAAGACTTCGCTTCTATCACAAATATGGGACAGAAACCAAAAAGTGATAAAATCACTACTACTGTCTTGCCTTGTGGGGATTTCACTTGAAGCTCACCTGGTAGAGTATGAGCCTCGTGAGTGAGAGGCTGGGGGCTCTAATCCCCTGGAGATCTGGTCCTGCGACATTTGGCACCAAATATGGGGCTGGCTAGTGTGGTTGGATTAACCACACAGCGGATAGCCAGTGGTGCTGGTTAATGTGAACCAGTAGGGACCCTGGGACAGGTTTCGTGTTTGGACGGGAAAATGTGACAGAATCCAAAATATAACAAGAGCACTCAGAGAGCGTAGTCCTCCGCCACAGGAGCTCAATTCCTGGACTTTCAAAACCTACCATTAGCACTGATATTGCTTTTTCGCACTCTATTTCATATTTTTCCCAATAGTGATCCGGATCACTACCAATTTATTTTTCATGGATCCAGACAGTGATCCAGATCACTCCCAAAATCTAATCACTTGTTCCTTGTCCCATTTAGGACATATCCTGAAAATTTCATCAAAATCCATTCATAACTTTTTGAGTTATCTGTCTTTAAAAATTACATTTCGTGGATCCAGATGATCCGGATCACTCCCAAAATCTAATCACTTCTTCCTTTTACCATTTCGGACATATCCTGAAAATTTTATCAAAATCCATCCATAAATTTTTGAGTTATCTTGTTCACGAACAAACAAACAGACAGACGGACAGACAAACCCATGTCACTCTCCACAAAGATCCTTTTAAGGATGTAGCTGATTCCATCCAGCTACAATACTTTTTTTTATCACAAAAAGCTTTATTGAAACATCAATTGTTACACGGTTAACAGATTCTTGATGCAAGTTTATGCTTCTAATATTTAGTTCTAATATTTTCTTCATCCCTTCTTTATGAGCCTCAATTTCTATTGCACATCTTCTCCTTTTAAAAATATACATTCATCTCTCGCCTTCCAAATATCTGGACAAGCGCAACATGGTTTTAGGATTTCTTCCATTCTTGGCATGCTAATTGTTTTCCATACCAATAGCCGAATTCTACTTGATACACTTACAATCACCAATATATTGTCTCTGTATTGTGTGTAATACTATAAACCAGATTTGTAAACAACATCATAATAGCTACACGCTGTGTAACCTACAAAAAGGGCCTTTGGCGAAGGTCTAACTTACACCAAGGAGGTTATGTAATTGGTAAGTGACAACTGCAGCTTTGTGGTTCTTTTACTCCATCATACATTGCAAATTATGGTTGATATATTCTGAATATTAGCAGACCATGGAGTTTACAGTGTGCAAGAGTTTTTACAATGAACATCAGTCAATAGACATGATTTCAAAGAACCAAAACTACTATTGATCCAAGATAGAACTGATTAGATATACTTCTGATAGAATGCATCAATTATTGTCACTTTTTCTATGATTCACCAAAAAATACCTTTTAGTGAAGTTAATATGAAAAGGGAAAATGAGAAAAGAAGTGACAAGGGCTTGTATTCACAAACAATACTTAGACCAATCCTAATTTAAACTTTAAGTATTACTTAGATTTCAAGTGAGAATTTATGAAACCACATTTATGAACATCTCTAACTCTAAGGTAACCTTAAAATCTGCTCTAAGTATTTTTTCAATGTATTTTCAATGATTTTGGTTTCTAGTTAACATGACTCCAAAATAAGTGACCAGGGGTTGTATTCACAAACAATACTTTGACCATTCTTAATTTAAATTTTAAGTGTTACTTAGATTTCAAGTGAGAAATTATGAAACCGTATTAATGCACACCCCTAACTCTCAGGTTATCAACCGTTACTAAATTTCTAAGGGCTCTAAGGACACCTTAGAGTTAGGAATGCTTGCAAATACGGTTTCATAATTTCTTTCTTAAAAGCCAGTTCCATTATGGCGATAATACTTAACGATATGTGTGTGATCTTGTAAATTGTCAGATCTAGATGTAGATCTTTTCCAACACAACGATATCAAGGCCATCGTAAATCTATTGTGTACAAAAGTTCCAGAATTTAGCAATATCTTCCCAATTGCATACGATAGAAAGCCCATCACCAACAGTTTGTGACATTATTAAACTGTTTTAAATTATCTCAAACTGCAAGCGATTCTTATCAGATTTTCATCATCTAAAAGTTTTCATAAACCTAAGTTTTCACTCGCAAAGTAACCTTTTTGATGTTACAGCGATCTTAAACCTTTCTTCACAGTCACAAGGCAAACTTTTCCATTTTAGAGAGATCTTAAAGTTATATTTTCATCTTAAGTCAATCTTATAAGGTTCATACCCCTATCGTAAACATTTTGGGAACCTGAGTGTGGCTATCTCTGCATTATCAGGATTAGATCTTAATGCCATTGTAAACCTTTATTTAGCCTATGTTAAACTATACCCATGGATCATGCCATATTTTAATTTTTCCAATGTTAAAGTAGGTTTACAATTGGATGACCATAATGGAACAGACCTATAAGTGATATTTAACATCTAATTTAGGAATGGTGTAACTATTGTTCATGCCAAAGGAAGGAGTGATTACTTTTCAGAAAGATCCTGCCCTTTTTATGCATTGAAAAAAAATCTCTAATTTTCAGGTGGGGGGGGGGGGGGGGGGGCTACCCTTTAGAAGTGCTTACTGAATCTGTTTATGCATCTTCCCCATTACATAGTTTTATTGCCACTTTCCCCTTTTATATACGGAAGAACCTTGCTTATCCAGACCCCTCAGGAGACATTATGTTGGTTCGGATATACAACAGGTTCGGATACACAAATAACAATTGGTGGGATGGCCTACAATTGGGAGATATCACAATATTTTGAAGAAATATGAATTAGCGATAACAATGAAACAGTACCATGTAAATACTTAACAGAAGCCATTCACTAACCTGCACAAATTAATTTTTACAGTCCATAACTGTTTAAATTGTCCAACTGAACCATTTTCATGCAACTTTGGCAAGGAACATCTACAGGAGATTAGTGCGTTCTTTTTTGAGAGCACATAAATTTGGTTCCAGTTTATAGGAGAAAGAGAGATGATATAAAATTATAATCTATTGTATTATTAAATTGTATATTATTAAATTGTATATACTATGTATATGATTAATAAACAATAATAATAATAATAAAAAGTTCATAAAAACAAAAATAAAAAGATAAACATATTAACGATCAAAAACATACATCAATACTGATTTTATTGTTCAACAGATTAATTGGGACAAGGGTCTTTGATGGACTACTCCAGACAATAAAATGACACCTTTCGTTTCTTATTGTAAACAATGAAAGATGAAAGTGAGATGCCTAAAGATGTATTCCGTATATTTAGACATTTTTGATGGCAAGTTCTTTGAAATTTTATAAAAGCCTTGTGTATGTCCCACCAGATTCGGTCGTGTATTGTGCAAAATGTTGGGAGACATTCTTTGAACTCAGATTGGACGAAGATTCGGTTACACATAGGCTGAAAAGTGGGGTTCTTCTGTACCCTGTTATAACTTTTGTAAGGCAACTCAGTTGGGTTCCATTTATTCATTATTATTAATTTATCCATTCATTCGTTATTTAATCGGTTGACAAGATTACAGAAAAATGCAATTAAATGCAGTGATAACAGTACAACTTAGAAATACGGATGAAAAGAACACCATATGCTGATATAAAATCCACACAGAAACAAGAAAATTACCAAAAAAAAAAAAAAACATTCAAACCATTCAGGATTATACCATACAGTCAGAAGTGTCATATGTCAGTCTGCAAAAAAGTTCATGTAGGTCATTGATTCTGTCCATCTACAACTTGGTATAGTGATAATCACAAATACAAAAGATTTATGATGCTGCCCTGTTTTGTAAAAACAGCAACACAATATGTTTGACTAAAACAAATTTTAGTGCATTATAACTGCATTATATGAAGATAACGATTACAGTTTCAGAAACACATTGGAAAAAGCTTGAATAATTTAAATTACAAACAACCACACAAAGTGGCCTTCAAAAAGAAACGCCCTTGGCGAAGGTCTAACTTAGCCAAGAAGGTTATGTTTTTGGGTGCATTGTGAGCACAAATCTGTAGAATGTATATCCAATCATAGGTTGCAGATTATGGTTGCAATATTCTGAATATTAGCACGCCTCTCTAGAAATAATTTTCTACATTGCGTTGAACCCCTATTATTTTTCAACAAAAATAACAACTACTATCTATTCAATATATAACTGACTTGATATATTTCTGTGTGTCATGTATATTGTTTGCTAGCAACATGTTTGGAGTAGAATTTTTGACTGCATGAAAAAAATTGCAACTCACTAACATCCCCACAAAAAAGTAAAGTTTCATTTGTTTGAATGATAAAAATATTATTTGAAAACATTCTCAAATGGTCTAACGAAAATCACAAAAAAAAGATGAGAATATTGTAGGAGTGTAACTATATTTACAAAAAAAAAATCCAACCCCCAAAAAATTGTAAAAATGTATGTGTACACAGACTTATACCCAGTAGACAGGCAACTTCGAAAATCAGGTTAAGTCCAATGGTGAAATCTGGTTGAAATACATGTAGATTTTGCAAAGCATTTTTAGTTGAATCCAACGGTTGAAATCATGTTGAAATCAATGGGTGAAATCAGGTTGAAAATAAAGGTGAAATCTGGTTGAAATACATGGAGATTTTGCACACCGTTTTTAGTTGGATCAAATGAGTGAATTTATGTTGAAATCAATGGGTGAAATCTGCATGGTTTCAACACATGCAGATTTTGCAAACTGTTTTTTTTTTTTTTTTGGTTGCATCCAGCCAGTGAAACCAGGTTTAAATCCAATGTGTGAAATAATTTTGAAGCATGTTTTGAATTTAAAAATCATTCATAGTTAGAACCTATGTTTTAACCTATGTTACTCCCACACAGATTTATTTTTATGGAATCATGGCATTTATGTTTTTATTTCTCATTTAGTAGCTCAAACTGTTGGTTCTCATGTGGTTAGCTGGCTTCTCATAATAATATTGTGTCATAATATCTGTTTATAATATTGCTTGAGCATGCAATCCAACTTCATCACTTAGTATATGTGTATTTGGTTATATATTTTGATCTTTTGTATTTTCCACCTAGACAACCATATATAACAGGATAATCCAATTGTAATCATCTGATGAACATTTTGGTAATAGTTTTATAACTTGGTATACTCAATGGCAGACTTGCTCAAATTATTTGTATCCATCAGTAAACAGAGGGGGGGGGGGGTAGTCTATGAAAAAATGTCAGGGGCTGGCTGTTTCTCCAAAAGTCATCCAGTTCTCATATATTACACAAAAGACAAAAAGGACTTGGTGAAATTCTAACTGAATGGTAGAAATGTTCATGAAATTAAATAGCTTATACTATATTACTGAGTTTACAGGTCTGTTCAAATATATGTGTTCAGTAGTTGAAGTTTCAGTTTGATGTTAAGTACCAGTTACTTAGAAACTTTCTGCATGCCTTTATATTGCTCTGTATTATGGGAGTTTAGTAATGCTGATTTGAACCTATTTTTTTTCCCCATAAACGTTTATATACTACAAACAATTACAGTGTTAGATTGTGTGCTTGCTTAGCTATTGAAGGTAGTAGATCATCTGTCAGTAATAACTTATCATTATTAAGTAATGTTTTCCATACCCCGAAGTTTAAACTGTCAGAAAATGAAATTAATTTTGATGTGAGTCAAGAGACAGAATATGAAGAAAAAGTAGTTGGTAATATTAGGGATCTACTGTCGCCCGGAGATTCAACATAATCTGATTTTACTTTCTCTAAATTAAATGAGACGATTACTTTTCTGTACTCTTCATAAAATAGTAACATATGTATAGTCACATTTACTGCTTTTGTTCCACTCTTTGTAAATAACTCAAATTTTTGTGTTCATATTTGTACTTTGTAATAAAGTAAATTAATTTATGTGAAAACTGGAAAATGTAATTCTTGTGGCGTTTTCTTTTGACATAAACGGATCTGCAAAATTCATACAAGTGATTTAAGGATTTTTTAAAAATAAAGCTACATTTGTGTAGCCTTCAAAAATCACACGCTATTTCCCTAAGGCGTGCGGGTATTGTTTTCACCAACGAAGAAAATTCATTACAGGAATATATATAATGTTAGGGGTTTCCATTTATGGTTGTAATGTTTTGAATATTAACAGTTCACGTGATCTATAGTTTGTGCGACTATTGCAATATACCGGTGTCTATATGATAAACAGGATTCGTATAATTTGTATTGGACCTTCTGACTTATTTGTGTAATATTGCTCAATACCATTGCATATTATTAATTCTTCTTTACACAAACATGAAATAACAATAAATAATCTAACCACATAGATAATTGAAACTTGACATAGTCGAGCCAAACATCGCGGGTTATATATTATTTTGTATTAAAATTTTGGGCCATATGTGAAAAAAGCACCTGATCTGCTTAACTCAAACATGACTGATCACTCTACAATTAGAACAAAATTGAAAATTTATCATTAGTGATTTATTTATTTATTTGGGGTTTTATGTCACTTTCAACACTGTACAGGTCATATCACGACAGGTATAGTTGGAAGGGCAGAGGAAACCAGTACATACAGTTTGTCAAGGTTCTGTACTGTAAACTGTCGACCAACGGCAAGCAACTACCAGCTTTCCCACTTGAGGCCGTGCCAGTAAGCGAACCCCGGCCTCAGAGGTGGGAGGCGAGAGTGTTACCACTCTGCCACTGTAGCCCCCTTTATCATTAGTGATAGTTATTGGCTTATTACATTTAGACTATTTATGCTGTACAATAATATCTGTGATGGTTTTATGGCGAGAGCATAATTATTTTATATTAAAAACAAACATTATTTAAACTGAAATTTGTGCCACATCATTTTCAAACATACAGTCGTAAACATATACATGTTTAGGCGATACAAGCTAATCAGACTGTCTTATACGGCCATATACTGGATACACAAAATCCTGAACTGTCAGAAATGCCTCCTGTTAGGTGTGATCGCTATACGTGTGCATTTTAGTTTACAAATAGAAGAACTGGTCATGATTTTTTAATTTCAATTTCTGCCTTTATTCAATTACTTAGAAAAGCGGTACATAGCCAAACAGATTTAACACTTGGGTACTTTGCTTTCTTTCAAAACCTTGCTGTAGGATAGTTTTGACAATCAGGGAGAGGTTCACAAATTAACATTTGACAGAGATATCTACTCTCCTTGCAGAAGAAAGAGACGGGGAAGTGTCCATCTGGTACGGGACTAGGGCATTGTCATTTTGTCCCGGAGAATAACTCAAAATCTATACATTAGATCAGAGTGTTATTTCTGCACAAGTTGGGGTTGGCTTGGATCTTGAAGTTGATCTGGATTAAAACTTAACTTTTTTTTTCTTTTTTTTTTTTTTTTTTTTTTTGGGGGGGGGGGGGGGGGGGGGGGGGGGTGACAATGGGAGGGAGGAAGGGTTATTGCCTTCCCGTGGGTTAAGGTTTGTACATTGGCAGGTGCTTAATCATTAAATGTAAAACTTCTCCATCATTAACACGATAACCTAACAAGATTTTGATTGACACAGAAAAAAGAAGAACAATATCTTTAGCTGTGATAAGATTTCCTTTACAATTCATGCAAAACTAAAAAAAAAATAAAATAAATCTCAAATTTCAGACAAACCCCTGAAACTTCTGACCCAAGAGTTTACCTACCTACCTACAGACCCTTGTGGCTCAAAGGGGAGCATAATGGGAGATAAAGAGGCTTCCATTCTGGGCTGACTTCTGTAAGTTCTCTAGCAGTTTCCTAGTCTGACCATAGCATTTCCTTCAGTTATTGTTTTCTGTCATTCAAGTGCTTTCTTTAGTTTCCTTTACCTTCTGTCGCCCATGTCAAATGAATTTCTGTGTTCTCCCATGTCTTTTTTACAGATACTTATTTATTCCAGGTATAATCCACCTTTACCAAAATGAGAATCAGAAATCCTATCTGATAAGCTGTACAAGCACAGTCACTGACCTAGGTGCAGATAGAGACAAGACACTTTCTGTAGGCACGGGAGGTAAGTGTCTACACAAAATTATAATGCTGTCTAATTACACTTTTATTGCAGAATATTTCCAGAATGGCATATAAAACATTTATCAAAAATAAAGATAAAACTCTGCTTTGAAATTATTTATCATGGTGGGCAATATATATGTTTTTTTTAAATTTTATACCAGTTAGCTTCAGTAATGCAAAGAAAATATATAAATTGCCAAAATAATGCTGTGAAATGTACCCATAATGATAGGCACCAGTGAATTCAAAAGAGATAAAAAGCAAGAGTCTGTTGCGACAAAAGAGAGAGGTTCTGTATTGATTTATTTATTTGTGGTTTTACGTCGCTTTCAACACTGTACAGGTCATATCACGACAGGTAGTTGGAAGGGCAGAGGAAACCAGTACATACAGTTCGTCAGGATTCTGTGCTGTAAACTGCCGACCAACGGCAAGCAAACACCAGCTTTCCCACTTGAGGCCGTGCCGGTAACCGAATCCCGGCCTGAGAGGTGGGAGGTGAGAGTGTTACCACTCTGCCACCATTGCCCCTAAGAGGTTCCGTACAACATTGTCTTTTGATGTATGAAACATATTTAAGTTACTTTGTTTATCAATGAAAAATAGTTACTTTTTTCAGAAATGCTATGACACTAATTATGCATAGTAAGTGGTGCCGGTAAAGAAGGAAAAATATACATCCCACATTCCCAAAGTTTATTCACTTCTTCTGTTCGGTCAATAGTATCAGAGTACCTACCTTTCTCTGTGGTGCTTGACCCCCCCTCTTCTGTCTCTGGATTCTGTAATTTGGTTGACTGCATTTTTTGGTTGTGTTGCATCTTAGAGTCCTCTTTATATGGGGAGATTAAGCGCTATAAAAGTCCAATTAGAATTAGAGCAATCACATGCATAGACACATTAATACATAAATATCCACAAACATTTTAATGACGTTTCAAACACAACTGGTAAAGTCTTTCTGGCAAATTAATGATTGTGGGGCAATGAAATACAAGAACACTCAAGAGGGCAGACCTCCGCCACGGGAGCTCAATCCGGATCACTCCCAATATATTTTTCATGGATCCAGGCAGTGATCCAGATCACTCCAAAAAGCTAATCACTTGTTCTTTGTCCCATTTAGGAAAAATCGGACAAAAAATCCGCCCATAACTTTTTGAGTTATCTGTCTTTGAAAATTACATTTCATGGATCCAGGCGATCCAGATAGTGATCCAGATCACTCCCAAAATTGAATCATTTCTTCCTTTTACCTTTCCAGACATATCCTGAAAATTTCATCAAAATCCGTCCATAAGTTTTTGAGTTATCTTGTTCACAAACAAACTCACAAACAAACCCAGGCGAAAACATAACCTCCTTGGTGGAGGTAATACTACCCGACCTCCCAATAAAACTGTAATGGTGGATACGAATATGAAAATTTTGCTAAGAAATAAATACTGCTTTGAGTAGATATGAAAGGTGAATTACTTAAGGTTTCCATAAATGAAGCCACTTCAGTATTGCAGTGACAAGTAAGTTTATCCTTTTATGGATCAAGGAAACTTAGAGTCTGTGAATAATAAATGTAATATTTGCGACGTCAACAATTGTGTGCTCAACATGGTTGTCTGGAAAAGCAAAGTAAGTTTGGCGAGTATTTTCACGTTAAAAATGGCAGCTTTAGGCATGTGAATTTATTCTGTCAAACAGTAGTAGAAACTTATGCAAGGTCCTCTCATTTTATCCACCATGCATTAGAGCATTATGATTTCGACAATTACAGTCCCCCTCTGAATGAAATCCCCTGATACACAGGAGTGTTTATCAATGCCTCTTTGTAGTGTCTGGTCATTATGTGCTCTTCTAGATACTTTTTTAAACGCAGATATGGAGACATGTAGACCTTGTGCAAGGTCCTTCCTTAGTGCATTATGATACTATGAGAGCATTTCCCTCTAGAAGGAAGTCTACTTCCACTGAGAGTACAAAATCCAGACTGTTATAAAATGCACTCATTCATTGTCTCAAAAAACCCCAAAGTAGAGACTTGTGAGCAAGTCTAGGAGACACGTGACAAGTCTAATAAAACACAGGTAATACACTTTTCAACAACCAACAACTTAGATGTATTTCAAAATGTTTCATGTGAACCAGATGCCTGTAAATGAAATCATTCATAAAATAGCAAAACTAATACTTAATGGCAGTGCAACAACACAGATTAGTTAACCAAGACTTTGATTTACAACCCCAGAAGTTTTATGTATGCATTGTTACACCCATCTGTAACCTAATCACCCTCGTCCCCCAAAGGGGAGGGGCGACAATAGGATTTGTCTTTAAGTGCAAATAACTTGAAAGCTATACATTTGATTGGGTCATATTTCTACACAGGATGGAGTTTTTGCAGATACAGGTTGAATCTCCAGAACTTTTCTCCTTATTTTTCACAAATATTTTGTACATGTTGCACAGCCTTTCCAAAAATGCCAGCAAGCACAGACGGTTATATCAAAAAGACAAGGAAGGCGTGTCGTGGGGTCATTTAATGCAAGACAATTAAAGGGTGAGAAATGGCCAGACAGGATGATGGTCACTCTGATGGCCTCATTTGAAAACTCAAACAACTCGACTAAGGGTGAATCTGTTGCAGGATTAATTTGGGGATATTTTTTCATTGTTCTTTTTTTCTGAATTCTCACTTTTCATGCTGCTACACCCCCACCCAGTTTGTCTATAGTGTCAGTGCCATATTTTCACAAAAATGCGTTCTACCAGTGACTCAGTACTCCAAAACGTTGATCTGGCTGTGGATCGAATATCCAGAACTATTTTTGTTATTTTTCAGATTTATTTATTTATTTAGGGTTTTTATGTCACTTTCAACACTGCACAGGTCATATCACGATGGTTAGTTCTGTGTTCAGAGGAAACCGGTCAAGGTTCTGTACTGTAACTGCTGACCATCTGTAAACAACAACCAATTTTTCCACATAAGGTCCAGGGTTTGAATCGCCGACCTCAGAGGTGGGAGACGGGTGTGTTACCACTGCACCACTATGCCCCCCCCCCCCCCCCCTGCTATTTTTCAGAAGAGGTCTACTTAAATGAAGGGCTAATTAATATAACAGTAACCATTAAGGAGACCTTAGCTGACATGACTTTAAGTAAGCATTAAACATTTCTGGTGGCTTTGACAGGAAGCTCTGCTTGGATTCTGGATGACTGGACGGGATCACAGGTACTGCTCTGTCCAGGCGGGTACAACTCGAGGTACCAGGTGTTGGATGGGGGACTGGATGCCATCTATAAAACAGGTACAGATTGAAACACTTTAAATATAACAGTCAAGAGAACAAAGAATGTCTAAAATCACTAAACTGATCATTAAATATGGTGCTAAAATTAAGACATTGAAAGTGTTTAAGTAATAAATGTGCATATTAATTCAGCAATATTGCTTTAAATACATAAAATTCATAGTTAGAAATTTACATCCCATTCAACAGCCAGGGTCATACTTTGGCAGGTCATCAGTAGTGCCTCTTGTTGGAACAGAACTATCCTGGCCTTTAAGGCTGTCTGCATCATAATATAAAACATTAGTTTACCATAATGCACACTGTATCAGATGGCTTTGGACTCTGTTTTCCTCAGCTAAGCTAAATAAATATATCAGAAAATAAAGAAAAATAACTATAATGCATTACAAATGAACGCCTTTGGCAAAGCTAGAGTAGAATCCACACAGATGTGAGAGCCTGTGGTTAGATGCCAAATGTCCTAACCACCAAGTTTCCAAATATCTAAACTGTGAATATATAACGGTTTATATATCTATGACAATGACACTTTAACAGGGAATCAATATAAATCTTTAAACTTTGTTTGCTTATCACAATAAACACATCATAGACTTCGTGAGTTGTGAGGATGAGCCACCAGTGGGAAAGTGATGCTAAATTATGGAATCTCAAAGTTAAAGTTAGTGTGTCCAGCCAGGGCTATATTTGGATTATTTTTTATTTTTATAAAATGATTTTAATTTAATGACTTTCAGTTCAATAATAGGATACAATACAACACCATCTATCGAGGCTTGCACTTCTAGAGATCACTTTTTCTTGTCTTCGGACTTTCATGAATTGTAGCGCAGCGTGATGAATATTTGTCTGCTCACTGAAGTTAAGCGGCAATGGGCTACATTAGTACTTGGATGGGTGACCGTCTGAGTTCTAGACCAGCTGTGAGATGTGTCTGAGTTGGAATTTCTTTGTGTCACCAGACTTTCTTAAATTCTAGTGCACTATTCATGTCTCTGATGGCTTTGTGCTTGCACTAGGGGACCAAAACACCTTTTGGACTTATTTTTAACCTAAACCTCAGTTCAAATCTAGCTAACAACCATATATTTCAGAACATGTGTGTGGCGAACCAAAGCCTGCCTATGGAACAATCGATGCTGAAACAGGTAAACAACCATTTTTCATTGTTTATTTATTCAAATTCAATTAAATATAGAACAATACTCAGATGACATGCACTACCTGGTGTTGTAATTTCGCGCATAAAATAAATAGTACCATGACATCAATTCTAGCCAGTCAAGATTGTCTATGGTAAAATAACTATTTGTAAGCTGCACTTTGATTAATCATGTGACAATTTCAGGCACCGATTTTAAGTAGAAATTGCATTTGCATCTCTCCATATGTTAAATGGTGTGACAAGTTTGGAGTGACATACAAAAAGCAATTTTCATTGCAAGGCTCCATTCAAAGTAATCCTCCCTAATGTACACGTAACAAAAATACAATTTAAGGTCTCTGACAAAGTACCAAACCTGAGATTAAGGGATGCAATATTTTTTAACTGTTGCTTGTTGCATCATATCATTAAAACATTCTTATTTTAAATATGTTTTCATCGATTAGAGTGAGATACAAGAGTTAATGTAAACCCATTTTTTCACTTTTATTGTGTCCAGTACTTTTGTACGGTCACAGAGTTGGGAGGTGTTTTACCACTGCACCACCCTGTGTGCATGACCAACTATAAGATGAATGATCAATTCTGCTACTATCATAGAGGATTCAGGTTCTGCTTAATAATGGGTGATTGATCAGGAATTGGGAGCTATTCCCAATACCAAGGGTGACACTTTGTTATAATAATAGTGAAGCAATAAAAAATTTTGTTAAACACAGAGAAAACTAAGTGAAAACAACATTAAGAAACACTGGTTGAAAACCCTCTGCTGGAAATTTTTTCAGATTTTTGCTGAGTTCCAGATTATATTTGAAGGGTATTGAGTCACAATAAACCCCTTCCTGTGTAAACCCCATCCCCGATCAAATGTATAATTTTTGAATTTGGACAAACATGTAGACAAACATGATAATTATACCCTCATCTCCACCATCGTCACATTGTCAGGGTTCGATGGTAAGAAACAGGGGTTTTTAGTGGTCTAGTGGTGTAATTTTGAATAATAACCACTTAACTCTCATGTTAACTCTTGGTTTGAATCCAGATCTTGAGAATATGTAGAGAATACTGATGGCCCTGTATTGAAGTGAAAACCCAATGCTGATAGCAGAAAAGCCTTTATTTTTTCATCATTTGCACTTTAAATTGTGAAGGGGATGCTTGTACAAGGTATTATGACGTCACCTGTGACGCCAGTAGACCTTTCACAGATGGCAGTACCAGCAAGTCTCTACACTGTTCAGCATCATCAGACCAATATGGCGGCCAGATGGATATGTCAGAGATCTCTGATTGTGAGTTGATAATGTTCTTGAAATAATAATGTAAGATACCACTTTCAATTTCTTCAGTTTTTTTATTTAGTACAGGGATACTGTAACAATAGATTGGGAATAAGACTACTTTCTAAATCAAAAGCATACTTCAGCAAAAAAAGTACCATCAGAGTACTCATCTATAAATACTGTACGTAGCACTCAAAAATATATTCTCTTGTTACAGCTATGCAATAGACGAAGCATTGCATATAACAAAAGACATCACCATAACACTTATAGGATAGGATGACATATCAAGTGTGTTTAATTATAGTAAACAGATGAATTGTCCAGTTCATTTGCCCAAAAATGTTTTTAGTTATAAACAATATATTAGTCACTTTTATTCCTGCTATCCATTTTAGAGTAGAAATTCTACAGAATAGAAGTAATACCAGAAAGCAATATTAGCACATGGGTCAATACACAAAGGCCAATATATAAATAACCTCTAATCAAGTACATTGAGATTTGCTTTAATTGGTTTGTCAAGAGTTTTTAAAATAGTTACATAAAAGTGTAGTATTTTAGGGGGATGTATCCAAAAGTATGTGAGCTTCAAGTTTGGTAAAGCAATTCAAAAGTGTGCCTCACTGGAAAAAATAATGCACACTGTTACTCAACCCCTTCGGGGTCTCGTGAAGTGTGCATTATTTTCCCAGTAAGGCACACTTTTTCATACTTTACCTGTCACTTTTTGATTGAGAGCTGTCACAGGTATTTTTGCCTTGGCTTACACCATACATCAGTAAATATTACACCAGTCAAATTGGACCCAATGAGGCCATTTTAGCAATTTCCACTTTTAAACCATAAATACCCATTTCCAGAACATTTCAGACGTCTTCAGTGATCTGGTAGGTATGCATGTTTTGCATGTAATCACAGACTGCCACCTCTGTGTGAGTTTTCACTCCCACAAATGAAAACACTGAAGACCTGTCCCAATATACCTGTTGCTGCTGAACAGGAAGTAAAACCTCAACTTTAACCACTGTTCATAATATTTCGATAATAGGTTGTTTGTCTACAATGCACAGGAAAGACTTTGCTATTAATATCCACATTACTACCTCTCCAGCATGTTTCAGGAAATTGTTTAAGCAACACTTATTCTAGTCCAGAAGATATGTGAGAAAGCATGTTTTTTTGCTATTATGAAGTTTTTTTTTGTTGATTCAGCATCTCTGAGCTGGCCTGATAACAAATAAGTTAGGTGCCACCTTGGCACCCTTGAGGATTTTTTTAAAAGCCAAAAAGAAAACAAAATGGGGGCCATAAATAATGGAAAATTCTATTATTACACACACGTTTGCTTCTATTGTACTTAGAGACACAATCTTTGTGTCTAAGTCTAGGTTTCTGATGTCAAAGAATCTATTTATGATGTGATATAATGATTAAATAGAACATATATATTAGTTTTTACATTCGCACACCAAATTGAAAGAATGTTTTTGACAATATTTTTACATTATTGTCATGTATTCCATTTTATTCTCAAAATTGGTTATTAATCCAATTGCCAGATCCATTCTACCAGACCACATATTGATATATCAACCATAAGTCACAGTCATGTTCACATTCACTACGCAATGTAGATATGACACCCATCTGTTTCAGGGGCCATTTCAACAAAGATCATTTAGTTGCAGCGTGAGATTTGTACTTAAATATAAAAGTTTTTCTTATCTTAGAATTTTCATATTCTTGTATAAGAATTATTTTCAACAGGAAATTAACTTTTCTATAAATGATTTTTAAACCTAAGAATATAAATATCTAGCAAACCATATGAATGTTAAATTTAAAACCAGGAAAAATATGCCTCTGCAAACCTGTTTTTTTTAGAATTTTATAATTATGTTAAAGTGAACTACACTAGCTCTTGATTGACAAGTAAACAAGCCTAAATTTAATTTTTATTTAAAATCTGATTCAACAGAATGTTGTACAAATTTTGTTAAAATGGAACAAGTCTGACCTGACATGAACATGAGCCTGTAAACAAATCTTACTGCACAAAAAATGATACTTGCTGTCACTTTCAACACAGTGCAAATGATTGATTTGATCTGACAGATGTGATATAATAGAGTTTCAGCAAATATCACAAACTTGTGATCACTGAAAAATATCATACACCAGTACAGGTGTGTAATAATTCCACTCTCCAGAGATAGGATCAGGAAAGTCATCACATGGAAGATGGTGTAATCACCATTCATCACATAGCACCAATTGCCTCAGCTGCAGATGACTCACATATCAAAGTAATCTGTGATTACAGACAGATGTCTTCATCTTACTACTTTATTTCTGTATGGAAGAATAAATCACTGCGAAACAAAACAGCATGGAGAGCTTATCTTCTTTGAGAGCATTTGTAGACATTCACTAAACAGCAATGGACCACAAAAGGAGTGCCAGATATCTGCCTGCTATACCTGCTTTTGTAGGATGTGAAGCATTTCTCTTTTTTTTTTTTGAATAGTGAGGGCAGAAAATATTTCATTGTACTTTGTCTACTTGAGGCAGTTGAAGTAGATCTGATCACTGAGCCAACTGCCTTCATTGCTGATTGTTATAGGTCCAAGGTGGAAGGTGATATGAACACTCATTGTTATCAGTTCTGAAATCTAAGAAAGCAAATTCAAAAATTAATTCTGCCCTGCAATTGAAATGGTTGCCTCCAATGCAATGCGTCTTTCTTGAACATGTATATCACACCTATCACAAAACACCCATGGAAATCAACCACCCAGTCTCACCCACCACTGATCTAGTCTGACTTGAACCTCATGCAATATAAATTTTGTGGCGATTAAAATGGCAAAACATAACCAGTCACATTACCATTGGGTGTATCTGCTGTTTGTCAGAATATTATCTTATCAAATGTGTACTTGTTTGGTAACTTGCCCATGCTCCCCATGGAGGTGTGCTTTAAGAACACTATTCAGCTAAGGTTGCCCACTATTTTATCCCCATGCTGTCCTCAAAAACTTTGATATATTTATAGTTATAATCTCCCAAAAATGTGCTTTATAGTTTCAGATACTGTACTACAAAAGCTGCACTTATCATACTGGATCTTGCAGATCTTGAAAACTTTATTGATCATTAAAATTCTCTGGAGTATTTAAAATGAAAAATCTTCATTCCTAGAGCCATCTGTATTAATTAGATTGGCAACGTAATATTTTAAGATTATAGATTGTAATGAAGGTCTGATATATTCATTTGTCACCTTTATCAAATTTTAATTTATACATTCACTTTTAGGGTTCTGATCTGGACTTGATAGATTTGGAGTTTTACTTGGCACCAACTGTCAAAGTTGCAAAAGGTTAAAGTTTGTGACAAAGGTGCTGTGCATTAGAACACAGGTATTGAACAGCAGGGAGCATTGTTGTCCTGAGATTACTTCAATAGCAAGAAACGATATTATATTATTATATTTTGTAATGAATAACTTTGTAATGCAATCTATTTTCCTAAAATTCGGATTTTTATGCAACAAGCAAAATTATTCCAAAAAGGGAAGGCTCAAACATCTATTTCCTAATCAAAATTGAGCTGATATGTTTTTTACAACTTGAGAATCTCTTCCTACAATGAGTTTTCAATTCCACTGATCCCACACTGCAGAGAAGAATCATCCAGTTAAAACATTTCATTTTTTCCACCAGTCAGTTTCTCAAAAGTGTTTTTTTTTTCAGTTACCACTTTAATAAAATTTTATGATCCATACTAGCTGTATGTCATCATTTAAGGGTGACACATTTGTCAACTTTAGTCCCCATTCTGAAAGATCCTGCTCCAGTTGTGATAGTATTATTCTTCGTTTTTGAAATACTCCAGAAGATCTTTCCTGAAAATTTATGAAGCATATACAGGATTTTCTAGGTCTAACATTGGGTTCATAAGCGTTTTGATACTCAGAGACATGATAACTATTATCATAACAATTAGAGAAATTCCTCTCTGCATAAGAGTTTCTCAATGCTACTTTGCATGGGGTGATAATATTTTTTCTATCATTAACTGTACATTATTATTAAATATAAACTCTAGGAGCTTAGATTGTTTTACCTATTTAACTATAAATCTAGATATGATTATATCTCAACTTTAGCGAACATTTATCAAGGAATTGTTTTAATATGACAATATTTGATTGCTTGTTCTAGGTTTGTAAGTGCTAAGCAAATTTGATAATTTATGTAAGGTTATCCTGCAAATCTGACATTTCTGTTCCAGTTAAATCTTGTATTACATCATAAATAGTTAGCTTGACCCCAAAATCCTAGACTTAAACACCTTTGCTTTTTAAAAATTCATGATTGATCATTAAGACATCTCAGAGATGCTGAATCAACAAGAAAAAATTCATAAGAGCAACAAAACACACTTGGAAATAATATAGCTATTTAGCATCTGGACTATTCAGTAATATCTCTAAAATTCGGGATTTTTTTCAAATCCAGCCTAAGACCAGGATTTGTTTTCACAAAAATCACTTCTTCATTTGACCAGATACTATCCACATAAACAATTTCATAACCATGGAATAACCATGAACACGGACAGACAGGAAAACAAATTTATCTGAAACCATGACCTTTTTGATACAAATAAATAATATCTCAGGACACTCTTTTACATATTCCTGTTTAACAGACTTACTATTTCTCTGAGTGGAACACATTATCCCCTAAAGATTAGGAAATAATTACAGTCTAATATGTGGCCTGCATTTGCAGGTTTTGATGCCATGATTCTGTATGAGTCCTGTGCTAAGATTGGTGCTAATTACATTATGACGTCAGGAAATACCCTGGATTTTCATTGGCGGAACAGAACAGAGATGGTGGCCATAACAGGTATAAGCTTTACTCTAAAAAGTTTTTTTTTTCACACCTAAGAGAATGAGTATGGTGTTTCATATAGTACTTAGAAACCCTCCCTTCTTAATTTCGACCTTGATTTTCAAAATTTAATGTTGTTTGTCACAATGTAGGTTATTGTGTTCTTATCATGATTTTATATCTTTGTTCATCTTAAGGCAATAAAGATTTAAGTGTTGCAGAATTTTCTTAGTGTTTGACAATTGCTTAAACCTTTTTGTTTGGGATCTGTCCATCTTTTGGGTGCAAGGACATTTTTGGAGTTTCAAACTATTTCATAACTCCATCCATATACATTGTCTAGAAATATCAGTTGCAGCTATCCAAAATTTAAGTTTAGTCATCATGCACCAACTTTTTGGAACTCTCTTCTTTTTCATACAAGACCCAGTCCCTCAGTAATTTCCTTTGGGAAACATCTTAGGACTCACATCTTCAATCTCAAGCTTCCCCACTTAGTATTTGTGCCCTCCTTTCACATCCACAACCCAAGATTACTGACCGAGACCATTCCTTGGCTATTCCTTTTCTTAATTCTTTTGCTAATTTCTCATGTGGAGAAGACATTGTGCCTGTAAAGCATTAGATTAAAGTAGATTAGATTAATATTTCTTTGTCCTAAGACTTTTTTGGATGTTTCAGAATTTAGCATATCTTTGAATCAGAACTCCCCATGTTCAAGACTAAGTACTTTCAGAAAACTTTATATTTCTAGTCCAGTTACATTTTTGGTGTGTCACCATTCCCTGTATTTCAGGACCCAGTGCTTGGCTGGTGTTTGATGCCCCTGCCTTCTCTACAAGTGGGGAGTGGAGTAGTTTGTGTCCTGGAGAGTACGCCAGTGGAGAGTACTTCACTGCGGCAACCATACAATCTGTTTCCAAGATATGTGAGTATTAGCTGAAGGAGCTTCTTATTACATTAGCAAGTCTATAGCTTGTGTTCAGGTCACAGGTCAAAAGTTAGGTTTTTACAACCATATAACAATTAAGGTGACATCAGTACACACTCAGCAGATTGTTGTGAACGATGTTTGAACCTATAAACACAGACGTATGAATCAATTAAAACTTGAAAATCTCACCTTGCAAATCAGGCATCTATTGGCATTGAGATGAAATGAACACAGACCATCTATCATAAAAGAATCATTATGAATTTTATATTTTATTGATTTTTATAAATGTAATAAAATGACCAATTCATATATTTTAGCTTGAAGTAACTTTATTTTCAAATTTTCACAATAAATTCTGGAAGTATTGTAATACCATCTCATTTTGAATAAATTTCAGCGTACACAGTTTGACTCCATTACTCAATTTGCCATAAAAGTAAAGTGGAGAATACTAATCAAGATTTGATCTTCAACCGAAAAATATATCAGTGATATGTCATAGATTCTACTAATAATGTTGAGGCGGTAGGAGACAAAGTGATAACAAAAAGTTGCAGACTTTGAAATCTCGCCGCATATTTGTGAATGCAATAGCCAAGTAACTAAAATGGTCATACCTATAATAAATGCTCAATTCTGACCAATGATAATATTATATGAAAAAACAATGAAAATTCTAGCACCAAAATTGTGACTTAAAATGCGCTAACAAACAAACATACAAATATACAAACCGACTAATCAACATACTTTGAGATCTTCGAATGATTTTGAAGTAATAAATTTATTGCCTTTGGGAATTTCCTTCTGAAGATTCTGTGTGAAGAGTTTTATACCTTATTTGGGGTACAAGTTTAACTTGTACTATCACCCCTTAGAAACACTTTAAAATTGATTTGAACTCTATGTGAGTAACGTATTTCTGCACTTGTGTCAATGTACATCTTAATCAATCAAGAGCCATGTCTGAGAACACTCAAAACCTCCCATGTGGGTTATGCTGAAAACTCAAAAAAAAAAATCTTGATCACCAATGTATTGTATTGCATTGTGTATCTGTACTCAACCCAATATCTCAATATACTACAGGACTCAAAGCCCTATTAAAGCCATCTGACTGCACAGCCTCCAATTGGAAGATAGAGCCTCGAGGATGACAATTTACCAATGTCTTTGAGGGGCTTTAGCCTGCCACTGGGATAGAGCCCAATGACAGAGGACCACCATTTTAAGTGGTCATCCGAGCCACTATGTATCTGTCTGTACCAAGGTTTGAACCCACGTCCTCTGAAGTCCTAGACAAGTGTGGTACCCGCTAGGCCACAGTGGCAGATAATGCAGGTCCAACTTGCAGTAAGGAAGGCCCACAGCTTGGCACAAAACTTGGAATCCGACCATGCAAATTTCATGTAGCAAATGGATTATGTCTATTGTTGCATAAGCTACCAATGTTTTCACCATATACGGTATGGTCAACTGCAAGAAGTGCAGGAATGATGATAACCAATCAAACATCACTGTACTATATTCTGTTTTGTACCATGTTGAGACCTGTACCCAAGTTATGGGGGCAGCATGTTACAATTTTTATTATAAAAAAGAGATGTTCTAAATTAGCTCAAACTAAAATTTATGCCCATAATATCTAAGTTTCATATCAGTCTTTATTTCCCTTTTGTACCAATGTAAAGTATATGCTGAATTACTAAGCCAAGTTTTTTGTGTCATTCTTACAGCTGGTCCACTATGCCCTAACGTTCCTGTCTACCTGAACACACTGGTTTCTGTGGATAACTCCACTTCCTGCTGGGTACTCACCTATACCTGTGAAATTGGCTACCAGTTTACTGATGGGGCTGCCAATCACTCACTGGTCTGCACTGCTGGGCGGAGCCTCGCCATTGGTACCTGGGAAGGAACAGTAGCCGCTTGTGAGGGTAAGGAATTTTTACATTTCTATTGTAAAAAGAGAGTGTGAGTTAACCCTGGATTGTATCTAGGTTGACCAGCAAAAGCAAAACTCTGCTGTTTCCTGTTATAATATGTACAGCAGACACAAAAAATCATAAAAGTAGGTTTATTTTGTAGACACCAAAGGAATTATTTTTATTAGAAAATGCATGTTATGTTGACTTTCAGGCTTGTCCACCACAGAAGCTTCGACCACTGAACCCTTAGTGACACAACCAAGAAACATTACTGTGGAATTGAGGCCACCAGAAGATGGTAAATATAAATAATTATGTCATATATTTTAAAATACTGTTGTACCCTATGATTTACCTTGTTTATTGACAGTTGCTTAATGTTACTACTATCAACTAGTGCCTTGTGAAATGCAAAGCCACCCAACACAGTCATTCATGGTAGCATCCTTACCGATTTTAAACCAGTCTTATATCTCTATATTATTGATCTAATTATTGAAGGTTAACAAAATAATACAAAAGGTAAGTAATGCTTATCTTTAGGTGATCATAAGGTACTTTCACAAAAATGAATCAACTCTATCATCAGCCTTAATTCGCCTTGTTTTCATGTTTCATTCATCTTCATAAAACCTCACTTGAGCAATGTTGTTTAATAGAAAAACAGACAAACAAGAGATAATACAATAATGTACAAACAAACCCGCCCTAAACCTGATTCTCTTTGTGGGTTCTATTAATTGCTATTGGCCATTGTCAGTTCACGTGATCTGTTAATATTCAAAACATTTCAACCATAATTGGTTTTCAGTAACGTGGTATATTAACTTTATCAGCGACTAGCACTCTTGATGAAAACATAACCTTACGCCCTTTATTTACCTTCGCCAAATGGTGGATTTTTGCGGACCACTATTTTGTGGTAGACATATTTTGCTTAAAAGTTGTTCTGATTTCAATTTTCTGTTTAGAACATGCCATTTAAATGGGTTTATATGGGTTACTGTAATTTGTTTCCCTCCCCCATTGTATGCCAATATTGAGGAAGGCTTTATCTAGTAATCAATGACTTCTTGGATATCCTCACTGTCTACAACATTTCAGGTCTTTATAAAATACTGATATATTATTATTTTGTATCTTTAATATTCGTTTCAAGCACGAGCCTCACTAGAAATCTAGAAATCATTTTTTTTTGTTTCCGGACTTTCATGAATTGTGGCATGGCCACATGTTGACTGTCTTTTACTTAAGCGGTGACGGGCGACGTCAGTACTGGGATGGGTTACCACTTCAGCTCACTACTTCTGCCTGCGATGGCTTTGTGCTGGCGCTAGGGGGCCAAAACACCTTTCAGCCTTGTTTTAATCTAGTATGCCCTTTTAGTGGTTATAATAATGGCTCAGTTTCTCTGTGAAGATTTTGCCACCTGATCACCCAGAGTTTGCTCATGCGAGCGCATTGGTTGTACAATTTACATTTCCACTCTTTATGGATGGGACACTCTTGTGGTGATTATGACTAAAGTCCCATTGTTCAGTATAGGTGAAAGGCCAAGTAAGTATCCAACAGTAAACAAATGGACTGTTTACGAGGCCCCATAGGGACACAGTCAATAATCCATGATTTTCTAATATTGGACACTTGCAAGGCTATCAAACCTATTTAAATTACACACGTTCATTAATTTTGTAATTTTTAAAGGTGCTGTTTAACATCTTCATTTCTATATTTCAGGTATGTATTTTGTTGGCTTTTGTGATCATTTTAGTTGAGATACAAGAAAAAAGGTTTCTTTAAAAAAAGGCTTCCATATATGGCCATAGTCACTGCGCAACTGGCCATTAATGAAAGATATTGGACACTTTTCACAAAAGAAACACTCTCGGGTCTAATTTTAAACATGTTTAAAATTTATTAACGCTCGACGATAGGAGAGGATTATTGTGATCAGTTTGTTTCTGTCTGTCTGTCTGTGCACCGTTCCGCCCTTATAACTCAAAAACTATAACACCAATCGAGCTCAAATTTGGTGGGCAGATATTTCATGGGGTACAGATGGATTCTTCCAAATTTGGTGCAATTTGTGTGAAAATTAAAGTCAGGAGAGAGTTATTCTTATTTTTAATTGGGAATACACAGTGAAACTGCTTCTCTTCATCACATATGTAAACAAGAATATATCACAAGAACTGTAAGCATTAAAAGCAAGCACATCAGTGATAATATATGTTTGTACATCACTGAATAACTTTATCAACAAGATGCACTCATAGAGAGCAAAACGCTCGACTCCATGTGACCAGGCTCTAAAGTGATATAAAGTATTGTAAGGAAGATAATAAAATAAAACCAAACATGTAAATTAATTTTCAAAGAAACATCAAGAAGAAAGCTAAATTCATTAAAAATACATTGAAATGGGACCTCTGAAAATTCATGAATTTTTTGTATCCAAAATAAGATCCAGATCTTTCTTTTAGTAACTTCTTCCTTTGGCCAGGTCCTACCCACAAAATTTTTTTAATAAACATCTGTTAATTAATTCTTGAATAATCTAAACACCAAAAAACACCAAATAGACAAACAATTTGCACCCAAAAATATAAACTACTGGTGGAGGTAAAATACAGCTTAAAAGTCACTTCCTGGTGAAAATCACTCATGGCAAATTTTTGTGATGGACTGTCAAGGAATTGAAAGAAAGAAAGAGAAAATAAAAACAAAAATAATAATTAAAATGATGAATATACCACTCCTCTCTTTATTATCTTTGTGTCAATTTCAAGACATAAAATGAGAAGAAATATTTTTAGTTAAAGACAAGCAAGTATCACAAGCTAGGTTTGTGACCTCACAATGAGAATTGTGATATCATTAAGTATAATGAGATCAGAAAGCAAAATATTGATTTTTTACGTATGTGATGAAGAGAAGCAGTTTCACTGTGTATTCCCAATTAAAAATAAGAAAAACTCTCTCCTGACTTTATTTTTTAAACAATTTACACCAAATTTGGAAGAATCCGTCTGTACCCCATGAAATACCTGCCCACCAAATTTGAGAGAGATTGATGTTATAGTTTTTGAGCTATAAGGGCAAAACGGTGCACGGACAGACAGAGAGACAGAAAGCCAGACAGAAACAAACTGATTACAATAACCCTCTCCTATCGTGGAGCGTTAAAAATCAATATTTTGCTCTCTGATGATGTCATTACTCAGTGATGTCACAATGCAATTGTCATTGTGAGGTCACAAACCTAGCTTGTGATACTTGCTGTCTTTAGAAATATTTCTTCTCATTTTATTTTTTGAAATTCACATAAAGATAATAAAGAGAGGGGTGGTATAGTAATAATTTTTATTAAACTATTATTTCTGTTTTATTTTCTCTTTTTTTCAATTCCTTGACAGTCGATCACAAAAAATTACCATGCATGATTTTCACCAAGAAGTGACCTTTAAGCAATATTTTCACCTCCACCAGCAGTTTATGTTTTTGTTTGCTAATTGTTTGCCTGTTTGTCTGTTTTTTTTTTGTTTTGTTTTTTTGTGTGTGTGTTTAGATTACTCCAAAACCAATGAACAGATCTTTATTAAAAATTTGTGGGTAGAACCTGACCGAAGGAAGAAGTTACTAAAAGATCTGGATCTTATTATGGATACAAAAAATCATGAATTTTCAGGGGTCCTCTTTTCAATGTATTTTTAATGACTTTAGCTTTCTACTTGATATTTCTATGAAGCTTAATTTACATGTTTGGTTTTATTTTATTGTCTTCCTTACAATACTTTATATCACTTAAGAGACTGGTTATATGGAGTCGAGCGTTTTGCTCTCTCTGAGTGCATCTTGTTATTCATAGGACTAATCTTGTTTGTCATGAAGGGGCTGTTCCACTTTGCTAATCCAATCATTCATGATAAAGATACCTTAATGCTCACATAAAATAATCATATAGTAATGTAATAAATACTTTTATAGTGCTTAATCACCATCATATGACAAACGCTGTAGCACTAGAACCATAAAGAGAGATGAAAACATTCAGAATCTGGAGACATAGCCCACCAACACCAGATGTGCCATGCAGATGAGAGAGCTGTGGAGGGTGGACTTTGCTGAAGAGGTATGAACTATTACACCTGAAAGATGAAATAGCTGTTCAGATGTCATTATGGAGCTCACTTCACAATGTTGGAGCATCAAATGCAAAGCTGTAAAATACTTTGGAAAATCAGTGTGAAGGAACTGGTACACCAGGATTACTATTCATGAAAGGTCTAAGCCAAGTCTTAGCTTCAATCTGGATACAAATAAAGTTAAGTCAAAGACCTTGGGGGACTACTGTCAGATTGGAAAATGAAACATTTTTCAACAGGCAACCAGTGTAGATCATTAAGAACTGGTATGATTCTAGAAAACTTGTAAAAAACAAGTTTCTCATAAAAGTGGCAAATTTTTGGCACAGTGGCAAAACTATCATGTATTGGCAAATTAAATCTTATGCAGTGACGAACTTCTCATACAGTGGGCCAATTTCACGAAAGTGGTAATTTTACGGGTTGGAAAGAAATGCAGTTCTGCTTAAATTATTATCAAGCAGTAACTGAAGGCTTTTTTCCATCAAAGAAATGTTTTTTTTATTTACAGACCCACTAAGTGAGGATTTTGTTATTGAAGAAAATGTCATCGAAACTTTGTCAACAGAAACAGAGGTAAGATATACTAAAACATGATGTAAACTGGTACATAAAATGACACTACAACTGTAGAATGTATTTTTCTTTTTTAAATTTTAGTTGTACCTTAGAAGGCCGATAAAAGTAAGCTTTATTTTAAAGATAAATTAGTGATACCAGGAATTTTCGAATGCTAATTCCAAGTATTGTGTCAAGTTGGGGTGCTTATTTAAAGTAGAAATTATATTATTGTCAATTAAAAACACTGTTACAGGTTAATTCATTTGATTTTGTGTTGTTAAAGTCTCTTTCCAACTTGCATTGGTGTCAAGGTAGGGTTTGCTTAACAACAGATTATTTTTCCTTATATCCAGACGGTGATCCAGATCACTCTCACGATTTACTGGGATCTAAGTTAGACTAATACCATCTTCTGATTTTCTTCATGAAGTTCCAACAAGTAGTATATGCAAAATCCTACAAACAAACGGACAAATAAATAGTCATGAACATCTCCTTGGTGGAGGTAAAAATCTAGGTTCTTATTGCGTTAATACATCTTACATTACGGACAATTAGCTATATTGCCAGAGTAAGTCGGACCCACCAATCATCAGAAAATGACATCTTGTGTCTTTTTTGGCAGAGACAGTTATGCACGCACCACTTGCTTGTATCATGACCTAATTCCTCTCTGGCAAAGCTCCCGAGATTTAAGAGAAAATTAATAATTCTGTTAAAAGACTTTTTGTGGACATATTTGTGTAAAAGTGACATATATAGCATGTCATCACCAGGACAAAAAAAACAAGCCGACATTTTATGGCCATTTTCGCCCTGCATTCAAGGTGTGCACGTTGCAGAGAAAAGGGACAGGGTTTAAGACCTAAACTTTCTTAAGCAGGATTGCTATTCTGTAATGACACAAGAGCAAGTTGCACAGCTATCTACTCCATCTAAGATCGAGGAAAAACAAGAAATCTGAAAGAATGTGGCCAGTCGCTCCATGGTAGATGCAATACTGTCTTGGTAATACGGCAGGTGGACAGTACAACTACTTCTAAAGAGGTTTAATCCCTCAACACAAGAAAAAGTCCACACCAAGGAAAGAAAAGAAGAAATCTGCTTCCTCAAACTCTAGCAGTAACTTCAGTGAAGATCTACAGGCACTTGACCAGAAATGGTCGAATAAACCTTGATACTCTACAAGTCAACAGCCGACCGACCAACCTACATTCCAGCAAATCAAGTTTTCACCAGTAAAACAGTGAACAGCCAGTAGAGCCAATTCTGACCGACTTTTTCTGCTACCAACCAGACCAACCAGCGAAAAAACCCCACACAGATTAGACTCCTGTAAGTGTTAACTACCATGTTGGTTGCCAGCACTGTTATCCATGATGATCCAGACTGAAATACTGACACGGCTTTAAAGCAAACCAAAAGTTTGGCACTGACCCACCCCTTTGAAGGAGAGATCGAATTGTCAGATCAAATTGCCTGACCAGCTCTTATCACAAGAAGAAAGCTACAGAGACAGTCAGGGGTGTTACATGGGATGGCACCAAATCCCAGAGTTTGAAGTATCCTCATCATCGGCTGATGACAACTTCTTTTCTGCACCAATATCTGAACCAACCGGCAAGATATATTTAAAACTACCCAGTGATGAATGGATGTTCCTAGAGCTACAAAACCTGAACACTACTCTTGTTGAGGGTTCTCTCTACAGAAGTTCTGAGGCTAGAAGCATGCAAAAGGACCAATTTGTGAAAATTCCCTGGTCGAAGAAATAGGGGTGTGACATTCACTTTGAGAGACAAGGCTTCTCTGTCTCTTACTAGTACAATGAGCCCACCCACTTAAGCAGTGCATATTGCATGATTGCTTAACCATCGGGGCTCACCACTACACTACTGGCTTCCACGCCTATCTCTCAAGAAACCTTAATGAAAAGGACCTATCAGCTAGAGTCGCCTTTAATGTGCAATCAAGCAGCCACCTTCAGTCATTGCTTTAACAGGGTGCATGAAAACATGACCTCACAGTTGAAGATAATTAATGACGACAAAACCATAGTTGTTGGTAAAAGCACAGGGGGCTATTGCGGAACTGACCTATGTCATGAATTGTCACCAGAGCATCACCTTTGCTATGGCCAGGACAGTGCAGGACCTATCAGTTTTTATGTTTGTTAATATGGCCAACATCACCCTTGCCAAACGTGACAGTTACTTGGATCGCGTCAAGAAGGGTATACAACATAACACTGTGACTGTCCTCAAGAATGCAACCCTACATTTGGCTTCACTCGTTCCAGACAATGCCTTTCATAGAGCCTTGCACGAGAAAACCCAACATGATGAAATTTATTACTTGGTATCTGGTCAGTATCACCCTTATTCTCAATTTTCATGGTCTACATAGGACACTGACAGGAAATCTTGACCACCAGCCTGGAAAATGATCAGCTCTATTGGTCAGAACAGAAGGGGGCATGGCAAAACCTCCAACTACTCATCACAAACGACTAAGGCTCAGTCTCAAGCTACTTCCATATCCAAATAAAATCACAATCAAAGACATCCCTACCAGTTCAAAGCTCCATCATTTAGTCTGTCCACTGCTTATCCATATGATGTTCAGGGACATCAAATTGATGGCTCAAAACAAGGGTATAAGAATCTACCAGTACATAGATGATTGGCTGGTCAGAGCCACACCCCACAAAACCTGTCTCCATCACATTCAAAGTCTAGTAGCCTGGTGTCAGGATCTAGATTGGAAAGTAAATATTGAAAAATCAGAAATGGAACCCAAACAGCCAGGAGTCTCATTAGAACAGTTATTATCAAACTGTCACTGGAAATACCACAACGCCTTCACTTAGTTTTACTTGAAGGATGTGGCTAGGGGCTCATTCAGAGCTCTTTTACCTTTGACCGGTGGTGGCTGCTCATCAAATCCACCACTAGCCCTCATAGGTAAGCAGCCTGTCCCCTTATTCAGTAGGGTCTTTAAGGTGGCAAGTCCTCCTCAAAGTCTACCAACGCCACTCCTCTTCCTTCCAACGAGGGTTTCTCCCTGGGACTGAACTTATACATCTCTTCAGCTACCTCAGGGGAGGTCTGTGAAAAGAGGGGTGAGCAACTATGGTCGGTGCTGGTCACCAATTCACTAGCAAGTGACCAACTTATGTCCCTCTGAGACCAAGTAAAGTCCCTAGTAAGCTACCCACCTTCCAAGCGGTAGTTGTTCTAGCTAATTGTCCATTAGGTAAGAAGTATTAACGCAATAAAATTGCACTTAAGAATTAAGTTAAATTGTTATAAGTTGGTGCCTTATCTAATAGACAAGAGAGACCCTCCAAACCTACCCGGCATTTATCTTATAAGGAGCTCATCTATGGTTAGAAGGATGAAAATGAAAAAGAGACTATGACGTCATGTTCTCTAGCCAGGAAGGAAGTTGGTGTGCACATAGCCAGTTTCACCGGTGGAGGCACATGACATCTATTTATGAATGAATGAATTAATTATAAAGAGCCAAATTGATGTAGACATCCCCTGTTTAACTTTGTTTTAAGTGTACAAAAAAAAAAGAAAGTGAAAAACAAAAATTTATTCACCTACTTTACACATAATGTCATGAGTCATGAAAATGAGACTGCTGTATTCATAACACTTATAATAATAATATTTATTCATTAATTCCAGGAAACTAAGATTGCCATGGGTTACCAGATCAACGAACTCATTGTTTCCTGTGTTTATGAGGGCAGAGTATGTGAACTAGCAAGGTAAGGAATGAATATACATTGAAAAGGTTGTAAAGTTAAAAGTTTAAAGTTGGGGTTTTACTACCCATTCAACAGCCAGGGTCATATTGGCCACAGCATTTTTGTCACTTGTCAGAGTCAGACTAACACAGAGGTGACAGCCTGGGATTAGACACCAAACTTGCTAACAACTAGGCCACCGTGAACTTCTGAAAACGTTGTAAAGAACATTGACATAAACACATAAATGTACTTTGTACAAATGAAGGGGGCCAAGGTGGCAGAGTGGTAACACTCTCGCCTCCCACCTCTGAGGCCGGGGTTCGATTCCCGGTACAGCCTCAAGTGGGAAAGCTGGTAGTTGCTTGCCGTTGGTCAGCAGTTTACAGTACAGAACCCTATTGAACTGTATGTACTGGTTTCCTCTGCCCTTCCAACTACCTGTCGTGATATGACCTGTACAGTGTTGAAAGCGACGTAAAACCCCAAATAAATAAATAAATTAAACAAATGAAAAGAACACTGAAGAGTCTTTTAATGCACTCTTTAAGGTACTATGTAGATAGGCTGTCAATTTAGGTACAGCTTTCAAATTGTTATTATTTCTAATTCTCCTGGTTGCAGTTATAAGGTGTGTGCAAATGAAAAAATAAAAGGTTTGTAATAATAATCAAATGTAGAATACTTCCAATTTGGGCCATTCATACTAATCAAACTGCAGGGGGGCACAAATCAGTGAAATTTTACCTGACGTAAAATCAAAGGGCCTAATAACAAAAGTAACACTTCAAATGGTATTGGCTACTTCCAGCTATTTTATGTAATGCTTCATTTCTCTACGTACTGCTAGACTTCTGTCTGTAAAAAGTTTGCATACTGGGTTATTCCCTTCTTTTTGTGGCTGCCTAAAGAGACATTTTAAACTCAGTTGTCCAAGTGCTTAATCTCCATATCTACGGATTCTAATTCACACCATCCAGTTTGTAAGGTATAAATCATCAAGACGTTAGACATATTCCAAGTCATACCCAGGGAGGCAATCCGGTGTTTGGTAGTTAAAACTAAGGTGGAAATGATTTCTAAAATAGATAGGTTTTTAGTCGACTTTTGAAACACGAGAGATTTGGAGCACTGCGAATATCATGTGGAAGATCATTCCATAACTTCAGGGCATCATATGAGAAACTGTTGTTGAAGTGGACCTTTGATTTAAACTGTCCAAAACATCAGCACAAAATTAGTAGCAAGGTCATCCCACCGTAACAGGCAATAACTGAAGGTTGTCCTGTAATATCCTGATTTTATGTTATTCAGCATCTTTCTATATCCAAAGTTCCAACTCTCTATTCATAAATCTGTCAAACAGTTTGGTATTAGTTTTGGTTTTGATGCCACCACTGTCTCTGTGGTGCTTGATCTCTTTTCTGTCCCCGGTTAATGAAATTGGCTGTTGCCTGTATTGGTTCTCTTGCACTTTAGAGTCCCTTTTGAATAGGGGAGACTAAGCTCTATAAAAGTCCATTTAGAATTAGAATTATGTCTCAAATGAATTTGTATTTTTGCTATAGCATTATCTGTAGTTTTGAAGTAACGTTTCTGTGTCCAACCATGGCTATTGTCCTGCCCAAGTCTGCATTCCTTGGTCATTCTTGGCACAGATGTCCAGTGCAAGAATAATTATTGCTTTGATCAGCCTTTGATTTAATACATACGTTGTATATTTTTAAAGGTAATTTTACAATTTTGTACAGTTTAAGACATCCATTTAGCATTACAATTATGGTTATTGAATTAACTTTTTACGGAAGTTTTTTTGTATGTGATAGCAGCACATGGATCTATTTCTTAAGGCAAAACCTAATATGGCTCCCTCAAACATGTGTTATATTCATTCTTTTACACAGATGTTATTTGATTAATAGTCTAAAAGCCATAAATTTAATTATAAAAACTCGTTTTGATAATAAACAGTAACTATGTTTTCATTGGAATAAAATTTTGTCCATCAAGATGTTCAAAGAGATACCGCTTATAAGTTAAACATTTTAAACAAATTTAATCTAAGTATAACAATGGAGAATATTTATTAAAGTGGTGGGTCACTGAACATTGTGCAGCTCTCTGATATATCATTGTCGTTTAATTGCACACCTGTCTCTATATAAGGTCATGAGATCAGATTTCTAGTAATCAAAAACTGAGATATTTGACATAGAGTTGAAAATGGATATTGGTTAAGTATTTGTTTCTTTTGTGTTATAAGGCATTCCAGCACAACAGAGAGTGTCTGGGAGCCCACAATCACTTATAAGCTAAAATCCCAAAGAAATGTCTAGGGCAGTATTCACAAAAGGAGCAATCTTAGGCTTAACTTGGCTATATTTGTATGTAAAACTAAAGCCTAAGGCTTGGCAAAGACCTTTAGTGAATACTACTCTTGGAGTTTTAATCTTGGTGTTCTTCCAGGAAGATTAAGCCACGGACCTCACCTTGTGTGAAAGCATCTTTTTTACAGAAATCAAATACAGTAGGAGTTGCCCATCAAGGCTCTTTCGGTGTGTGTGTGTGTGGGGGGGGGGGGGGAGCACTGCAGTGGTCTTTCACCTCTGAGGTCAACAGTTCAAACCCCAAACCCTTTGTGGGAAAGATGGTAGTATCTTACCCATGGTCAGCAGTTTACAGTACAGAACCTTGACCAACTGTATGTACTAGTTTCCTCTGCCCATAAAACAGCCCATGGTGATATGACCTATACAGTGTTGTAAGCAACATTAAATCCCAAATAAATAAATAGGTAAATAGGTAGATAAATAAATATAAATGGGTAAATAGGTAAATAAATAAATTATAAATGAAAATCGAAGTAGGACAAAACATTTAACAACAAACTGGGTCTTAAAATCTATACTGTGTCAAGAACATTTTGTAACTTTTTCAGTAACATTCATACTTTAAATTAATAATATGGATGTCTGATTTAATTCTGTGTGAATAAAAAAATCTGTTTCCTTTCAGAAATTTTTTCTACACCCAGATTCACTAAAGTGTGTTTGTTTTACTGAAAATTTCTTTTTAGTAGCCTTTTATTTATTTAATATAGTACACTAATAAGGGGCAACAATGTACAGACGACAAGATCATGTTACTGGTACAACTGGGTGCAAGTATTTTATGAAAAGAAAAAAATAAACAAAAGAACAATATGAGCAGTTGGTATTTATGAACAGGTTCAAAAGGTTTACTGTCGTTTTTGAATGGCCTAGAGGGATTTCAAAAGATGTTTGACTCATAATTTTATTTAATATAAGCTTCCAGCCTGTGAATCTGACATAACCTTGTTTTCCCAGGGACTTTCAGCACTTCTATGACCCGTTGCTAGGCAACTGTTTCACATACAACTCTGGTTGGGTTGGCAGTCGACAGGTTGTGACGTCACACAGGACAGGGCAAAGATATGGTGAGTAATGTGTAGGAGATAATGAATATTAACCATTGCGGTCAAAAGATATAATATTTTAGAATTATTTTTCCAGTGAGTGCATCAGTGCAGGAAGGAGGAAATTAATGAAAAACAGCTACTTCAACACATTTTGCTTTTTAAATATTAGTTAATTAGTCAAACTAAACTAAAGTTAATCTATTACTGTTATTTTAAGATCTCCCGACAGCTATACATAGGTACAATTCAGCATACAACTGGTCATTAGAGTCAACTAGGTTCAGACCCAAAATACTCTTAATTTACTTACTCTTCCTGAAGGACTCTCCTTCAGAATATAACTGTGATAGACAAACGTGTGAGAATGCTTGGTTTAATTATGCAAATTTGTACACACATTAATAATATGACAAAATTTTAGTTTGGGGACTAATCAATATGTTCTTTATACACAAGAAATTATATAAAGAATCTCATTCTGCAGAAATTCAGTGAGATACCTTGTTAAAAGTTACAGGAAACTCATCAGATGGAAACAAGGTGATAATATGATAAATAAATCTATAGTCTAACATGCCTTATTGTTTCATCAGTCATCGTGAGTGGCTGTATATATATTGAATTTATTGTTTACTTCCTGCCTTGGTGAATTTAAGGCATGTACTGTATTATCAAGTGAAACAGTATTTGGCATTTCAGAGGACAGTGTGTTTTTTATTCTTTCATAGAAAAAGTTGATAACTCTCTTTGAAATATCTGCAGGTCTCTCTCTTGTGATAAATATAGACCAGTCAGAATACACAGACCTGCTAGTGGGTCCAGCAGGTGCCCGGGTGGTGCTCCACACACAGAACATGATGCCCTACCCCCGTGACCTGGGTATACTAGCTCAGCCAGGCCAGATACTGTCCATTGGGGTCAGGAAGGTACATTTAATTTTCCTTTTTATATTCAATTAAAATAACCAGACCTATTATTCTTAAAGCTAATGTTCTACATTATATTCAAATCTAATATCCAGGATTTTCCTGTATTTGTTGTGTTAAAATAAAATTATGATCCTGGACCGTAATTCCTACACTGACTTTCTGGTAAAATATCTAGAAAGAAAATTACTGCACGTTTTTTTAATAAGTTCCAATAAAATATCCAATGCCACCTGTCTATACTTAATTTTCTAGATCCCATTAAATTATGAGATTGATCAGCCTTACTGTCTGGACAAGAAAAATATGAATTTTCCCATTTACTTATTATTACCCTCCTTGGCGCAGGTTTGCACCCTCCGAGTGCTCTTGTTTATTTCATATCTGAATTATATATCCTGGATTATGAATTTTGTACTTACTTTTTCCATTTGATATCTCAGCCATATATTCGTGATTTGGTTTCCTAAACTTAATCTTAAACTTAATATCCAGGCCAAATTTACAGAACTATGATTTTCTACACTTACTTTTCTGTTGTATATCTGTTTCATATATCCAGTTTCGTGATTCCAACACTTGCTTTTACATGTTATAACCAAACCAAATATCCAAGACCATAATTACCTCAAGAATTGTACCTTTAACCTTTGTCATTAAAGAAAACAAATTTTGTTTCTTCCTTTGTCATTGAAGAAAACAAAATTTTTGTGTGATGAAATTTCAAAATCTGTATCACTTGGTCAATTTTCGTATTTTATGTACTTTTGTCCTACAGATCCATTTTTTAACCTTTTACTTTAAAGAACATACATATTCTGTTGTGAGTCATAGCTTGGGAAACACACACTATTCAAAATTCGTAACCCATCAGAGTAAATTAAAAGTTGTTGACAAATATTGTAAAACATGAAAATAAGATATCAGTGCTTTTTCAGACTGACATAGAGAGGAGACCTGACCCGTACGGCAACTGTACCTCTGACTACACAGGAAGCAGAAATGATGTATTTGCTGAAACTTACCCAGTAGAGTACAGTAGCATGGTGGGTATTGACCTCATAAATACAATGTAGTATGGTGATATCAACAATAGAATGGGATGCAATAGTATGGCAACTATTGTCCTCATTGTTAAAGTACAAGTAAAGTAGTAATGCCACTAAAAGACTGGAGTACAGTAGCATGTTGAGTATTGGCTTCATATTAATACAGTTAAACTCCAAAAAAGTGGCCAATACCAGAAAATATTGGAAAGCGAGGCTCGATAGGGCCGAGATTTTCAATATTTTCTGGTATTGGCCACTTTTCAGGAGTTTGGCTATTGTAAACCCCGCTCTATGTCCTATTTGATGCCTGGTCTTAAGATATATTATACTCTGTCCCCAAATTCTATAATTTCTCTTTTACAGGAATAAATTTATTCCTCCAAAATGGTCACTGAGAGAAAGTGTCCAGTACTGATTAGTATTCGACACATCAGTCAATAGTGAAAACCTGCAAGTGGGGTTTACAGTACAGTAGCTTGACACTATATTCAAAGAATTAAAAGATTTAGTATATAGATAATGGCCAAGTGGCGCTCCATTATTTAAACTTAATGGCCTGAGGCCCTGAAAGAGCCGAAGGGTCATTAAGTTTACATAATGGAAGCACCATGAGGCAATTATCTATTATAAAACCCTGTAAATTAAAAGCAATTTATTAATTGAATAATTTAACACCTTGTACCAAATGATTAATCTAGACGATCTTTGCAATGTTTCCTTTGGTGTGCATACCATATGGGGCTTTCACTAAGTTCTATGTTTTTTTTATTTCAATACACAATCAACATTTTTTCACCATGTGTACCACTGGTTTTTTTGTATGGAAAAATATAATTTTGGATAAAGCTTCAAAAGTTTTAATATAATCTGACTGCCACAAAATTTAACCATAGATAATGATAATCGATAAAATATGGATCTGTGACTTACAGAAAGCACTTTCCAGAAAATTAGACTGCTTATTTAACAATGCTGGGGATAATTTCCTCTGCTGAGTGTTTCATGTTACTTTATTAATTTGTGCTTATTTTAAGACAGTAAGCTAGTATTTCAGGCATTGAAAAGTAATAGAAACTGGAGAATTACTTACTTGTTTTATTTTGTGCTGAAGTTTTTGGGTTCTCAAGATTTTTATTTTGTGTGCTTCTTTGTCTCTTAATTTGGAATCAAGGAAAAATGCCTCATGGAAAAATTGTCTCCTTGAAAAAAGCCTCATAGAAAGAATGCCTACTCCACTTTTTCTATTCCAGAAATACCTCCTATGAAAACTAATTCACAACATTAAGCTCAAAATTCCTTTCAACCACAAACAGTGTATTATTTTAGAAGTATATAACAAACTGTAATAAGGAAAGTTCACAGAAGATTATTGTAAAGTCAGATGGTAAAGATATACAAAGAATTAAAAAATATCCAACATTATGATCTAAATTGCCTGTTTTGTATTTGTCAGGAGGTATTTTTTCAAAGTAGCATTTTTCCATGAGGTATTTTTCTATGGACTCTGAATGCCATTCATAATTGAAAAGACTTTGTAAATGTACCCACTGAACTAATTATTATGAACGAAGTTGTGAAAACATTTCAATATTGAATGTATTGTGCTGAGGATGACTGGGAAAAAATTTTAAGTAGCCTTTAGTTCTTGGCAGACAGGCCATTGAACTAAACCACAATCCACTGTTAACAATAGTGTTAACTCTCCATTATGCAAAAATAATGGAGAGTTGAGACAATGGAAGGGTCGCCTTCTGGGTTTTATATATAAAACAGCTACAAAAGAAAATAGGTCTATAAGTCCAACTTATCTATCAGATTAAATTAGAGTGTGGCTGAATCGGCTCTGTAAATTTGTTTAACGGATTATTAGGAGCATGTCTTTATCAGTGTTGTAAATGTGTCGCTTGGGTTGTTTGGGCTACACGGGTGTCAGTCCTCCCCCGAAGACAGTTTTGGATGTAAGGTTCTGTTTCACTTAATAAAGAGGTTAGGGTACCAGTCTGGTTGTTTGCATCTTGGCTTTCTAGAAGTTTGCTCAGTTCCCATATTAACAATTTAACATTTTAAATTCGTTGGTGGTGCCCCTGACCTTAAGCTTTCTTCCTAGCATGAACTTCAGTTCAAATGTGACTTATGAAGGCGAAACATGGGAAAAATTCCCACCCCTCCGTTCCATGACACACATTTTAACAAATTCTAATTCTAAGCAGGGTTCTTTCCTATATTATATTATATTATGTCAGGTTTTTGGCAAGATTTTACAAATTTCTTCATTCTTACAATTATTAGTGGTTTTAGTGTAAACTCTGGGGGTCCCTTCCACTTCAGCAGTCTAGAGGGGACGGGCTTTGGGTACCTGTTGTATCTTTGATTCAAGTATAATAAATTCATTTTTGTCTGGAATAAATTTCAACTTGTTTGCAGATAAATCACTTTTGATATCATCTAGGCAGCTTTTCAGCATGTTAAAGGTCTAAACCATATAACACAAATTTGTGGGGGAACACCATGCAGGAGTTGTTAAGTCTCTGAGAGAATAGACTCAACCTTATCTGGTGAAGACTTGAAACAATACAGACCTATAATAATTAAGAACATGTCCATATCAATGTTGTACATCTGTCTGGCTTAGGTGTTTTTAAGACTATGTGTTTATCAATGCTGTAGTTATCATGTCTATTCCACTTTTAAACCCCCTCAACACTACAGGTGATATCACCCACAGTAACCTGCATTTGGTTAAACATTCCTGTCCTTGGATCACCATCTGACATCTGTAGCTCACCTTGTGAGTCAGTAGGGAACTGTCCATTATCTTGGGAGTCCTACCAGAGTTTTAAAATATTTGAAGTTTCCACCTTTCATTTCAGTAACATGAGCATGCGCAAACAAAGTTGTGCATGCGCATATGAATTTCTTTCTACGGTAACCAAAGGTGTGGTCTACGGTGTATATAGGGTTGTGATTCAGTCCCCTTTTGCTGAAATACGGCAAGATGAGGTGAGTTAAGGTATTGGTCATTTTGCCACATATTCGTCCGACATCTGAAGGCGAGTAGATGTTAATGTAGGTTGTCTCTCAGTGACCAGCGTTTGTGGTACTGTCATCTGACTGTTATTGATAGTTAAAAATCGTGTCCACATAATGACCATCTGCCTGTAGTGTGAACAACTTGGACGAAATCGGACAACCTGGAGGCAGTTCCGCTGCTGAAAAAAAAACTTCTAACCATTGGACTTCTTTGCAACTTTCATTAATCTGTTTATACCAGTATTACAAACATCTACTAATGAGTGTTGTAAAACCTGTTTGCATCAGTATTAAGAACACGTCATGATTACAGCTATAAATTTGTCTTTAGGGCATGCATGTTGTAAATCTGTCTGTCTAAGTATTAAGAACATGTCTAAATCACTGTAGTAAACCCGTCTTTCAGGGCTGTGTGAAGACCTGTTACCAGAAGTATCTAGTGTCTCTCTGCGGATGTGGGGATCCACTCTACCCTCTGAAAGGAGAAGCGTTGGATGGAGAATTCAAAGCCTGTGCTTCCACAGATATAGAACAAGGTGAGAATTAAATGAAAAAATGCACCCAACCAAAATCATATATCACATGTTTTATCTATTCATTAGGTCAAATTTAAATACTACACGAAAAATTTATATTCATGATTATTAACAGCATAGTTAGGTTTACAAATGTGGTATCAACTGCTGACTTTCATTAATATCTCAACAACTATGTAAGCTACAGATATGTCACATTCATCATTACAAAGGTATTTCACAAAGCTTCTCCTCAGTTTCTGTAGTGTTAAAATCCATGCAGAAATGATGGAGAAATCAGTAGATATTAAAAGTAGTACATCCCTTATTAGACATGTAAAAACATTACATCTGAAGATATCAAATATAATACTTGTGTAACACACTCGTATAATATTTTCATCTTCTTTTGATTTATATTTTTCCATATGCCCCATTCAGGAAGTTTTCCTATTATATATGCTTGATGTCACTAAAACAGTTGAAACTAAAACAAAATTATGCTAGTGATACACTATCTACCGTATTGAAAACCTATTATATGTGTGTGGTAAGGGGGTGATGCCACATAGTTTGGTACAACATGTGTCAGTCTGTATGTACTGTTATTACAAAAAGCAGGGCTGGCATTCACAAAAGGGATTATCAAAAGATCAATTCAAAATTAGCTTAAGTTAGTTAAGAAAAGTCTGATTAGGATTGTAAAACAGAGACCTGCGTAGTCAACAAATGAGTATCTCTGCACATTTCGTGTGAGTACTTAATAGTGAAACTAATGTCCGCTGTTGCAATCTACGAACATGGCCGCAGGATATATTCTTGAAAATAAATTGTTAAAAGGTTAAAACAGCCAATAATCAGAAAACTTTGTGAAAACAACATTTTATAATAGAAATAAGCTACTTATGCTTGGTGTTTATTGACGATTCAATTACCTGCGGCCTTCATCCTTTATTTGACGATATTTTTGTGATTAAATCGCCGATAAAGTCTATGTATACATAATTTCTTTTAAGGTGGGATATTCACAGGAAAGTTTAGCTAATTTTTGAATTAAATTTTTTGATAAAATTTAATCCACCCAGAGGGGATTAACTTTTGGATTGAATATAGTTGTGTCTCCTGCACTTAATCCAAAAGTTAGCTTAAATTTGTGAACACTGATTTAATCCAAAACCTAGCCTTTTTCCTGTAAAATAAAGTTTCTATTTGCTTAACATGATCTGCTTTATGAATACAGGCCCAAATGATTATAGATCCAAACGTGGGGGAAATCTCATTCAGAGTTATATTTCTTCAACACTGGTGTCAGTAACATTAAGTCTTACTGGAAGTAAATTTGAAATAATTTGTTGTTTTTCTTGCAGTTACTCAAATTATTTTAGGCATTATGAAAGCAAATATACAGGTTTTGCATAGAGTTAGTAGTAGTAAATAAATGTTCAAATAAATGGTAAGGTACATTGAGTATGTTTTCTTTGGACTGACAGAACATTACCTATTTGGTCTGACATCAGTGATAAAAGCATCAAAAAAGCTAGATCACTCAAAAACCTAGCAAAGTTTGCTTGAAGAAATGGAAATCAGAACTGAGTTTGGTGATAGAACACTTTTTAGTCGAATCTTGGATTCGAGTTGTGTACTGGGTTCTGATTGTTATTTAAAAAATGCCATTTTACCCTCTAAAAGCTAAAAATATATGCAATATCTATACACATATACTAAATATAAGAGGTACTGTATATACTCTGTCATTTTGTTTTTTGTTTAGTATTTTCTTTATTGTGCAGTTTATGAAATGAATACACTGTCTAGCCTTTGTCTAGCTTCTTGCAAAGTACCAGGATGTAGAAAATTGTAATCTGGTGCTCAGTGGAGTAATTTTCTCCAATATAAATGTCTGGTTCTTCAACACATGACTTCCAGACATGTCTTCCATACATGCTAATATGTTCAATAGACATTATTCAATAAACAGTCTTTTATGCTTGTGTTGGTGGTCATTCAAAACACTGGTAGAAACACCATTTATATATTTGGAAGCGGCAGTTTTGATTATGTGGGTGCAAGTATTTGCACAAATAAAAGTTCAGAAAAGCGGCCTTTGTCATGAATACAAATACTTAATTGAAAATGGTTTACATGTAAATGGTATCAATGTGTATGTGTGAAACATGAACTCTCAATTGGTATTTCATCAGTTTTACAAGCCACATATAGTACATAACATGAACTTTTCATACCTGTTGAGTGTTTAAAATTTGCATTTTAGGGAATGTCTTTTGTCCTTGACAGTCTGTATCTGTCTCATGGTAAAAATATTCCAAAGGAAAAACCAAAATCTGCACTTAATGTTGTGTGCAACATTCAGAGATGTGTATAAACCATGTGAGCCTCTTTAAATATAATGTAGAGTACCAATATTGAGAATCTCTGGTGTTTGCAAATGAAAGTCATGGGGTGTTTTAATTAGTTTAAATTGTTTGTAGTTGTTATATGTTACACCTTGTCCTTTAAACTTGTAATTGATGAAATACCATAATTCATTCAAGTGACACCCAGGGAAAATCACTTAATTATGGGGAGGCCCCAGATAACATTCTACCATCTGCAAAACACTAGAGAATAGTCATAAAACATTAACATGATGTTTTTACTTTGGGTGAATATGAACGGAACAGTGACTACAGTAGGCAACATATTTTCTTTGATCAGATTTTGTTTAATGTCAAGTAAAGTTTCCATCACATATGTCAACCATGGTAATATTAAGCAGCACCTTTACAATGTCGACCATTTGTCGGAGTTGAACCAGTAGAACCAAAATAGTGACACTACTATTGGCCCTAGCTCTAGTGCAAATGTAACTTTTACAACAGACAAGGCAATAAATCAATCTTTGTTATGTCGCAACATGTAAATTTTTGCAGTGGCAAGTGAATGTTAAGATATAAATTGTCTTCTGTTTTGTGCAAAGTTAAGGCATTTTCCAAGTTATGATTTGAAGCATTAGACAGCCCCCAAATCTTTCTTTCATCAGCCATGTTAAGACAACTTAAGTACAATTTAAGTACTAATTTAAATGGTGTTGGTCTAATATTCACTTGCACCATTGTAAAGGTAAGCTTTGAATGTGGAAAGAGAAGTAGAACATATGCCCATGAATGCCAACATGGCGAGGCAAGCAAGTACCAACCTTATGACAATATATGATGAAATGGGGAAAACTAACATTTGACTTATGATATAATCTTAGAACAAGGCCTTCACATTATTTGCTTACTGATCATACAATATTTATATATTCTGCTTTATTGAATAATTTAAAGTCAGCTATAATAATCATGCAAGTTAACCATATCGAAATAAAAGACAAATTTACCTTTAACTCTTGTATCAGAAATCTACTTATATTTTTGATATTGAGAACTATGATTTATAGCTCAGCCACCATGTCTCCTATAATCTTATTTTACAAATTTGAAGCTTACTTCACAACCTTCAGTTTTTCACCTGCAATATATCATCCATAATAATTGTTGATCTCTGATTTTTCTTGTTTGATGTTCCTTAAAATCTGTTTAATGTGTCTTGGAATCTGGGGTCCAGTCCATCCATACTTTAACCCAGTAATTGTCTTTAGATAGAGATTAAATACCAGAGAAATATTATTAGAGTTAGAATTACCGAGTGTTGATTACTCTGCAAATAGACACAACAGAAACTGAGCCAACTATATGTTTTGAAAGTGACATGTATACATACAAATCTTAACTAACTGTATGTAACATGTGTCAACAAAATCCCATGCATTCAGCATCAATTTCTATCATAAATGAGGCAGAAATTAAAACACATGATTCAAATAATTTTGGCTCATAGTGAATCAGAAGTTAGAATGGAACAGTGTTGTCTTGTGTATTAATCACAGACACTCTCATTATAAATTTGGTAGAAAAGTAAAGGGGCATGAATTAGAAAATATATGGTATATGTTATGATCAGTATTTATCTTCATTAATAGGTCACTGTTTAAAATGTATAATGAAAAAGCCATGCATGGGGATTATATGTCTTTATGATGAGATACAGTTTATTTTGGATCACAAAAAAGTATTCATCTGGTGGCTCTACACATGAAAGCATGTGGACAGTAACAGTTTCATAGATGGCAGACACCACATGACTAATTTAATAAATTTGTTAGGCTTTTGCAAATCTATTTAGAATTTCTCCCTCAGAAAAGGTTATTACCTTCTCTGTTAGGATTTTCATTTGTAAATCTATCATAAAACACATTTTAACAGTCTTAGTAAATGACATTATTCTATTCAAAAACACTATTAAACATCTTGAAAGTTATTGGGTACTAATGAGCTCTCTCCTTGTTACCCTGGTGGTATATTGTTATCTAAACACAAGTATTCTGGTTGACTTTGTGGTTGTCTGAAAGACAGCCACTGTTCCATTGTTATTGTGAGGCCATGGAATCTACCTAAGGATTCTCCAAACTGTTAATTGTTTCAGAAATATTTTGATCAGATTTTTCATATAATTAACCTTTCAACTGAAAAAAATTAAAAGATATTCCTGCCGAAACAGCCCTTTGAACACACATGTTCTCGACAGGCTTCATACAAAAAAAATTATATAAATTACATATTACATACATTTAATTCATTTTAATGGTCTGAGATCTGTCTCTGTGTAACTGTCTACAGTTTCCTGCCTACAGTCTGTAGAAGAAGAGTTCACATCCGGTCAGCTGACATGTGACTGTCCACAAAGGTGCAGGTGAGAATTGCTTTGGTATATCTGTTTTAGTGCTTGGTTAAAAGGATTATTTCCATAAATAACTTAGGTCTACCCTTATTTCTGGCAAGTTTTGTCAACCTGATATTTAACTTTTTCATTTTCCTATTCTCAAAGATATATTTACATTATATTTTCAGTTTTTTTCGGCATAAGATACTATAGTTGACTTTGAACCTCAAGAACAAATCCCGTATTGTGGAATTTTTTTAATGCTAACAGGTTAAATAATAACTATTTCTTTGATTACTAGCCACTGGGTTTACATCAACAGGCCATAGAACAGGTAATATTTCATGTCAATATTAGGATAATGTTTTGAGAAATTACAGAAGTACACCAGTTAGGGGCAAGGACATTATGGCCACATCTCTTGGTCTCGACTGTTTATCTGCATGCCTGAAGTATACATTGAATGAGAGTCATATTTTCACATAAGGAATCCAGGATCTACCTGTGACTCTGTCTTCGTTAAAGATCATCCAGATCTGGTTCAAGACTTTGAGATATTTTCAGAGATTTTTAAAAATATCTGCTTCATAAACCAAAATAATTAGACAAATTTCGGCATTTTTCACAGAAAGTGTGTTCACAGATGATCCAGAAATTCCAAAATTAATTTTAACTGTTCAAAATATCTGGTTCAATATTATCAGGTGCTCACTCAGTGATTGCTTGTTTCAACTGTTATCATTACAAATATACGATTTACTAGATGTGCTGTTAAGTTTCTAAGTAAAATGTTTTATTAAAAATACTACTGTTTCCATTTCAGTGACAGTTTCTACGTCACTGACCTCTCCAGTGCATTATGGCCTTCTGATAAACACGTGGTGAGACTCTTCAAGAATATATTTCTAGCTACATATATGTAGTAGCATGGTTTATTTTAAAGATATTTGTTTGACTAGGTAAGCAGAGGCATCTGTCACTTAAAGGGTGCATGTTTGACTGACTAGATAAGTAGTGGTATGTGCCACTTTAAGGATATGTATTTTATTAGATATCTAGTGGTATGGGATATAAAAAGATATTGACTAGATGTGTGAAGCATGTTAGAACAATATTAATTCCAGTTTTCATTGAAAAATTGCAAAACTGTATACAAGTTTATAAATAAATATCACTATTTTAGTACATTTTCATGCTCCAATCTTGTCTGCCCTTTTGAATAGCTTTTCAAGATACTACTAGCAAAACTTCATCCTATCATAATCTTTAGTAAGATTTGGTTGCTAGAAAAATAGTTTGGTTGAAAACTACTAAATTCTAGTATATAAACAATTTTTCAGGATAAAGTCATAGAAGATTTGAAATCAGAAAATCCCAGTTTCCAAGTGGGTCCGGATTTCAGTGTGAGAGGAAACCTACTCAAGTTAGAGGTGTACTACAAAGAGTTCAATCTGGAAAGAATTATAGAGAAACCTACATATGGGGTAAGTGTACTGACTTTACATTTTGCAAATATTTTACAAGCAAAGATTATTTAATCTATAAATACCACATGCATTCAAACCAGTAGTTTGGAATAATGGAACAGTGGCAAGAAGTTACAGCTGAGTATTTCAAATCATGGTAAATTTAACTCTATGCACTCAATAGAGATATGTTAGATAGGAGTAATCATGTGACTTATATTTACAGGAGTATCAGCTGATCTCTGATCTAGGTGGCGCTGTGGGTCTGTGGTTTGGTCTGTCTATCTTATCGTTTTTTGAATTCTTTGAGCTGTTCCTTGACCTGATTGTTTTGGGCTGTTCCAAATGCTGCAAGAAACCCCCTGCAAAAAGTATGTAGTTTTTATGCACATTATTTATTTAATGTTCACAAGGTGTTCTTTTGTTTATTTGCAAAATATTTATGATACAGTGACTAAAGCTTTTATTTATTTATTTATTTGGGGTTTTACGTCGCTTTCAACAATGTACAGGTCATATCACGACAGGTAGTTAGAAGGGCAGAGGAAACCAGTACATAGAGTTCGCTAGGGTTCTGTACTGTAAACTGCTGACCAACGGCAAGCAACTACCAGCTTTCCCACTTGAGGCCATGATGGGGATCGAACCCCGGCCTCAGAGGTGGGAGGTGAGAGTGTTACCACTCTGCCACCATGGCCCCCGACTAAAGCTTTTATCAACAAAGGTAATGATAATACTATCCAAGTCACTATATTATGTTCATTTTAGAATATGTTATGTTTATGTAGTTTAAGAAGTTTAAATAACTTTTTTTAGTGTAGTCCTTAAATTATTTCAGTACAAACTCGTATACTTCCTGGAACTTGTGTTATGTTAATTATGTTAGATATTTTTATGGAATATCTCATGATTATTAATTGTTTATTCTGGTTTTAACATCGCTTTCAACACTGTATAGGTCATATCATGACAGGTAGTTTTATGGACAGAAGAAACCAGTACATATAGTTGGTCAAGGTTCTGTACTGTAAACTGCTGTCAATCGGTAAGCAACTACCAACTTTTCGACATAGGGTCCAGGGTTTGAACTGCCGACCTCAGAGGTGGGAGGCAAGTGTGTTACCACAGCACGACTAGAATATCTCACGAAGTTATATATGCACTTTATAAAAGTCACTCTTCAGGCATAGTAACTCATATACCCTGTTTTAATTTGCTGTTTGGGTGGCATCAAACAACCCATAGTATTTCTTCTGAAGAGAAAACCAACCTGTTGCAGGTTTACCTCCCAACTGGTGCACACATAGACCTTGTGCAAGGAAGGTCCTTCCTTAGTGCATTGTGATTCTCTTAGTACATCCTCCTCCAGATGGATGTACTTCCAGTGAGTGTGTAAAATCCAGATAGTTACAAAATGTCCTCATTCATGTTCTAAAGGAAAAAAAAAACATTGTAAAGGTTTGTGAGCAAGTCTGGTGCACACACTGTTTGGGAGCTGTATCATTGCTCAAACCCCAACTTTGCACAAATAATGGAAATCCGATTAATTGATAACATTTGCACAACTCCTGCATTGTGCATTCCAAATAGGTAAGTGGAAGTAATGACAGGGGCACTGATTTCTAGTAGAAATTATATTATCGCCCCTTAAAAGCGTCTGTAAAAGTTTTATTTTACATATGTAAAGGACCTCTATCGCTTCCACTAGTGTCAATCCATGTTTTGATTATCAAGCAATCTACATTAATACAGGGAAAGCAATAGAAAATAAGGTTTTCCATGTCCTAGTTGTGCAAATAAACAGCGGGGAGCAGTGTCCACACTTATTTGAAATAGTTTGAATACTTCATCACTTAAAATCTTTGCTAATTTGAAAATGGCAATGGAAAATGGCAAGGAAATGCTAAATTGCAAGGCAAGGCTATAGATGATCACAAGTTGAAACTTAATATACTGGCCCCTAGATGTCAAAGATGGACAAAACCTGGTCACTAGATCCCATGATGGTTAAGTAGCTAACAAGATGACAATTATTCACCTTTGTGGTTTTGGGTTGGAATCAAGCTTATGTCAACATGCAGGGTTTATTTGGCATCTGTGCTGATACCATCGTATCTGCTGACTTGAAAAATGAAGCAGATGTCAAAGGTCAAAGTTTGGGTGTTGCGCCCTTTTCAACAGTCAGGGTCATTGGGGCACAGGTCCTCCACTTTTTCGCTTGTGGGAGTCAAACCCACATAGACGTGACAGGCTGTGATTGGATGCCAAAACTGCTAACCCACTAGGCCACTGAGGACCACTAGGCTACTGAGGGGCCCAACACAGACCTTAAAGAAAGCCTCATCATTGAATATACTGTGAGAACAGCCATTCTTTGACAAGTGTGATATTATAGAAATAGATATAACACTATTTTTGGTGATATTTCAGGGTCACCCAGTGCACTACGCAAGTCTCCATGGCAACCACCTCCACCTAGGAGTCCTTACATCCCAAAACATGTAGGATCGAGACTACCTCCACCATATAGAGTGGGCACAACTCCAGATATCCAAATTTCTGGGCCTGAAAACAGGACTACTCTTGAAGATCTATGAATAATAAAATCCAGTGCATGTTTTTCTTGGGTGAAATTTATAATTAATATTTTATTATATTCAGTCAAATTTTCTACAAAGTGTGTGTGGCAATTTTGTCAGTGTCCTGTACCAATTATTTAATATACACGACACTGGTCTACTTTAATAGAAAATGGCCTGTAACAACTTATGTTGTATCTTATTTTGTATTACCTGACTTATTTCGTATCAATTTTTGAATTATTTAGTATTACTGACTTGTTTTGTAGTAAAGTTGCCTTATTTCATATTACATGGCCTACTTATTTCATATCAGCAGTTGACTTAATATGTTACAAAACAGTGCACAGAATTTTGTCAAGATTTCAGGGTTATGCAAAAGAAGTTCATAATACAAAATAAGCTGCTCTATTGACAACTTGTTTTGTATCACTGACTTATTTTGTAGTAATTTCAATTCACCTTTTATAGTGGCTCGTCTCCATCAAAGGATGGACTCAAAGGAATTTAATCATTACTGTATTCAATCTTGTAGTCTATTTGCCTGATAGTAATTATTTTTTTCAGCACTGACATTTCACAGAGATATAATTGATTAGACTAGTCATATTTTTTCGTAGTATATTGAAAATTATATCTGCATCCATCAATTAATTTAGGTTTGGTGTTAAATCTTGGACTGGAATATATTTGTTGAAGTATGAATGCCCTTGTTGAATCAGATAAAGCATAAGAAAAGTTAAAATGCTGCAACTGGTAGTAACAAACATGCTATGTTTCCAAATATAAAAATATCATCAGAGATGCCCAGATCCCACAACCTTGGGGAAAATCAATGAAATCCATGATATTGGATGTTAAAATGTACACTTTGTACACTCAAAAATATCCGCCTAAATATTATATTCATGTTCAACATTACAGAGTAAAGTTATAGGGAGCATTGATGTAAGACTATGAAGTTGAACAATACACCTGGCCCCAGCCAATGTTCATGTGAAGTATCAACTATCTAAAGACAATAAAGGTCAGCATTGCTATGACAAGGTCACAAGTCAACAAGTTAGACAAGACATTGCTAATCTACACTTCCTAATCAATATCCCTACCAAGTATCAACCCCCTACACCTCACAGTTTGAAAGATATGGGCCAGATAAGATTTTAAAGATCAAAGTCACTGGTGCATAGTCAAAGGTCAAATCAAGGTAATATTATGATTTTGTACACCTACACCCCCTAACCAGTGTCTCTCAATGTCTCTATCAAGGCTCAACATCCTACCCCATATGGTTTATGAGATACAGCAAGGACAAGTTAATACTGAACCATCCCTCCGGCTTGGCTGAGAGACTGCCCAACTGCTCAGCCTGACACCATGGGTGACAACAATACCTGTATAATGTAAAAACTACCTATATCCCAAATTCTATTTTGCAAAATGTCCAATTCTATAGACAACAGGCATATAGTAATCACATGTCAGCTCAGCATTATTCAATAGAATATAGAGAAGGTGGCAAATGTATTTATCCATTGGTAGCATTAGGCATTTTTGTATGTATTAGAAAGAAAACAAGAATGACTGTGTATCATTTTAATAACTAAAGTATTTGCAAGTATTAAAATTTCAGGGATAAATACAGTTTTTTCCAGTTCTTTTATGCAATTTCCAATTCTTTTTATCAAGAAAATTACACAAAAAGAATGACAAAAATAATGTTAAGTTTTAAATTGTACACAAACAAATTCAACCACAAAATGATCATAGAATAAATGTTATTAAGTGTCCAGCAAGGGATGCTTGTTTGTATGTGGGAGGAAATCAGGCTCCGCTGGCTCCACATTTTGTTTTCCTAAAAACTTTGTGACCATTGGGCCGAATCTTTTCACATTTGGCAGGTGTATGTAGTAGCTCTGGGGATTTTTTAATATGCTGCAGTGACATTTCAACCAATCAGAGGGGTCACATGACCAAAAATGTCTTTTTTTGATGGGTAAACTTGTCCGCATGATAACTTAAAAGAGATTTTATCTATTCACCTGAAACTTGGTAAATAAATTCACTCTTTTAAAATCTGAAAATAATTAGATTTTGGCATTGATTGGTTAAGAAATGGCTGAGTAATTACTGATTAATTAATCAATGCGAATTTTCCAAATAAGGAAAACACAAAAATGCCTGTATCTCGAAAACCATGCACGATACAGCGATTTTGATGATATTTTTTTACCCATAGGGTAGCTCTGCAGATTAACTAACACATTTTCCCCAAAAAAATTTTGTCTTGTCAAAAATAGTAGCCTTTTTTAATTTTCCAATTTTTTGCCAAAATTACAAAACACAAAAATGCTTATATCTCAAAAACCATTCTAGAGAGAGCAATTTCGACGAAAATTTTTGATCAGCGGGGTATCTCTTTGCAAAGTAGCCATCTCAATTTTCTAAAAATATTTGCCTTGCGAAAAATTGCGACCATTTTGAATTTCCGAATTTTTCACAAAAATTTCAAAACACAAAAATGTTTATATCTTGAAAACTGTGCGAGATACAGTGCCTTCGACAAACTTTTTGACCCACAGGGTATCTCTATGGAATATACATCCCAATCTTCAAAGAATATTTGTGTCACCAAAAATGGCATCGCAAAAATTGCAAAACACAAAAATGCTTATATCTCAAAAACCTTGCTAGCTAGAGTGATTTAGATGAAATTTTTGACCCACAGGGTATCTCTAGTCCATTTTCCAAAAAATTTGGCTTGCCAAAACAGGCAGCCATTTTGAATTTTTCACAAAAAATATTTATATCTCAAAAGCATGCTAGATAGAGCAATTTGGACGAAAATTTTTATCCACGGGGTATCTCTGCAGAGTAGTCATCCCAATTATCTAAAAATTTTTGTCTCTCCAAACTGCTGACCATTTTAGGTGGCCATATGTCAATATATGTCATCCTTTTATATCCTTTTTGGGACACTTTGTTTTTCCTGTGCAAAAGCATTTTCTTTTTTTTTTGCAAGTGATCCTCTGATTGTCCTTGATAAGAAAACTCTTTAAAGTCAAATTGCCTTGCTGATTGACAAGTTCCTATTATACAGTGGTGTTACAGTTGCTATACTTTTATCAACATAAAATATTCATGTACCTTTAGGAAATACCATTGTAATCCATACTGTAATATTCTTATAATTTTCAAGGACACTGGTTAATTAAATGCAACTTTACAAACCCCTTATAAACACTGTACAGGTCATATAACGACGAGTAGTTGGAAGTGCAGAGAAAACCAGTACATACAGTTCGTCAGGGTTCTGTACTGTAAGCTGCCGACCAACGGCAAGCAATAATTCTAGGATAAATATGGTGCTACACCAACAAATATTTGATCATAATTTGGTGCTCCAAGGTCCTCAGTGGCCTAGTGGTTAGGAAGTTTGACAATTAATCACAGACTGATTTGTCTGTGTAGATTCCACTCCCACAAAAGACAGATGCTGTGGACCTGTTCCAGTATGACCCTAGCTGTTGAACAGGATGTAAAACCCCAACTTTGAACTGATAATTTGGCACTAATTGATGAAACTGTCAGGTGGTTCTGATCAATTAACCAACAATAATTTTCAAACAACTGTAAATATTTTATAAAAATACATACATGTATATATGAAAACGTTTTGAAGTTTACTGTAAACTGAGTTCAATAAACATGTAAACATAGAGATATTTAGACTTTCAACAAATCTTTAAATATTACATTTCTTGTATTCTTACTAATATGTTTACTAATATAAATTCCTAATAGCATAATAAATACTGGTATATTGAAATGTGAACTCTGCATGGTAATAAACTATATATTTTCAATGAATTTTGTTTATTTCAAAATTCAGGAAATGTTAAAAGTGATGAAATGCACATTAGTAAGTTTCCCAATCAAGACATACCTTTTCCAGCTGTAGTTTGACATAACTGAAGAAAAACAAAGTTACTTTTTATGATTGTTTGATCTAGACCACTATGGATTTTTTTATAAGAATATCCAATGATACAAGCATAGCTTGTAAACTTGAAAACACTCCCAGAATGCAAACCTCTGCCAAGGTAGTTCAGTATTTCTCTATTGTTGTTATGGTCACGGGGCAAACATAGTAGCGATTTCCAGTTGCTTTAAATTGCAACAGAAAAGACAAAAAGTTTAACAAATTTATTTAACAATTAAAAATAATGATTACAGCCAACTGGTATGCTCTCAATAGTACATACAATGACACAATAATAAAACCAATCTGACCGGGCCCTCAAATATGTCTTAAAGTAAAAAAATGCAAGTTTGACTGATAAAAAAAATCAAATAGTGTGACGAGACTATGAGAATTTGTTAATTAATTATTTAAAGACACCCTGGAATATTAGACAAATTATAGTTAATAGATAAATTCATACAATTTTCTACTTTATTTTATGTTGAATTTAAGACTTATTCTGTCATTAGTATTATTGTTACTACCATGTTTCCACACTTAAATCAAATGTATTTGTGTTACATAACCAAGTATGTAATTGTAACATGTTCAGCCAACAAATGAAATAATGTGTATTTGAAGTGACATTTTAGCTCATTGGTTGCTGGGCAATTGGTTAAATTTATTTAAAACATGTTTTTTTGTGAATGTCATGTCACCATAAATAAATAAATGAATACATAAATAAATAAATATTTCTAAGCAATGAGAGAGGATTGGCTGAGCATGCATCATTGGCCAGATGATTCCAAATCCTTGGGGCATCATGTGCAAAGCTGAGGCTGACATACTTTGTGGTTAGGCATTAACAAATATGCTTGCCCTAGTTTTTTGAGCAATAGTGGATACAAACAGATACACAAATGAATACATCCAAAAGCATAAACTCCAAGTCTTTTATAATGCAATTGAGGAACAATTTTTATAATCCAGAAGACCATCTACCAGGCTTTTTAAGATTGTAATTTGGTAAAACCTGATTGCTCAAAGATATGGGAGCATTTTGCAGAAAAAAATGAAACACCATTTAAAGATGTTTTGATATTATTTTCTTTTGAACAGAAATTTTAGAATATCATGTAAAAAAATTCATTGGGACCAAAAATTTAATTGAGTTAGCATCAGGTTACCTTTAACTCAGCTCTTGACTTATTTGAAAAATTATGTAATTGATCACAAAATGAAGAAAAAGTTCTAAATAGCAAGATGATTAGATTATATATTTTTTCTAAAGCGTTAATGATTATTTACCTACTGAGCTCTAAGCAAGCATCGAACATTCTAAGATAATTCAAGGCAAAATGTTATCAGCGACTGACTGAATGAATTATTTGAGTCTGGTTTCAGACTCAATTAATAGATTTTTGGCTCAAATATTTGAAACAACTTGCCTGAGCTAACAGTTACAGGCTCAACAGATTTTTTTTAAAAATAGCTTATTATTTTGCTGTCGGGAGGACAGCTGCTACAGTTTGATACAAAAAAGTGCATTGGGTAAGTGTAATACACACAAATCAAAGATATTTGGATATGTAATCCAATCCTTTTACCTATGTTCTTTAGACGATTATTTATGTTATAATTGCATTTAGACAAAAACTTAACTTGGATCAGTCTTCTCTACATCTTTTATACTATGTCCCTTACTCGCTTGTTTATGTTTGAATTATTAAAAGTGCAACCGGTTTGATGGAGATTAAGTGAGATAAAATTTTGTGTTAGATTATATAAAAGGTTAAGCACATGACTTCAGTTCAGCTATATATAACTTAAGTGATTTTTTCCCTCTGTTCAAGATATTCTCTTTGAGAGTACAGTATTTTCTTGGGGCCGATTTGACTGGGGTATTTTTCCTGGGGGCTGATTTGATTAGGGTATTTAATTTGTGGGGATGGGGGCAATTTGACGGTCCCTGATTTGGTAAAGGGCCGATTTGTCTGTGATTCATTCAAACTTTTACAAACAGAAGTCTGGCAGTATATGAGGAATTGCATAAAAATAAACCTGAGTTATTGTTAATAGTACTATTATTAATTGTTTGAACTGATGTGGTTAATCCACCAATTAAGGCAAATAATGTTTTCTTAGTTTGGCTCCACTTCCAAAAATGAAAAAAGAAAAAATGAACTTTCTGCTTGTATATTTACAATATTTTCTTCACAGTTTACCAGTTCTTTCAGTAGTTATTCAAAGACCTCCTAAAAAGTTCTTGTAATACATCAGTGTTTGATTTGAGAATTTTTATTAAACTCTGATCAATTGCCTATTGATGACAATATTATTAAACTCTGATAAATATTTAAAAAAATTAAAATAAACATTTGCAAAGTTTGAAAAAAATGTGGATTTTTACTCTGCTCTGCGTATAACAGTATTGATTTATTTGAAGATGTTTCCCAAGCCACCTCTAATTTCTCCCTTAGAAAGAGGTGAAAATCTTATACCCTGCATATCCCACTTATCCTTATTAAACTTCTACTGATGTTCCTGGATTTATGTTTTATGCTTTTCATTATGTGCCTTGGTTTCGGTTTTCAAGATAGAAAGATAGACAATAAGCACTCTAAAATTAGATCAGAATTAATTAGGCACAGATCAGTTTAAGCTTCCCAACTTAGCATTTTCTCATTGTTATAGGGGTATTCCACTAGGGCTGTCTTGTAGGTAAGTGTGGATTTTTTGAGGGTTGGAAACAATGTTTACCGAGTTGATTAGGATTGGTTGTAGTTTCCTAGCTTGTCCCAGTGGATCAGCAAAATATGAAACATGTTTGATACTTTACTGACCCATCCCAAATCTGTATCTGCATGTTGGCTCCACCCACCTGGAAACCATCCTGTTGTGGGCCTCAATGGCTTGTCAGACACACTTCCCATCTTGTCCCATACTGTAACCCTCTAGTCTGGAAGCACGTCCCGGCCTGTTGTGGTTAAGTACCTGAACACCACCTCCCAACAGGCCATACACACCAATCAATTTTACTTGAAAGGGAACCGACATTACTGGCCTGACTTGGTCACTTCTCGTCAAGACGGAAGTGTGTAGGATGAGCTGGTCTCATTTTACTGACTCGCAGCTTGTCGGCTACGAAATCTACTTTTTCTGGATTTTGGTACCCGATCTCTGTCTTTTTCAACTGACCTTGGAGTTGTACAGTCCACTATAGGGTGGTCAGTTCCAGTGAAACACACCCATTAGCTTCAGCTGTAGACTACTAACTTTAAAAGTCCCTAGAATATCTTTTTTGTTAATCATTTTATTAGTGCATTGTGTTCTCCTATATGGGGAAGACATTGAACCTTCTTCTACTGTGCTGTATTTTTTTTACTCAGCACAACTTCTCCTTGCAATGCAGAATCCAATGTGCTACTAAGCCATCCTGAGTGCACAAGTGCTTCTCAAATTTTCCCGTGAACAACATTTCCCTAATTAAAAGACAGGGGCTCAGGGAATATCATGTGGCAGTGTCTCTGGTCTAGGTCCTTTAGCCTGCCACTGGTGATAGTACCCAATGACAGAAGACCTCCACTTTAAGTGGTAATCTGGGCGACAAAGGGACTGGTAACGCCTGTGGTAACCATCTGTATTGTAGATCTGAATCAAGTTAGTTACATTTATTTGATACAAGTCAAAATATTTTTATAATGAACAATCAGAATTTTAATATCAATTATTGATAAGGACAAAAAATAATATTTGACTTGGTACAGGAAAAATATATTTCATAGCCTGTACATTTTCAAAATGGTGTAAATTTCTCATTCAAGACAAATTTTATTTAATTATTATGTCAAAAAGTCAGGTTTTACATTTTCAGTGGGATATTATGTTTGAATTTTGGAATTTCATTTTGTCTTTGGTTCTTATAAAGGTCATTGTCTCTGTACTATTGTTTTGTCATGCCTTCAAAGTGTATTGACTAGTAATGATATGTAGAGGTCATTATTTCAGTACCAAGGTTTATTCATAACACACTTTGGATGTCATTCTATTGTGAAAAGTGTGCATTTCGCTTGGAGTGTTGAGGCAACCCAGGTGTCAGTCCTCTTTCCAAGGCAGTGCCTTATCTGTTGACTTGTACTTTAAACAGGAGCTGGGTACCAGTCTGATGATGCAACGCTTACACAATTCTGGGGTCCCAACAACCCTGCTGGGTTACCCCGGCAACCCAACAACACATTCAATCCCATTGGCTGACCTCTTTTCCACAGCCATTTTTATGTAACCCCAAGTAACTCTGAAATGAATGCTTGAAGGGCAAACATAAAACTTTTACCTAGGTAAAATTTCTTTGTAACCATTATGATTATGATGATTGGAAAAAAAACACAAGCAAATTTGCCTAAGATGTCTGCCATTTCAGTCAGGATACAAAAACAAGTTGACGCCCTATTAAGGGAGTTGGAGTCATCTCAAGATGAAACAGATATGCTCACAAGTAGAAAGATCAAATCTAAAAGGGGTGTGCCAGTGGATTTGTTGGTCAAACACAAGATAGCATGGCCTCATGAAGCCATATTGGCCGGGGTAAATAGGTCAAGACTCATGCATGACCAAATATCCATGTCACAATGAGTACAGTGGTTTTGTAAAAATATTTGGGATGAGAGTTGTGAACAAAAGCATGTATGGCTGACCTGATGGAGGATGCCACCAACTTCACCTGACAAGGAGCAAAGGTGGATCATGCAGCTGTCTGTGTGAGCTGGACAGGGGACTGTCACCTGGGAGGACATGGTAAGAATTGACAGAATTAGGCAGGCTCATACCCAGAAGCATGTTAGTCAAAAACGTGGACCAAAAATACTTCAGTAACAAGCCACAATTGTGTAACTTTTTACAAAGTGGTTCATGCCATCACAGTAAGGACCATGAACTTGGTGGCAAACTCAACAAGCATATTTGCGCATCTTGTCTACAGCAAGGTAAGATCATGACACATGCTGAAAAAGATTGTAACTCTGTAAGTTCTCTAAAAAACTAACAACAAGCTGTCCATTGAGTGCTCAGTTCATTCTTGTAAAAAAATTCAACAGTTGTGTGATGATTTTGATACGTGTAAAGATGAAATTGATGTTATCAATATCAAACCAAGTCGAGTGCTCAGTCACAGGGTATGTTTCAGTATTCCATTGCAAGGTAGTGGATAATTTATTGGTTCGTCAACTCAGTAATTCATTAAAGGTGTATTGTTCTGCGTCCACCAACAACAAAAGGTCTTGTGCCATTGTGGTCACTATTGGTTTAAATAAAGTGTTAAGTGACACATTGAGTGTCAATATACGCTGTAGAACATATGGAAAATGCTACAAATGTTAAGCATGGTACAGTCAACACAACTTCTAGTATTGACACCACTAGAAAAGAATCTAATTTTGTTAATCAATGTGACCGAGATGTAAAGCACAACACTGTCAATAACCTTGTTGAAATCAATAAAGCCAAATTAGTGACAATGTCTCAGTTGACAGGGCTCTCACAAATGAGCTACATTCTGATGACCCATCTGTCATCCTTGACTCACAGACTTTGAAGCTGATATTAATGCGGCAGATGACGATAAATTCTAGCACTCCATACTATTCAGTGGTTGTGAAGACAGATCTGCCACACCACTGGATTTCCTAAAGGTTATTCAGTAAATGATGGGGTTGACAAAAACATGTATGTTAGGTCAGAGTTTAAACTAGTTTTCCAAACTATTGATGATTTGACGTCACCGTCGGTCAAAATTGGTAGAGGTGCACATATATACAAGACTGACGTTTGCACAGCATTACATCACCTCTCTATAGACCCTATGTAGCATGATTTTCTAGGTCTCTACTATAATGATACCTACATTGACACCCGGCTTCCATTCAGCACACATCACGGCAGCCAATTTTTTCAAAGAGCCAGTGATGCTGTCAGATACGTCATGCATGAACATCAATTCCCTTCATAAATTATATTGATGATTTTTGGGGGTATGGCACCCCGATGTCTGTGCAATATTCATATGACACCAGGTATGATGTCATGCATCAACTCGGTCTCACAATGAGTGAAAGCAAGTTGGTCACTCTATGCACTCATGCTGTATGCTTGGTATCCTAGTTGATACTGTTGATGCTATGTTGTCCCTACCTGAAGAAAAAATAACTCAAGTGAAAAATGCAATGTATGAGTCCTTGTTTGGACTTCTATTATATGTACATAGATGTGTGAAAGGTGTTTCTTAAATCGCATGTTTGAAGTTCTAAGGCAAGCAATAAACCCTTCAAGAATTCAATGCACTGACGCATTCAAACAGGACCTCACTTGGTTCCAGAAGTTCTTTGTCCAATATAATGGAGTTTCCATGTATGAGTACTAGCACATTGATGCTACTGTTTTGTTTTTTGTTTTTGTTTTGTTTTGTTTTTTTTTGGGGGGGGGGGGGGGGGGGGCTGGGCTCGGAATTTTTGGTATGTGGCTGTTATGACTGAAGTTGAGTTACAGTACAACCACATAAGGGGTGATCAAAACAGAACAGCTGACCTCCCGTCCAGATGGGTTGGATCCTATGCTGACTCTTGTGAATTAAATTCATTTTTTCTGACCCAATATGGCTTCCAGTTGATATAGGTATGATTGACATTATTGACTGGTCATTGTAACCAGTTTCTTCAAGTACTTAAGCAGGTACTATACTTTGTGTTGTAGAAGTCCAGTGCAAGGAACTCACACCTAAAACCACCTCCAGATTGCTGGCTGCATTCAGGCCTAAAACCAGGCAGTGTTATTCCAGGTTATTCATCAGTATCATTGTTTCAATTGGCAATTGCTACTGTGATGTCATTTTTGGAATATTTAGTGTCGAATGGCAATTCTGTGCATATGGTGTATAATTATGTGTCAGCTCCTAAAGGAATGGATGTCGTTTATAATTTGCAGTTTCAAATTTTTGACCACCCACATGTCAAGTATTCTTTCAAGATTAATAGGCTGCTTGCTTTTATTTTCCCATGGCAGGCCCTTAGATCATGATTCATTCATATCACATGTGTCCAAACTGGATGGCTGGTGTGAAACTTATACTCAAGCCAGAGAAAACTGAATTTATTATCATTGGTGATAGACAAGCCAGAGAGTCCCTCATCAACAAATTCCTGACTCAACTTCTTGGAAATTCTATCTTCCCTACCGATACAGTCAAGAACCTAGGTGTTACTTTTGACTCCGGAAACACCTTTACCAGCCACATAACCAATATGTGTTGCACCTGTTACTACCACCTTAAGGACCTAAGACACATCCGTAAATTCCTCAGTGTGGAGACTGCAGCCTTGCTTGCAAACTTAATGATCAGCAGTCGACTTGGCTACTGCAATTCCCTACTTTATGGCGTAAGTAAATACAATGTAGCTAAACTCCAAAAGATTCAAAATGCCCTTTGTAAAATTGTTTTTTGGACTTGATAGAACTAGCCATGTCACTCCCTTTCTTCAAAAACTACACTGGCTCCCTATCACATACCGCATCTTGTTTAAGTACAATCTAATTACTTTCAAGGCTATCAAATTCTCTCAACCCATATACCTATCATCCTTGATCAAAACCAGTTGTTTAACACGTGGAAATCGTCTTTCTCTTTCCTCAGTCTCTCACAAAATGGCCATTGGTAGGCGAGGTTTTGCAATGGCTTCCCCCACAGAACGGAACAGAGTCCCACAATCAGTACGATCGCAACAAACAATAACAGGTTTCCGTAGCCAGTTAAAGACTTACTTGTTTAGACTAGCATATCCTCCACCATGGTACATCTCCCTGGCGGGCGCTAATTTTGGACTCCACCTGATACATCCCTGGACTTTCCCTTTTTGAGCTCAAGTGCATTGGAGGATATTACATCAATTTTGCGCTATATAAATGTTTCTATTCTATTCTATATTTTATAAAGCCTCTCAAGATCAATAGGCTGCTTGCTTTTATTTGCCCATGGCAGGCCCTTAAGGTCATGATTCATTCATGTAAATCTGCTCCTTCTGATGCATTCTTCCAAGCTTTTGCCAAACAGTGCTCCCAGTCCATGACTGATTCTAGGATATGCACTCTGTCTAAATAGAATCAAAATCTGGTTTTGCCCCACAATTTTATACCTTCCACGCTTTCCGACATTCAGGTGCCACCTTAGCTTACAGAGCTCATGTCCCTGTACAAGGTATTAAGGATCATGGCACCTGGATGTTGGATTGTGTCTGGAGGTATATTCATTCTGCTGTGTCCAGAGGTGCTCAATTTGCTTAAGCTTTCAGATATCCATTGCTTTTGATGTTTTCACGCTTACTCTCATACCCCTACTGTTTGGGTTTGGACACTTTGTATCTGTATTCTTTTATATTATATTTTAGAGGTGTATTTTGTGTATTTTTCTGTAACTTGTGTTTTGCTTTTTTAAATCCCCTTTGTGGGTTATTATTTTATTGTTGAATGACTATTTAAAATTACTTGCTATACTAGTCCCGTGACCTGTTGTGGTATTAAACAGCAAAATTTTGCTAAGATCACCTTAAGTATAGTTTTAGTATACCTCTTAATTTATGTTCTTGATATGTATACCTTTTTGAGTCCACCTTACCTTGCATTATTAACACCTGTGCTACATTTGCCTACATTTAAGGCCACATTAAAGACTGTAATTAGTATTACATATATGATCATTCAAATGTGTATACACTAGTAGTTTAGTTGTATTTTATTGTATTTTACATGATGTTATTGTATTAATAAACCAATATAGCCTCTGTGTATGCATTACTGTCTTGGGGATCTTGGGCACAGGGTCAGTCCTTGATCCCCCACAGAGGGTGTGTTACTTATCAATCAAGGGCTGGGAACCAGACTAAGACTTAAACTATAACAAAGGTAAACATCCCATATTTTGCTAGGGGTCTCCTTAGCTACCATTGTATAGCCTATTTATATAATGCAATTCAAAATTGGGTGGGTTTTTGCTACTTTATAGGGAAAGACTCTTTACTTTGAAGCCAGAGTTTGAACTGTCAACATTAACATTTAAAATCCAACCCACCCTCCCCTGATTCTTGCTGAGGACCCTTTAGGTGCTGTGGTTAGGTGTTTGCATCACACTCTGTCTCTCAGGAGTATTGGGCAGGCTCCTGTTTGCCAAGCACTACTGCTGGTTGTTAACGCTCGACGATAGGAGAGGGTTATTGTGATCAGTTTGTTTCTGTCTGTCTGTGCACCGTTTCGCCCTTATAACTCAAAAACTATAACACCAATCGAGCTCAAATTTGCTGGGCAGGTATTTCATAGGGTACAGACGCATTCTACCAAATTTGGTGGAATTTGTTTAAAAATTAAAGCCAGGAGAGAGTTTTTCTTATTTTTAATTGGGCTTTTACAGTGAAACCTGCTTCTCTTCCTCACACAATCAGCTTTGCTTCCCCCAATGCTTTTTTATGTGTGTATGCCATGTGTATGTATGCGTGTTGCTATGTTTCATGGCTTTTCTCACTGGTAGTTTGTAGTGTATGTGGTGTGGAGAGAGGGGGAGGGGGGGGCTATGTGCAAATGTTAGCCTTTCTGCAAGTGGTTATTTTAATGATATAAAAAAATAAAGTAGTGTAAATGCTATTTGGAAAATTACATATTATTTCAATACACTCTCAGTCATACACTTTTTATTTTCAATTAAGTTGTTTAAAAGAAATTATTTAACTCATTATTTCTATAACTTCATATTTTAACAACATTAGCAATATGCTTTAAAAGACTGAGATTACAGAGGTTATTGTCTCTGTCTTATTGTATCAGTTTGTCTCTGTCTGTGCACCGTTTTGCACTTATAACACAAAAACTACAACATCAATCGAGCTGAAATTTGGTGGGCAGATATTTGTGGGGGTACAGACAGATCCCTTCAAATTTGGTGAAATTTGATTAAAAATTAAAGTCAGGATAGAGTTTTTCTTATTTTTAATTCGGTTTATACAGAGAAATCTGCTTCTCTTCCTCCCATACGTAAATCAATAATTTGCTTTCAGATGATGCCACTACTTACTGATGTCACAACACAATTGTCATTGTGAGGTCACAAACCTAGCTTGGAATATTTGCTGTCTTTAGTTAAAAACATTTCTTCTCATTTTATATCTTAAAATTTATAAAAATAATCAAGAGAGTGGTGGTGCATCACAAAAAGTTTACCCTGACTGATTTTCACCAAGAAGTGGTTTTTATCGGGAAAGATCTGGATCATATTTTGGATACAAAAAAAAAATCATGAATTTTCAAACTCTGGTAGATGCGAGTGCTCAGTGGTTTCTAGTATACTCTGTGCCTATTTTATCGATTAACACTTATAATTATGTCAAGCTAAAGCATGAGCCACGCCATTGTGAACTGATTTAATATCCACAAAATATTTATTCAGTGTCTGGATGTGTGTTCAAGTATGCATGTGTCCTCACTGGGGAGAAATTCATTGAAAATTAATTAATATTTTTCATTTCATTTTAATGTCTTCCAACATAGCTTCAAACACAAACAATAGATGGTCAATAATTCACCACTTGTGAGGCTGGTCATATGGAGTCGAGCATTTTGCTCTCTCTGAGTGCATCTTGTTATATTTGTAATGGTGAACTTTACATATGGGGACAGTACTTTGGCTCGCCTGTATGCTGCTCTTATTTAACTGTATGGTTACATTTGTGCCACTGGTCCTCGCTGTTGCCTATATGACCTTTAGGACAAGGTCGCGCTTGAATGTGCCTCTCTTTATATCAGGGCACTTTGTATCTGTATGGTATTCTTTTATGTTATATTTTAGAGGTGTATTTTGTGTACGTTGTGTATTTTTCTGTAACCTCTATTTTGTTTTGTAAATCACCTTTGTGGGTTATTATTGAATTGTTGAATGGTTAAGACCACCTTAAAGATTGCAATTAGTATAACATATATGATCATTGAAATCTATATATACTAGTAGTTTAGTTGTATTCTATTGTAATTTACATCATGTGATTGCATTAATAAACTCATTAGCCAGAACAAGAGAAAGAAATGGGATTTAAAATTATATTTATGTTTAACATATTCTTATTGAGCACAATTAATACGCAACATGAAGTAAAACCTTGATATTAATAGTAAGAGATACAAGACTAAATGTGAATGGTATGTAAAATAAGTACTAACAAAGTCTCTAGGTAATTCAAACTTCAGTAGGCTAAACATTATGAGTTACAATGAAATGATTCAAACTTCAACAGGCTTGCTGAATATTCTATCAATTTACGTTGAAATAAACCATTATACCTCTGTGCCAAGGGGGCTAGAGCAAGATGTAAAATGAACTTCAGGTTAAAGGTCAAAAGGTCGAACCTCAAATTAAACTCACAGGTAAGGTCCTAAATACCTGAGCAGAATGGGGCAGATGATAAATAAGTCCCCCAGTTTTGAAAGTAGAAAATTAGTAGGCTTGTTCCAGCTCACTAGACATTGATATGGTGGGAATGCATAAAGCTTGAATTTTAGTATGAATTTAGTATGCACTAAGCAATAAATGTTAAAAATATGACACCCAAACACCAAGCTTAAGAGTGTAAATGTTGTCTAAAAGTACAGGGGAAGAAGATACTGGAAGAGCCTTAAGGTAAGAACAAAACCGCATCAATTTTCCATGAACCGTGGGCTTGTATGTATTCTAATGGAACCCCATGCTGAAAGGCCCAGGTGGAGGCAGCCCACTGAAACCCATGAAATGTCAAATGGGGTAGTATGTTCAGGAGCTGTAAAACCCTCTTGAAATGCTTTCGAACACCTGAATCTGAATACGGGACTACTCTACCTAATGATTGTGTAAAATGGGATCATTATCTGAACCTGGTATTTTGGCAAGCATTGTTCTGAGAGCCTGGATGTGCCATATGTCTGATGAGCCCAGGTATGGAATGGCAATGGTACATATTTGTTTCCTATCCTGCATGGTCTTAGACCATTTTGTTATGACCATTGCCCCAGATTGAGTAAATATGACATCCCCGCGTGTCATATGCCTAGTGAAGTCGTACTGTGTAACAGACTGTTACAATTTGGAAATGCTTAAAAAAGAGAAGATGAATGAATAAAGGGCAATAAAAGTAGCATTATGCTCAACATGAGCTGAAATGGCAATTATTTGTTGTAAAGTTTCAATTGTAATTCTGCAAGACAATTTTGGGGCCAGAGGTCTGGTTAACTTTAACAAATTCAGGAGGAGGAGAATATGCCGATCCTGAATCAAATCTGTTGGTAAGCCATGCATAATGTGAAAAGCTATCAACACAGCCAAATTGTTGGCTATACTAACCTCTGAGCAATTAGCATTAAGAAGGTATTGTATGTAAGCTAATAATACTAAATAATAACGAGACAATGACAACCCAGCAGCCACCTGGAACATAAGGAAATCGTGCCACATCCTGGAATATTGCTTGAATGTGGCAGGACAAAAGCCAACCTTGAGCAGTGAAAGAGCCAGGGATGCAAGCTGGGATGCCCGCACAAGTAAGTCTAAAAATACACGTACATTTATATAGTATAATTAAGCAATATAAGGTAAATATGGGATTGAACCCAAATGAAATGAGGACATAGTGCCTGCAGCTTACCCCAATTTTGTTGGCTATTTTCCCATCTCAAGAGCAAATCAGCCGTGGTATTCTAAATTCCTGAAATATCAGAGAAAGTAAAATGTATATTATATAAAGCTGCAAGGAACCATATGTGCACATGTAGCCAACGTGGCCTCTCTGGTTCTGCCTGTGGTGAGAACTTCTAAAACAGCAAAATTATCACAAAAAATTGAATTCTTTTATCTTGCCAATGCAAGGCTCATATTTTACATGCAACTAATGTATTTAATATTTCTAAATGAACAATAATATAGCCACAAAATCCCTTGTCTATGGGAAAAGCATAAACCATGGAATCATAGACTCCCCTAAACCTGTAAGCAAGGCATCAAGGTGAACTTGGGCATCTGCTTGAGTGGGGCTAAAGTATGTTATACCATTGTATGTGTCTAGAAAGTTAAGAAACCAATTGAGATCCATGAAGAACTATTGGTTGAGTAATATCTTACAGCAATTGGAAGTTTGTCTAAGTAATGACAGCATGTGATTAAGAAAGTAATGTGCAGGTTTAACGCACTTGGTTATATATAGTAATGAACCAAAAAGAGATTGCAAATCTCATTTGCTGCAATAAATTTTAGAAGACCATGAGGAACATGTGTTCTTAATTTGAGCTAGTTTCTCACCAGGAAGTGAAATGGTATGTGCTACTGAATCAATCAGAATTCCTAGGCATATTGCCTAAGTAGTAGGAGCTGCTAGCTTCTTTGACTGATTTCTTAACCTAGGTCTTGTAATAAATACTGCAGAAATTGGAAAACTTCATCACTTTCATACAGCAAACCAATATAGATAAGGTCGTCAATATAGTTAAACATATTAGGATAACCATGTTTTTTCATGATATATCATACGACATCCAAGCAACGCTAAAAAAACACCGAGCCATGCCTGAAGCGAAATGAGAGAGATCCATTCAAGAAATAGACATCATGTTGTATTCCTAGGAGATCCAAGTCACCTGGGTCTATTCTAAGATGATGAAAAGCTAATGTCTATCTTAAATAACAGGGCCTCAGGACCTAAGTCATAAAGAGCCTGATATGGTTTAATGAAGGTTAGTGCAGTGTAAAATAAGTGTCTAAATATGTATTCTTAGCCACCCCATCATTAACTGAGCAACCTTTTCGGTAGCTTAAATCCATAATTGTAGGTTTTTGGTAGAGTGCTGTTTATCTCTCACCATCAACTAGGAGATACGCATATTAAAGGCCTTTCTTGAAAAGAGTTGTGTACTGTTCCATATGATAACTCTTTGGAAATGTATTGGTTCAAATTTTGCATGTTTTGTGTTGCAGAAGGGTGATTTTTTTCCGTAGATTGGAGTATACTGCCTCTATAAAAACTCGATGAGATCCTGCAATTGCTTATCCCAAAAATCTGCTGAATAAAATCCCCATCTTTGAGGATTGAGTTGAGAAATGACAGGAATTCTGGCTGCCATGTAATTTGTAGTGCCAGATTGTCTAATAATGTTATGAGCATCAATAATGTGTGGGATCTGCTCATAATAGATGGGATCCCCTTGAAATGTTCTTAGCGATGTAAGAGGAATGAAGCCAAAGGCCTCACCATTTTGTTGCACACATTGATTGTATTCTGCACACTTGTATTTATCTGTGAACACATGATCTGGAATGATTTGATTCGCAGTGTGAAAGCTATTAAGGTGTTGAGTTGTATCACAACTAATAATGTTTGACTTGCTATGCCATCTTGAATTGTAGCCCCTTCAGGACCAACTTATGTATTCATTATATTGTCAGAACTGACCTTACTGATATTGGTCAGTTGTATAACAGGGTTGCACTACTTCGTTTCAGTGAAGTATTTCCTTGGTTTCAGGCAATTCCTGTGCCAAGTTTTAAATACATGTCTTATGCTGAGTATAGGATTTGGGCCTTGTTATCTAGCAACAATGGCTACGACTTCCCCCGGGCCATCGGACGTGTTATGATCTTGCAAAATTTGAAACCGATTGCTAGTAGGACTTCCCTGGTAGGAATGCATGGCAACTCTACCTATATTCCATACTGTTCTTGTAGCACAGACTGTATTATTGGCACACAATGGGTTTTCTTTGGGATTGGCCGAAGCAGTGTGAACAGGTTTGGAAACCTTTTTTGAAATGTTACTTTCTTTGTAAGTACCATGTCTTATATCTTGGAAAAGTCAGTTCAACATTGCAGCTTTTGTTTTTGGTGACCTCAGCATAAGATAGAAATGGGGAAATGTGGCGGCAAGATTTTTTTTAACTAAATAATGTTCTCTATTAAGTTGTCTTGTGCAACAAAATATTATGGAATAGTCCAAAAAATAATGTCCTCCTTCATGACTTTAAAACTTTAAATATGTTTGTTCAGTTCTCTATATCTGTTAGATTGTTATTGGTAATAATTTGTTTTCTCACATTTCTACGTGTATTTAATTGATTCTGGTAATAGCTTTGATGTGAAAGAGCGAACATTTTCCTCTTTCTCGACAATTAAATCTTCAAATGTTTGTTCTCTTTTCATGTACTACATTGGCATTCCCTTGTATTCCCATGTATTGCTGGTAATACTTTTTTTTCTTGTATAACTTTATGTATTACTTTGATACTGGTTTGGATTGATTTTGATGGGCTATTGAAGCAATGCTAATGTAATTGGTTAAGACAGTCCATTATTCTTTTCTCAGTTTCTTGCTTTTTGTGAAAGACCATGCTTTTGTTAATACTTCCTTTGTCTTGTTTTGTTAAATGTTCGTTTTTGAGAATTTTTCACATGGGTACTGTTATAGTCAAGAATGAAATGGTTGTGTTTTCTAAGGTGAGAGTAACAGAAGGCGCAAATAATTCTGATACTTATGTAATAATATTTCATTCACTGTTTATCATAGATAAAAACAATTTTAAAATTTGTTTGCCTGTGGTGACCACTATTCCTTGCTGTGGCTATGCCATTGTTAAATAAGATTGTTGTGTTGTCTGCAAACTGTAGGGGTTTACAAAATATGAAAAAGAGACAAGACGTCTTAACATATTTTAAAGAAATGAATGCTAATATAATATGTCTTCAAGACACCCACTGGATTGACAAGGATATACCCACAATTAAACAGTTATGGGGAAACAAATGCTTTATCCATGGAACTCGAACGAATGCACGTGAAGTAGCAATTTTGTTCAAAAACAATTTTGAATACGAAATTATATCCCAAACATATGATCTTCAAGGTAACTTTATATGTTTAACTGTAAAAACTACTTCTGCTATCTTTAATCTTGTAACATTGTGTGGACCAAACATAGATAACCCTTCTTTTTACAGAGAAAAAAAAAAGTTACCCTGACGAATAATCCAGATTACTATATAATCTGTGGGGACTTTAATATGATCCTCGACCCAAATATCGACAGCTATAATTATAGAAATATCAATAATCCAAAAGCAAGAAAAGAGGTTCTGAATATGATACAAGAATTGAACCTATGCGATACCTACCGGATTTTTCATCCCAACACACGTAGATATACATGGAGATCTCATAATCCACTGAAACAAGCATGACTGGATTTTTTTCTAACTTCGGATACGATAATACATTCGATCAAAAATGCGAGATTAAACCTGGTTATAAATCTGACCATTCTTTTATTGCTCTCGAAATTATACAGAATAAATTTAAAGGGGATTTGGAAATTCAATAACAATTTACTTAGAAATGAAGATTACATTGAATTAATAAACAAAATTATAGACAATGAAATTTATACTTATGCCATTCCCGTTTATCACCCAATTTACCTCAAAGGGAATTATAAAGGTATTCTTTTCAAAGTTGAGGATGACTTATTTTTGGAATTACTTTTCCTTAAAATACGTGGTGAAACTATAAAATTTTCATCCATTCAAAAGAAAAGCCAACTAAGAGGAGAAAAGAACCTGATAACAGATATTGAACAGCCAGAGAGCACAGGGTCTGTAAACTCACAACTAATTCTTGATAAAAAGGCCATGTTGGAAACCATTAGAGAAGAACGAATTCAGGGCCAGATGATCCGATCCAGAATTGAATGGCTACATGAAGGGGAAATTTTTCTAACCTTGAAAAAAGAAACTATTTAGAAAAAACTGTTAAAAGGGTTCAAGATAAGGATGGTCAATTTATAACGGAACAAAAGGACATTTTAGAATATATAAAAAAAATTTTATGAAAATTTATTTAGCAATAAGGATGACACACTAGAAAATGTCAGTTTAAAAGAAATCTTAAAGAATGCCACTCTCCATAAAGTGTCTGATAATAAACTGGGCGATCCAATTTCTACATTGGAGTTAAGTGAAGTATTCAAAAAAACAAAGCATAACAAGACCCCAGGTATGGATGGCATTACAAGTGAATTTTTAAAAGTTTTTTGGAAAAAATTAAAATTCTTTATTACCAGGGCAATTAATGCCTGTTTCCAAAAAGGAAAGCTGTCACAAACTCTTCGGCCAGGAATAATAACTTGTATCCCTAAAGGAAATAAAGAGTGGTATCATTTGAAAAATTGGAGGCCTATCTCACTCCTGTGCACTACATATAAATTGGCATCTGGCGTAATAGCTAGCAGAATGAAAACTGTTCTTGACAAAATTATTTCAGTTACTCAAAGAGGCTTCATAGCTGGTGACAAATTAGTGACTGTACAAGACTAGTTTATGATGTCATGCAAGCTGAACAAACAAATAACTTACCAGGACTTCTTCTTTTAATTGACTTTCAAAAGGCTTTTGATTCAATTTCTTGGAACTTTCTCTATAAGACCCTTGATCTATTTGGTTTCTTCCCAAAGTTCATTGACTGGATTAAGCTATTTAACAATGACATCGAAATGTATGTCCTACAAAGTGGCTATCTTTCTAATAAAATTAAGGTCGGGAGAGGCTGCCGGCAAGGTGACCCTATAGCTCCTTACTTATTCCTCACAGGAGCAGAGATTCTGGCACTCCTTATTAAATTGAATCATGATATTGTGGGACTTAAACTCTTTTCACATTGCTATAAGATTATGCAGATGACACAACTTTGATCTTGGATGGCTCACAACAATCACTACAGGCTGCTTTAAACACACTTGAAATATTTGGTAATTTTTCAGGACTAAAAATGAATAAAGAAAAAACTAAGGTCATTTGGATAGGCAGGAAAAAACATTCCAAAGATAAATTGCAAATTTCTGAAAAACTTGCTTGGGGCAAAACAGATTTTAAATTGCTTGGGATAACTTTCACCATTGATTTAAACGAAATGCCAGAGATAAATTTAAATCCCATCTTGGAAAAAATTCTCACCAATATAAATAATTGGCAATCAAGACAGCTCACACCAATGGGCAATATTACTGTTCTGAAGACTATGCTGATCTCAAAATTTATCCACATATTCTCAGTACTACCAATATCAGAATCATTTATTCAGAAGCTACACAGTATATTTTTCAAATTCCTCTGGAATAACAAACCAAATAAAGTAAAAAGAGAAACTGTTTGCTGTGATTATTTAATGGGTGGTTTTAAAATGATTAATGTCCATGCATTTATTAAATCTTTGAAGGTCATTTGGGTGAGAAGAATATTCTGTGGCCCAAAATGTCAGTGGTTAACTCTGTTTAATGAAATGTACACATATACTGGAAAATTGCATTTTGAGAGCATGTGGGGAAATGTTCTAATAAAAAAGATGTCTAATCCTTTCTGGGTTGAGGTAATTGAAAACTGGCAGATTCTTTGTAGAAAACAACAACCAATAAGCAACTCGGACCTAATGAACACCAGTATTTGGTATAATCCAAAAATATTAAGAGAACCTCTATATTTCAGGAGTGTTACAATTAGGTGATATTTTAAATGACAAAGGTAAAATTGAATCATTCGAAACACTTCAAAAAATATAGCATCAATTGCAATATACTAGATTATTACAGGATAAAACTATCTGTTCAAAATTTTGTTAAAAAGTTCAGCTTTGAAGAATCTTTTAACTACTCTAGACCATCTTGCCCTTTCCATCTACGGATTCTCTTCAAATCAAGTAAAGGAGTCAAAGGTTTTTACCAAATATTCCTCACGAATCCTGTTTGTAGGCCCATAGCACAAATAAAATGGCAATCACTTGTTGATGAGAACATCTCAAATTTTTGGTCAGTAATTTACAAAATCTGTTTCAAATCTACACATAACAACAGTTATGTTTGGTTTCAATATAAAACTATAAATAATATCTTAGATACAAACTATTATCTGCAAAAAGTTAAAATGTCAGAGTCTAATCAATGTCGGTTATGTAATAACAACCCAGAAACCATTACCCATCTCTTTTCAGAATGCAGAGAAACTCTTGAATTATGGACCGATGTAGAATATTGGATTTTAACTAGAACCGGCATAAGCATTAAATTTGATATAACTATGGAAATACTTGGCTATCATAAATATGATTCAAACTTTTGGCCTGTAAACTTTATACTTATCACAGTTAGATACTACATATTTAAGTGGTCTAAACAAAAAAAAATTGAATATATTTCAAGTGCAAAAATTAATTAAAAACAACATGATGAACAGAAACTTCTGAGTGAAATAAATGGCCGTAGTAAGACATTTGAAAAAAGATGGCACAATTGGAAAAATTTGTTTAATAATATTTGATTTTGTGTAATGCAAAGCAAAGAAGAACTGTTAGTAACGTTTTATTGAAAACAATTAGTAAAGAGTGTGTGATATGTGTGATGCTTCTGTTTAGTTAAACATCCTAATTATACTTGGTTTCTATTTATATGTTACATGTACCATGTTCTTGTAATGTAAATGTATCTTACATATATTAATGTAAAAAAAACATTTTTCCAAGTAGCACCACTTTAATGCTATTTGCTTGGACATTTGTAATTTTTTGACCTTGAAATGAGAATCAGTGTTTCTAGAGTAAATAGTATGTGTGTTATGATAATGGATATGGGTATCGTTTTTTGACTGGCTTCTCTGTTTATTACGCCATTCTGACTCTGGGTGCATGAATGTCTTGCCGGTGACCGCAAAGCAATGAGTGCATACATGTTTGTATAGTGTGCCATGGGTATCCAGGGATTTTTGATGCAAGCAATTCCCTTCATTGTAATATTGACATGGCATGCTTTTAGTGTTTCTGGGGGCATGTTTCTTTATACCTGTGCTTTGAAAAGAAGAATTAGTTGGGAGAACATGTCACTGAGCATTAGCTCTTCTGACCCTGCCTATCTTATTTACCTGTATGTAGTTTTTAATCTCCCCTTGTTCCATACAACATAATCGAATGGCATGGCTGGCCTTTGCCGCCTCCCAAGTGAAATCATTCGCATCATCTAAGAGACATATAAGGTAATCAAGCATTGAATTTTAAAAATATTTGTTTGGCTATTCTCTCATGATTCGGCAAAAGCCAGACATCCATTGTACAATTCAAAGTTGGTTGTAGAAAATGAGCTCTTTATTTGAAACGGACAGAACATATTCATGTGGCCACTTGATTTTGTTTGGCACAAGTAAGAATTTTTGCTTTTGTGTACCTGTTTTTTGTGCTTCAGCCAAGTCTTTAAGTCACTTGTCAACTTGTGCCTGAAACAACAGATCTTGTCTGATGGCATTTAACTGTGGGATTTCATCAGCTTTCTTTGGTAAGGTTTTTGTTTCATTGTGGTCTGAATGTGTCCCATGGATATACAGCTATGGACTTGGACTTGTCAGTAGTTGTAGTTTGTAGTTGGTTTAATATTTGAACATTTTTTGTGCCATCATATCATCCGGCTTTTTTGAGCCTGTCACACCCGATTTGTCATTTTGTTCTCCCATTTGCTCATGATCCGAATTTGCCGCAACATCACTACAATTGAGTTCTGAATCAGAAGATGAAACATCTGATTCCTGTTCAGTTTGGTTATCCGGCTGACTGTTCACTTGCAGTAATTTAATTTTTGTCATGATGAAATATTTAGCAATCAAAAACTACCATGCAGGTTAATTGTACAATTAACAGCAGGGAAGTGACAATAAATGAAATCAGATTATATGAAAAAACTCACTATATACTACTATGAATATGTATAACACAGTTATCTTGACAAAGTTTATATATGCTCTAAGGGTAGCTCAAAGTATATATAATAATACTGTAGTATATTCCGGGAGACGTTTTGGTAGTTCTGACGTTCAGTAAGTGCCCATGCGTGGGAGTTTTACAGGAACTGGGGTTTAAAGTGACACTTCAGAGTAAGACTTGGAACTGTATACACATTTTTAACGGAAACCCACTTGTGTTATTACTTAGTGTAATTGAGAATTTTATGGACATTTAATAGTAGAGATTGGCCACATATATGTAACAGTAGTTGTTACTGAATGTAGTCTAGCAGTGATAGAAGAGTTAGTGTAGTGTTAGAAGAGACTTACAGTGTGGTCCAAGCTGTGTAGAAAGCTAGTTAGACACCTCATCTAGAACCTGGAAACAGTACCTCCAGCACTAGTGCAAGGTGCGTGAAATTACTTCATTGGTACCAGAAGTGGGGTTGGATTTTATTTTCCACCCTTTGCACTAGTTTCTGGCCATGGAGTTTTTTTGGTATTTTTTGAAAGGAACAGTAAATTACAGTGTTGAATGTAACATTTACTGATATACGAATTTTTGTGAATATGTGAAATTTCAAGAAACCGTACTGTTACGGGGAGATTTCTTGTCAATTTTTGTTGGGAAATTTTTGTGAATTTATTGTATTAATTTTTGGCTGAATGTTGGACAGTAAAATAGTGTAAATCATTTTCAAATAGTGTATAGTCCATCTAACCTTTTTATTTTTATTTACGTTACCATTTAATTACTGTTGTATTTATATTGTGGTCGGTTTTAGACATTGAAGCAGAGTAGTTTTGCTAAGTTTTGTCACTGCCAATTGAAAATAAATAGTTGTAATTCCTGTTTTTTAACATTTATTGGCTATTTCCGGTTTCCATCAGTTTTCGTTGATTTATAAATATATCAGTAGCTGTAATACGAAATATACTGGTTTTCACCGTGAATAATTTTTCCTGTATTCCCATATTAAACCATGAAATAATTTTAATTATATATACAGTAATTTGAAGCTTTAAGTAGGATTCTGTATTTATAATTTTGCTTGTGTGTTTTTCGTAGGATATTTTCAGTAATTTGAACCTTTAAGTAAAATTCTGTAGTTATCATTTGACATTTCTATATACTTGTTTGATATTTACAGTAATTTGAATCTTTAAGTAAAATTCTGTAAATGTCATTTCTATGTAGTGTTTTGGCAGTAATACTTGTTTGATATTTACAGTAATTTGAATCTTTGAGTAAAATTCTGTAATTGTCATTTCATATGTAGTGGTTTGGCAGTAATTCGAATTCTTCAGTAGAATTAACTGTAAATTAAAGTACTTATTGAATGTTGTTTGCAAATAGTTGGATCTTTTACAAGATATTTGTAATTTTGAAGAACTTTGGTCCATACATGTGTATTTAGATTTCCGCTTGTACTAATACTGTTGCCCAAAGTTATTATAGGTACATCATTTGTTTTGTTGAACTTTGGTCCATTTATATATATGTGTTTATTACTCATTTGACATTATCGTACAAAGTAACACATATATTCTGTATATTACTTGTTGACGTTATTTTATCATCTAAAAGTCAGTGTGTGTCATAATTTTCATATCTATATATACATTCCACTTAAATTCAACCTCCAACTGAAATACATTTAATTGAATTAGCAATATTGTCTAAAATTGCTGTGTAAAATAATTCTGATAATTTTTGTCAGATTACATATATGCACTAACAATACATCAAAACATTAATAATGTTTCTATATGCGCTAACGGTATATCAACACACATAGAAAAGTAAATAAACTTCTGTGTGCGGTAATGGTATATCAATATGTATATGATAAAGTAAATGAAAATATAAAACCAAAGTCCAGTTTGACTAGAAGACAAGATGTCTGCTGCTTTCAATGTGACCCCACTGCCAGCTGAAGTTTGAATGATACAGGGAAGGACAAGTTGTAATACAGAGAGGTGTAATCAGTGAATCATACATGTGTCAAATGGGGAATGATAGAATTATTTTAGGGTTCTCAGTAATGAACTTGTCCCCACCTAGATGTGGTCGTGCAAATACACCCTCTGTGTGTGCATTGCTGTTTTGGGGTTCTTGGAGACTGGCTGTTGTAAACTCACTCTATATCCTATTTGATGCTTGGTCCCAAAATATATTATACTCTGTCCCCCAATTGTGTAAATTCTCTTTTTACAGGAATAAATTAATCCTCCAAAAATGGTCACTGAGAGAAAGTATCCAGTACTGATTAGTATTGGACATATCAGTCAATAGTGAAAACCTGCAAGTGGGGTTACCTATCACGTAATGTAAGGTGGGAACATGCTTTCTTGTGTATTTTATTTTCTCAGTAACACAGCTGTCTTGGGTGTGACTAATTGTAACTTCATGGGTGTGGTGAATCTTCAGAACCAGCAAGAGTAGTATGAAATCATTAATAACAAGATGCACTCAGAGAGAGCAAAACGCTCGACTCCATGTGACCAGTCTCACAAGTGTTATAAAGTATAACACACATCCATCATGGTGGCATTTCCAGAAATTCTGGAGGCTTCTTGGTATCCAATATATTAATTGGATCTTTCCTAAACTATAATCACTCCTTCCCATGGCTAGTCCCTTCCTACTTCAAATTTGACATCAAAATTTATTAATTACTTTTGAAGAAATATGAAGTAGAAAGCTAAAATCATTAAAATACATTGAAATGGGACCTATGAAAATTCATGATTTTTTTGTATCCAAAATATGATCCATGTCTTTCCCAAAAATTAGTAATTTCTTCCTTTCACCAGGTCCTACTCACAAATTTTTTATAAAGATCTGTTCATTAGTTCTGGAGTAATCTAAACACCAAAAACAGGCAGACAAATAGACAAAAAAGCACACAACAAACATAAATTCCTGGTAGAGGTAAAAATATTGGTTAAAAGCCACTTCTTGGTCAAAATTACTCAGGGTAAATTTTTGTGATGGACTGTCAAGAAATTGAAACAAACAAACCAAAAAAAAACAAAAAAAACAGAAATAAATAAACATGACAAATACACCACTTCCCTCTCAATTGTATTTATGTCAATTTCAAGACATAAATTTAATGAGAAGAAGTGTATCACACGTATCACAAGCTAGGTTTTGTGACCTCACAATGACAATTGCATTGTGACATCATTAAGTAATGACATCATCAGACCTCAAAATATTGATTTTTTTACTTATGCAATAAAGAAAATCAGATTTCTCTGTATATGCCCAATTGATCCATCAAGTTGATCCATCCACCAATCCATCAAGTTGAACACTTTATCTTGGTTAAAGTTTTTTTTTTGAACAGTAAAATTTTAGATGCTGTGTTATTTTCTTTTCTTTTTAAAAGACCTTTAAAAAAATTGCTAAAAAAAAAACCTAAAAAAAAAAAATAAAAAAAAAATATTTATAATTGACTGGTATTGAACCCCAACCATGAGATTACAAGTTCTACACATTACACTCACAGCCACAGAGAATATCTGATGAGGCAAGAATTTATGAGGAGGAAATCCTATCATGATATTGATTTTTGAAGACAAGTAGGTTTCACTGTATATACCCAATTAAAAATTTAAAAATCTGTCTCCTGACTTTAATTTTCAAACAAATTACACCAAATTTGGAAGATTCCGTCTGTACCCCATGAAATATCTACCCACCAAATTTGAGCTTGATTGATGGTATAGTTTTTGAGTTATAAGGGCAAAACGGTGCACAGACAGACAGACAGACAGACAGACAGACAGACTGACAGAAACAAACTGATTACAATAACCCTCTCCTATCGTCGAGCGTTAATAAAATTTATTGACATAAATACTGAGATGTAAGTATACTTTATAAAATATAAAAGTAAACATGGTTTTGCAGTATCTTCTTATTTTGTACACACAAATGTATTTTTCTTTTCATCTGCAATTGCACTGTAACACAGAAATTAATTGATAAGCATTTGTAACATTATTCAGGTAAGTTATGTAATTATTTTGGCTGGTTCTTTCGTCTACCTTGGGTTCCTTTTTGATGTTATGTGATGTGGCATGGTTTTTAGCTTAACTGTCAGATGCTTTTGGATGATGGTAATTATATGGAACCTGTTGAATTGACATTGGACATTGATGAACTTGACCTTGGTAGGGTATATGTGTAGGAACAACGTTTTGCAATAAAACTAAACTCTAATTTTCAAGTTTATGTAAATTTTTACAGGAAACATAATATAATGTGGTCAAATTACACTTTTACCTTGTTCACAGCTCACATGTACCATTGTGTAAGCAGCCATTTGAACTATGAAATAGGGGCCACGGTGGCAGAGTGGTAACACTCTCGCCTCCCACCTCTGAGGCCAGGGTTCGGATCCCGGCACGGCCTCAAGTGGGAAAGCTGGTAGTTGCTTGCCGTTGGTCGGCAGTTTACAGTACAGAACCCTGACGAACTGTAGGTACTGGTTTCCTCTCCCTTCCAACTACCCCTCGTGATATGACCTGTACAGTGTTGAAAGTGACGTAAAACCCCAAATAAATAAATAAAAACTATGAAATATTTATTTTTATGATTTGTAAAAAAACATATTCAGATAACCTGTAATGGGATTTGTAAAATTCTGTGAAACGTTTCACTTATGCAGACCAAAATCATATATATAGTAATCTTCTACATTTAATTTACCGTGATATGTAGTTTCAAATTCAAACAGAGCAATGGTTTAGCACAGCAATTTGTCAGCTGATAAGATTTTCCCCCAGAAATCTATTGTTTCTTTACTGTGTGCTTATTGGACCTAGCCAGTCCAATGATTATGCATCCCCCTCAATTTGAGATAAACCTTGCTAAAAATAGATCTTGTATCAGCTTGGTACTTGAAGGAAAGATCACAGGTTATGGAAACATGTAGTCAAGATATTAGAAATACCTTTCAGATGCAGAGGTGACTATATGTATTTCTATACCCGGACAAGGTCGGGGAAGCTTAGGATTGATGTCAGTCACACTGTCGTCACAAAGATTTCCTTTGGTAAAGGAAGTATTTTAAATATATTGAAAATTTTAATTGTACCATTTGAATTTGTATATTACCTACATGCAATACATTCTGTAAAATTAAACAAAATTGTTGGTGTCAAGTCGGTGCAATCTAGTTCCTTGCCCCCCAACCAAAAATTGCTTCCTATGCCCCTGTAGGGATGAGAGTGGCAAACCTCTCATCGGTGACTTACAAAACTATCATATGCATAGTGAGATTGACATTAAGTAAATTGACTGACTTTCATATAACTGATTTACATTTTAGTTTTTTACTGCTTTACATTGCATGATTAAAAACCTATGCTGGTGATTTTTCCCTGTTAACATCATGCGTATCTACAGACTCTAATAATTTCAAATGGTGGTCGATACTAGACCATTTATTAGAAGCCCAGACAATCTGGGGCTTATGTCCCAGTTGGGAAGCCAAAATTCCATGAGAGTTATTAAATGATCTACAGTAAAGGCCTGATGATAGAGAGAAGTAATGAGAATAAGAAAACTGTCTGAGAGGGCTGTTTCATTATGGCGATTCTCCTCTGTGGTTGAGTTGCAATCCAAAATTTTTTTTCGGATCACAAGTGCAATCTTCTTTATCTTTTTCATTGCAAACCCTTATTGCAGCAATCTCTGGGTTCACAAACCTGTCTCATAACTATCGCCCAGCTTCGCGATAATTTCGAACTGTTTGCAAACTTTTTAACCAGATTATGCTAGATACTATCTTAGTGCACATAAACTGACCACCAAGGCCTTAGAGATTTGTTTTTCTTTCTATTTTATTGGCTGCTGGGTTAATGGCTTCATCAGTTGGAGGATTCCATGTTTATAGTTACTTATATTTTATCCCATTTAAACCATTTTAATTATATAAATGCGGGATGCTTTGTATAAATAGTTTCAATAAATATGTAAAATGTTAGAATTATCAAAACTCTAACATCTGCTCAATTGTACATTAATCTCAGATTATTATTAATGTTGTACCAGCTTTATCTAACCCCTCTCACATTCTTTAGTGTAATGCACTTCTTACAACATAAGAATTGTTTTTTTTTGTAAAAAGAACCAACAACCTAACCTAGCAGTAGCCTTCAGAAATCTGTATCAACTTTTTACGTATATAATTTTGGTAATCAAAGCTCTTTAAATTAAGGTCACCTTATCTTGTTTGTATTATGTTTATCAATTTAAGCTAATCTCAAAGTAATCCTTAAGGTGGACTTAATTATTCAAAAGTATATACATAAACGTAGAATGTAACATAAAGCTATCATATATCACAAATGGGCGTTTCTATATGTTTTTCATTTGCCTTAATCTAGGCTTTTTCAACACTGATAGGTAAGCAGCCTCCAGAGACAATAAATGGGGTGTCAACAAAACCAAGGGACGGATTTGGTTTCTGATACTATTATCTCAAATCAATCTGTCTTAATTTTTTTTCGTAGGGGGTATCTTTTACAAAGATAAAACTTCAATAGAGTCATAAGAACATTTTTTTTTCAAAAGTAAAACATTAATTTGATTTTTTTTTCATTCTGTGCATCATGTATAATTAAGGACACTAGAATTGCATTTCAATAAAGTTACTAGTCTTGTTCCTATTCTTAGCATTTATTGACAACATAACCAAGAGCAATGACACTCTCCAGGTTGGCTTTATTGGAATACTTTGGTGTCTTTTAATAAGATTGAATACACTTTACAACAAAGACATACTGATCTCTTGTTCAAACTAATGGTTGTTAAAGATCTATTCCACTGTCACGAATCATTTGTGAGCTTCCAATGATAACCATTTTAAGCACGAGCTTTGGTAGAGCTAGCTCGCCCTTCTAAAGTTCATTTTTTGTCTCTGGACTTTCAGGCTTGTCTTTTTTCTGTTCCTTGGTCGTTCTGCAGAAAAAGTGCACAATTGAATTCAAACACTTGACACACACTGAAACACGAATGTTTTCCAAAGGTAAGAGATGTGTCCTTGATAAAACTAATCAAAGTTTAATCAGATTGCAAGGCTGAGTATTGTATCTCCAACAAATTAAAAAAAAAGTCAAGAGTGACACAGCATTAACCTCCAAAATTATTTGTCTGAAGGGTTTTGCCTCCCATACACAAATCAACAGAGTAATCCAGCCACAGCTTAGCAAAGTATGATCTATCATTATGGAATCAACTCCTATGTAATATCTGAACTGCAGTTTTGCTGTCATCTTTCTGTCATAAACTAAAGACATAATGTTTCAATAAAGCTTGCCCTCACTGTTGTCTGGGATGTTGGTCTACATATTTCACTGTATTCTGAATTCTTTTATCTCCAATTGTATCTACAGTATCTCGGCGTTTGTCACATTTGCCTAAAAATTACTGCTGACGCGGGTTCAGACACAGGTACAGACAGATACTTAGTGGCTCAGATGAACACTTAAAATGGTGGTCCTCTGTCAGTGGGTCCTTTCCCCAGTGGTAGGTTAAAAAAGCTCAAGGGTGTTGATAAATGGGAAAAAATCTGCTTCCTGCTTATGCGTAGACTGAGGGTGGATAATAAGATAGTTTATCTGCCTGATATAATTTAACTGTGTGTAAATTGTATTTCGACTGCTAATATTTTGTCAGTCTCATCAGAGGCTTTGAGATATTCAGGTCTGTGGTCCCTAAGGTACTATTGGGCTTTACAGGGGGAGCCCCCGGTTCAGAGCCGGTTTGGAGCCTGCTCAGAACCTGGTTTTGGGGCCTGGTTGCAGGCTCCAGGTGTTGTAGGGTAATCCTGAAGGGGGTGAAAATTTTCTAATTTATGTATGTTTGATTAGAAAATTAATTATTTCACTGATACAACTATGATGTCCTCATTTTGAGGTTGGTGGTGAGTATTAGAATCTCATTTCTAGGCTTTTTGTAAAGTCTCTATTTATAGGTCCCACCAAAAATGAGTGTAGTTGTTAGGTTATTATAATTTTATTATTATGCTTTCATATGTAACTATATTCTATGTGAATATAAGTCATATTTAAAGTCATACAGAAACTATTATGAGTTATAGGGATATTTATTATAATAAACTTTATTTACCATATTATATTTGTTGATTAATAGGCGGTTATTTTATTTTTACATATGCTGTATAAAATAAAAGAACTGTTAAAATGTATAATGTCTATAAATTTATAATCTTGGATTAGGTATTATAAATTATTTTTAGATACGTTATTTAATTGGATCAGTCTATAATTGTTCAGATCTTGTTCTCATTTTCAGAATTTGGTTGTTCTATAACTCCATTTCCCATCCTGTGGTGGGGGTGGTAGAATGATTTTCCTGGGGGAGGTGACTAAGGTTGGGCGAGTTTTTTTCCTACTGCAAATCGCCTCATAGGTTGAATTGTCAATAGTTAGGCTAGTTGGTTTTCTTATTCTACTAGATGATGTAGCCCCATCAGTTGAGCTGGTTATTTTAAGCTCTGGATTGGTAAATCTAGGAGGTGTAGGTGGTTTCGGGAATTCCCTTGGACTCCTGGGAATCAGACTTGGCTTCAGTTTTGCGCACCACTTATTGTATATAGTAGTGCTTGGCAGTGGCATTTTGTGCCTATCCTCCCTTGATGTTACTGGTTCACTATATCCTTCCTGGCAATTTCTGACAGCATCATTTATGATGTATTGTTGCCTCTGTATTATGAGGTGTTCACTATTAGTGCACTTATGGCATGTGTTATCATCAGTTTGACATTCTCTATTCTTGTGAATGGTCATTGGTATACACCCAATTTGAGTGCTGGGTTTTTTGATAATCTTCAATATGCCCTTGGATTCCTCAGGTAGTTCATGGGTAGAAACTAGTTGGGAAGTCAGGTTAAATATTCCTAGTGGCGAGGTGTTTGTACATTTGGTGGCCTCTTTTGGGAATGTCTTGTCTGTGTTCACACCCATGGTGATTTTTGGGGGTGAAATTGATGAGTGCTCAGGTTCATCATCACTGAGCGCCAGGTCATTCTTCAGGATTTTCTCCCAGTCTTGGGTACTGTTTAGCGCACTGGTGGTGGCTTCCAAAGTATATGTAGGCTTTTGTTGAGCTATAGATGGATGGGTAGTTGTGGTGACATTATGAGTTGCTGCTGGGGTTTGTTTGTCCCAAGTGATATTTTCAGCTCCCTGCTGGAGGATTAATGGTGGATGGTTCCGGGTGATGTGATTTATATAGTCAACTTTTCTTGTGTATTGCTTATTGCATATTCCACATGTGAACCTTTTTTGGTTGTGTGCATTATTAATATGCCTCCTCAGGCTTGACTTATGTTTAAAACTGTTATTACAGTGTCCACAAATGTATCTGTTATGATCCATTGTATGGTGATTTGATTTCATTCATCCAACCATGAAAATGACTTAGTGACTGATTTTGTGATGTCATTTCATTGTATGATGTAATCTGGTGATGACGTAATTTTTGTAATTACGTCACGGCTATAAATCACTTTTTAGATGATATTTATATATAATTGTTAATTATAACTGAATTATATTTTATTTAAAATATATTTTTATATTTTGTTTGTATTTTCCAAAAAGTGATTTATTATAATATATCTCATGCTCTGGAATGAATAAACATGCTTATTATATTTATAAATAATCATTTTTGCGTGTGTAGATCGTTAATTAACGATAATTATAGTCTTGCCTATTAAATAGAATTTTTTAATAGAGATTATTTATAAACCTTGTTGGGTTATTTTTTAGTGAATTCTGGTGTTCTTCATGGCTATATAAGACAGAGAAGAAGAAAAGGGTGATCACTGAGTGCATTGTGATCAAAATGATAACCAAGAAGAATCACACAAATTGGTTAATGCCTATTGGAGCTAGAGAGTGCAATCTGAATATCCAAGACAACTCAATACGCCTACGCTTGGAAGTATTGGATGCTTCAAATTTTGGTGTACACCACTCCAGCACAGAGAACTGCATGTTTTTGTGGTTGTGTCCATCACTCTTGAAGTGGCGTGAGACAGGGGTGTCTTTTCCATGTTCCTTTTGCACTGAATGTCTGTGTTCATACATTCGTTGTCTTAATGCTCTGGAGGTTTCCCCCACATAATGTTTGTTACATTTAGAGCAGGTAATCAAGTATATGACATTGTTAATTTCACATGTGAAATTCTTGGGCAAGTTTAGTGTGTTGAATGACTTGTGAGTGAAGTTACATGTTACTGTTGGCCTTCTTTTGATCAGGGGGCAATAAGTACATTTACCTAGTCTTGTACATACTGGTAAGTATGGTTTAATATCCGTGGTAGTGGCAGGGGGGTAAATGAGACAAGCATTAGTGAGTTTGTCTCTTAGGTTTGGTAGTCTTCTGAACCCAACAATGGGTTTGTCTTTGAATATTGGCCCACAGTCCTGGCTATTTGTTATTATATTCCAGTTTTTGTGGATCAATTCCTTTATGCTGGGGTTACCTGGGTTGTAATCTGTGACCATTACTGGTGTTGTAATTGGTGTTTTAACTGCTACTTCTAATAATTCATCTTGACTAAATTTAGCCGCTCTTTTATAGTGTTTTCTTAGAGCTTTTTCTGGATATCCTCTTTTGAGGTAATATCCCATTAATTTTTCTGCATTGTGATTGAAATCTTCGTCATATGTGCAGATTCTTCTAAGTCTCAAGAACTGCCCATATGGCCCTTTGGTTTTGCAAGGACTGTGATGAGCTGATTGGTAGTGCAGGTATAGATGAGTGTCTGTTGGTTTTTCATATAGGGTTGTATATAGTTCCCTATGATGGTTTACTTTGACAGTAGTGTCCAGAAAGTTAATTTCTGTGAGGCTACTTTCATGAGTGAACTTGATAGTAGGATGAATACTATTTAGGTAGGTAATGAACTCATTAAGATTATCTTCCCCATGGGTCCATACCATCCAAATGTCATCTATAAATCTAAGCCATAGAAGCGGTTTAAGTGGCCAATTTGCCAATGCTTTGGTTTCAAATCTATCCATAAATAGGTTGGCATAGTTTGGTGCTGCTGCTGTGCCCATTGCTGTGCCACCTGTTTGGAGATAATGATCACCATTGAAACTGAAGCTCATTGAATGCAGTACTAGTTTTAGTAGATGCAATACATGGGGTCCTATTTTTTGTTTGTCTGGATCCCTTCTGAGATGATCTGCCACAGCTAATAGGCCTTCCTGATTAGGGATATTCGTGTATAAGGAGCTTACATCTAATGTGACTAGTAGTGCTCCTTCTGGAATTTTGCCTAATTGTTTGACTCTGCTGATGAAATGTTGAGTATCTCGGACATAAGATTTTGTTTGTGGTACATACTTTTTTATATGTTCATCTACAAACTTACTAATGTTTGCTGTGGGGTGGTTGATGGAACTACATATGGGTCTACCAGGTATACCTTTCTTGTGGATCTTTGGTAGCATGTAGAACCTGGCTTCTTTGGGATTTGGTATGTTTAGGTAATCAAAGTTTTTTTCTGTGATTAAATTAAGAGACCTCATTGTTGTGAGTTGTTCAGTTATTTTGTCAGAAATCTTATTTGTTATGTCATGTGGGATTTTTTGATAAAATTTCTCATCTTGTAGTTGTCGGTATCCCTCTCGTAGGTAGTCTGTTGTGTTCATGACTACTACTGCAGATCCTTTATCAGCTTTTTTGATGATAATGTGAGGGTTACTTGTGAGTTTATTTAGCCCAATGTTTTCTTTTTTGGTTACGTTATTGTACCTTTTAGGTTTGCACTTGGATTTTAATATTTCCTGTTTGACAGCTCTTTGGAACAAGTCAAGAGTCCTGTTTGGAGGATATGGTCTCCAACTTGACTTGGGTTTGAATTTTTGGTGTAATTCCTTATTAGCCGATGTTTCAGTATCAGAGTCAGATAGATTATCTGTCGCATTTTGATTCATAAAATCAATGATACTTTGATTGATTTGTTGGTTTGTGGGGTCAGCTTGGTCCCTATTAAAGAATTCCACTAGTTCTAATCTTCTATGGAATTCTTTAAAATCTAACCATATTTGGGATTTATCAGGTAAGCCAGGGGTTGGGCAGAATGTTAGTCCCTTTTCTAGAGCAGATATTTGATCTTGGTCTAGCACGACATCTGATATGTTTATTACAGTGTGTCCAATGTAACTTTCAAACTTGGTATTCTTAGGTAGGATACCAGGTTGTGATGTTTTGGCCTCATTTCTGAGGGTTTCTAAGAAGTTAGGTTCCTCGATGCTGGACATGATTGGGATGAACCTTAATAGGTGGAAAGGGTTGTATCCACTGAAGTACTTTGCTGGGGGTTATGGGGAGCCTGGTTTGATACCAGGTTCTGAGCAGGCTCCTTTGTGGTGGGGGCTGTATCTGTGTGGTTCATTAAAAGGCTGTTGAGCAAATATGTAATTTTATTGAGGACATATTTAGGTATTGCAGGTATTATACGAGTGAAGGTATAAATGTATAGATAGTCATTTATTTAAGAAGTGCTTTCAAGGTATTGAGGAGTTTGTCCATTTTGGGATCATCCCTTTTTCTTCTTTGGTAGGATCCCTGGTTTTGGCTTCTCCTGGGGGCCTGATTGGGGCGTCTCTTGGGTGCATTCTTATTTGAGAACTGTTTCTCTTTCTTGTCCATCTGTATGGGTGCCAATTGCTGGAACTTATCGAGTAGAGAGTTCTTAATTTCTTGGAATTGTTCCTTGGTGAGGTATGATTCTAACTCAGATAAGTCTTTAGCGATTGCAGCTTTAGTTCTGCTGTAAGTGGCTTGAAGGTCATCAATGAGGGAAGTTGTGAGTTCGAACTTGCATCTCCTGATGGTTTTAGTCCAGGTGTCTTTTAGTTTAGGGCTCCTGGTACTATTAATATTAAATTTGAAGTCCACACTGGATGGATATTGGTTCTTGGCTAATCTGCCTTCCATGACCTTGATTGTTGATGCTAGAGAGAGTTTCTTTCTATGGAGATTCTTCAGTCTCAGGTATATTGGCTTGGTGGCAGAGGGGTAGTTGTCCCTCGAGTCCCTATATTCTTTTCTGTTAGGGGAGTCACTTCGATTTGGTGAGTTAATCCTCTTTCTTTTCAGGGGTTTACTCTTACTGGTTCCTGGTTGTTCCAGTTGCTCTTTGACCGCATTGAGGGTTCTCAATGTCTCTTCAGATATTCTGTTGTCTGGCATGGGTGTATCATAACCACTTGCAGGCTCTGAAGTCACTCGGACATTAGACATGGCATTGCAGAATTCAGTCTGGCTAGCAGTAGTTGAAGGAGCATTCATAGTGAAAACTAGGAAAAAATCTGCTTCCTGCTTATGCGTAGACTGAGGGTGGATAATAAGATAGTTTATCTGCCTGATATAATTTAACTGTGTGTAAATTGTATTTCGACTGCTAATATTTTGTCAGTCTCATCAGAGGCTTTTGATAAATGGTCATCCTTGATCCTCTGTCTTAAAGTTAGGGGAATATCAGTAACTTGATAGTAAGGCTGCACTTGTAAAGTTGGGTAGATCAAACAGTGCTGTCAGTCAGGCAGAGATAACTTTGGACCATCTGAGGGTTTTGATAATTATGATGCAAGAGATTTCACTTTCCCCAATTTGTCGAAGTTCACACCAGTTTCTGTTGAGGAAGTCAAACAAATAGTCCTGAAGTCCCCATCCAAGTCATGCATGTTGGATCCCATACCAACCTCATTACTGAAGGAGTGTACATTAGAACTGATGCCATTCATTGCTAAAGTAGTCAACCTGTCTATTGAAACTGGTAAAATGCCAAATACCTTTAAACATGCTGTTATTACTCCACTCCTTAAAAAGAGGGGTCTTAAACTCATCTACAAAAACTTCCGCCCTGTGTCAGGACTACGCTTTTTATCTAAGGTCATTGAAAAGGTCATATCCAAGCAGTTGAGTGAGCATGTCACTGCCAGCAAATTGAATGAACAAAATCAATCTGCATATAGAAACCAGCACAGCACAGAAACTGCACTATTGAAAATCATGAACGATTTATTATTGATTGCTGATAACCAACAGGTGGCATTGATGGCTTTTCTTGACTTATCTGTGGCCTTTGATACTGTGGATCACAACATGTTATTGTCCAGACTACAATCCATGTTTGGTGTCAGTGGTGCTGTGCTATCCTGGTTTGAATCATATTTAAATGGCAGAACACAGTCTCTTAAAATTGGCAATGTGATGTCTATAAAGAAGATATTAAAATGCTGTGTCCCACAAGGCTCTGTTTTGGGCCCACAATTATATTGTGATTATACAACACCATTGGGGACAATTATTAGAAATTTTCTGATTTCATTCCACATGTATGCAGATGATTCTCAATTGTATAAATCAGTATTACCAAATATCGAGGAAGATCAACTAACTGCCATTTCACAGCTTCAAAATTGTATATCTGAGATAAGCGACTGGATGAACAAGAACAAATTGAAATTAAATGAGGACAAGACTGAATTCTTGATAGCTGGAACATCTCATCAGCATGCAAAAATAATGATTAATTCTCTAAGTGTCAGTGGTGCAATTATACCAGCTAGCCCATATGTTAAAAACCTTGGTGTCATCATTGACAGTGAACTTACACTAAGTGATCATATGACCTACATCTGCAAGTCCAGCTATCATTATCTGAGGAATAATCGCACCATCCGGCCATATTTAACTGTATCATCAGCTAAGACCATTGTTCATTCTGTTATCTCTGCGAAACTGGATTATTGCAACTCTCTCTTCATTGACATCCCAGATTATTTAATCACAAAGCTACAACGTGTCCAAAATGCTGCTGCTAGGATTATCTTGAATTTGAAAAAATATGACTCCATAACACCTCACCTCATGAAACTGCATTGGCTACCTGTTCGACAACTTATTATCTACAAACTGAATCTGATTGTGTTCAAAGCATTGAAAGGTGATGCCCCTGATTAGATTCAATCCTTGCTTTCATTAAACCAACCACCAAGACCACTACGATCGAGCGACAAAATGTATAAACTAGAAGAGCGTCGGTGGAAACTTAAAAGCAAGGGTTTCAGATCTTTCTGTGTCAGCGCACCTCGCTATTGGAATAGCCTCCCTGATGACATCTGAAACATAGACCTGGACTTGAAAGAATTTTAAAAAAAGACTCAAAACATTTCTGTTTAAAAGTGCTTTTTTAATGGAGTAGCGCATTGATTAGTCAAGTAGTGACTAGAATTGCGCTATATAAGATCTAACTATTATTATTATTATTATTACATGGATACATTGTGTCTAGTGGAAGATTTGCTTTTTACAAAGTCATACCTATAGCATTATAAGGTAACTAATCATGTTAGTTCAACTGCTTTGGTTTTGAGTGGGTTTGTTTGTTTGTCTGCTTGTTTGTGTCTACGATGACAAATTCTGATCAACATTTTAAGCACCCAGTTTCCCTTGCAAAGCAGACTCCAAGTCACAACAGTCAGAGATTTAGTTTCAGAGATCAGGGAAGAGAAAACAGGTTAACACTACAGAGATGCAGAATTCATGAAATCCTGAATTCTCAAAGGTTTCATTTTCAATGAGTTCTGAATAATTATAACTGGATACAGTTTTGTTAAAGTAAGTAAAATTTCCATCTTGGGAATTACCTGAATTATATTATGTGGCCATATTCACAGAGTACATTAAGGGAAAATCAATCTTCACAGAAAAATGACTTAGGTAATCTTTGGATTAAATCAGTATTTACAAAAGTAAGCTAATTTATGGGTTAAGGGCAGCAGAGTATGCTAATCTAAAATTTTATTCCATGTTTTTGGTTGGATAAAAGAAAATAAAAAAAATTGGGTGAACTTCTCATAAATATCTTCCTAACGTAAAATTCACTTCAGATGAGTTTTCACTGATCTTTCACCAACTCCTTGTCTGAATGTGAAAATTTTCAGTAACCCAGGTAGAGATTTGCGCTCTATAAGTTCTTTCTGGTATATTCTTAAATTGTAATCTTAACCTACACCAATAAGGGCAGATCATCACAAAATAGTATATTTATTACTGCTAATTGAGCTGGAATAAATTGTAACAGGAGCCTTACAGATATGGGTGATATGTTTACTCCATAGTAAGGTAAGTGAGACAAAATATATTTATTTACCAGCAATTAAGGCTATAGCACTGTTAAATATCCTTTGCTATATTATTCTTGACACATAAAAGTACATGCCGTGTTCTGCCGGTGAGAAGATTGAAATGCACTGGACCAGAAATTAATATAGATATTGTATTCATCTCTCAGAGGAAATTGAGTACATACATTTTTTGAATATGATCCTTTTGTCAAAGTCTTCATTCAAGTTTCCAGACACTAGTTTATGTTATAATCAGAATACTGCCATTGTTTGACATTATTCTGTTAATAAACACTGAGTAAGTAAATACTCAAGAAGCTACATTATGGGGGTGTTCCACTAGAGCCGACTTGTCAGTAATTAAGAAATTTTGGAGGGTTGGAAGCAATGTTTACAAAGTTGGTTCGGATTGGTTATAGTTTCCCGGCTTGTTGCGGTGGACTGGCAAAATATCAAACATGTTTGATATTTCACTGACCCTCATGACTTTGTATCTGGACTGTGTCTCCGCCCATCTGGAAACCATCCTGTCCTGGATCTCTACAGTTTGTCGGTTACCATTGCCATCTTGTCCTTTTCTGTTGCCATCTTGTCTGGAAGAACTTGAAGTGCAATCTTGGTTAAATACCAGGACTCCACCCCCAGACAGGTCATAGAGACCAACCGACCATACTTGAAAGCAGACAGGTGTGTCATAAACATAACTGCCTTGACTTGGACACTTCCTGTCAAGGCAGGAAGTCTCCCAGTATTCAACCGTAGAGTCGGTAACATCTCAGTAGGACAAGCCTGGAACACATAGAGGCAAGCTGTCAATGGAAACCAACAAGGCAGTTACAGCAACAGACAAGCCTGGAACTGTATAGGACAAGCCGTATTGATTTTTACAACCCATGGGTTTTCTGTTATGAAATCTCTGTCTACATAAGATGAGTCGGCTTGCACAATGCATCATTTGGCATCTGGCATCTGACAGATTGCATCTGGTAGCATTTCAAGAATAGGAGTTTTTTCAAATTGTAAAGGGCAATGTTGAATTGAAGTTGGCCGACTTTATATTTAGGATTTTTTTTACAAAAGGGCGCTTATTTATTAGAAAAATGGGTCCTAAAAAGGGCAAAAGAGTGAGAAAGATAGAATTTTCCACTTTACAGTGTTTTGAATTTGAACTGGGGGACACAGTGGCAGATATACAGCGAAGGGGGGAGGCAAGAAAAAGGGAGGAAGAGGCACAGAAATAGAAGGAGGAGGCCAGGAGGGATTAGGCAAGAAGGGATGAAAGCTTCACACTTGCCAGAGGAGGGAGTGGCCGAAAAGCAAGGACATGCAAAAGTGACACAGAACAGGATACATGCACAGAGGCTGGAAGAGAGGCATGCACATCTCTGTTACAATCATGAGACAAGAAGGGGCACATGACCAACATATACCTGACTGACGTCGATTAGGAGGCAATTGTGGACTTTGTGAAGGACTATGAAGAGTTGACTAATGATCATTTCAAGGACAAAGCAAGGAAGGAGTGTCTCTAGGAGAGGTTCGCCAACAGTCACGACCTGCCTATCAAGGTGTGCAAGAATTTGAGTCACAAAGGAGGGTTGGATTCCTAGTATGGACAGACCCCAAAAGATATAACATAATGGCAGAACTGAATACAGGATAAATTTAATCTCCTGAATATGTACATCAGATGCAAGGGACTCAACAAATCATCAGGCTTTAAGTGCCATGCCCGAGTTCACACAGATGAGAACCATGCTGTCCACCAGAAAAAAACCAGCACCAGCTGCAAGGGAATATATCTTAATCATCCCATAGACCCAGATGCCTACAAGACGAGTCATACAACCTGCTCAGCAGAACCAAGTGGGAACCAAAGGACAGTAGCAGTCAGTGCTGAGCTACCAGCAGACTGACACGCCGTAGCCATTTTCAATACCCACTGCGCAACCACCAGCCACCTCTGCTCCAACCACCACTGCTGCACAGCATTAGCAGCCCAGCATCGGCCTCCTCCCCAGACAGCCAGTGCCAAACAGCAGCAGTAGTTGAACCACTGCACTTGCCTTCAACTGGTGGTATCCTGAGAAAATTCTGGAATCCTAGGATGTCAGTGTGTATTACGTCAGCCAGTAGGTTGCTGTAGCATCCTTTTTCTTGTCTTTGAAGGATTTAGTGCATGACCCAAGAGTTTGGTGGCTTTCTTCTTCTCCTGTGGGCTGGCTGAGACTGTTGCGGTGGTTCTTACAGTAGGGCAGGTCGTGGTCCAGGGTTCGGATGTGTCCTTTTTCTGTCTCCAAATCTTGATGAAAATCAAAATATTAAACTCAATAAAAACCAGAAGTACCCTAAGCTGTGAAGCTGCCATCTTTGCAGTAACAAATGATGTGACAGCCAGAGGGGGTTTATATAGTTTTTTTGTTCGAACCCGACTCTAGATCCCAACTCCAGGATTTAATCAGTCCAGTTGGGGTGAGTTTGGAAAATGCTCCAGTCCTAGCAGTTTGTTAGTACAGCTTGTCGGTGCTTGATACAGCTTGTCTGTTAGGGGTTTATGGCTTTTCCTGGTAGTGTCCTGTCTAGTCACGGAGGAAACCATTCCAACCAGAAGTCACGTCAGGATCTGGATCCAGACAAGCTAGGATGTACTACGTCCTATCAGGGAGATGTAACCAACCCAACATGTTTCTTTCTGATTTTTGCCTCTAATTCCCTGACTTTTGCAACTGACCCTAGAGTCAAAGAGTCGGTAACATGGTCGGTTCTAGTGGAACATCCCCGTTAATAAATAGCATTCCTGAATAGGTAAAGGGATGATACCACAGCATTCTGAAGTAGGTTACAATCATATGTACTCCAAGACACCAGGAAATTATAAGGCTGTTGTCTTTATCTTTCCTAGAAATATATTTTCGTAAATTTATTCATTCATCTAAACCCCCAAAATATATAGCATTGCAATACATATTTGGTAATCATATACATTCGCAAAACTATGATGAGAAAGGAGGGATAGGCATGACATGAGTTAGGTAAATAATAATATGACGTTGAGGTCATTTAAGGTCATTTTATTTGACCTTTAAGTCGCCCTTAAGATGACATTGAGGTCACCTAAGACGAAGGCTGTGGTAAAAGCAGGCTTGGGAACTTCCCCCGACCCAGCTAGCAACCCCGTAGGTCAAACTTTAGGTTAAGTTAAGGTCACTGTAGCCCCATTTTAGGGTCAGAGTGAGCAACTTAAGGAAACTGAAGAGTGAGTCACCAGCCAAAGCAACCAGAAAAGTATTTAAATTTAGCCCAAAGTCTACAGGTAGGAAGTTAAACATCAGACAATATCTGATGCCTTCACCCATGGTTTGATGTTATTTAATATACCTCCTCACACACTCCTAAGTCCAGGAGTTTTAATTATTTGAATGGGTATATTGGACCTGTTAGCCAGGGTGATCTTTGAGCGCCAGAATGTGTGGAAGGTAAAGAAATTAGAAGCAGAGCACATCTGTATATTTATTAAATTTTTATTGCACCAATAAGGGCCAGCCACTAAGGATTAAGATCTGAATTAGTGGGTCAATACAACATGAACAATGCCCTAAGAGCCATATGATGGCATAAACTTGAGGCATTCAGTCTAGGAAGTGAGAGTATATGACACTTATCCATGGTCCGAATAATCTTGCTCCATTTTATGGATCTTTTCACAAACTTCTTGGTGTAAAACACATTAGCAGCCACGATATGCCCAGAGGAGTCAACACTTAAGGCAGAGTGAGGTGCGGTATTAGAAATGCTGAGGAAACCAAACTAGCAGTCAGAAAAACAGATCAATTGACTGAACACAAAAACATATTATTACATAGTTTGATCAACTGATCCATAGTGTGAATGTCGATTACATTTCGCCTGGGAATGGATAAGGTTTTGATTACTTTTAGGGATTTCATAAACAAATCAACTCTAGGATCATCCAGGGATCAAGAATTATAAATTTAGCATTTATAGCAGCCTCATAGTTTTATATCATGTGAAAAGATGTTGAACGACAATATAACTTAAAGCTAACACAATTTAAGCTTCATGTGAATTGCAAAAGCCATGAACAACAGTGAATAGCATCTGTGAGTCTTTGGTTGAAAGGCCCTTACGTTCTGACACCAGCTTCATGGGACAAATGAGTCAGTCCCAAGGATCATACAACAAGTATAGCATCAGCGGTTACTAATATACAGACACTGATATTCAACACATTAATGTATAACATTATTTCATGATCAATGTCCAACCAATCCAATTGCACCATAACCCAAACTGGATTTTTAACAATTTACGCGAACTTTGCCCAGCAGTCAAAAGTGCTTAACCACTAGACCTCTTAGTCTAAAGATACTGAACAGACACAATAAGTGACTCTAAATTCTGACTTTCTTAAATATGAAAGAAACTCCTGCAAATGAGTCAGTAGTTCCTGTAAAATAACTCCTTCCCGACTTTCCAATCAATATTCTTGGTAATCAGGTCTCACCAGCACAAATAGTCAGGAAGCTCGGATTGGTGTTGGATTCCTGTTTCACATTCTCAGACCATGTGTCACAGGTCATTAAATCCCCCAAAGTTCATGTGAGAGACCTCTACAGAGTTTTTCCCCTTCTAGACATTAAAACATCAGTTATTTTCTAGCAAATGCTTTGGTGAACAGCAGTTTGGACTATTGCAATTCCCTGTTCTTATTACTCACTGATTTTGAGTTAAGGAGATTGCAGTTAGTCCAAAACTCACTCTGCACGATTGTCATTTCCTCTAAATTTTATCACATTCCCCCTCAACTGAAAAAAAATCCATTGGCTCCCAGTCAAATACTGGGTACAATTTAAAATAGGCCTCATTTCATACAAAATTCTGAACCAGGGTCAATCAGTTTACCTAAGGAAATTAATTAATTAATTAAAATAACCTCTTCCAGAAATTCAAGGCGAAGCACCCCCAAACTTAAATTCCTTCATACTCCCACTTTTGACTGTAAAATTCATAAATCAAACACTTTTCTAATTCTTTTAGTCATTACGCCTGAGTTCTTTGGAACTCCTTTCCCTTCCAAATAAGAATAGCCTCTCTGTCGCATCTGTCAGGAAACACCCCAAAACCCACCTCTTCAATTCCAGTTTCCCAACTTAATCTCCTTCCCTCTTGGTCACACCCAGAACTCCGGATTACTGACCTTGAACGCCCCTTGACTCTCCTTATGATAATGAGTTTTGTTAACCTAGCACACTGAGTTCCCCTTGGCATTTTATTCATAACACAAGAGAACCATAATACCCTCAAGTATTACCCCATAAATATAAAAGGATTGATACAAAAAGACTAAAAGGTGCATTTCACTGAAAGTCAGCAAGTACTTAACCCCCTGTAACTAGACTTGTTTATTTGGGGTTTTACGTCACTTTCAACACTGTACAGGTCATATCACGACGGGTAGTTGGAAGGGCAGAGAAAACCAGTACATAGAGTTCGCTAGGGTTGTGTACTGTAAACTGCCGACCAACGGCAAGCAACTACCAGCTTTCCCACTTAAGGCCATCACGGGGATCGAACCCCGGCCTCAGAGGTGGGAGGCGAGAGTGCCCTGTAACTAGAGATTAGTAATTAACAGTGTAAGGAAATTAAATATGTGAGTAAATTAAGTGACTTCTGAAGCTCACCTAAAGATTTTAAGACACAAAACAAACCTGAAGTATAATTGTGTGAAAGTGTTAAAATATTTTTCTCGTTTCTTAGAAAGGCGACAATATATAGACACCTAAACCGCTAATTGCTGTACATGGCGCTGGTGAATATTTGAAACCAAGTCAACGATGGTACAGTGATTCCTCTGTTTTTATATATTAGGTTAAAGGATCCATTTCATTACCTCACCAAACTGGATTATATTTGTATGTCTGCCTTGTTCAAATAAACCAAGTAGTGGAACATTAGGGGATAATAGAGCCTTTTTTGAAAACTGTGTTCAAAAGAAGTTGATTTACTTAATAGGACAAACATCATGATTGTTTGGGTGAAAGGTTTTTCAAAAACACACCGTGGAAAGAGTAAACAAATCAATTAGAGTACACCACTATTTTAGTCTTACCCCCAGGACACACAAACATCAAAGAATTTAATAAGGTTGTAGCATCAAGTTTATATTTCTACTTAACACAGATATGCAATTGATATATGGGAGTAAGGTCAAATGGATATATCTGATGGTTATGTTTACTCGTTAAGTAATTTCTGAAAAAAGTTCAATAGATTATATAACATAAATGTGTAAGTAAAGCACTGTATTTTAACTATTATTAATGATGTAAATTTAAACAATACGGCTTTTCAGGTAAACACAGATATCAAATTCTTAAAAGTTTAGTATTTTATTAATTAATTATTATTTATAAATTTAAGTTTACAACTGAATGATTTTCATGTAAATATTGTTAGAAATGATTTATATCATTCTGTCTTGGCAACTAAAATATTACCCTGGTACACTGCTGAATTAAAAACTTGTAAATTCGTAATTAAAAAAATATTGAATAAAATGATGCATTATTTTTTTTCAGCTAACAAGACATCATGGAAAATTACAATTGTAAAAGTCTTTTGGGATAAATCTATTTAATTTTTCATTAAATTTTCTTGTAGTTTTGAGGGCTTATCATATCAATTGTAAAGGGTTATATTAAATTAGTTTCTAGCTCTATATGAGATGGCCTTTCAGTCATGAGGAGAATGTCAGTTACTGGAGTCTGGGCTGATCTTGAGCAGTTGTGATAAGTCAAATTTGAGTCCTAAAGAAAATGAGATTTTGCAGTATATACAAATTAGTAAATAGAATTATTTAATCAAATACTACTAATGAACCTTAAATTGTTAAATTAATTCATCATAACGAAGTGATCTACATATCATTGGTTATAATTTACATACTGTAAAGAACCATGATCTAATCAAATTTAGATCTAGACTAGACTAGAGTCCCAGCCACCTGCACCAAAGCAATTCACCTAACACTAGGTGACTGACTATGTGAACCCAATTTAACTTCTCATTCTCCATAGATACAAGATAACTCATTGTTATACTGATACAAAAAGCAACTGCCAAGCAGCCATCTGTTAAACCTTTGACATATTTTACACTGAAACTTGTTACTATAAAATTCGACCTTTCTGTTAACATAGAGATAACTCTGACACATCATCAGAGATATGTACAAATGACACATAAAATTGAATTATTACCACCCCACATGTTACACATATTAACCAGTAGTGAGCAATCCCTGGTCCACCAACCCCCTTAGGGTGGGCTGGGAGGGCAAGTGTACATTCTTTGTCTTCCAACATGGGACTGACCACAAAACTAGTCCCTCTTCAAAGTCCCGCCACTGTGCATTGATACACCTTGACCACTAGTCACCATTCTATAGGGGAGGTCCCACTTGCTTGATCTAAAATACGGGTCCCATCCCCTAGACTGAGCTGCTAGGGTAACCCCAAACAACTACATTTTGTAGAAGACATAATACCGAGCGTTCAAAGTTTGTGTCAAATTATCTCTGCCAGTCTCTGGTTTTCTGCCAATAAGATTCATAGACTCTGCAGTGTTTAACATTTTTTATAGAAATTGCAACTCGATATATTAACTGAGGTATCTGGTCACATCTGAGAAGATATAGCTTCAGTTTTGCCCAGGGCACATACTGAGCAGTCTAGTATGGTAGTATGGCGAAGATGGAAACTTAATGACAGTGAATGGGGTCTACAAGTCATCAAACTTTATAATGGAAGGGCCAATAATTTAGTCATATATGATAAACAATTCATATTTTCTATGATATTCAGCAAAGATGCTGTTGGGAGAACTTGACAAAGTGAAGAGTCAGAGGACTGTGGCAAACAGCCCATGAATAATCCAATATTTAAAGAATTTGTCATGAATGTAGGATAAATATCGAGTTACTTATTAATACTTCCCCCATCATAAGGGGACAGGGAAAAAGAGTCATTAAAGGGTATATTAAAAACTTAACAGAATGTTGTAGGGATATAGAGAATAGCCTTAGAATTTGGTGTTAATTAGTCTCAACATGTCGACATATTGGTGAATACTACTGTAAGCGACTTAGACTTACACTCTCAAAGAGGGTTACCAACTGTAATCACAGCAAAACATAAAATAACACCTGACATTCTTTCGGCCTACATGTACGAGCTTCAATGCCATAAGAAACACAATTAGAATTGGAACACTGGAATTTACAAAAGCCTGGTGGCAAAAACAAATTCTGAATCATGACACATCCCTGCCCAATACCTTAGACGGTTACCCATTCAAGTACTCACCTTTCCCTATCCTGTTTTTAGTTCAGTGATAAGACGGGAATTCATCATAGTACATGAGAATTCAAAAAAATTCAGAGACAAAAACTAAAGCTGAAAGAAGTTTTGGTCTACTAGCAAAAGCTGCAAAGCCATCAGTGACATGAGTAGTGCACCGAAACAGTCACACATCCCAGTACTAACGTAGCTAATAGCAGCATAGCTTTAATGAACAGATACTCATCATGCCACAATTCATTAAAGTCCGGAGACAAAAAAAACAAGGTCAAAAGGTGTTTTGGTTTCTGACCCGGAGCGAAAAGCCATCAGAGACACGAGTAGTGCACTAGAATTTACAAAAGTCTGGTGACACAAAGAAATTCCAACTCAGACACATCTCACAGCTGGTCTAGAGCTCAGACGGTCAGCCATCCCAGTACTAACGTAGCCCATTGCCACTTAACTTCAGTGAGCAGACAAATACTCATAACACTGCGCCACAATTCATGAAACTCTGGAGACAAAAAAAAGTGATCTCTAGAAGCACGAGCTCTATCGAGGCCCGCTGAAGTGCAAGCCTTGCTAGAGCTCGAAACCAAAAAAGTGATCTCTGGAAGCAGGAAAATCAATAAAAGAAATTTAATGATAGCAACGATTTTCCTTTAAACATTGCCACTGCCTGAGCAGGATATTACATGTGGTTACATCATGCCATTGTTACCCAATCTACCCACCATCCATGGCCCGGTGATGAGCTGGATCGTGATCCAGATTGTATATCCAGAATTTTTTTTCAGCAATATTCAATTGAATGACTCAAAAATCATTCATTTGATAAGGATTATATTTCCACCCAAGGTGGGTGTTTATACGTGGCTTGGCCTACCTCAGAATATTTTGTTTGATTTATTTTCTCAGCACTATCCATGGGCAATAGCTTATGGATTCTCAAGCATTTCTTCCATATACTTTCTGTTGTTCAGCATAATGTTATTGTTAACTACGCCAAAGAAGTTATATTTTTGGTGGTGTGTGTTTCGCTGTTTGTCTGTCTGTTTAGAAATTAAAGTGAAAAGTTATTGGTGGAATTTGTTGAATTTTTCAGGAAACTTCATCAATGGCATAAGGAACAGATGATGTGAACCTGGTGGTGATTCAGATTGCCATCCGTATTCAGGAATTTCACGAGTTTTAGGCCTTTGCAGAGTTACACATTCTCAAAGTGCTCTTGTTCCACAAACTATTTTATGCTTTATGCCATGGTTCCAACTTTTCTGCTTTTTAGTGTTATGTGGTTATTACATGTGAATTGTCTTGTTTAGCACTATGCCATCTCACAGTGTATATGGCTTCCATACTCCTGATTCGGAGCAACCATCACCTGCAGGGGTATGGCAAGGACTTACGGAGAACACTACAGCCCATGGAATACCCCATATAAACAAGGCGAAAGGTTAGGAAAGATAGATTAGGGACTATTGTAACATATATTTGTAATCCTGGTCAGTTAAGCTACAAATAACCTCAGTGTCTCTAGTCTTGTAAGATGTTTTTATTAATAATAATAGGGGTGACAGCGGTAACACACCTGTCTCCCACATCTGAGGTTGGCGGTTCAAACCCCGGACCTTATGTGGAAAAGTTGGTAGTTACTTACGGATGCAGTTTACAGTACTGAACCTTGACCAACTGTATGTACTTGTTTCCTCTGTCCATAAAATAACCATCATGATATGACCTATACAGGGTTGAAAGTGAGGTACAACCCAAAATAAATTAATTAATTAATATTAACCATGAAAGCATAAAGCAAATTAAGCTGTGGAATGATTTTGAAAAACAAAGTAATAAAATATTACAAGCAATGAAGAGTTTATCTGTTCAATCTGAAAACTTGAACTTTGTTTCTCGTCTGTTAGTTTCTAGCATTTTGCTACAGTATAATGAATGTAACTAAATCATTATATGTAACCAGATCATTACATCATTTTAGGTGCCGTCAAAAAGGTCATGTGGTCAGTGATCAGCATCGCAGTTTTCGGAGCCATGATGTTTCATCTCTACAGTCTGCTCAACACTTATTTCCTCTATAAGGTCAATGTGCATATAGACATGATCAGCAAGACACACATGGTCTTCCCGGGTAACAAAAATAATTTATTCTCAACTGGTTCAAATTCCTTATTTTGTGTATTATCTTTGTAGGTAATAAAAATGCGAATGATGATTGCCTAGATAATTATACAACATGTTAAGGGGTACTTTCATGATATCAATTAATTTTTTTTAACAAAATAGATATTGAGATAACTTGTACAGCATACTTGTCAAGCAAAGAGTATATTTGTTTCGTAAATGATAACTTTTGGAAATATAGTAACTGTAAAAATAAATAAACAGGTAAGATGGAGCTGTACTAGGCATATGAAAAAATCTTGACTTGACATCTACTTCGAATAAATCAAAACTGTTCTCATATATATTAAGAATTAGAGGAAAAAACAATATCTGAACAATCACTTGTGACGGATTAATTAAAGATGAATCTACATGACAGATAAAGTATCATTTAAACAGTTTGTTCGATATATTAATAATGTTTGTCAGAAAATAACTGATTTTTATGAACGACGCAATGTACCAAATTTTAATCAATGAGTCAAATGAGATGTGAACAATACATTTGATACATTACATGACAAGAAATTTGCCAGAGTTTTTTGCCCACGAAATTAGAGGACGCAGTCAAGAGTTTGATCCTCAAGTGAAGGTAAAAAGTTCAAGTTCCTTCCATTCAATAATTTATAAAATTATATTTGTGTATATGTATGTGTACAGCAGTGACAGTGTGTAATATGAACCCTATCAAAAACTCACTTATATCAAAGAATGAAGCTTTGTCATTCCTCCTGTCTGGTGGACAAACCAAAAGAAGACGGAAGAGACAGACAACGGGTAAGAAAAATAAAATAATAGGCTACATTGTAGATTCAGTAATAAAGGTGTACCTGGGCTAAGGTGGGTGTTGAGAGTGGATAGCATCATATAACTTGTGATATCTGTATACCAAGGTCAAACAATGGCAACATTTAAAGGCAAATATTTGGTGGTACGTTCTTTGTCAGAGCAGTTGTCAATATGCCATGCTTTGTTGTTTGTACTCAGTACCTTCTCAGTACATTCCTCATAAGAAGAGTCTTACCTGCTGTCATTTTGTTCTCACTAACCAATAGCTAAATCTCCAAAAATCTTCACCAGATCACCAATATATTTGGGACCATGTAAAAAGACTAAAATTGTTATAAAACTTTCTGCTCAATGACTTGGTATTTTTGCGCATGTTGTTGAAATTGTACCACACAGAAATATCTGTAAAAATAAAATAAAGTGTTTCTTGTGGAAATAGATTTGAATGTGAGTTTCATTAACCTCCACCAAGGAGATGTATGTAGTTAGTGCTATTTCTTTTTTTTTGCAAAATAACTTGATTTGTACGATATTTTAGGTAGAAAAATTTTAAGTTGAGAACAGATTTTGAAAAAAAAAATAATTAGAAGTCAACAATAAATAGATGGTTGAATTTTAGTACTATTCTAGATTAAAGAAATTTCTAAAGCGATTTTTTATCGTTTCACCCGTAAGCCACATTGTAGGTATTGGAGCTTGGAGGAGATCTGCTCACTCTGAGTGCTGCTCTTGTTAGATATGTGTACTATGTATTGATCAAAGAAAAAAAAACTTTTTTCAGTTAATGCAAAATTTAGACCCTGGTTATGGATTATTCTAATATGACATGCTTGTGTCCGCGATTCTGATTGGTCAATCGCCGTGGAAAAACCGAGCATAGCCTCACGCTTAGTTTTACATAGGTGGGCGATAATCCCACTTCACCTTTTAAAAGTCTAATTACGATGAATATGCACTATAAATCTTCATCAAACACAATAAAATATAAAATTTCATGTTAGAATCGGAATAACAATAATAATAACAATAATGATATTAATAATACTAACAATAATATTATTTTTGGGTTTATCATTTCCCTGCACGCATATGATGGAACAGCCACTCATTTTCAGTTGTTTAGACATGTTCATTCAAAAAAAGCTTTGCAGAACGTGAGTAATATTAATTTTAAAATATTGTCATGTTAGAATAGAAATAGACAACAACAAAAATTCGAGCTTAGGGTTATAGGAGATTTTACAATGATGAGCGCATTAGATTTACTCAGGCTCCGCCTTCGGGATTCTAATATCGCTCATCGTTGTAAAATCTCCTATTACCCCTCGCTCGTCGTTGTCTATTTCTATATTGTCCTGGCATTAGAATTTGATGAAAGTGATGGAAAGACATTCACTTTTAAAATTATTTTTACCAGTCTCTGTGTGTTTTTTAGAAATGCCACATTATGCGAACCTGATGGTAACTATAAAGTGGCAACATGTATATATATATATATATATTTTTTTTTTGTAGAATTTCTCTCTGCAAATTATATATTTTGTGTGATGTTTGAGGTGCTGATTACATGCAGAAATTGTAATATTGCCCCCTAAAAAGCTTAATGGAATTGAAATTTTCAATTCATTAAGTATATTTATAACTGGCCCCTGTGTCAATTGCTATTTTAACCAAAAGAAGTTGAAGTTTTACCTTTAAAACAGGTACAAATAGGGATTTATGTCCAAGTTATTGCTAGGACCAGTATTTTAAAAAATATTTCATAATAAGGAACAATATATCATAACATATTAAAACATTTTTTTATGATTTCAGATAGAATAACACTATATCGAAAGGGTTTCACCTCTTATGACTATCTTACAACTCTTTACAACACAGATGATAACTTGGGTTTTGACCGCGATGAAACCAAAAGAATAATTATTGAGGGTGAGTGACTGTTGCAAAAAGAAAAACTGTAGCTTTAAGCTAAATAGTAATAATACTTATTAATAATAGAAGCATTTAAACAGTGAACAAAATGATGAAAACCATCTAATGAGCTGAGAAGTAAAACAATGAAAGTTCAAACAGAGGTTAAATACTGAGCAAGCCCCTGCCACGGAGGAGAGATTATGGTGGTGGGTGTGCCAGTCAGAACAGGTCTTCTTATTTATGTATTTATTGGGGTTTAAATGTCTCTGTCAACACTGTATAGGTCATAACACAACGGGTAGTTTTATGGGCAGAGGAAACCGGTACATTCAGTTGGTCAAGGCTCTGTACTGTAAACTGCCAACCATCTGTAAGCAACTACAGACTTTCCCACGGAGGATCCAGGGTTTGAACCGCGACCAAATAATCCTTTAGGTACTTACAGTAGGTATTCCTTACAGTACAACTTTGCCACAGTTTATCACAATTATGATACAAAATGCAAGCTTTCTTTAAAAGTTTTATCAAGGACAGAACAATATCCTTGTGATGGATATAGGTCCTCCAGGCATCCTAACGCCACGGTGGTAGAGTGGTAACATTCTCTCCTCCCACCTCTGAGGCCAGGGTTCGGTTCACAGCTCTAACTCAAGTGGGAAAGCTGGTAGTTGCTTGCCGTTGGTCGGCAGTTTACAGCACAGAACCTTGACCAACTGTATGTACTGGTTTCCTCTGCCCTTCCAACTACTTACCGTGATATGACCTGTACATAAAACATACGACGTAAAACCCCAAATAAATAAATAAATCTGGGCATCCTAACACAACTTTTCCGAATTATACAAACAATGTAATTCCCCTTGTCTTTTAGGCGAGAGTGCCTGGGTAGTTTCTGATTGGAATGTTGACAGTCAGTTCTTCTGTCCTGGAACCTATGAGGAGGATACTCCAGGGACAACTGTACTTCAGGCTAACGCAGATGCAGTGTACAAAATTTGTAAGTATTATAATAAAAATCTTTTTAAAAATGAGCACTAGATGAAAATTAATATGGTAGAAACATTATAATATTTTTAGCAATAATAGCATACCAAAACAGATTTCCAAAACAACTAGATGAACAATGTGATTATTGTTTGTTCTATATAAAACGTATTTTTTGCATTTCTTATCTAGTTTCATTTCTTTATTATTCATATTTTAGCACATGCATGCGGTGACCCAACTCCTGCAAGAGGAAGCATAGATTCAATTTCAGACGGTAATAAATAACTTATAATGTAATGTACCTTTTAACTGGTAATAAATAAATTATAATGTAATGTACATTTTAACTGGTAATAAATAAATTTATAATGTAATGTACATTTTAACTGAAGAGGTCAAGTAATTTACTGAATAAATTTGTAAGGCTCTTTACTTGTTGGCATAGCAAACACTTAAGTAAATGACATAACGTATAATAAATTATATCAAAATTCGGCAGATGACTTAATATTTTTTTATTTTCTTTTTTTTTGTTTCATTCTGTTCTTCTAATGCATTTTTAGGCAATACATGCAACAGGGATTACACAATCACATGTGACGTTGACACTCCATTTAAAGATAATCAAACAACAAAAACCTTGACCTGTACTGCATCTTTTTCTGAATACGGGGGATCATTCGACACTACTCAGATATCAGACTGTGAGTTTAACTTTTTATGCAGGACCTCTCCACAGGTCGGGTTTCTTAAAGATCTCAAAATCTGGACTTTCACCAATTATATACTTTTTTGCTAATTGTTCTCAAGTGCACTATTCCTTTTTGTGATAACATGGCAGCTTGCACTCTAAGAAATTTTGGGTTTCAGTAAATGTTGTGTAAAACTTGTGATAACTTTCAAAATTCCATCTGACAATTCTAAAGAGTCATATATGACAATCAAGTGAATCCAGAATCAATAACAACTTTAGTTTTTGGTTCTCAGGAATCTCCATTTGAATTAGGTGTATTTGAAAATTGTAGGTTTTGATGCAGTGATTTTATATGAAAACTCTGACAAATCTGGCGCCAATTTTATTGTAACAGCTAACAGTGCAGTGGATTTTAACTGGCAAAATAGAGCCAGTGCAGTAGCTATCACTGGTAAGCTATGATAAAAGATATTGTGTTAAAAATAGCATTCCATTTCACACATTTATCCTGGCGTGGATTCATAAGACATATCAGAAACATTTGGTGGATGGTGCTATCAATTAACAGTTACTGTCTTCTCAATACAGATAAAGCAATGTTTTAAATGCCATAAAATTGCTGATTATATACATATAATATAACCATCATCTGATCATGAAGACGAAGGTTACTTTTTGTAAAGTAAAGAATGATTGAATACTACATGACCTATGGTAATTATAGTTAACTTAAAAAAAATAACACAAGTTTAAAAATAATTTACAAAATATGGTATTGTCACTGATAGGGCCAAATTACTGGGTGTTCTTCAAGGATTCTGCATTTTCCAACAGCCAAGACTACTACACCCTCTGTCCTGGTGAATATCAAGCCTCAACAGACTTTGATGATAACAGCATTAATTCATTGGCTAGGGGCAGTGAGTGTACATATTCAGTATATTTTTTTCTTTACTTGATTAAAGTAAAACAATTAGTATTCTGGGGGATGATTCACTGGAGCAGGTGTTATGATCAAAGTATGATCAGAAGTGGCTCATTGTTAATGAATGTAAAAATTTGTTCTGATATGCAAATCCTGACATTGCTCTAACATTGCATAACGTTTAAAATATTTGTGTCATATTGTACTAACATTTTCTGGTTCAATGTTTCTTTAAAAGAAAATACAAAGTTTCAACACTTTTATGTAATATTAAAAAAAATTCAATGTTATTTTGACATATTATCTTCTCACAGCTGGACCATTGTGTTCAACAGTCGAGACTTACAGCAACACCTATCATAGTGTAGACAACAGTACTTCCTGCTGGACTGTAAACTACAGTTGTGACTCTGGATATAGTTTTAGTGATGGGAGCTCATCTAACTCTCTAGCATGTACTGGTGGGGCAAACATTGTCACTGGGACTTGGGCTGGAGCTATACCACCATGTCTTGGTGTGTTAGAATCACTTAAATAGAATCACTACTTAACAAGATAAATAAATAGCAATGCAACCAAAAAATAAAAGATCGTCAAAATAATAAAATATCAATGATAATTAGTTAGTCACTGGAGGACTAGGTTTGGTATTTTGTGCAAAAAGTGCAGTTTTGTTGTATATAGGCAAGGTTTAAGCATATCCTGTTGTAAAAGTTATCGAGAGGTCCTCAGTGGCCTAGTGGTTAGCAAGTTTGGCATCTAATCATAGGCTGTCACCTCTGTTGGTTCGAGTCCCACAAGTGGCAATTCTGAGGACATGTCCCAATATGACCCTGGCTGTTGAACGGGACGTAAAACCCCAACTTTGACTTTGACTTTGTAAAAGTTATCTGTGAGATGTACAAGTTTAGTGTATCTTGAGTCGCATAATGATTTGAAGTTTTAATGATTATTATCAAAAGGAGACACTAATTGCATGTAACATAAAACACCCTTTCAGAATATGTATCCCTGTATAAACCATGAAAAAACGTTGCTTCCCTATGTGTATCTTAATGCAGCCACGATAAAGGATCTTTATTTTTCAATTTGAGCAGCAGAATCAACAATAGAACCAACAACAACAGTAGAGCCAACAACAACAGTTGAACCAACTTCTACAGTGGAGCCAACAACAACTGTTGAAACTACTACAACAATTGAACCAACAACGACAGAAGAGCCAACAACCACAGTAGAACCACCAACAACATTTGAAGAAACTACTACAGTTCAACTTACTGCAAGAATTGAAACAACAACAGAAGTTGGGCCAACAACAATCACTGAACCAACTTCAACACTTCAGGCAACCACATTAGTTGAACAAACTACAGTTGAAGGAACCACTATGGTTGACTCAACAACATCACTAGATTTATCTACAACATTTGAATCAGCAACATCAGTGCAAGACACGACTACATTAGACTCAAGCCCAACAGCTGATCAAACAACAACTGCAGAAGAAACAGTAACTAATACACCTTACCCAACTACTACAACTACTTATCCTCCCGGTTTGTGTTTTCTCATTTTTAATTTACAGTTATTGAATGTGTAGAAAGTAATATCTATCTCTAGGTTTTGTAATGTATGATTATTCTACAACGCTGCTAGAACTGTGTATGTAATGACTGCTTTATATTTGAGGTGTTGCTTTGCGGTTATCGTATTAAGGATTTGCTGGTACAGTAAATTGATACGCAATAGTCTTCTGAAGATTTCTGCATTTTAAAATACATATCGTATTTTCTGAAGAGCAGCAAAATTTTGGGAAAAAGCAATTTGTATTTATTGCAACTTGAGACTTTGAGAATTAGTTAGACTTAGAAACATTCAGAATTAGCAACAAATTAGATATTGCGCCTTTGACAATAATTTTCAGTCGACCTTATGAGATCCAAAAAGTTTTCAGCAAATTATTTCTAAGGCCTCTTTCTTTCCCAATCTGTAATTTTAAAATGTGCTAAGAGATGTAAATGAACTATATGTCTCACAAATGGTCATACAGTGACCATTCATCGCCTGTCATTCTGGAGCGTGATTGCATAATTCTTCCTCTACCCCAACTTGCTGTCTGCAAACTAATCTGGATAAGCTCCATGTGTTCTCCTAGGTACTAAAGTGTGTTCCAAAAGATACGTTTCCCCAATCAATTCATTATGTCAAGGTATAGTTAAGTAACTTTAAATTAAGGAACCGCATTTGATGTTTTATACTGATAAAATGAGTGCCAATAAGGTTTTATCTGCAGAGATATTAATTTATAAAGATCTTAAATCATAAACATAACAATTAAGTGTAGATACAATTTCTTTATATAGAAACCAGAAAGAGCTTCTAAGTTTGAACATTGTGATATAAATAGAGATTGACACATAATAACAGTAGCTATCTTTAAGTAACACATCCATATATTTCAAAGAATGGCTCGATCAAAATATTTCATTGGAAGTGTCATTTTCGATGTGATATAATTTTTAGTGTATCTCGTAACTCTGGTACAATCATTATGCAAAAGAATTACTGAGTATTATTATGAAAAAAGTTACTAATTATTACATAATTACAAAGAATTATTCCTAAGGATTGTCTATTTAAATAAAGTTTTGTGTACCAAGTGATTGCTACATGCATAAAGGCAAAATGGAATCTTTCGGAAATATAATTATTGTATTTGTATAACATACAAAAAGTATTCAGCTATGAATTCTATTCAGAACTTGGACAACCCAAGAGAGAAGATTTCCTACTCCAGGAAAATGTTATTGAGACTTTAGGAGACATGTCAGAGGTGAGAGTGTGCATTCAATTAATTTATATTATGCATTTAACAAGAACTGGCTGATGAATACTTAATACAATATTTCTTACATTATTCTCAGGAACCTAGTTTTTGTATTATTTATTACATACGAATTACATGTATATACATTCAATTGAGTAATAATAAAACTGACTCTATCAGAATAAAAACAGATTTTAAACAATGGAAAGTCAATAGATCATATATCAGTGTTCTAAAAACAGGAGGAGAAGTCTTCTCTTGGTTACCAATCCACTGACATGTTGTTGGACTGTTCTTATGAAGGAAGGAATTGTGACATGCAAAGGTAGAAAAAGTTTTTTTTTTCATATTAGTTCTATGGTTGAATAGTCTCAGTGATCACACAAATACACTGTTATGAAACTAATAGCAGTACTTTGAGACGTAGTGAAGCTGTAATATAGCTGTTGGAAAGTAAATGTTTATAGTTTTTTAAAAATATTATTGTGATATTTCATTTGCTAATAATTATATATTTGATAACTAGTAGTAATCATTTATTGTAGATCATAAACGTTTACAACTATGAAACAGTATAGAGATAAAATTCAGCAACATAAAAGTATATATACACTCTTCTGATATTCTTCATTGTATGTCCTGTTGCATAAATAATAGGTACAAGAAGAAGTTTTAAATACATTGGAACTTTTTGGTTCATTATCAGGCCTTAAAATGAACACTGAAAAGATAAAAATGGTATGGATAGGCAGCAGAAAGCACTGTAGAGAAAAATTGAATATATCAGCAGATTTACAGTGGGGTGATGAAGAATTTTCATTTTTGGGAATTAACTTTTCAGTTAATTTGGATACTATACCTGAGCTAAATTTTGATATAGCAATGAACAAGGCTAAACAACTATTGAATTGTTGGAATAGTAGATATCTGACTCCTATTGGTAGGATAACTGTAATAAAAACAATGGTTTTGTCTAAATTTAATCACTTGTTTATGTCAATTGTGACACCCTCAAAAATTTTGGATGAGCTAAATAAATTGTTTTTCTTTTATTTATGGGGTGGAAAAACACACAAAGTCAAACAAAAGAGTGTTTGTGCAGACTATCTAAAAGGGGGGCTACGTATGGTAAATATCTATAACTTTGAAAAATCGTTAAAACTTGTCTGGATGAAAAACATCCTATCAAAATCCAAATCACCTTGGAATTTGTTACTGCAAGAGAGCTGTAAGAACCTAAAACAGATGATTTATATTGGACCTGAATGGTTTCAGAAACACAGAAAAGATGTTAATCCTTTTTGGTATGACGTTTTTGAAAATTGGATACTATTTTGTCGAAATCAAACGGTAAAACGTGGTAAAGATTTGTTAAGTAGCAGCCTTTGGTGCAATAGACAAATATCTTCTGACAATATATTTTATGTGAATTGGTTTAAAAAGGGTATAACTGTTCTGGCAGACTTGCTAAATTCAAGTGGAAATTTTCTTGATCCAGGTGAACTAAAAATAAAGTACAATTTGAAATTTAATATTTTGAATTACTATACAGTAAAACATCTTGTCACACAATTTATGAAAAATAACAGGCTCCTCTTAAAAGAAAAGTTAGAAAGACCACATGTTCCTTTTCATATAAATGTTTTGTTGAATTTTGAAAAAGGAAGTAAAAATTTTTATTCAGGTCTATCTTATTATGGCTATGAGAATCCTAACAATGAAAATAAGTGGTCTCTTGTGCTAAATACCCAATTACATAATGATTTCTGGAAAATAGCTTACAAAATATGTTTTAAGACTATTCTTGACAATTCATATATCTGGTTTCAGTATAGAATTTTACATAGGATTCTGGGAACAAAATATTATTTATATAAACTAAAACTCAGTGAATCATTTTTATGTGGGATATGTGGTCAACAACAAGAAAGCATTTACCACTTATTTGCAGGATGTGAAAAAGTATTAGATTTCTGGAAAAATATCACAATTTGGTTCGAATTAAAACTCTCAATTAAAGTAAAGTTCAGTGATATAGAATTAATATTTGGTTATCAAAATTATGACCAAAACTTTTGGCCCCTGAACTTTATACTCCTGATTGCGAGACAGTATATTTTTCATTGCTCAAAATACAGTCATGACATTAACATATATAATTTGCAAAAGCTTGTTGAAGAGAAGTATGTGGAACAATATACCCTGTCCAAAATAAAAGATACAGTGCATATATTCAACAGAAATTGGTCTCATTGGAAACTGTTGTTTGAAAGCTGAAAATTTGAACAAACTTTGATTAATAACTTTGTAGTAGTTGTCTTTGTGTCTTTGTTATAACGTTTGTTATAAAGATAGTTAATGTGTAAAAACTTTGTAAGTTAAAAACTCTTTAAGGTGTTCGGTAGTATAAGATAACATAGCAGGTTATACGGAACATATACGTGTATATGTATACAATGGATGTAATTGTATTTATGTATTGCACACTTGTAATGTACAATCTTTTGTTTGTAAAAACTTGAAGAAAAATAAAAATAAATACAAAAAAAAAAGAAGAAGTTTTCAATGCATGTTCTAAACATTTTACATTAGACCTCATGTCTATCTGCTGCAGGGACTTTGCTCATTTCTATGACCCTGTGCTTGGTAACTGTTACACTTTCAACTCAGGGAGGACAGAAAGAGATCTGGTATATTCATATAGAACTGGTCAGAGATACGGTTTGTGCTATCTTTATCTGTTATAGCTTTTTAAATTAAACTTATTAATGCAATACAAATCTCAAACACCCCAGCAATGTCAAAATAATCATTGCCAATATTTTTTGCCAGCATCGTGGCAATTGAGGCCTCTAAAATTAGCCAACAGGCCTAGGCTTTGGAATGTTTGGTAATTGTGAAGAGATGTGTGGGAGGAAGCACGCATCAATATTATAGGATTCATCTCTAAAAACAGAAATAAAACCTTTTGCTTTGTTCAGGCAAATTTTTGTTGCATGACTATGATAAAGTACATATATTAAGCAAATTATTGAATTTTAAGGAATAGCTCTTTAAAGTTGTAAAAATAAAAATAGTTCTCTCAAAAATACCGCCATAACAATTGGTTTATTAGTCTTTATGATGTTTACAGCTACATGCTGTATACTCTGAACATTTGAAATAAACATATGGTGATGTTTTATCTCTGAAGGTTTCAGTGTGGTTGTAAACATTGACCAGTCAGAATACATAGACACACTGACCGGCCCTGCAGGAGCTCGCATTGTGATTCATGACCAACATGCAATGCCATTTCCTAATGATATTGGTATATTGGCAAATCCTGGAGAGATACTGTCTGTGGGAGTAAGGAAGGTAGCAATTTGTTTCCTGCCAATAGTGAGATGGAGAATGGAGGTCATACTTGTTACAACTCTCTTATTATTGTAATTTTTATACAATATTTAGTAAAATAGCTCATAGTTTTTGGATGTTAACCAGTAATTTGCAGTTAATGTTAGACTGGTGCAGTGCAGTCTCATTCTATCTATTTACTAACTTAATAAAACATACAACTTCAAATTATGTTATCATGTTACCTTACCTTTAAGGTTCACTTTGTAGCTTTTTTCAGGTGAATGTAGTACGTAAATCCCATCCTTATGGGAACTGTACTGCTAATTACTTCGATGATTTGCTGGACATGTATGTTGGACTATATGGCTTAGAATACACAGAAATGGTTTGTACTTCAAATATTTGTTACGTGGTTGAATATATTTTAGTTCAAGCAATTCTTCAAACCGGAATTTTATTTTTGACTGGACAGAAACTGCAGTAAAGCACAAAATCATCAAACAATTTCAGATGCAGTTCTATGTTAAGATACTGGCATTTATATTGGTAAAATGTGGCACTATTGAATTTTTATCATGAGGAACCAAAGCATTAACAGGTCCAGATAAGGAAAAAAAATTGACAAATTCCACAAAAGGAGTGCAAGCTGGTGATATAAATTGTCAATTTTATACATTTCAGAGTCTAAGCTAAGTAAAATATGCTATAATATTACAACTTGTAGGGTTGTACTAAAACCTGCTACCAACGAGAAGTAGTGAAAAGTTGCAGTTGTGGAGATGCAAGTTACCCTCTATATGGCAGAGCCCTGGGCAATGATGAGAATATACCCATTTGCTCTATAAATAACTTGGTACAAGGTAATTCACCTGATGTAAATTGTGAAAAATATGTTTATTATTAAGTTTATGTGAGGACATTTTCATAAATATCATTAACATAGTGAGACTTGTTTTGAAAAAAATACCACACTGAAAGCTTCCAAATGGAAAATGGGTATTTTACATCACACTTACTCCTTTATTTGGATTTTGTGGTTGAAGGTTTAATTAATGCATGATTAGTAAGACATACTTTTGAAGTCACCAATCTCTAGTGGCTATTTGTATTTTCTGAATACATTTCAGTGGCTTGTCAAATAGAAATGGAGCTGGCTTTTACAGAGGGAGACATAAATTGTGAATGTAGGGAGAGGTGTAGGTAGGTCCTAAAATTAATGGGAACTTGTTCAAAAATAATGTTGCCATAACCTTTCACATATGAATAATTTTCTCTGGAGGGATGTTTGGTTTCAATAACAAAGTCAATAGTATATGTAACTAATATAATCGTTTCTTTGTTTGATGACTTTTGTTGACTGTGAACTGTGATTCTTTTTGATTTTCTAGTGAATCATATTTTGCTACAGATATTTCAACTGCTCAATGGCCAGCAAAAAAACATGAGGTATGTTGTTTTGGCATCATGTCTGTTTAGAAGTAATATCAATTCTTACTTATATTTCTTATCATATTAAACATATCACAACCAATACATGTGTAATCTCTACAGGTTATGTTTTTATCCCCAAAAAACATTTAACAAAATCGCGTGACCTTTAGTTCTTCATGTCTTTGAGCAACAAAGTCTAATATTCATAGACACCCAACTACAAAAGTTTATACAGAGTTAACAAGGAAAATATTCTGACATAATGAAGTGCAATAAGATAAATATCAGTGCCATATATTTAGTATTTTAAACTGGCTAAGTTATCATATCATATATTGCTGAGACTGTGATTTACTTTAATTTATGTTCAATACTTTGTGCAAACAGGTTTCCATTTTACAATCCCTAGAAGCAAATAATCAAAACTTCACAGTAACTGAGAACTTCACAATGTCTGATAACTTATTAAAAGTAGAGGTGTATTTTCAAGATTTCAACTTTGAGGAAGTAGTTGAAAAACCAGCCTATTTGGTGAGTCAACTTTTCTTAGCTGTTTGGAAATAAGAATTTAAATTCTAAACTTAAAGAAAATCCAATTTCTTATACCTGATAACTTTAAACCCAGTTACCTATATTACTTGTAGAATAATCAGATGAAACAATAAGGGAATATGAAATTGTCTATCACTGCTAAGTCTATTGAGTTGGTCTTTGTTGTTTTATGCATGATGCTTATAATTATGTTGTATTGACATTCTTTTCATGCAAATAAATACATTATATGAATGGTAGCTGAAAACATATATTCATGAATATTGATTTTAAATTCATATTGTCATTCCTGAGCTATTCATAAAAAGCTTTCTAAACAATTAAATCCCTAGGTATCATTTAATTCATTTTACAGTTCTCTCAACTGCTGTCAGACCTTGGTGGTGCATTTGGTTTGTGGTTTGGGTTGTCCATTCTGTCGTTTTTTGAATTCTTCGAGTTTTTTCTTGACTTGTCTGTGTTGGCTTGTTTCAAATGCTGCAACAAAAGTTCAGGTAGGTTTCAGTTCAAGAGATAATTCACAAGACTGTACTGCAGAGAATATATAAAATAAATCACAGCAAAAACAAAGAGTTCAACCTGAAAAGGTTGATGTTAATCACACCCGAAGTACAGTAATTAAATGGCCTACCTGAAATATAAAGAATTGGTATTTTAATACTTTCACTAAAAGAATTGATATGATGTTTCTATAATTTTTATGCAGGAAATAAACATTCTTGGCAGCCTCCTTCACCGGTTAATGATTGTCAGCACTCTAGTGATATTATCAGTCCGCCACCACCTTATAAAAGCCGAAGACCATCCAACAGCAGAAGAATCAAACCATTATCTGACTCCAGACAAAGCAGAAATGTGCAGGATGTTCCCAGATACCAGAACTATATCACTCCTGCCGGGATATAGAATAGCATATAAATGTATTTTACTACAGTTTAAGATATCTACAATGTCACAGTATGTAGAATACCCTGGCTCATGAATCAGTTTAGAAGTAATATTTAAAGTTTAGAAGCATATTAATTCTGGAGTTGTCTTGATAGAATGAGTGACCTTTTGCAAATTTCGGAGAAAGGAGACACATATTTTCTAAGATTTAGTATTTGTATTACATACTCAAATTATTTAAGGAACAGAAAAGCTTAGCCATACAAAAACAGAACGAGTGAAAATGGATGATATAGAAAAATCTAAAAATATCAGTCCTGTTTACAAAACATCATACAGAAATGTAATGTTAGAATGTTATTGTCTGATGTAGCAGTTATCTATGATGAATGAAGCACTTATATAAATGAAGCATGCATATGAATGTAGCATTTAAATGGTACCAAATTGATGTAGACATCTTCGAAGGTGCTGATATCCAAGAATAGATATAGAATAGACATATGTTGGATCAATTACAGAGAACAGAATGGTGGTTACCCCATGTGGGGTCATTGCACTTAATTAAAAATGAGATATATTGGGATTGGTTAATATTTATTACCTTATATTGTTGCATATAAGGATACTGTGCCAGTGCATTGCTGTATGTTGGTGCCGAGTTCTTTTACCATATAAGGATACTGAATCATTGATTTTCTCTGCATTCTGCAAAAGTGGCCTAGTTAGTATCAACCTTTCTTGTGTTCCGCATGTGACGATCTATTTATATTATAAGGGAAAGTTTGTAGAACCTTTAGTGTATTTTTATTTTTAGGAATGTGATGATTTGTTGACATTTCTTTATGAAACATTCTAGAAGCCAGAGCAGCTATATTAAAGGTTGAAAGCCTGACCACAGTTAGTGTTGAGCTAGTGTGGTATATAAACAGTAGTCTGTGAAACTGCCATGTTGTGGATTTATTTTTCTGTGTGTTATGTGGATACAAACTGCATGCTATATACATTTTGTGGTAAATTATAATTGATCGAACTTGATTTATTGTATAGAAGATTGCTGATCAGTGGATATTGATCACATTTCTGAGAAAACATTGGATTTATCTAGATATATATACACTGAACATTTGGATAAATATACTGGTGAATACTGGAAAAAGTTTTGGACATATTACAGAACAGAATGGGCAAACTGGTGTAACTGAGGAAGGGTTCAGCGAAACAGTGCCATCATCAGTTACATCTTTATTGTAGCATAAGGAAAAACCCTAACAAAAATACAATAACAATAGCTATACATAATTATCATTAAAATCACATTTATAAGTATCAGTATTAATCAGACATACAGATGGACTCATTATCCATTATAGTCCACTCAATGACTTACTAATATAACTATATAGCAATATGCTGTTCAATAGTATATGCAACCAAATTCCAATTTACTAGTATATTCACATTTACAGCACATAACCTACTATCTGAAATTTACCAATATGAATCACCTCTGTACATAACAGATCTACTATCTACACACTGAATAAAACCAAATTAATATTCAATTTAAACTAAATATTCATATTTACCCCAACGAACAAACCCAATCCACCGTAATCTTGCTACAGGTAACCCAACAGTATCCAGCTACCCAGATGAAGACCCAACTAAGGTATCTCTATCTCACTGAAACAATACATGGAAATAACCCAATGCAATAAAGCAAATAAAGTATTCCATTACATATCTTATTTGTACTGAAGCAGTATTGAAACTTACACTTCAAAACAAAACCCAATTCAAACTACCACTGCATAGATAACAGCTTAACCCAGTTAATCCACTGCATGACATTTACAACCAAATTTCGGGGTACACGGTGGCAGAGTGGTAACACTCTCACCTCCCACCCCTGAGGCCGGGGTTCGATCCTCGTCATGGCCTTAAGTGGGAAAGCTGGTAGTTGCTTGCCGTTGGTTGGCAGTTTACAGTACAGAACCCTAACAAACTGTATGTACTGGTTTCCTCTGCCCTTCCAACTATCCATCTGATATGACCTGTACATTGTTGAAAGCGACGTAAAACCCCAAATAAATAAATGAATAAAATAAATACAACCAAATTTCAACTACAATTTGAAATACATGAATATATGTAATACTCATTTAAAACTAATCCAATATGTACATAATGCAATATTAAATTTATGATTGTTTTACAATACACATTTACTTACCAAAAACACCCATTTCCAAGGTCCAAATAATTCAGTTTATGTGTAACTTCACTATGGTCAAGATTGCTCAAAATGGGTAATGCTGAAGTTTTTAAAGTTTTAGAATCTTGTAAAAACGTATGTTATTGCAGGTAATACATGAATTACAGTTCGAGGTGAAGAGGTGCACATGTAAGTCTCAAATTAAAAGGCTTATTGTTATACAGTTATTGACCTTTTAACGGATAGTTCTTTAAGTTTGTATAAACCCCTTCTAAGGGAACCTTCTGAGCAATATGAGAACGGTCATTTGAAATTGAAAAAGACTTACAACTCAAAGAATTCGAAGATAGAGGAGGAGAGCTTAAAGTTCAATGTGAAACGGAGAGCTTGGGATCTCAAAAATCTGAAAAAGAGATTGTGCTTAAACATAGAAGCAAGATGAAAGCTTTAGAACTCAATGCTTGCCGAACTTCCCATTAAGTGTCATTGCTACTAACTTTAGACCTTTCAATGAATTTGAAATTGATAAGTACTTTCAATTCTGTGAATGAGTGACTGAAAATTTGAAATGAACATCAGACCAATGACCTTAGTAATTGGTTCCGGGGACACCAGGCCAACTTTACCCATTAAAGGGATATCTTTGCTGTTGGGAAATTATTTTTGCAGGAATCAAAACTATTGCTGATCCTAAGGTTATTTCTAAGCAGACTACTTTAAAACTGAGAAAGTAGGGGTAGTTATTCCTGGTATTTTTGCCTCTTATGCTGTGATCCCAACTATGGCCCTGTGTCTGATAAATGGTGCATAACACATCAGATTTTCTACAAACTGAAATATTGCAGAAAGCGTGAGTATTCAGTGGGTAGTCATTTTGGCATCAGAAAAAGTCTTTTGTAGAATAACAGAGCATTTCTACTACTGTCAAATCTGCAACTGTGTGGCAGATTTTGTAAAACTTGCCCATTCACACCTGGATGGCCTCTACATAGTAAGCTAGTTAATTCATATTGGGGCTAAATTTCCTTGAGTCAACCTCAAAGTACATATGGTTATAAATGATGAGTAACATTGAACTGAGATATGATTGTGCTGAGAGTTGTTTATAGCAAGTGGGGAGGGGCCTAGGACTACACCCTGTGGAAACCCATATGGTAGTTGCAAAAACATCAGAAAAATAATCGCCTTTTAATCCTCTGCTTTCTTGAATTGAGGTAGGACTCTATCCATTAAAGTATGACCTCATCGATTCTATAACTAGTAATTAAGACAGTGAAAGTCAAATGTGGATAAGTCTAGAAGCACAAGTCCAACAGTAGTACCCTTGTCCATCGATGTGGCAATCTCATTATGTATTTTATTAATGTTCTTTCAGTAGTGTGAAACACCCTTCATATATGTATTGTATATTTGTCTCTATGTACAAGAGGAATCCAAATGATATTTGACCCATCTTATCACACAATTACTGCCCAACTCTTAAGGTACTGACATTCCCCTACATGAAAGACCAAGGCTAAAGGATTGCCATTTACCAACCCCATTGAGGTTCTTTAGCCTGCCACTGGGCATAGGACCCATTAGACATTATTCAATAACTGGTGTTTTAACCTGGTTATGGCGTTTATTCAAAACACCGGGAGGAAACCAAAAATTTGCATATTTAGAACAGGCAATTTTTATCATGTGGGTGTCTGGTTCATACATGAAGGTCAAATTAAATCACCTCTATCACAAATACAAAATTGAAAAGTCACTGGGTGTGACACAGTATCATATAATAACATAAGCTGTAGTGCTATTTTTGGAATGGTCAGTCATAAACTGAACATTGAATGAATATTGTATTTGTGTGCTTTCAAGATAATTTAATAAATTAGTAATTCTTCATTAATGTAAAAAATAAGTGACAACTGTACTGTGAACATTCTTGGACAATAAAAAAGCCTAGTTTCAGAAAATGAAGATGTACCACAGTTTTCCTGACATTTGAAGCTTTCACTGAACTCACACATTTTCACACAGACAGTGCAAATGTACATGAACTTATAAGTACACTCTATGGTCATAACATTCTTTGCAGACTTCATTATGACACCTGTGGAATATAGTATCACAAAATGCGGAGAATTTCTGGTTTCTGACAGGCGAAACTCCAGTGTCTTTCCAAAGCCTTCTTGATCAGCTGAGCAGGGAAATAGAAACCAGCAGGGAAATGTTTACGTATGAAGGCCATTCAAGATCACTTACTGTTTCAGACAGACTGCTGGTGACACTTATATGGCTGAGACATTACCCAACTGAATGGTCTTTAGCTAGTCTTTTTTGTATCAACCAAGTTTATATTCATAGAGACATATTTCATGTGCTATGCATCTTGCATCAAGAATTAGTTCACAATGAAATTGTGTGGCATTCACCTTAACAATGGCTTCAGATTCAAGGGTCATTTACAGGTTTACCCAGTGTTGTAGGTTTCATGGATTGTACACCGATTCCAATTAACAGATTGAATTGCAAGACTACAAAGGCTATACTATAGAAGAGACATGGGATGCCACTTTATAAACTGGTTAGTTGTTCTTGATGCACATGGTTACATTACCTTTAGCCAGACTGGTTTTATGGGACATCTTACTGACAGTGCATGTTTTGATTATGCATTTGTGCCACAAATACTGGTAGGAACACATATAATAGCAGATCTTGGCTTTGCAAGTAATCCCAATATTTTAGTACCATTAAGAAGGTGTCAGGACCTTCCAGAAGCTCACCGAATGGAAAAAAATAGGTATGATTATTAATTTATCATTCAATGTAAATGTTTTTGGTTATACTCATCTATTCAACATAATTATGACATTGGCATGATTTGACATAAGATTTATTTATGCCACAAATGTATAATTTTTTTTCTTAATTTTGGTTATCCAAATGTTATGTAGCTTAATCTTATATGTAGTGCTATTAATTGTTCCTTTTATTTCAACATGTGTTCTTGTTTGTATCATAAAAGGGATTGTAAAACGTCAGTGGTGACAGACTTTCCACCCAACCCAGAGTTCATTTATTTGGGGTTTGATGTCACTTTGAACACTGTATAGATGATATCATGACAGGTAGCTTTATAGGCAGAGGACACCAGTACATACAATTGGTCAAGGTTCTGTACTGTAAACTGCAAACCATCAGTAAGCAACTACCAACTTTCTCACATAGCATCTGGGTTTGAACCACAGACCTCAGAGACGGGAGGTGAGGGTGTTACCACTGTGCTACCATGGTCCCCAACACAAAGTTTAAATCCTGACCTGACCTCAATTAGGAAAGCAGCTGTTGCATAATGTTGGTTATTGATTTATAGTACAGAACCTAGCCTATCTCTGTGTACTGCTTATCACAGATGTGTGGCATCTATGGAAGTACTTAACGGATTAGTCCTTTTACTGAGTGTTTTGTGTGATAGATTTTTGATGTCATGCCAATATATTTTTACGGTCTTTTCAAGGACAAGAGTTCAAGTAGAGCATCACATTCGAGAGTTGAAGATTTATAGGATTTTTGGTGCCCGAAAATTTAGAGGAAGAAGCAAATGTAGCAAATGTAGTTGCTTCATTAGTCAACAGAAGAAGGACAAGACTCTACAGAATTGACTATGACCATTTCAATTTTGAAAGAGAAGTCAAATTCATCCAACATTTTATTTAAACTATATTAAAATTTTAACAATTTATTCAGTCACTGTTGACATAAAATTTTTCAATGCCTTTTCTTTCTGCTTCTGCTCTCAGGTAGGCACTGTGCCACTTGGCAGCTTCTTTTGCCCATTTAAACATGGTCCTGGCCTTTTCTTCAGCCTCATCAATGACATCTGAAGACCTATAGGTATACAATCAATTAGTGTGGTCATTCATACATTAGACCTAACTAAGAAAATGATGAATAAAAATCACTAACCACGGTTGAGTGTATTACTATGGAAATAAATAATTCACAAACAGGAGTTATTAATATTCCTTATTTAAACTTTATAATTAAATCTTAATAGATAATGAGACTATATCAATATTAAAGTGGATTACCTTTAACAAAAAATGCTTAACAAAAAGCAAGAAAATGAGTAACCCATACTCACCACTTAGACAACATATTGATTAAATTAATAGTCCAACCAATGGTATTATTATTTACTATAAATAAGTAATAATTTAATTCTAATTTGACTTTTATAGCGGTTAATCTCCACTGAATAGTGGACTCTAAGGCGCAACAAGACAATAGCAACATACAAATTCAAAGTCCAGGGACAGAAACAGGTCAGCACCATGGAGAAGCCATAAGAGAAAATGACCTGAGGAAGATAAGCCTTTGTGTAGAGATAGGTTTTGAGCTTGATTCTAAAAGAGGCAATAGTGGGTGATGCACGAATGTCTTCAGGGAGTGAATTCCAAACAGTGGGAGCATCAAAGGCGAAACTCAAACCAAACTGCCTAGTGGACTTGTAAATTTTAGGTTGAAACTTTGGAACATTAAGGAAATTGGCAACACTCTGACTGCATCTAGTATTGTAAGTATTGTGGTACGTGGAAAGATAAGGAGCAAAATATTTCGGGAAGCCAGTATGAATAACCTTGTACACCAGGGTAGCCAGTTTGAACTCTGAGCGAAACTGAACAGGGAGCCAATGGAGTTTCCTGAGGATCTGAGTTTTCCTGAAAAGTGAGTTACAGTAGTCCAACCAACTACTAACAAAAGCATTGGCAACCGACACAGCTGCATCATGAGTCAAGAACTGCCTAATATTTCTAAAATCCCTCAGTTGAATAAAGCAGCTTTTACAAACATTCTGGACATGTTTAGAGAAAGACAAATCAGAGTCAAACCACACACCCAGGTTCCTGACTGACTTGGTGGGGTGAAGGGGGTTACCCAAGATGTCAATTGGGAAACATACATTTAATCTTCCTCTCTGTTTCTTGGAGCCAAAAAGTATGAACTCGGTTTTATCTGGATTAAGTTTAAGTTTGCTAGCCGACATCCATTCCTTAACATCTTGCAGGCATCTGTTCAACTTATCAAATGCAGCTGAGGCATTCATGTGTGACAGATGGACATAAAGTTGTGAATCGTCAGCGTAGAAATGAAATTTTACGCCTTTGTGTTTACCAATTAGAGTACTAAGGGGAGATGTGTAAAGAGAGAATAGGAGAGGACCCAGAACAGAATCCTGAGGTATGCCGAACAGCAATTTTTGTAAATCAGACAAAGTAAAACCAATCTTAACAGATTGAAAACGTTTCATCAAATAGGAAGAGAACCATTTGAGATAAATAATAATAAAGACAGATATTAATACTCAAAAAAAATAGGCCTATTGAATCTGAAACTTACCTGGATCCTATCACCCCACCAAAAATATGGCTCATAAGGTCAACTTCACCTGAAACTGCTCAACCTGTATAAAACCGGTTGAAAACCGGTGCAGTTCCGGTCCAGCACAGGTTCAACTAGGGGTTCAACCCAGCAACCCCACAAAATACCTCAGGGGCCCAGTTGATCAAAAATCATAGTTTCTGATGAGACTGTACTCTGTAATCATCAGTTAAAATTCAATTGACACAAAGTTCATTATATAAGGCAAATTATATTTTATTTAGCTGTCTGAAGCATAAGCAGGAATTCACTTACTTTGGTATTTTACTATGAGTGCCCCTTCAATCACTACTAGCCAGATCAATTTCTGTGATGAGATGTCAAATGTCAATATCAGCTCCGAACCTAATAGTGGTTATGATACACATGTCTCAAGAGCAAAAATCTCAGATGAGACAACTTAATTTCTTGCAAAAAATGCCAAAAACACTATGTTGGTGAAACCAGCAGGGCATTTAGAAAACGAATGTATGAGCACAAATTCTCAGTACAAAAGGATGGACAGATTACACCAGTCTCCCGCCACTTTAAAAGTGAAGGACATAATCACAAGGATATGTTGTTCTGAGTGTTGTTCTCAGAAGGCTTGAGTTTGCATGGATATTCAAATTGCACTGTCTGACCCCCATTAGCATCAACCAATTAGTTTGAGTCATGTAGGTATGATCCAACTACCTGGCACTCAGTAGTCACTTGTCTATTTTATCACACCTTACTAAGAAGCTTATTTCAATTGCAAAATATAAACACCTACCTGAAAATGTCTATTTTTACACATGGCACAAATGTTTATATAACCATTGGTATTTTAATATTCATGTGTTTGAAAAAAATCTTTATCTGATGACAATTAACCATGGAGAAGAAATATAGTTGTTCATACCATAGTGCAACATTGTGTTGACATATGGACATTGTTAAGTTTTAAAGCTATGATACATTTGAAAACAAATCCATTGCTGTGTTGTGTGGCCATTTGTGAAGCATTGCTTGAATATTATTCAGAAGTGTCGAATAATAGATGTCTTAACCAAATTCTGAGGTTACCTTTTCTTACCCATAGGGTTTGAGGCACGCTTTAGTTGATCGTTCTCTGGTCACTGCAACAGAAAATCACAAATAGGATTGTGCAAATAAATGACAAAATTGAAGAAATGTATATTTATAGCCACAAAATATTGATATGTAGGATTCAAAAACTAGTTTTAACTGAAACTAAAACTTGCCATGCTGTGATGCTACTCATGTCTCATTTTGTCATGTTATTAAAATTAAAATTGTCCTTTTCAAAACCATGTTTGAAAATGTGGTAGCATTGTTCAAATATATGTGTGCTACTTAAGGAGTAACCATCAGGAGTAACCCCTCCCAAATAACAGTTGATTACAATTTAACCCTATAATTTAGATATTTAACCAAAGGGTTTGATCTAAAGATACAATTCACCCCATGATAAAATAGTTAGATAGCACAAATGTGAAACTTTTGAAGGCTGACATTTAGGTGTCAACCCTAATCATTCCAGGACTCCAAGGAATTTTATTTTCACAGCAATTCGCCAGAGGGCTACTAGTGACACATGGCTATTTTGATTGGCTTCTAGTTGGTCCTCCCAGTGAGGGTCCTTCAGATTTGACCTGGCAGTCGCATGGGCAGGACATGAAAAATAATTAAAATTTTTGTATAGTTGATTTTTATGTTTTTATGATAAATCTTTAGCATAACGTCACTCCTGTTCATAGAAGATTCACAGCATGGCAGTGAGTAGTAAGCTGAAGATAACGGTACTTTTTGGATGAATTTGCTTCACAGCCAAGTGCAGGTCAATTACTTTCTAATTCGGAAAGTAGTGACACTGATACATCCAGTACAGACTGGGGTACAGTTTTATTGACGGTTCTGATTTTTCTGATTCACAGACTAAAGTCAAATGGTTCAAATCTAGGTCATCTTAAAGGGTTTCTCAATCTAAAAAGGAGTCTGAAATGTCGGATCAGACTTTGATGATAAAATTCTACCTCAACTTGATGCAATAAATAAGAGATTAAATGCCATTGCAAATTCTGGGTCTGCTTCTGCTTCAGTCAGTAAGCTATATGCAGCCCCTAGGGCCAAGAAACGGCCTGTTAAAACTGCTGATTCAAATCTCAAACTTAATAGTTCTGTCAAAATTCCAATGTTAATAAGCCGGATTTGAAATATATCAGACAAGACAATTATAAAATAACAGCAGGTTGGGGAGCATAAGGCAGCTATCTGGTCTAGACAAGAAAGGTACTGAGCAAAAAATTAAGTCCCAGAGGGGGGATGTTGATGTATGCGTCAAACAACACATCAAATGGCCACATGAATATGTATTGGCTGGAAACACAAAAGATCGAATCGCTGATAATCAACTCAACATAACACAATGGATGGCTGAATTTTGTATAATTATGAGAGAGAAAAAATGTGATGAGTCAAAAGATTGTATGCTTGATTATTTGATACCATTGTTAGATGACGCTAATGATATTTCTAGGCAATCAGCTAAGGCCAGCCATTCCGTTTTGTTATGTCAAATGGAGCAGGGAGAGATTTCCAGTTGGTCAGAAACTGACAGAATTGACAGAGTCAGGCATGCAAGTGCCCAGAGACATACCAATGGTTACCAATCTTCTGCTCCATATCAAAAAAGCAAGAAATTTCAAGGCCAAACTCAAGCCAAGGTCACCAAACATATGCCATGTGTATATTACAATGACGGGTCTTGTTCATCATGAGACCAAAGGTGTTTATAATAAGCACATCTGCAGTACTTGCTTTGCCCATGAGTGCAAATCCACAAATCCTTTGGTGACAAAGGCCCTGCCCAGGGTAGGGAAGAGTTTTCCACTGCTTCTACTTCTCATGCTTATAGTTCTAGAATAGTAAATTGCAGAGATAAAGGTACTTTGTTTCAATATGATGCTCCATCCCATGTATGGAAACAGCAGTTAAGTATGAGCAATATGTGTAGGCCTCTAAATCCTAGGCGTTCTTTTGCTGAGGTACTTAAAACTTGTTCCAGTAAATATGAAAATACTTCCTCACTTCTGCCATCAACTTGCAAAAGTAAGATTAGTATATCACTAAAACGTTACATTCAGCAAGCAGTTGACAAACTCACTTCCTTCGAGCAAGGTAAGTCCCCTTGTGTACATAAAGGTGTATATAAAGGTCAAACAGTGGATCCAGTCCCTTGTTTTAATAGGTTTGATCCCCTGAAACAATTTGATACTCAAGAACTTGTTGACCAAACTGAAAATTCCACTGTAGGTCACACAGGTCACAAGGCAAATCTAAGGTCAAATTGACAAAACATAGCAATGCACAGAAACAATGTGTACATAAACTGGTACAACGGGATATTAACTCACAAACTATCAATGACACACATAGGTCAGTAGATTCAGTCCCTTGTTATGGTAGGTTTCAGTCCTTGAAACCAGGGTATGTGCAAGATACTAGCAAAAACCAGAGTCAACCTTCTCATGTTGTCATAGAAAGCAATGATGGCGTAGCTAAGGCCAATTCCAGTAACAATTTTTGCAGTGAATTCTATGAACAAGGTAGGGTTGAGAAGTTGCAACAGGACAATGATTTTGATACTTATCAAGCTTTTGATAAAGTAAATGAATCCATCTTAAATCATTGCCCATACGAGGCTCCAGCCACCCGAGTAAAAGCTTAATATCAGACAATATCACATCAGAAAATAACACACTATAGGGTTACCACCTACAACTAGAAAACAACTGTTAACATCTGACAACACAATGTATAAAATATGGGTGTGGTTTTGGGTTGGACAAAAATTTTAACTTTTTTTCATGTCCTGCCCATGCGACTGGTCAAATCTGAAGGACCCTCACTGGGAGGACCAACTGGTAGCCAATCAAAAGTAGCCATGTGTCAAAAGTAACCTCCTGGCGAATTGCAGTGAAAATAAAATTCCTTGGAGTCCTGGAATGATTAGGGTTGACACCTAAATGTCAACCTTCCAAACACTTTTTCAGGGACTGGACATGTACCCCACACACAAAAAAAACAGGTAAAAGGTAACAGGAAATGGGAAGGGATTTTGTTCTCTGTTTATCCTTTGTCAAGGTATTATTCTATCAGATGGATATAAATAAAACAAGATTTACTTGTTCTTCAGGGAAGTCTGAAACACTGTAAATGGCTGTTTTCCTTTACACTGCATACTGAGAGATGGTATGATTATTAAATTAACAGTTGGTCCTCCCACGCCATGATTTAGCTCAACTGTTTGTTAATTTATCAATTGCTACATTAACTCTAAGAAATATGCATGTTTGGGGTTGTACAAGTTAGAGTAGAAAAACAGTAAATGGCAGTTTCCCAAATTTTAACTAATGAAGTCATAAGTATTAAAAAGGTAGACCATACTCCTCTTAAGAATATAGGTAATAGGAACACAAATTAACGGTAGGTCCCCTCATTCATTTTGTGGGCTTCCCACTCACATCAGAAAGGCATGACAGGACAGAAGCAAGAAATGACAGATCATCGGATCCTAGAGGTTTTAGATTGGATCTGAAATGCAAAGTTCACCCTGCAGATGGATTTTTTAGATATGATGACAGAATATCTACTTTTGCTACATGGCCAAAGTCTCACCCAATTCCTGCTCAGAGATATGTCAAAGCTGGATTCTATTATTCTGGGGGATATGGTTATCTGTCCTTGTTTAATCCTCTGTTTAATCTTACTCTAACAGAATGGGAGAGCTATGATATACCAATGGAAGAGCATCAGAAGCATTCTCCTTACTGTGCCTCTGTTTTAATGTTAAATCCATTTCTCAAGTATCAGTTGTTATAAAATAATGCAATAAAAATATGAAACTTATGTGACGTCTTTCAATTCCAATAAATTTATCTTAGATGAACTCAACCAATGAATCAAAGTGATATAGATTATTTGTAATTTGCTTTGAATTGAAAAACTATGTGCATCAACTGGTCATTAAGTTCATATAACAAGATATTGCAATATGTTTAAAGTTATTAATCACCCTATTTTCAAATGACTGGATGATTAAGAAATAATTTGGTTACTTGGCATTGATCTAGAACACATTACTCAATATGCTGAACAATGACCGACAAACAAAGGCACCCAAAACGTAACCTCTTTGGCATTAGGCCATAATGGTAAACAGCACAAATGCACCAATCAAACAGCCGGATTTTGCTGTGGCCAATAATACAATTAAAAACTGAAAACAACACCATACATTGGTACACAAGCAGTTAAAGTAGATTATGTAAACCTTCATGAGGGGCAAGGGGGGCACAGTGGTAACACATTCGCTTCCCACCTCTGAGGTCTGCAGTTCCAACCCCGAACCCTATGTGGGAAAGTTGGTAGTTGTTTACTGATGGTTGGAAGTTTACAGTACAGAACCTTGACCAACTGGATATACTGGTTTCCTCTACCCATAAGACTACCCGTCGTGATATCACCTACACTGTGTTGAAAGCGACGTCAAATCCCAAACAAATAAATAAATATATAAACCTTCACCTTTGTATCAGAGGTCAAATGTAAGTCAAAGGTCATATTATATTTACGTCCTATTCAACAGCCAAGATCATACAAGAGTGGAGGGGGCGGGGGTCACCAGCATTGCCACTTGTGGGAATCAAATCCAGTGAAGTATTTTGAAGTTGTAGGCTTCAGCTTCATGATGAATGTTTGAAAAACATTTTCAGCATAACCTTCATTTCTTGAGTTATTTTTATAAAACTTTAATAAACATTTTCAGTAAAAACATATGTATAGAGAATGCTTATCAAATATTTTTAAACATTACAATGCAAACTTCTCATTTGAAACCTTTAGTAACTCAAGAGATAGGGTTTAAATATGGTTTCAAATGTTTCGTAAATTTTAAAATAATTCTAAAATGGTTTTTAATGTTTACTGCATATAGCTCGCATTTATTTTAGCCCACTTGTAGCTAATTTGTTAAGTATGTGTGATAACTTTCTTGGATATCTTCGCCAGTTCATAGAATATTCTCACTTCAATCTTCACTTTGTTCAGGCTTACTTTCAGCACAATCAAAGAAAGTCAAAGAAAATTGTAGTAATCAGGATTTTTTTATGTGATTCCAGTTTTGTGCCTATTATCCATGTTTGTTTATTGAATATCAAATTGCCACAACCCTTCTGTATTTGCCAGGGTTATTGTAGTACCATCTCCCTTGTGTGACCGGGGTCTATATTCACAAAAAATTCTTATTCTTAGAATTAGTCTTATTCTTAGTTTTCTTAGAATTGCCATTTTTCTTAGAAAAATTCTAAGAATGTTATTATTAGAATCATACTTATTCTTAGAATTTTTCTAAGAATGTTTTTTTTTTATTCTTAGAATTTTTCTAAGAATAAGAATTTGCTATTCACAAAACTCTTATTCTTAGAATATTCTAAGAGTTTGATTTAAATCTAATACTGGCACATAGCATGCTTAACGTAAGAAAAGTAGTTACTTTGATTATTATAATGCAGCAACTGATTGCAGATCGACATCCAGAATAGATTGTTACATATCAAGTTTTCCATTGTGTTTACTGTACTGAAATGCAGCCTCTTTATATTATTTCAAAAAATTCTAACTTCCTGTTAACATATGCCAAAATCTGTATTCACAAAGTTTCTTAGAAATTTTCTTAGAATATCCCTTATTCTAAGAAAAATTCTAACCTGTGCCCACATTTCTTTTTACTTTTATTGTTAGAACTCTTTTTAGCTAAGAAATATTTTGTGAAAAGGATTTTATTCTAAGAAAAAGAAAATTCTTATCCTAGATTTTTTTTAGAAGGTGGTTACTCGATAAAGGCGCACTTTATATAAAACTAAACACTATTAAAAATGTTTGATCATATTTACTTTTGAAAAGAAGTAGAATATCATGTAATGTAAAAAGTGTAATTCTAAGAAAAGTTCTAACATTTTTATTTTGTTTAAATAATCAAGGTTTCAAATACTGATTTCTTTTTTATGTTTGCAGTTATCACAAACCCAAAGTCACTGAAAAACGAGACTATTGAAAACTCACTTTTCTTTTATCCAGAGTATAATTCGGCTTTTTTTTCAAAACTTTAATTGTTACTTTATTTGGTTGGACACAATTGAAGATACACATACTAGTTTTACACTAATACTTGTGAACGGAAATAGACAAACAAATTGATACACCCAAATGCATATATCGTCTGGTATAGTTCAAAATACATACCAGAAAAAGCTTGGTGTAATTTTTTTATGTAATTCGATCAAGGAATACATGTTTTTTTTTGCAACCAGTGATGACCAATGATTTTAATGGTTAGGAAGCCCACCTACCAGACCATTGCCTTTAGAAGTTGGTTACTCAATAAAGGCGCACCTTATAGAAGACTAAACACTATTTAAAAATGTTTGAGCATATTTTTTTCTGAAAAGAAGTAGAATATCATGTAATGTGAAAAAAAGTTAATATCAGGTTACATTTTCATTCAGGGCTTGACGTCTTTGTAAAATTGGCTAATTGATCACAAAAATAATAATAATCTAAGTTACAAGCTGATAAGAGTATATATTCTTAAATGCTTAATGGCTATTTACTTACTGAGGTCAAAGCAGACATAAAACATTTTGCGACAATTTATGACAAAATGTCATCAGAAGAAGATCTCTTGAACTGCTTCAGCCTTGTCTCAGGCTCAAATTTAAGAGTTTTAGCTCCAATATTTGAAACTATTTGACTGAGCCAACATACAAAACAGATTTCTTTAAAAATACTTGATTTGATATTTGGATAAGTTATTGGCTCATCTTGTCGGGTTATTAGCCCTTCATCCTCTAGTTTGAGGGCTAACCTTCTTATATTACTCTTACCTCAGAGAATCAGTCTATTACCCTTAAAGTAAAACACTGTTGAAAAACATGAGATGTTCTGGGGTATCGATGTGGCAATTGCTTACGGTTATATAAGTAGTGAGCATTTGTCTGTTCATTTGACCATTTGTTGGTCAAAAAGGTACAGACAGACTTTGATGATATGTTCAGAACATTTTCCAAATGGCATAAGTAATACCCTTTTCACATTACAAATAGTCAAAATACCCCAGTCCTTCAGCTACTGTGTGATGTCCCTATACAAACTTGGGACACAGTGGTGAAACATCTAATTCCTTGAGCGTCCCATGGAAGTTTTTTAAAAAGTTTAAAATTTCCACCTCTGACTGTGACAACACCAGTCACAGCCAATCACTGCCCCTTTCCAGTACCAGTGCTATGCATTTATACGTGTGTCTTCAAAGTTGAGTTCAAAATGCCTAATGTCACACCACGTGCAAACTGAATAAATTTAGTCATATCACACCCTTCCTGCACAAACTACGCTGGATTCCCATTCATTACCGAATACTGAATAAGTGCAATCTTCTTACTTATAAAGCAATAAATTTTAGCTGACCTCCTTATCTGTCCTCTCTAATTAAGCGGAATGATCTCACATGGGGCGGTCACCTCTCAGTTTCCTCATCTAAAGTGAATAAACTCTCAGCTTTACAGTAGCTGCTCCCATAGAATTGAACAAGCTCCCTCAAGTCATTAGAACTGTGGAAAGCATCTTTTGATTTAGAATACAGTTGAAAACGTATCTTTTCAGATTAGCCTATTCTCCACCATAGCTCATCTCCCTTATCGGATGTTAATCTGGCTATTGACCTCTTTTTAGAACTGGACTGTCCCTTTTTGGACATCAGACCTTTAGAAATGCTTCATACTTACTTACATTGCACTTGCAATGTTGTAGATTTGATAAATCTATCCAGTGGCTGATTAGCAACCCATGACTGTCATTGAGATGGCCCAGAGATTTAATGAAGCTTTAATGTTACTTGTGTTTAGATCCAGTATGGAGATGACTCGGTTCCTCTTGACTCCTCAAGACTTGGACCAAGAAACCCATGGACAAGTGACATCAGGCTTCACATACATGTAGCACAAGAGGTGTCCAGGTTGTGTCAGATACTGTCCAGTGCAGAAGAAGTAACCACTAAGGACTTTAACTCTAAGGACACTAAATAATTTTTGTTTTCATTTTAGCTGCTAACTGGGCTTTATTACTACATCAATTAAGGAGTCACTGTTTTAGCTATTTATATTTTATCGCATTTAAACCATTCTAATTGTATATACATGATTTGCTTTGTACCTATGCTATCAATAAATATAAATAATCTAAATATTATCAAAGCCTTAACTTATGTTATTAATTTAATTTCATGAGCAATGTGCTTTTTATGTAAGTTGCATCTAAACCCACCTCTTATTCCCTTGTGTAATGTACTTCTTGCAACGTTAGAACTCACCTATCAATAAATACCTTTATAGAGGTAGCCTTTAGAAATGTATAATTTTAGTAATTTAAACTCTTTACATTAAGGCTTTACATTAACTTATCTTGTTTTTATAATGTGTATCAGTTTAAGTTAATCTTTAGGTGGCCTTAATTATTAAACAGTATGTAGGTTTAAAAAACTGACTCTAGCATAAAGATAACATTTATCCCAAAGGAACATTTCTCTTTGTTTTTTATTTACCTTAGTCTTGGCTTTGATACGCAGACATGTAAGCAGCCTCCAGGAAAACTAGACAATGTGTAAACAAAATCAAGGGACTGATTTAGTTTGTAATATTATGATCTCAAGCTAGTCTGTGTTAAATTGCAATTTTTGTATATAAGTTTATTTGGCAAAGAAAAACTTTAACAAAGTCGTGAAAACCGTTTTTCTTTAAAGTAAATCATTAATTTGCTAATTCCTTTCACTCTGTGCGTCATATATAAACAAGGGCACTGGAGATATTCTTCAGTGAATTTCGTAGCTTTATACACATTCTTTGAATTGATTGACAACCTTAGCAAAGGGAAATACCACTCTCTGGTGGCTTTATTATGGTCCCTGGGTGCCTGTTAATACCATTGATTAGATTACATAACAAAGACTAAACTCATTGGAAAAGTGATTTATGTTAGAGGCCTGTTCCACCGTCACAAATTACTTGTGTCCATTCCCCTGATTCGCATTTCTTTGCCATTCTGCAACAAAAAGCCAAGTTCAAACTTACTTTAATTCGCATCTAACTGTAAACTACCCTTGATAAGCCCACGATACTTACAAATGTTTCCCAAAGGTAGAGAATGCATCCTCAAGTCCTCAGGCAAATCCTAACCACTCTGCACAGCTACGTCCTCTCATCCCTGAAGTTAAGCAACACTGGGCTTAGTTGTTACGTGTATGGGTAACCAGACCAGGTATGAGCAGGTGCATAGTGATTCAGATATCACTCAGATGGTCGCAATATTACGAAAACAAGGTACCTATGCATGATGGTCAATGAATCACATTATGTAATTAAGGATTCATGTAGGATTAGATTCTGGAATGATCTTGTGTACAGTTTGTACATTTCCTGTCTTCAGTACACAACTGAAACAAACACCTTAGCAATAGCACTTGTATGGAATCGGCTCCCACACAGTGTTTGAACTGTGGCTTTGCTATCTTCTTTCAGACAACACTTTAAAGACACACTGTTTTAGTAAAGCTCACTGGAATGAAATAGATTAAGTTCTACAAGAGTATTTATTTCATGACGTGTTCAAATTAATTTTGAGTAATTGTTGTAAAGTGCAACATTTCATTTGGAAAATTATACTCAATAAATCAAAGCCTTACCTATAGTATTATTAGAGAACTAATCATATTAATCCTGTTGAGTCCACAATATTACATCCACCAAACGGGTAATATTTTGGTTCTTTTTGATTTGCTTGTTTTCACAATTACTCCAGAACTAATTCCAATAAACTATTAAAGTGTTTAATCTCCAATAAAAAGCAGACTCTGAATTCCAACAGATAGAAAGATATTTAATGACTGAGATCAGAGGACAGAAAAAGGTCAACACCATAGATATGCAGGATTAATGAAGATGCTATGGTGGATAGCCTTTGAGAAAGAGGTAAGGCTTTAGTTCCTTCGTGAAGAAGTCAATAGAGCAGGAAGCATGAACACCATCAGGGAACACATTCCAGACACATGGTGCATCAAAATAAAAAAATATATATGGCTAAATTGTTTTCTGGCTTTTGAATGGAGGAACATAACTGTGAAACAAAAATAAGCTTATTTTAACCTCAACATTTCTTAATATTGTATAGACAAGTAAAATCATTTAGCATTTATTAAGCATTTTGGCCTCAGCTTTGCTTATGATGCCTCAAAGATTTGGAATGATTTGCCTGATGATGTACGTTCAGCCACTTCTCTAATTCTAATTCTAATTTGACTTTTATATCGCTTAATCTCCACTGAGTAGTGGACTCTAAGGAGCAACAAGACAATAGCAATATGCAAATTTAAAATCCAGGGACAGAAGTAGGTCGGCACCACGGAGAAGCTATAAGAGAAAATGAGCTAAGGAGGATAAGCCTTTGCGTAGAGATAGGTTTTGGGCATTTTTCGGTGATGCACGAATGTCTTCAGGAAGCGAATTCCAAACAGTGGGAGCATCAAAGGCGAAACTGAAACCAAACTGCTTAGTGGACTTGTGAATTTTAGGTTAAAATTTTGACACATTAAGGAAATTGGCAACAATCTGACTGCATCTAGTATTGTAAGTATTGTGGTACGTGGAAAGATATTGAGCAAAATATTTCGGGAAGCCAGTATGAAAAACTTGTACACAAGGGTAGCCAGTTTGAACTGTGAGCGAAACTGAACAGGGAGCCAATGGAGTTTCCTAAGTACTGGATTTATCCGAGTATATTTACTCAAATTTGTAACAATTCTGGCTGCACTATTTTGGATAGACTGTAATCTGTGAAGATTGAATTTGGAGAGACTCCTAAAAAGTGAGTTACAGTAGTCCAACCGACTACTAAAAGCATTGGCAACTGACACAGCTGCATCATGAGTCAAGAACTGCCTAATATTTCCGTTTGAGTGACCTGACTTATATGCTGACTGGTATGGGTTATCTAAGCCTTATCGATGAATATGGTCAACCAGCTGTTTAGCAACTACACGTTCCACCAGTCCAGATACTGGGCGGTAGTTTTTCAAATCCTCAACAGGAAGTGAGGCCTTCTTTATAAGTGGAGTGACTAGAGCTTTTGGAACCCATCTGGAACCAGTCCCTCCCAGAGCTAACAATTAACCAATTTGGTTATAGATGGTAGAAGGATGTCAATACATTCTCTCCACTCCTGTTTCAAAATGGGCTAAGTAATGCTGCAGTATGTAGATATACGTGGCAACACCGAGAGCAGATTGGTAAGGGTTGAGAATAGGACACAATCAACTACATTGGGGAACAAGCCTCTAGGGGCCGATATCACAAAGGGACTTAAGACCTGACTTAGACTTGAATATAAGACTTTGTTCTGAAATTTTGTCAACAGAATGGTAAGTCTGTGGTCTTAGACTTAGCAGATTTCATAACACAGCTAAATCAATGAAAGTGCTAAGTCAGTAGACTTAACTTTAAGTCTGGTAGGTAATGGGCTTAAATTTTGTAAAGGGGACTTAAATATGGCCACCATGAACTTTTCTCCACTTCAAAATTTAAAATGGCTGTAAATAAAGTATAATTATACAGAACACCTCACTAAAGTAGTCTTTATATGTGGTAAAAAGGTTTCCTTTTCAAAAAAGCACTTGTCCTTAGATAAAAGATAAAATGCATCAAATGAACGATATATGTCACCAAGAGTATATTTTAAATTGGTATAAAAGGTCACATGAAGCAGAAAACCACTGTGGTTATTTAATAAACTTGGACTTAGCTAAGCCACAGTTTGTGAAGTCCCGGACCTAGCTAAGACCAAAGTCTTAGATTTAAGTCCCTGACTTAGCCAAAAATTTCATAAGTTTAAGACCCTTTGTGAAATCGGCCCCTTGACCATAAGAACTGCCCCCTCCCGTTGTGATCGCAATCTCCTCTCAGACCATCCACTGAAGTGGAACTGCCCCATAATACATACTTTTGTGTGTCCAGGATAATACAACAAAAGTTATGTAACAGTGCTATGGCCTTAATTGCTGGTAAATAAATATACAGGTCTCTCAGATAGTTCCCTGGAGTACACAAATAACTCTTTTGTTGGCATATCTCTGACACTCCCCTTATTAGAAGATCTTCGGCTGAATAAACTGTAATGTGAGTAAACTCTTTGTATTTATGTCCTTTATGGGTGTAGTTAAGGATAATAATTTCGAATAGACTAGAAAGGACTCGTAGAGTACAGACCTCATCCAGGGTGGTTATTAGGGATTCTTTTGTATCCAGAATATGATCTGGATCTTTCCTAAAAATTGTAACACCAATTTCTTTTGGCAAAGTTCTACACCAAAGAAAGATCCATTTAGTTATGTTGTAGTAATTTCAATGAGAAAGCCAAAGTCACTGAAAATATATTGAAAATGGAACCTTTGAAAATTCGGACTTTAGTTCTTCATCCAGGATGTGATCCAGAGTTCCCCCCATAATTAATCATTTCCTCCCCTTCCTCTAGTCAGTCCCTTCTCAAATAAAATATTTTATAAAGATCCATGTATTATCCTATAACCACCAGTTACGATACGACTAACAGCAAAGAATTGACATCACATGCTTTAGTTTGCTCAATTATCACAAACTATCAATGCATTTCTTCATAGACCTGACAAAGTTTGATCAAAAATGAAACTATTTCAAAGGTTTTTTTATCATCTGCAAAATTGGTCATGTCTTTATTGAATGGAGAGGAAAATTCCTATCACCGTTCACATGAAGAGGGTTTTTTTTCATATTAGTTTATGGTAGCCTTAAAGTTCAACTTCAAAGCAAATGATAAATGAGTAGGTACAATAATTTTTTCAATTAATTTTTTAAAAAATCGAACCAGGAGTGAATAACTTTGATTTTGGGGATTATAAGATCCACATAGCCTAAATATTGAGACATTATGGTCAATTTTATTAAGATACCTCTTCGTAATGGTTCATTAAGCCACAGTCACGCTCAGGCAGTACGTCCCGCGGTTAGAGGTTTTACTCAGCAGCAGAACCGCCTACAAGGACGCCTCATACCTTTCGAGATTATACATCACGCCACAGGTGGTATAATTTGTGGTTATAGGCATTGGAGGGGCCACAGTGGCAGAGTGGTAACACTCTCGCCTTCCACCTCTGAGGCCGGGGTTCGATCCCCATCATGGCCGTAAGTGGGAAAGCTGGTAGTTGCTTGCCGTTGGTCGGCAGTTTACAGTACAGAACCCTAGCGAACTATATGTACTGGTTTCCTCTGCCCTTCCAACTACCCGTCGTGATATGACCTGTACAGTGTTGAAAGCGACGTAAAACCCCAAATAAACTATAGGCATTGGGCACAACACCCCTGTCCTTCAGCTACCGTGTGAGGTTTGTATGGAGAACTTGCGACACAGTGGCAAAATGTCCAATACCTCAACTCACCCTCACCACCAAAAGACAGCTGATTCACAACCTTTTATTCACCGTGGACTACACCTTCAGTTACTTTAGCAAGTAATCCATCCGAGCATGCTTGCATTTGTCTGTTCATGCCCACGGTATGAAATTTAGAAGCGGAAATTTTAAACATTAAAAACAATTCTGTAGGATGTGCAAGGTAATAGACATTTTTCCATTGTGTCACAAGGTAGCATACCAATCTTGGATGGGGGTTGAAGGACAGGGGCAGTAACTACGGGACATACCACCTGCAGTGTGACTGAGGTTTTAACACATGGAAAGCAAAGATTAGACTGGTGCACAATAATAGGAAGTGTGACTGAGTACTGAGTAAAAATGTCTGAGTTTACAATACTAAGGTTTGGTTTACAACACATGCTGTTTTTGACCCCAAAAATATGATATACAGACTGATACAATTTTGCTTGTTTTCCCCATTCACAATTAACCTTTCAAATTCGTCAACAAGTGCCACTTTTTCATTAACATTTCATTAAATATTTAAGTTACACATATGATACATATAATGGTGGGAAGCTATTTTTACAGAGCTTCTGATTGTTTTAGCTTTATTGAAGTCTTTGTAAAATTAATAGAGCTATCTCAAGTTAAAAGTGTTTTGTTCACTCACTGGTGTATATATAAAACATCCTTTCTTTAAACATATTGGCACCGTTTCATTCAGACTTCTTTCACTTATTTTCATACACAATGGTCAATGATAAAAGTAAAATCCTGGCTTACAAAAATCTTCGGTAACGTTACATGCTGGGAAGTCCGGATACTGGTTTTCACTACAGGACTTTGCACGGACTTACACTTAAATTTAAGAATTTTGTCTTCCATTCAGTTTAAATATGTCGTCTTAGACTTTGTGGAATACACTAAGCAGATAATTCTAACTTTTGGTTTAAAGTTTTGGCCTTAGAGTTAAGTTTACCTTGGAGTGCGTAAAAAATTTGTAAACAAAGACTGTAATATGCTGCTAAAATTTTTCTCCACTTTAAGTTGGAAGCAGCTGAAAATAAAGAATAACTTTATAGAACACCTCTCTGAATTAGTCTTTGGAATTTAGATGTGGGTACAAGGTTTTCTATTTAAAACAGCATTTTTCCAAAGATGTAACATGTTAAACAAAGGATATATGATAGCAGAGAAAAAGTTTGACTAGAAATAAAGGGTCACATGACATACACACCCACTGTGGCTATTCGATAAACTTGATCTTAACTTAGTCACTCTTTTTGAAATCCATTTAGGTTGTAGAATTATCTAAGACAAAAGGCTCAGATGTCAATTATAATCTTAAAGATTATTACTTAAAGTTGAAGATTAGGAAGGTGAAAAGAATTTACTTGACAATTTTGAGTTTAATTTTTGGAGGAAGAATCACATAGAAAAAGATAATTTTTGCATCATAGATCCTAACTAGATACAGATTGATTACATTGTTTAAATCTTCTTTATGCCAAAGATTTTGCTTCTCAAAGGATTGACTTGGCAAAGCACTAATGTAAAATTGTTATTTACACTCTATATAACCCAAAAATCTCATATACATGTACTCATATAAATATTTTACTCAATATTTATAGTAGTTCTTATAGTACCAGACACAGTCAGTGTGTTGGTAACTTTCTTGTACCAATTTTAATCCATCTCCTCGAAAGTCTATTAAACAATTAGGTTATAGCTTTGCTTTTGATGCTCCCACCGTGTGCTCCTGCTGATGAGATTTGTGCCTAACTCTCTATTGCCTGTTTCAGAAAGACCCTTCTAAAATTGTGTTTGATCCCTTTTCTGTCCCTGAGAAACACAGTTGTTGCCTCTTTCAGCAAAACCATTCTAATATTGTGTTTGAGCTCTTTTCTGTCCCTAGATAACAAAGTTGGCTGACTGATCTGGAGATATTGTGCCTTAGAGTCCGCATGAACACTTACCATTAAACATGGAAGTAGTTCATGTTTTGTCAAGAACAGGAAAAATATGAAAGGTTGTAGTGCAGGCTGACTGATTTAATAAAATACCACTTATATGTCCTGGCCCAACCTTAGGAATTTGTGTGACTTCGAATTCCTCATCACTTTTACTGTACTGTATGAGTCCCCCTTACATTCCCATTGTCTGGAGCATGCATTTATTTATTTTAACAGTTTGAGAATTGCATTGCCCGTCTTCATTTTGATTTTTGTCTTCCTGATATTCTTATATTGTCTCCTTCCTCTACCATAAACCCATTTGTGTCCCTGCAGTGATATCCCAATAAGTTTTGTATCCATCAAATTGATTAGTAGTAATATCTCTGAAGACCAGACACATGTGACTATGGGTGGCGAGGAATATGTAAGGATACAGAGCTGTAGAGATCCTTCTTCCTCTGCAACAGGGATTCCTCGGTACTATCTTCAAGAGAGGCAGAATAATCAGGGTAAATCTCTGCAATTTTGACCTTTCGGGTCTCCAATGGCTAGGTAAAACTTATCTTGATATCAGTGTCCCCATGGGCATGAAATGTGGTAGTGTTCTTTGCCATCAGCGCCTCGACAAACACACCTAATTTGACATCTTATACTTACTCTTTGAATTTCTTGGGATCCCCATAAATCCTAAGAAGATATTTTCCCCTGGTAGATCCCTCACATCTATGGGGATTGAAGTGAACGTTGACACCATATGCTTGTCTATCCCTCAAGCAAAAATACTGGAAATTCTTGATTTATGTACTCTTTCCCTGTCAGAAACTTGTATCACTGAAAAGCAACTTCAAAGCTTGCTATGAAAACTGTTTTATCTACACAGATGTGTTGTACCTGCAAGGGTATTTGTCAACATACTTTTAAGTGTGCTTTGAAGTGCCACTGGTAAAATCAAGCTCTGTCCTGGCATGAAGAAAGATATTTTGCGGCTGATGAAATGGCAAGGTCATATTCTGACTGAGGTGTTTACAGATGCTTGTCTCACAGGCATGGGTGCTTATTGGGAGGAAAATATCTACGCATTTTCTGGGCATTTCAGTGCTACCTGTGGGCTAAACATCACACAACATCATTCGGTGAATATTCTAATTGTCATGAGAGAGTTTGGGGACATATGAAAGAATAAAAATATGTAGTGTTTGGATCATAGAAAGGTAGACTCAGGGACCACGATCTGTAGCCAAGTCTATATGGCTAATAGCTGCAGCAAGAGATATTAAACTAGGTTTTAAACATATGCATGAGACATGTGAAAGCGGGGAGACCATCTAGAGTATTTGAGGCTGGAATTGTTGATCTACAGCTGTTTAATTACTATACTCGTCAATCAGGGGTCAGTAATTTTACAACAATGTGTTTTTATAAATGTAGGTGTCCCAGTAGTCATTGTGAATCAAGCTTTCAAAAAGCGTCACTCTCGATTGAGACCCCGCACAGTAGCAGCCTACCTATCAAAATTTAAACTGGTTTCAGTTTGAGTATGAGCATGTTGACACCATGTTAGCATCGGTTGAATTCTTAGGTCAAAATGGATCCTCAGCTCAATCCCTTACCAATTACGTCTCTTCACTGAGACATTTCTTCAAGTTGTGTGACTTAGATGAAGCCCGTTGACTTACAGAAAGGTTCACCTCATTATTAAATCTGTCTCCATGATCTCTCCCTATTCTAAAGCCTCTTTCACCAACCCCACCCTTCTTAAATTAGTTCAAGCTTGAATTTCATATGGCGTCAGTTATGTTCCCTCTGTCCTATTTTGGTTTCCTTGGGCTCTCTAATATCGCCCCTCCCTCTTCCCCTGCTTTTGATTCTTCCCATCACTTCCTTTCAGGTGACGCCATCTTGGTCCCTACTGGAGCCCATATCATTGTAATATGGACCAAAGCCATGCAGAGCTCCAGGAATCATCATGTTATCCAAATCCCCTGCCTTCCCCCTTCTCCTTTTTGCCCTGTCACTTCTCTCAGGCCCCTCCTCTCCTGACACCTCCTCTGCCCCCCTTTTTTACTATTTCCACCCCTTCCCCTGTCTCTGCTCCCATGTTTAGTACGACCCTCTCCCCTCACCTCTCCTCTCTGGGTTTAAACCCTCCTATAATGGATTTCACGCTCTCAGAAGGTTAGCTGTTTCATGAGCAGCCGACCATGATGTCCCTCTCCAGAATCCCAAAGCCCATGGCGGATGGTCCTCCTCTGCCATTAACACATATCTTAACTCAACCCCCAAAGCCTCCTCCACTGTCGCCACTACTTCCAGAAAATACTCATTACTTAATTGGGTTTGGCTTTTTTTATGCATATGTTATCCAATATTTGTGGGGTCTTATGTGGCTCAGTTGGCACGGTGTTGGACTCATAATCCAAAGGTTGGGGTTCGACCTCCACTGATACCAACTGTTTCATGTGGGATATACATCCTTGGGCAAGTGTAAACCTGGACTGTGTCTCTCTCCACGCAGGGGAAAATATTGGTACCCAGCTATAAGGGATACTGGCTTCTGCGCCTTGAATGGCAGCAATAGGTAAGGTTACCAAGGCTAGCTGTCCTTGAAGGGGTAATACTGTGTAGGCGCTTTGAGCTAATAATAGAAAAAGTGCTATATAAGAGCCCAGTATTATTATCAGTAACACACTAATTACCTAGTAGATTTAGATTTGTCCTGTATAAAATAAAAGGTTTTTCCTCATTGTCTTAATTCAACTACATTAGCCTAGTGATCTTACCCTTATGGGCTGGCACTTAAAATGTTTAAATCCAAATTAAAGGGTGGTGCAATGATAACAATGTTTTCATACTTTTTAGGCCACTTTTAGGCTATTTGTAGCTTCCACAAACTTGTCAATATTTGTTTCTATTTTCCTCAATTATACCATTTAGTTAAATATCAAAAGACTGTTCTATTTTTGAAACTGCATTCAAAAGAAGTTGATTTAGTCCATAGGAGAAGTATCATGATTGTTTGTGTAAATGATGTTTACTTACACACCCTGGAAAGAGTCAACAAATTTAGAGATTGCTTCCTTTCAGATGAGAGTTATATAAAATGCATGAATTTAATGAGGTTGTGGCATCACATTCAGTTTTCTACTTCACACAGACCTGCCATAGACATGGGAATACGGGTGGAATAAAACGACTTTTAGTCAGAATAATTTTTGAAATAATTTTTTAAAAAGGTACTAAAGATTGTACAACAGAAACATGTAAGTTACACATTTCAATATTATTATTTATAATGTGAATTTAAAATAGAGCTTTCCAGAGAAAACAAAGATAAAAAATGTTTTAAAGTGTATTATTTTATCACTTGTATCCAAGTACGCTTTGTTCACCTTTAAATTTCGTAAATTTAATTTTAGAATTGATAGATTTTCATGTAAATACTGTCAAACATTCACAATATTATTGTTTGTTTGAACATAAAATATTGCAACAATATATTATCAAATTAAAACGTTGTGAATTAGTTTATTAACCCAAATATTGAACAAATTGATACCTTCAAATTGTAGTTTAAAAATATATAATATCAAAATTTAATTAGTAAAAACTTTCAGGATAAATATATGTATTTTTTCATAGATTTTACTTGTAGATTGACTGCTAATCGTACAACTTATAAAGGGTTAATCTCTTTCCTCCGAACATACTGGGCTATACTTTTACATTTACTATGTATACTTGGTGTAACATCGAAATATCTTTGATATGTGAATTGCACTTTGAAAATATCATTAAATGTTTCACCCTTATGAAACAAACAAAACATGATCACAAAGAATTATCTGCCATTATTTGTCATTAATAACCTAATACATGCTCCTCTGATGTACTGTGCATACTAAATATCTGTCAATCTAAGAGTCTGCCACATGAAGATTAAGTGCTACAAAAGTACTCTAATTGCATTACATTTTAATTTATAACCTGGGGGCCGACTTGTCCAGGGCCGAGTTTTTCAGGAGGCCGATTTGCCGAGGGCCAATTTGGCAAAGGGCCGAATTGACCAGTTCCCTATACTACTATGCATCTGCAAATTTGAGTCCTGAAGAAAATCAGATTTGAGTATAGATACCAAAAAGTAAAACAATTGTTTAACCTAAGGCAACTAATGAAACTTTACATGTTTCATTAATTAACACAAGGGGGGGGGGGGGGGTGTACATATAATTGGTAAATTTGTATATTGTATTGTATTTTTATAATCCGTATTTGACCTAAATATGGGGATATATGGACTGGAATATTTTTTTGTATACAACGGCGCCACCTCACCATGTATAATTAATGTCAATACCTTCCCTTTGTTCTTCACTTTTATCTTAAAAACTATCATTGGAAGGTCTTTCTGCTCCTCTTTGTTGCATGAATATACATACGGAAATAACTGAACCATTGCAAGCTGAATTTTGAAATTTTCATTTTCACAGGTACCCACTTGTTTGACAGCTTTTTCATATTCTGTCATTTAATATTCATTTTATTTAACCTATAAAACATACAAAATGGTGGATAATAAAATTAAAACGTCCCTCATGAAACATATACAGAAAAAATTTATCATTGATGAAGATTAACAATATGATACTCGTGCTACGCATTGTAATATATTGTTATCTTCATTCGTGGTATTGTATTTTTTCTGTTTTTGTCACTTGGGAAGTTTACCTATTCCCCATGCATAGATAGATCATGAAGCGGAGGTTTAGATCACAAAGGCGCCAATTGATCCTTGAAATGTGCATTGGACATAGATTTTTAGAGCATATCCTCTTTTCTAACATGACATAATATTTATACATAATAAACTACCTTTATTTCTAACAAAAGGTACTATTTAGTTGTTGCTCTGTGCAAAACAAAATGGCTGTGCATTCTACAGAAGACATAATGAGGAACAGTCGAAGTTTGTAACAACTTTTCAATTTTCAAACTGCCATTTCAATTCATGGACAATGCAGTGTCATGTTAGAATGTGAGTTTACTGTTTAGGTAACCCCGAAATAACAACTTTATCTGTTAACTGAGACATCAGGTAACTTCTTAGGATACAAATTGGTTGAATTAGGACCAGGTCACAAAGTGGAGACCTTAGTGCAATAGTAATGGGAAGTGAATGGCATTGAAGGGTATCAACAAGTCATCAACCAGAGGCGAGAATTTGGAGTCATGTGTTGAAAAAAAATCATAATTTCTATAACAGTCTTCTGAAATGCTGCAAGAAGACATAGACAAAGTTACAAGTAAGAAATGATGCACTGAAGATCTATCGCCAGAAACACATACACACGTGGAACACGAATTTGCTTTCAATTTGGGGGATATGTTGAGTAACTTATTAAAACTTATCTCCCATAAGGTAACAGGGAGATAAGACAGGAAAAAACTGAACAGAATAAGCTAGGAATACAAATAATCAACTATGGATTAGTTCATGAAACTCGCCATGGTCACATACTAGGGACTTCTCTGGTGAGAGACTGACAACATCAGAGAAGGTGTTAACAGCTGGGTGAGAAAGCAATGAAAAACATCCGAAAAAGAAGAATTCCTACAACAATATTTGAAAAGCTGATGGTTGTTAAAGCAGGGGATGAAGCATCAAGAATAGTGACGAATAGCCAGGATTAATAACATAGAGGTCACTGAAAACTTAAAATAATCTAATAACTGCAAGTGTTTGCCTTTACACATCGCCACTGTCTGACGTGGCCATTACATGTTGTTTAACACCGGCCATTGTTACTCTTGCCCCTTTATGGCTTGATCTTCCTCAAACAGGATGTGGTTGTAGATCCAGATTACAAATTCAGAATTTTTCTTGTGATTCTTCAGCAATATCCACATATATAATCCTGAAAATAGAGATCAGAGTTAAATTTTCACCCTAGCTGGCTTCTGTCAATGGGATGGTCTGCCTAAATTTTTTTCGTCAGCACTACCCATAGGCGAAGGTTTAATGCCACTGTTCCACCAAAGGACTAAGGCCCGATCCTGTCGGCGACCCTTAATCATGGATTAAAAGGTAAAATGGGCGGGAATACTGAATCGGCATCAAAGCCTGGGATTAAGTACAGATTGGCCTCAGAAAGCCTGAGGAGGCCCCAGGCGGCCCGAGACAGTCCCCGACTAGTCTGCGACTAAGAACTGATTAAGCCAGTTTTCTGGTCGGTTTCAACCACGATCCTGTCATACACATACCGACTGGGTCCCAGGACGCCTCAGGCCTCCTGGGACTAAGCCCTGACTAACCCCCGATTAAGTCCCGGCTTCCTCAGGCGTCCTCAGGCTTCCCCAGACCACGATGGCCGATTCTTGTTTTGCAAAATAACAGGATTTTATGGGTATATATATAAATTCCGCGATCTAATCATCATTACTTTTATTGGAACACAGCAGGATGCCACCTTTTAATGAAAGACAGCTTCAGCAACAACTTAGGGCTTTTTTAGTTTTTATTCAGTTACATATAATGATGTATTTGCTATTTCAACGTCGACCACAGCAACCCACAAGCAGCACCACCTCCACCACCACCAGCCAGACAGAGACCTAGAAGAAGGCACAACATGTGGGTAAGGCCATGGCTACTGCAGAGAGAGGAGCGGGGGCCTACCACAACATTATGGCTGAACTGTATGCCACAGACATTCCAGGATTCACCAACTACATGAGGATGACCCCAGAATTCTTTGAAATGATAAAGGCAAAACTGGAACCACGTCTAGCCAGGCAGGCCACCAACTACAGAGCTCCTATCAGTGTTGGGGAGAAGTTAGCCTTCACCATCATATATCTGGCCACTGGAGAGTCATACACATCATTATCCTGTCAGTTCAGGGTAGGCAGATCCACCATTTCCAAGTTTCTACCAGAGGTCTGCAGGGCCATCCAGGATGAGTTCACCAGAGAGTACCTCAGATGTCCTACTGCTCCAGATGAGTGGAAAGAACTGGAAAGGAAATTCAGGATCAGGTGGAATGTTCCACATGCCCTGGGAGCCTTTGATGGCAAGCATGTGGCCCTGAAGAAGCCCAAGAACTCTGAAGCCCTGTACCACAACTACAAGGGGTTCTTTTCCATAGTAATTTTGGCCTTGGTAGATGGGCAGTACAAATTCAGATGGGTGGATGCTGGTACAGCTGGATCTTGCTCAGATGCCCAGATATTTAATGCCTGTCAGCTGAAGAGGAGGATTGAGGATGGCAGGATAGGCTTCCCTGACCCAGCTCCTATAACCCAGGGTGGTAGAGATGTCCCCTACTTCATTTTGGCAGATGATGCCTTTGCCCTGAAGACCTGGCTCATGTTAACCAGAGAGGAAACGATTGCCAACTACAGAATATCAAGGGGCAGGAGAGTTGTGGAGAACGCTTTTGGCATCCTGGTCTCAAGATTTTGAGTCATGATGACCACTATTGAACTACCCCAGAAACAGTCAGGGATGTGGTCATGACCTGTGTGGTTCTGCACAACATACTGAGAAGCCACTATCAAGGTCAACATGGTGGTCAAGAGCCTGGAGATGATGATGATGTGCCTGGTGATTGTCGACTGATTGGTGGTGCTGTTGGTGGTGGTCCAGACAGAAACCCTGCTAGAGAAGCCAAAAGACAGAGGGATTGCCTCAGGGACTACTTCAATAATGAGGGAGCAGTGGCCTGGCAAGATGGCAGAATATAACTCCTGATGCAGTAACCAGTCCTTTTCGGGACTAATAACCAGTCCTTTTCAGGACTACCAAATATTCCAAAAACAATTAATCAGCTGTGCTTGTTGAAAATATCAAAACCATTTCCCACCATAATTCACCCACCCAACAAACAAACAAACCCAATGCCCACCATAATTCACCCACCCAACAAACAGACAAACCCAATGCCCACCATAATTCACGCAACCAACAAACAGACAAACCCAATGCCCACCATAATTCACCCACCTAACAAACAGACAAACCCAATTCCCGACACAAGTCACGCAACTAACAAACAGACAAACCCAATGCCCACCATAAGTCACCCAAACATGTTTGATTTCTCTCACGGCCACAACCGACAACTACCGACCCTTACAGGACGTCTGGGACTAAGCAAATATTTGAAACAGACTCCCAAAAACCCTTAATCCGGAAGCTTAGTCGTGTGGTGGAGGATCCATATACTTTCTGTTTTGAGCATCATGTTAGTGATTCATATGCCTTTTGGTGCTTAACATGATGTTATTGTCCCATATGCTTTGGGGTGTTTATGCTTTTTACATATACTATCTGTTGTTTAACATCATGTTATTATTCCATATGCTTTATGGTATTTAACATCATGTTATTCCCCATGTGGTGTTTATGCTATTTTTCATATGCTATCTGTTCATTAACATAATGTTATTTTCCATATGCTTTTTGGTGTTTATGCTATTTTCATAGGCTATCTGTTGATTAACATCATAATATTGTTCTGTATGCTTTATGGTGTTATTGCTATTATTGCGTATGCTTTTTGGTGATTAACATCATGCTATTGCTTCATATGTGTTTTGGTGAGTTACACTATGTTATTGTTTCAAATAGTGTTTAACATCATGTTATAGTTACATATTTTGGTGTTTAGCATCAAGTCATGGATCCATAACTTTTTTGTTATTTCACTATTATGACATTGTTCTATATGACTTGTGTTGTTTAGCACAATGCCATCTTCCAGTGTATATGGCTTCAATACTCCTGATTCGGAACAACCATCTCCTACACAAGTGTGGCAAGGACTTAAAGAGAACACCACAGCACATGGAATACCCCATATAAACAAGGCTAAAGGTAAGTTAAAATACATTAAGGGCCATTGTAACATATGTTTCTTTAACATGTTCAGTTAAGCCACAAATAACCAGTATACATAGTCTTGTGAGATGTTTATTTTTTCTATTAATAATAAGCATCAAGCATAATAAGTTAAACAAATTAAGCTTTGAAATGATTATGAATAAAAAAAGTAATTCAATGTTATCAAATAGTCTGAAGTTTATCTATTTATTATAGTCTATTTTTCGTATTCAAAATACAAAATAATACAAGTAATAAAAATGAACATTATGTACAAACACTGGTTGCAATAATTACACTTTAATTATTTACACTTAATCCAATTTATTAAGTCAATTTAGAACACAAACATTCTAAAGCATATCATTTAACTCTTCTATTACAAAACCTTCTCTTTAAGGGTCCTCAAAATATATCCTATCTCTCATTCAAAGCAATGCTTTAATTTGTTTAATGTTTACCATGTCATTTTGATTACATTATCACTAATTATTTTAATTTTCATATCAACATTATAATGGTATTACTTAATGGTACACTTAGAGTCTATCGACATTAGATTAGATTAGAAAAAAAGTATACTCAGATTGCTATATCCTTTTCAAGGTGCTGTTAAAAAGATTATGTGGTCAGTGGTCAGCCTTGCAGTTTTGGGAGCCATGATGTTTCATCTCTACAGTCTGTTGAACACTTATTTCCAATATAAGGTTAATGTATACATAAACATGGTCACCAAGACACATGTGGTCTTCCCAGGTAATACAAAGTCTCAAGTTTACAAGCTATTCTTATCTTCATACAATGAATACATATCCAAGTTTTGTTCCCTGTTTTGTGGATGGTCTGTGCATTTGGTCATTGCCAAGGTAATCACATAATATGTTAAATGATACTTTCTAAATCTCTCTACAAAGGAGGAATTGAGGATACATTATTCACAGTTATGGTAAAGCAATAAATAATATTGTACATGTAGTCAACAGATCAAGCTGTTTACTTCTATATTTTTTATGTCTTTGTGTCCTTCTATGCCTATATCACAACATTCCGTGAGGTCATTCCTGTATGCACATGATGTCTACCTTATGACCTTGTCCCTATGCCACCCAAAAGGGACTTTATATCTGGCTAATGCATGGTTCAGAACCCCTCCACCGTGTACATTTAAGTTTAGCTTGTGTGAGGTCTTATATTCTATGAATTTGATTTAAATCTAAGACTGGCTCTTAGCATGCCTAAACTTAAGTGAAATAGTTGCTTTGGTGATTATAGTGCAGCAATTGATTGTAAAGCGACATTCATAACAGAGTGTTACATTCTTAGTTGTCAATTATGTGTACTATAGCGAGATGCAACCTCTTTATATTATTTTAGAAATTTCTCACTTTCTGTTCACATATGCCATCATCGGTATTCACAAAGATTCTTAGCGTGTTTCTTAGAATTACACATATGTTGAAGACAAAAATTCTAAACTGTGTACAAATTCTTTTTACTTCTATTCTCCAATGTATTCTTATCTAAAAATTGTTTTATGAGTAGGATTTTATTCTAAGAAATAAGAAAATTCTTAGCTTAGAAGTTTTCTTAGTCTTTAGTGCAATTCTAAGAGAAATTCTAAAAACCTTTGTAAATACAGACCCAGGGTCCAAATGGCATTCTGGGCTGAGTCAAATAAATCCTATCCAAATGCAAATGCTGCTGAGTTATACCAACTATGACCTTCTCAGACATCATCTGAATGGTACCGCAAAGAGGCACAACCAAAGGTACATAAGCCCATATGGTTTCAGCTCATAACCTCAGCATGAAAAGGTGTGACCTAGGTTTTAGCATCTCTATCCACAGCCTTAAATCAGTTCATGAAGACATTTCATTGTATTTATTTATTTGGGTTTAATGTTACTTTCAACACTGTACAGGTCACATCACGACGGGTAGTTTTGTGGGCAGTGGAAACCAGTACATACAGTTGGCCAAGGTTTTGTACTGTAAACTGCCAACCATCAGTAAGTAACTACCAACTTTCCTACATAACGTCTGGAGTTTGAACCGCCGACCTCACAGGTGGGAGGTGAGTGTGCTACCACTGTGCCCTGCATGGTCCCCAGCATTTCATTGTAACACGTCATGCAACCGTATCTTTGAATTTTACTTGATCTAAATATATTAACTATGAAACATAAAGTACAACTAAAGTTGTAACAAGTGTGACCAGAGTTTATTAACCCTCCTGAAAAGTATATCATGATTTATTTTAGATCTTTTGTAAACTATTTGTTTTAATTTTTAAGTTTAAAATGGGACCTAATTATACATATGACCTCTGTTGGCTGAATTTAAAGTATTTAAGCCAAGGTATAGTTATAAACTTTTTGGATCTAGGATCTACTTGTCTTGTTAATTGTTTTCATGTAATTAATAATACAATGACAATCAAAATATTTGTAAACCTCTTAAACATCCACTAGGGCAGTACTGTGCTAAAAATGTAATGTTGCTTAACAGGCAAAATTATCATCAGAAAAAGGGAGCATCGACCAGAGGATGGTTGTAGGGGATATGCTAATCTTACATGGCCAAAAGGTGTTTTGGTTCCCTAGAGCAAGCGTAAAGCCATCAGAGACATGAGTAGTGCACTAGAATTTACAAAAGTCTTGTGACAGAAAGAAATTCCAACTTATGTGGGTGTTCCACCACATGACTAAGGCTCCCGATTAAGGGTTTTTGAGTGTCGGTTTGAAATATTTGCTTAGTCCCAGACCTTCTGTAAGGGTCGGTTGTTGTCGGTTGGGGCCGTGTGAGAAATCAAACATGTTTGATATTTCTCACGACTCAAACCGATTCATATTTCCCGCCGTCAACAAAATGTTCAGTCCCAGGTGTCCTCAGGCCTCCTCAGACCCAAATTTACACAGTCGTGTGTTGTCCCAGGCCACCTGCGACCCTTAGTCCCAGACATCCCTAGCTTAGTCCCAGGAGGCCGGTTGTTAATCCCAGACTCAAATATGATGCGTATGAATTTCAAGCGTGTGAAAGTGGCTCGGTTGCATTAGTCCCCGGAAGCCTCAGACTGTCTGCGGTGTCCTGGGACCCAAAAATGTAGGTCTGGGACTAAGAACCGACTAAGGGTAACCGACCCTAACCGATCCAAACCGGCCTCCCCAGGACGCCTGGGACCACGCATTTTCAGTCTGCGGTGGCCTGAGGACGCTCCAGGAGGCCTGGGACTAACAACCGATTAAGAACCGACTCTTTTCCGCGCGTCTGAAATGAAATCGAGGCAATGAGGGGGCCTGGGACTATATAAGCGACCGCGCACGCATTGTCGTTGTTACTGACTGTTTGGCTATTGAGAGACGTGTGTCACTGATTTGTAGGGGTTTTCAGTTTTTATTTTATATTTTATACACTTGAGCTTAGGGCAAATTTCACAGTTAGGAGACATATTTCACTATTTTTTTATTATTTTGTCGACTGGATTATGAGGAAAGAGAAAGGAGGGAAGAGAGAAAGGAAAAGGATGGATGAGAGGGAGAAGGAAAGTCAAGTAGAGGAGAGGAGTGAAGTTATTACAGAAGAAGGAACTGAGAGGAGAGAGGAGGAGGAGATTCAGGAAGATCCAGCTATTGGGGAAGCTGTGGCAGAAGAAGAAGAGAGGTGTGAAGAAGATCCGGAGTGCCATTCTTCAGCCAAGAGAGCCAGGGTGTGTGCCACTTTTACAGACAGCCAGGAAGTTTCCATTGTGGAATTTGTAAAGCTGCACCCTGAACTGTATGACAAGGAACATTCACGTTTCCACGACAGGACCAGAAGAGAGGCTCTCTGGGCAGAAATATCTGCAGAACTCAAGCTCCAGCCCTTTGATGTGAGACGTTGGTTCGAGTCCCAGCGAACCCGTTATGGGAAGCTGTCCAAGCTCCAATCTGGCCAAGCCCCGAGGGAGATGACCAAGAGACAGTCCTGGGTCTACCAACAGATGGGTTTTCTTAAAATCCACATCAGAAGAAAGGGGGCCAATAGAAGTTCAGGTTTTGAGGCCAGTCCAAATACCAGCAGGCAGGATGAATCACATGGCTCAACTACTGATACAGAACACCTCGAATCCAGTGTCCTGAGGGAGAGGAGTCAGTCCATCATTACATCAACGCCCATTTCAACTACAGACTCCAAGATTCTCGAACACTTTGAGCAGATGAGGACACTTATCTCAGGTTTTCTGCATCAAAAGTCAGACAGGCAGCCCTTCTTTGACTACGTGGCATCAGAGGCCGAAAAGATGACTCAAGAAGAATTTGAAGAATTAAAGGGCAAGATATTTAGAGACATCGAAACTATTAAGAGTAACCGCAGACGTCAGCCATTGCCCAGAAGATCAGCCACTGTTACCACGGAGTCCCAGAGGGTCGGCCTACTGCCAACAACCACTCCACAGGCGTCTAGTTCCACTCAAGCAGCAGCTAGCAGCAGTTTTGTGTACTATACACCAAGCGCCATTGGCTTCAGCAACCCTACATCTGTCCTAACTGTACAGGATGAAGGGAGCAGACACAATCTGAGTGGAATCTTAAGCCAGCTACCAGATCTGACATCAACACAGATTGTCGAGCAGCCTCAGCAGCAGCAGCAACAACCGCAGCAGCAGCTCTTTACTATCACCACTTCAGCACCACCTCAACAGCAGCAGCAGCCTCCTCAGTAGCCATCCAGTCAGGGCGGGTCTTTGACCTGCCAGGCCCTTTTCAGGGCCACCAAATCTTCCAAAAACAATTATTCAGCTACATGTTATTCCAATTCCCCTCCCAAAACAAAAAAGTTCAGTACAAATACTTATCACAAGAAAAAAAAAGTTAAAGTCCAACACCTACACCACCCCAAACATGAAACAAATAACCCATGGTACCACACATAACAAAAAAGGCCACATAAAAAAAAATTAAAAATAACTCCCAATATGGCCATTAATCAGCCCATTTTTAGAATAAAATCCATGGGATAGTTTAAAATCTGTAAGTGAAAAGTCCAACACTTACACCTTCCCTAGAGTTAAAAGTCATTATTACATACTTGCCAACCCACAAACAGACAAACCCAATACCAAACATAACCCCCAAATAACAAACCCAGTAAGAAACCTAACATCCAACTACCAATAATAAACCCAACCCCAGTAACCACCAACCAAGAAACACAAAAACCCAAAATTAAATAGAACCCATGCCAACGAACTGACAAACTATTTTGCAAACACAATCCCCTATTATTGAAAACAAAACTAGTTCCATGATTATATTTTCCACATTTTTGTGATTAGAAGTGAAGATTTAAAATTGAAGATTTCCATAAAAACATTTCTGCTACAAATAAATTTCCAACCCATGAACAAAAAAAAAATGGTGAAATTAGGAGGTGGATTTCCAGATATATAAAAAAATAATTCAATTTAGGATATTATGTGTGACTTTGTGTTTGGCTTTTGTTTAACACTGGGTTTGTCTGTATCTTGGGTGAGTAAGTTGTGTTTGTCTGTTTGTCCGTCTTTACAAGTTATGTTCGGCATGGGGTTTGTCTGTTTGTCTGTCTGAACAAGTTATGTTTGGCATGGGGTTTGTCTGTTTGTCCATCTGAACAAGTTATGTTTGGCATGGGGTTTGTCTGTTTGTCCGTCTGAACAAGTTATGTTTGGCATGGGGTTTGTCCGTCTGTAGCAAACATAGCTGATAAATTGTTTTTGGAATAATTGGTAGTCCTGAAAAGGACTGTTTGTTAGTCCTGAAAAGGACTGTTATAGTTAGTCCTGAAAAGGACTGTTTGCTGCAGCAGGACTTATATTCTGCCATCTTGCCAGGCCACTGCTCCCTCATTATTGAAGTAGTCCTTCAGGTAATCCCTCTGTCTTTTGGCCTCTCTAGCAGGGTTTCTGTCTTGGCCACCACCAGCAGCACCACCAATCAATCCACAATCACCAGGCACATGATCATCATCATCCTCCCCAGGCTGCTGACCAGCAGGTTGACCTTGATACTGGCTTCTGAGTATGTTGTGCAGAACCACACAGGTCATGACCACTTCTCTAACTGTTTCTGGGGGTAGTTCAATGGTGGTCCTCATCACTCTGAATCTTGAGACCAGGATGCCAAAAGCGTTCTCCACAACTCTCCTGTCCCTTGATATTCTATAGTTGGCAATCCTTTCCTCCCTTGTTAACAGCCTTCTGCCATAGGGTTTCATGAGCCAGGTCTTCAGGGCAAAAGCATCGTCTGCCAGAATGAAGTAGGGGACATCTCTACCACCCTGTGTTATAGGAGCTGGGTCAGGGAAGCCTATCCTGCCATCCTCAATCCTCCTCTTCAGCTGAGAGGCATTAAATATCTGGGCATCTGAGCAAGATCCAGCTGTACCCACATCCACCCATCTGAACTTGTACTGTCCATCTACCAGGGCCAACATCACAATGGAAAAGAACCCCTTGTAGTTGTGGTAGAGGGCTCCAGAGTTCTTGGGTTTCTTCAGGGCCACATGCTTCCCATCCAGGGCTCCCAGGGCATGTGGGACATTCCACCTGATCCTGAAGTCCCTTTCCAGTTCTTTCCACTCATCTGGAGTAGTAGGACATTTGAGGTACTCTCTGGTGAACTCATCCTGGATAGCCCTGCAGACCTCTGGTAAAAACTTGGAAATGGTGGATCTTCCAACCCTGAACTGACATGATAATGATGTGTAGGACTCTCCAGTGGCCAGATATCTGATTGTGAGGGCTAACTTCTCCCCAACACTGATAGGAGCTCTGTAGTTGGTGGCCTGCCTGGCAAGGTGTGGTTCCAGTCTGGTCTTTATCATTTCAAAGAATTCTGGGGTCATCCTCATGTAGTTGGTGAATCCTGGAATATCTGTGGCATACAGATCAGCCATAATGTTGTGGTAGGCCTCCCTCTCCTCTCTCTGCATTAGCCATGGCCTGACCCACATGTTGTGCCTTCTTCTAGGTCTCTGTATGGGTGCTGGTGGTGCTGGTGGTGGTGGTTGCTGTGGTCGACGTAAGAAATGGAAATACATGATTATTTGTAACTGAATAAAAACCAAAAAAGCCCTAAGTTGTTGTTGAATCTGTCTTCCATTAAAAGGTGGCATCCTGCTGTGTTCCTAGAAAAGCAATGATGATTAGATCGCGAATTTTATATATATATATACCCAGAAAATCCAGCAAGTTTGGAAAACAATAATCGGGGACTGAGGACGCCTGAGGACGCCGGTAGTTAATCGTGGGTTAGTCGGGGCTTAGTCCCAGGAGGCCTGAGGCGTCCTGGGACCCAGTCGGTATGTGTACGACAGGATCGTGCTTGGAACCAACCTGAAAACTGGCTTAGTCGGTTCTTAGTCCCAGACCAGTCGGGGACTGTCTGCGGCCGCCTGAGGCATCCTGAGGCGTCCTGGGGACGATCTGTTCTTAATCCCAGACTTCAGTACCGACCCAGTATTCCCGCCCATTTTTGTCTTTTTTCCACCGACTGTGCACGATTAAGGGTCCCAGACAGGATCGGGCCTTAATCTTTTGGTGGAACAGGGACATAAGATACATCCCAAAAGGACAAAGGGCAAAAAGACATGTGTCCTTTTAGGTATTGGAGAGCAAGAGAGGGAAATTCAGAATGCACAGCCAGGTGTTGTCAATGTCATCAAAGTATGGAGATGTATGTTCAAAAGTGATCTGTAGAAGCGCAAGCTCTATCAAGGCTCGCGCTTAAAAAAAAGTGTGTCATGAGTTTTCTACTAAAACTTTAGTCTGTTGGTCCCTGATAGTCTGGGAAAGTCTCTTCTATTAAGATGGTACATCATGACTGAAACTCTAACTGTTGTTTGATTTAGTGCAGGGTAGTGTTAGTCATTTTCCCCAAGTGAAAGGGGTTAGTTTAATTAGGGAGTGGTGGTGGGGTGGGGACTACTTTATGTTCAAATGTATTTGTACTGAATTCTGGAATCGAGTTTGCAAGAATTTTGTGTCAAGAAAATTTTATGATACAATCCATAGTTTGATCCATAAGCAAAGCTAAAGTTCCAATCCCTTCATTCAATAATCTATTTTTCTCTCCAAAATTACATTTGACAATGGTATTTGTATGCTTGTACAGCTGTTACAGTGTGTAATATGAATCCCATCAAAAACTCACTCATATCAAAGAATGAAGCTTTGTCCTTTCTCCTGTCAAGTGGTCAGACAAAAAGAAGACGGAAGAGACAGACAACAGGTAAAATAATGTGTTTGCCACGTTATGTCACAGGTGTGATTTTTTGAAGGATTATATTTGTGAATAGAAAAATTTTCATAGATGCTGGCAACCTAGCAAAAAAGAACACTTTCTCACTTTTGATGCTCCCACAGTTTGGAATGAATCATAGACAAATCAGCCCTTTGCCAAATCGGCCCCCATCAAATCGGTCCCCAAAATCTAATTGCACTTTTATAATCCTAACATAAACAAGTGTTATTGCATATAGGTTACAAGGGCTTGATTACAGTATCTTGACATGAGATGCCATCCACATCCTTCATATATGTTAATTACACTTAGTAAAACAACACATAAACAGTCAACACTATTGTCATAACATTGTCATGCATATTTAACCAACCCATTACTTTAATAAGGTCCTGATTACAATTAATTTATGCATTTCCTCTATAAAAGGGCTTCTTATTTCTCCAATTATCATTCAGCTTTGGAAGTCCAAAGTAGCATGATATCATTATAAGAATGGATCTATGTGTAAGCTGTAAATTGCCTATTAGTGTTACTAATAAATATAAATAAACGTGAACAAATGGGTGAGCCCCAGGCAAAGACTGACATTTCACTAATGGGTTGTCAGCCCAGCCAAGGGGGTACACATGAAAAAAAATATTAGGGTTAAGCAACACACTCTGCAGTGTCAGTTATGTAACAATAAACAACACAGGACCTGTGGTACAGGCATATCTGTTAGGAGTTTTAGAGCTGCTGTTAGAGGTAAATATATTTTTTTTCCTTAGAAATATTATTTATCTTACTGTTTTTTATGTTTTCTATTTTTTTCTTTCTGGACTATGAGATGAATCTGTAACATGTTTTTTCAAGTTTAGGAGGCCAATTTACCGAGGGCCGACTTTTTTAGGGGGCCGATTTGCCGAGGGCCGATTTGGCAAAGGGCCGATTCGTCCATTGATGATGTTCGTTCTGCCCCCACTCTTGCCTGATTTAGAAAAAGCTAAAATCATATGTGCTTTTACCACCTTAGCCTAAAAACTACACAGCATCTTCATAGTATCAACCAGCCTATGTCTATTCTTATTCTAATAGTACTTTTATAACCCTTAAAATCTCTCTAATGACAGACTCCAAGTCCCAAAATACCAAAAAACCAGAGATCCATAATCTTTAAGCCAGATGCATACCAGAAAGACTGAGAGAAAACCAGAAAACTCGGGTGGGTATGCTTTTGTAAAATGGTGGTTTTCAACTTCTTTCTAAATGAAAGTCAATGAAATAATGATTATTGAATGAGTTTCTTGTGTTGCACCTAGGGTCTGCCTTGAGCAGAGATAAAGTGTTATAAAAGTCTAGAATAGCATGCAATATGTAGCAAATTTAGATCAACTGATGCAAGACTATCTATTTCTTTTGTTGTATGTTCATTGTTTGTATGTCATTTTAAGAAACTGATTTCATGTAAAATTTACATTGTCACCCTTTATAAAAAACCTGCCCAAAGGTTAATTACTATCAAATAAACATAAACAGAAGTCACTCATAGAGCACAGACCTCCACCAATGGCTGTTTCAAAAAGTCAAGACTTTTGGTATCAAGAATATAATCTGCATCTTTCCCAAATTTAATTCTGATTTTTTTCATTACTTTCAGAGTAATCTGTTTTAACTCAGTTTTATGAAATTATATCAAGCAAAAGAGTAAAATTGTTAATAAATTATGCATCTGATTGTGGAAATTTAACATTTTTTCTCCTGTTAGTCAATAAATTTGCTCTGTAGAGACTAATGAGCTAATTAGGATAAGGAATTCCACTAGTTCCTCACCCTTTTGTTCTTGTACAAGCATTCTGTGTATTTCATTTTTGTTTCAATTTGAAAAGTATATTTACAACTATATCTTATCTCAATTCATATATGAATCTAATGAGATCATCGTTACTACAATTAAACCAACCACAAAAAAGGATTTGTGTCTAAGTGGTGCCAGTGGTGGGGAGTAGTATGCTTGAAAAGTATTTTGCCATAAAAAGTAATTCATTGTAACATGTTAAAATATTCCTGTTGATTGCAGATAGAATAAAACTATATCGGAGGGGTTCCTCTTATGAATATCGTCAAACTCTTTATGACACAAATGATGACCTGGGTTACCTCCGCGATGAAACTAAAAGAATAATTATTGAAGGTGAGTGACTTCTACAAACCAAAGAGTGCAGCCCCAAGCTATGACCTGTTATCTCATCGATAATGTTGTGAAATTGTGATAATGTATTCTGTAGTTAGAGAGTAACTAACAATTAACAATACAAAAAACTTTAATAGTTTATGGTAAATATCACATTCTTGTAGAATGATCACCTCCACCTAGTATATATTAAATTCATGACCGTTTACTTGTTTGTTTGCTTGCAGAATTATGCAAATACCACTGATTGGATCTTCCTGACAGAAAAAAAATGAGAAGACGGGTCTTGTCCAACTTAAATCACATTAAATTTCTAAAATTTTAAGATCTGGATTCTTTCATTTTTTTTTCAATTTGAGCCATTTTTAAGCAAAAGTACACACCTTGGCAGAGGTGTGCGCTCTCCGGGTGCTCTTGTTTTGAAATTATTCATTAACTGACTTTTATATTCCTCAGGAGTTCCCAAGAAACAACCTTAGAGATGGACAACATGGCATTTAAGCCAAACACTACATTTCTTTTTATGTTCATACAAGCATGAGGACATTATGACCCTTGCAAAATTACATACATAATAACCTACATGCGGACATTTTTAAGCCAGTGTAGTGTCATACATTACTTGATTCTACTTGATTTGATGAAAAATACAATGCGAAATTAATCTATTCGGTTTTGTTTAAAAGTTGTATTGGATATACTGACAGTTGTGATGTTAATTCTAATTCTAACTGGACTTTTATAGCGCTTAATATCCCCTTTACAAAGAAGACTCTAAGGTGCAACAGAAACAAAAACAGTCAACCAATTTCAGTATCCGAGGACATAAAAGAGGTCCAGCACCACAGAGAATGCCAGGGGGTGGTTATGATTACGGTGGGCATGCCTTGGTACAAGTAGGTTTTAAGCCGCTTTCTAAAATAGGCTAGGGAGGGAGTTGCACGAATCTCATCAGGAAGAGTATTCCAAATATGGATGCATCAAAAGCAAAACTATAGCCAAACTGTTTGACAGCTTTAAGAATAGAAGGGTAGAACTTTGCACTGTAATTTGCACAGATGAAACTTGGAGAGACTCCCGACTACTAACAAGAGCATTAGCCATAACTACAGAAGCATCATGGGTAAGAAACCGCCCGACATGTCTGAAGTCACAGAATTGCACAAAACAATTTTTGCAGACGTTCTAACATGTTTGGAGAAGTGGCTCGAAGTTGAGATATTGCTAGCCCATGTACAATTTTATAGACAAGTCTAAGCCAGTTGTTGACTAAATCCCAGGACACAGACAACAAAGGGTACCAACTTTTGGCACATTGGAACAGATGGTTAAATTTTGGTTGTCAATTTTTAAGTGCGAGCTCCAGCGAGGTCTCCTGCCTCTACCCATCACTTTTTTGGTGTTTTTTCCCTCTTGTTTTGTATCACGGATTTTCATTGAATTTACACTTCCAGTGAGGAATCTGCCCTTCCAGTGTGCACTACTCGTGTTTGTGATTACTTCCAAGCTCTGATGCCAGTGCCCTACTGATGGTTTTGCAACTCGCACCAGGAGATCAGTGGAATTTGGGCCTTACAAAATGTTTACAGATTTTTTTATCACTGCACTCATCAGCTCATTGGAGATATTGTGCCTTAGATGTGGTTTCAAGAGTGCTTCTCTAGTGATGAAATGTAGCAGATTCATTGTGCCTTAGAGAAGGTTTCAAGAGTACTTCACTAGTGATGAAATGTAGCAGATTCATTGTGCCTTAGAGAAGGTTTCAAGAGTGCTTCACTAGTGATGAAATGTAGCAAATTCATTGTGCCTTAGAGAAGGTTTCAAGAGTGCTTCACTAGTGATGAAATGTAGCAAATTCATTGTGCCTTAGAGAAGGTTTCAAGAGTGCTTCACTAGTGATGAAATGTAGCAGATTCATTGGAATTAAAGCTGAGGGTTGTGAGATGGAGGTGGATAATAATATAATAATAGAGTAATGGTAAGAACGAGGCCGAAAGGGGTTTCAGTCTACTAGCACCAGCCACAAAGCCATCAGAGACACGAGTAGTGCACTTAGGCAATCACCCATGCAAGTACTAATGTAACCCATTGCTGCTTAACTTCAGTGATGAGACACAAACTCATCACATTATGCCAAAGTATATAAAAGGCCGCAGACAAAAAACCCCGAAAAACAAGTGATCTCTAGAAGCGAGAGCCTTGCTAGGGCTCACGCTTAAAAAGAATCTGTGGCTCTAAGTTGAGATATTGTTATTAAAGTTAGTTAGAGCAAGACTGGTGACCTGTCCATAAATACAATATACAAGAGCTAGGAGTCCAAATAAAGAGACATGAAGGACTGAAGGATACATTAATACATTTTTTTTGCTATAATTTTACACGTACAGATCTGGACAAACATTATAAATGAACATGATAATGTCTCAATAATAATGAGGTCAAAGCTCAAATTCAATATCTCATTGCTCATTAATAAAATTATTATATCTTTAATTGTAAGGTAGTGGCTCAGACATTGTGCCTCTAAAACCACCTATTATTGCTCACCGCAATCTTTGTTTTGGACATGTTCGAAGGTAAATATTCAATAAGCACTCTGAAAATATGGGTATAAACATATAAACATTTTTTTAGAATGTTTTTAAAACACTTGATAGAAAACATTTCAAAAATGTTTTGAAATAATGTATATAGAAACCAGTTCCTATTAACCATTTGTAAAACATTTTAGAGCAAACCTTTACGCAATATTGTCAAACAAATGTTGTTTAAACATTTTATGTGCACTGGTTGTCAAACATTTCATGATGAATGTTTGAAAAACATTTCCAGCATTACCTTTATTTCTTCAGCTATTTTATAAATGTTTAAAAACCAGTTCCAGTCAAACCTAGTTTCTTGAGTAATTTTATAAATGTTTAGTAAATGTTTTCAGTAAAAATGTTTGCATGGGGAATGCCTATAAAATGTTTTTAAACATTACAGAGTAAACGTTTACATGGAAATGTTTAGAAAACCATAATATATGGTTTAAATATGATTTTTAAACTTTTTGTAAATGTTTAAACCATTTTAAAAACTGTCTAATATTTTCTGGGAATGAAGTATTTTATTCTGTTTATTATAGTGAAAGTATTAGGGTTTTCATCTTTCATATTAAAATTTATTTGTTTAGGTTTTAATGTCCCTTTCTACACTGTATAGGTCATATCACGACAGGTAGTTTAGTGGGCAGAGGGAAACAGTACATACAATTTGTCACGGTTCTGTACTGTAAGCTGCCAACCATCAGTAAGCAGTCATAAACTTTTCCACATATGCTTCGGGGTTTGAACTGCAGACCTCAGAGATGGGAGGCAAGTGTATTACCACTGCGCCACTACGGTCACTTTTCATATTAAGAAGTACCCGCAGTAAAGTCTCCAATAAATCAAATGTGACGTCACAAACAATTTAATTGACGTCATACATTATCTGCGTAACCAATAAAAGGCCGAGACTGAAGAAAATCAATACCCAGGCACAGTTCTGTAAACTTCCACATTTCCTTGTATTAAATTGTAGTGTAAAGATGCTTCTTGGCCAATCAAGGTCACAACATCTTTCTTTCTATGTTATACTTATACATAATGTTATCTCCATGTCATTAAGGCGAGAGTGCCTGGGTGGTTTCTGCTTGGAATGTTGACAGTCAGTTTTTCTGTCCTGGAACTTATGAAGAGGATATGCCAGGGGCAACTGTACTCCAGGCTAATGCGGATGCAGTCTATAAAATTTGTGAGTGTTGTTAAAATATTACGTTGTTCTTCGTTGTTGTTTTTTAATGATCATCAGAAGTTAACACAATGATATTTTGCTTACATTTTTTTGTAATAATGTCACATTTTTAGTGGGAATGTATCTAGTGTAGTATTAAAAGCTATATATACTGAGAGAAAATACTGTATATTTCTAAAATCTAGACTGTGTTGAAATATTGATTTCTCAAAATACAAGCAAGCAGGTACATGTAAATAGTGGGATGCATTTGTTTGTTTGCAAAATAACTCAAAAAGTTGTATACAGATTTTCTTTAAATTTCAGGAAATATCGCCAACAGCACAAGAAACAGACAACCATATTTTAGTGGTGATCTGGGTCGCAATCTAGATCAATGAATTTTAAAAGGATTTTTTTTTTATTATTTTAAAGAATTTTGTTTACTATTTTATTAATAAGCCTTTTTGGAGGTATTTAACCTTGGAGGTGATCTGCTGTCTAGTGATTTTCTAGTTCTCTATAACATTCCTTTTTGCATTTCTTTCTGTTTTAATTTACCTGCTCACAATTCAAATTTCAGCACATGCATGTGGTGAACCAACTCCTGCTACAGGAAGCATAGATTCAATTTCCGATGGTAATGCATACAAATTAAACCATAAAATACATTTAAATAACTATACATGTCAGGAAATAAAAAGTATATCTAACTCTGTATATGTTAGCAGGTTGGACCTCTTTTGAAAATGACTTTAATTATTTCAAAATCTTTCAGACAATAAAATATTTATTTTAATTTTTCTTGCTTTTATTTATGTTAAAGCCTGTTCTTTTTATATATTCCTCAGGCAATACATGTAACAGAGATTACACAATCACGTGCGATGCTAACACTCCATTTAAAGATGACCAAACAACAAAAACCTTGACCTGTACTGCATCTTTTGCTGAATATGGAGGATCATTCGACACTTCTCAGATATCAGACTGTGGGTTAAACTTGTTCCGTTTTACTTTCTTATGTACACTTAAATTAATAATTTGTTATGTTGCTTCAGCGCATTTTACTAAAATACTGTGATGTCATTTTAAAACTGCCTTCCCATTTGTCAACACAGAAAACTTAAATTATTTAAAAATACCCTGAAATATGAAGAAACTGTACACTTTATTTGGGAAATTTTATTGGTGGCATATTTGATTGGAGGTGTACTAAATTGCACCTTTTTTTAATCTTACAATGTAAACAGTTTTGCAATGGCATCCTCAAGATGTAACACTTTTTTGATTCTGATTCATTCCTAGTTAATAGTGTGTTCTACATACATATTGTGATAACATTTAAACTTCATTCAGACATTTCTCAAGAGTCATATGTGACAATAAAGAATCCAAAATAAATGAAGCCCTTATTGGTTTAGCTCTCAGATATTTCCCATTGAATTGTGTGTTTTTGAAAATTGCAGGTTTTGATGCTGTCATTTTGTATGAAAATTCTGACAAATCTGGAGCCAATTTCATTGTAACAGCTGACAGCACATTGGATTTTAACTGGCGCAACAGGGCTAGTGCAGTAACTATCACGGGTGAGCTATAATAAAGATAACATTTTTATAGGTCAGCATATGATTTATCATATTTAAGTGTGGCATAGATTCTTTGAGAAAAATCAAGTGATTAAATGTTAAGTAGCTAGGACTCTCAATTAGCAGTTCTTGTTTTCTCAATACAGATAAACCAATGGTTTCACACAACATGAATTACTTTTTTTGTATGAATATGATATAGCCTTTACCATGTCATGAATGAACAAGTTTACTTAATTGGAGTAAAGAATGATTGGAAGCTACATAAATTATAGCAATTAAAGTTACATTAGTAGTATCAGACAAAGTTAAAATATAATGTTCAAAATATATGCAATTCTCACTGATAGGACCAAATCACTGGGTGTTGTACAAGGATGCTGCTTTTTCCGGCAGCCAGGACTACTATTCTCTCTGTCCTGGTGAATATCAAGCCACAACAAGCTTTGATGATAACAGCATTAATTCATTGAAAAGGGGCTGTGAGTCATATATTTTTATGTATATCTGATGAGAGATGTTTTATTAACTACCATGTTGTATGATTAATAAATCAATATTTAATGAAAAACGTGAAAAAGTCTATATGTAGAATCGGTGAATCGCCAGGAAAAATGAAAACCTAAATTATAACTTGAGATTTCTCCACTGTTGCTGCATGGATCTTAATGCAATAAAAGAAAGTAAAAGTGATGTAAAGTACCTTTCCAGTGCTGTATATCACATTTGTAGACTCTGTCATGTAAAATGAGGAATATTAACAAAAAAATCATCACTTGTTGACATTCATTATCGATTGGAACAGGGCACCACTGTATATATAATTTCTTCCTGCTCTGTATATCCTCCTATATACGTTATATATTGTTCATGACTGATAATAAAAGTGGTCCTTAATTTAGGAGTTGATTGACTTGTGTAGTGGTTACCAAACTAAAAGTATGATCAGAAGAAGCTAGTTATAAATAAATATGAAAATTTATTATTATTATCTCCCAGTAAACATTTGTAATGTTTGCAAACGTTTAAGGGAAACGTTATGTAAAGGCTAAAAATGCTGGGTATGAAACCCATTTAATAGAAAGTCTGTCAAAATGCTTTATTCATACCATTTATTAAACATTTAGTTATAAATGTTAGTAAAATGTTACAAATGAGCCTTACAATGTCCCAGAAATATTACTTCAACATTACTTAAAATATTAAATTATTTGGGGTCAGAGGTGAAATTAAACTTGATTTTAGTTTGCTCACTAATGAAAATATTATTTGTATGTCTACGGGTATGAACACCAGTTGGTATGGAATGTGTTCAGAGCAAATATTTACGAAATATTGCCAACAAATGTTGTTTAAACGTTTAATGTATACTGTTTATCACTCATTTAATGATAAATGTTTGAAAAATATTTCTAGCCTAACCTTCATTGTTATTTTATCAATACAGTACTGCCAGTAGGGAGACAAGATTTTGGTTCGGTTTATCCAGAGATTCGGATTAGAGAGGGCCGGATAATTGAGGTTCTACTGTGTTTAAAAACGTTTCCAGTTAATGGTATTGTTCCACTGGACCAGACCCTATAGCCGACCCTACGACTCTAGGGTCGGCTGCAAAAGTCAGGGGTGGGGGACAAAAATCTACAAAAACACTGGGTGGTTGCACCTCCCTGACAGGATGTGATACATTCAGGCTTGTCTGTATCTAGAGGCTGATCTGCCTTGGGGTCGGGATGTTTTTCACAGGATTGTTCTAGAAACTACCAGGACAAGCCCTAAACCCCTAACAGACAAGCCATAGCAGGTCCCGGCAAGCCGTACTGACAAACAGATAGGACTAGAGAAACATAAAGAACCCCGCGACCAGACGAATTTTGGGAATAAAGAGGATCAAGTGTTGACCAGTAAAAAAATCTGAAACTAGGTTAAGGCTGAATATCTGGATCTCATCATGTAACCTAAACATCCAGCTTTACTTTTTTGTTATTTTAATTGTAGTTTTCAGGTTTTTGCTTTAATATTATATTTGTTTACGTTTCTGAAAACTACTAAAACTTGTGAGAAAGTTCGGAAGGTCTCTCTCTGAAAACATCTATGACCCAATATTTCAATATCGATCGATACACAAAGCAAAAATATAGTTTGATATCGATATAGATATTATTATTCGATACCAACACTAGTATGTACGTCAATTTATGAACAAAAAAGTCATTTAAAATATCAAATTGTCATTAAAAATGTGATATCCTTCGCAAACAAGCAGAGAGAGAGATGTGCTTCTAACAATATCTCACGTGAAAATGAAACCCTCTTGCTTCTTGCTGCCATTTATACTCCAATTTTGAGCTTCTGGGAGTGACTCCTTTAAAATTCCGTCCCTTTTCGAGCCTTTGAGAAAGCACCTGTTTCTGGATGTGAAGGTAAACACCCTATGGTTCTGGTCACGTGATGGGATCCAAATATTTACTGGTGACCTAGTTTTAGATTTGTTGATTGGTTGACACTTGATCTTCTTTTTGCCCAAAAATTTCTTTCTTGAAATAAGCTGGGATTTTATTCTGTTTAACCAAAGAAAACACTATTTCAGGTTTCTTAATTGCTTATAGGAAAAATGTGGAACCTAACTGGAAAATTATGATCACTTGCACTATTTTTTATCATTCTTGACATAAATTTTGATCATATTTTACTTCACATCATGCTGGAAATGGACTGCAAATGAGCAGTACTTAGGTTGCAAAAGACAAGCAGGCTTCCTGTTAGGAGTCTTAGGACAAGGCCTGGAAGTGATAACGACAAGCCTGGAAGTGATACAGACAAGCCTGGAAGTATATCCGACAGGCCCTTAAGTTAAGCGACAAGCCTTTTGCTTGGTGGATGAAATTTGGGCCTGTTACAAGGGTCGGCAATGGCTGTAGAAATATAAAACATGTTTGATATTTCACCGACTCTCCCCGACAGGCCGGGAAACTTCAACTGACCCTAACCGACCTTGTAAACATTGGTCCTGACTCTCAAAAAATGCATAGTTACCAACCGGTTGGCTCCAGTGGAACAACCCCATAAACCTCGATTTTGTGAGCATTCAACATATGTTTTCAGCAAAATAAATTGTGAAGAAAATGTTTGTCAAACATTTTTAAACATTACAATGTAAACAAAACTCTTAGACATGTTCAGTAAACCCACAGCTAGGATTTCAACACTTTTTGTAAATATTTATATAATTTAAAAGCATTTCTAAATTTTGCTGTGCTATACAGAAAAATGTCATCGATATCAAATAAAAATTAAGGGTGCTGTATCGATCGATATTTCATATTGGAACTGTTAACGGAAGCCGTGGTTATATTAGAGGATTTGTCAAAACTTGTACGTTTTGATTCAAGAAATAATTATAATGTGCTATTGCTCCACCAAAAAAAAAAAACATTTCTGTAATGGAAAATAAAAAAACAATATGAACAAAAGTCACATAAAATAAGCGGTTATGCTTTTTGTATACCAGCTCTCAGGTTTTGTATCTCTTCTGTGAAACAGAAAGTAGGTCACTAATCATTTAAGTAGGTCAATAATCATGGCACCAGGCTTGACCTAGTTTTATTTCAGTTGTAAGTGTGCTTTTAAAGTATTTTATATAATAAAATCTCATTTTAGCAGTAAAATTACTTTTTGTTTGATTTTTGCCTGTTTGTAGTATGTTATTTCAAGCTTCTAAACCTGAAACTACAATGATTCGAAATATATGTAGCAGTGAATGATTCAATTTTATTGACCTGTTATATTGTCACAGCTAGCCCCCTGTGTCCAACAGTAGAGACTTACAGCAACACCCATCATAATATAGACAACAGCACCTCCTGTTGGACTGTTGAGTACAACTGTGACTCTGGATATAGTTTTAGTGATGGCAGCTCATCTAACTCTCTAACATGCACGGGTGGCATCAATGTTGCTACTGGGACTTGGACTGGAGATATACCTCCATGTCATGGTCTGTTAGAATCACTTAAATACTGCACAAAGTTCTGAGTACAAAATATTTTTAGAATGTGGTCTATGTAATTACAAAAATAATCAATAAATGCAGCAAAGAAACAAAAAAATCACCAAACTCAATGTAAGACAGTAAGAAAAGGTTTGGTATTTTGGCCAAGTTGCATTGAAACACTTTATAATGCAGTATGTAAATTTATGTTTGCTTTTAAATTAGGGCTGCAAGTGAGCCCAAAAATGCGCCTTGATTCCTCATTTTAGAAGAATCGACTCGTACTCGGTTAATCGCTTGATTATCGCCCACGAAATAAACTGCTTCATATTTTGACATATCACGCCTTATAAAATGGTTACAAACCACACAACAGGAAAGAATTATGATAATTTATTGAATTTTTTGAAAAAGACGTATTTATAATGCAAAATATAAGAAAATTTAACCATCTTTATATTGCAAGATTTAGGGTGTCTTAGAAATACGTTATAATAAAGTGCCGTCTTATAAAATGTTTTTACACAAAGAATTAAAGTTTGCAAATACTTAAAATATAAAATACTGAACTGGAAACGCCTTATATTAGTAAAATATATAAATATATTCATACACTTAAAAAAAAAATAGAATTTTGTAGCAGATTTTACGTCTATGTTTGGTTGTTTTCGAAGATCCGGTTCACTTTTCTTGCCTCGAGTATTGGACTGAATCATTTCGTTTCCTAGTAACCGAAGCATCGTTGCAGCCCTATTTTAAATTATCACTAAGTAATTCACATTAAATTGCTAGTAGCACAAGTAACCCTTTCAGAATGAATAAATACTGTATAAAGCATGCATTGAAGTTGGTTCAGTGTTTGTATCTCAATGCAGTCATGATGATGTATCTTTATTTGACAATTTGAGCAGCAGAATCAACAACATTAGACCCAATAACAACAGTTGAACTCACTACAACAGAAGAGCCAACAACAACAGTTGAACCAACTACAAGGGAGGAGGCAACAACAACGGTTGAGCCAACAACAACTTTTGAACCAACTACTACAGTTGACCTAATTACATCAGATGAACCAACTACAACTCTAGAGCCAACAGCAGTAGAACTAACAACAGTTGAACTAACTACAACATTTGAACCAACTACTACAGTCGAGCCAACAACAGTGGAACTCACAACAACAGTTCAACTAACCACAATAGTTGAACAAGCAACCACAATAGAAGGAACAACAACTAGCATCACTGACCCAATTACTACAACTACATATCCTCTTGGTTTGTGTTTTTCATTATTAATTTACATGTACTGGTTTGATAATATGTCTATCGATCTCAAAATTTGCACAGGGTTGTTTAAAATGTTGAGTCTAGCTGGTACAGCAAATTGATAGATAATAGGTTTTTCTTTTTCAATTTTTGCATTTTAAATCATGTACTTTTCATTTACTGAAAACTCACAATCAATTAAATAAGATCAGCCAAATTCTGTGACTGCTGTAAAGTCACCAGGGCCAAATACTTTTGTGCAGTTTCTACATTCATGAATACTCATGAACATTTATTTGGACTTACAAGCATTTAGAAGTTAGAAGAAGCCAAAACAACAAACACCATTTTATTTCCACTCCTCTTTCATATCCAATCAGTCTAATAGGGGGAGCTTAGGAAACTTTGGAAATGACAGGGACCAGTTTCACGAAAGGACTTAGCCCTGACTTAGACTTAAAATTAAGACTTTTTGTTTTAAACTCAGGCTAAGTCTGTGGTTTTAGACTTCGAGGTTTTTACAAAGATGCTAAATTTAAGTTTTTGCTAAGTCTACCTGAGATTGTCCTAACCTTTTATAAACAAAGACTTAAATATGGCAGTCTTGAATGTTTTTCATTTCAACATTTGAAATGCCTAAAAATAAATGATAAAGGACATACAGGACACCTCCTTTAATTATTTTTGGATATTTCTGTGCTCTTAACTCTTGACCTCGATATGTCACCTTTTGTGAAATCCATTCAGGTCCCTAGACTTAGGCAAGACAAAATGATCAGATTTAAGTACCTGACTTGGCCTTAAGTCCACGTTAAGTCTAAGAACCTTTGTAAAAGCTGGTCCTGGAAATTAATATGAGATATTCTCTATGAATGGTTTTTACTTTCAAAAGCCAAACATACAGCAGCCATTACAAATAGTGTTTGAATTGTAGTCAAACGCTGAGATTAATTAAAAATATAAATTGAGTAACATAATGGCTGGAATTAAGCTAACATTTACAGCATTCCACTGAAGTATTAAAGATATTATGATTTATATGTAAACTTGTCAAGGAATTATTGTATAAAATACTTTCATACAGACAATTCTTTAAGAATTAAAAGACTTACTTGAACTTCAGTTCTGTTGGCATTCCTTTTGTGTGATATGCCTGTATGATGTAGTTTCATCAGTTCCTGTTTGATCACTGGAGTTTAGCATCACTGGGCTTGGTTAGTACTTGGAAGGGTGACCATCTGGGTTCTGGGCCAGATTTGGGTAGATACATAATGACAGATGATCACTTAAATGGCTGTCTCATCGCAATGTAATTCAAATAAGATACTAGGCTTAATGTTAAATGAATGAATCAATCAAGCATCTAAGATCAGCTAGTAATCTGTTGGCATAAATAACCTAATAAAATAATCTTTAAGCATTAAAGGTGAAAATGACAAATGAAACACACACCCATTTAATTCTGACATTTGTGATGGAAGGAAATGGGAAAAGTTTCAAACTTCTACCTATTCCAGCCCAAAATCCAGAAGAAATATATTATTTCCAAATATTTGATCGTTTATGTAGAGAATTAGCAGACAATTTTTCTAATACTAGAAAGGGGATGCTTGAAGTTTCCCAGCCAAGGTCTGAGCGCCAGCCACATGGCAAATCCCTAAGTTTTCCTGGAGATGTAGTGTACATGTCCAAATATACACATGTGACCTTAGGGATGTGGTGGGAAATCAGAGAGTATAATTATTGAAGGACTAAATTCATATGTGCAGCTTATGGTAGCAGCTTGCTGGTGGGAAATGGAGCGTACATTAATTTTCAAAGTTTGCTACAACTTCCAAACTCCTGCAGGCAAGATACAAGTATATTTTGGAAGATACGTGTAATTATTTGGTATCAGAATTTGAACCTTATTCAACTGAAGACACAATAGTGAAGGATTTTTTTAAATCGGGCAACAAATAAGGAACTTATGGTCATTTAAAGAATAGCTTGTTATCTGTATTAGTTTATTTAATAAAATATACAAAATAATAACTGCAAGCCCATCCGAAAAAAAACCCACATCCAAAAGCCATTAACCCGGGTACAGAGACTTACTCAGTGTAACACCAGTGCTTTACCATATAACCAAAAGGTACGATACTTTAATTTACGATACTTTAATTTACGATACTTTAATTTCACCCCCCGGGCCAATGTGCTGCTCTATATAAATTCACAAAGTCCTACATTCATTATAAATGTGCTGTAGGTGTTTTACTGTCACAAATGGTCTACAAGATACATAATATTTTCACAATCAGTCCCTTATTGGCAAGGCATGGTCACATATCTGCATCTGAAGTTTTTATAGCAATGAATACTAACGATGGAACGAAAGTTGATATAGTTAGATCTGCAAAGTTACTGATTTATAAGCATAAATCATAACAATTATTACTTATAGATGCAACTGGTGTTTAGTATGTGACAGAACCAAAAAATGATAAAATCACTACTACTGGCTTGGCTAGTAGGAATTCCCCTTATAGCTCACCTGCTAGAGTGTGGGCCTCCTGTGTGAGAGATCGTGGGTTCAAGTCCCCTGGAAACTTTGCCCTTGGAGACATTGGAGACCTCTCACAGAAGTCTTCTCACACAGGTCTCCAAGGGCAAGGTGTTCAGGGCACTCGAACCCACGACCTCTCACACGCAAGGCCCACACTCTACCAGGTGAGCTATAAGTTAAATCCCTACTAGCCAAGCCAATAATAGTGATTTTATCACTTTTTTGTTCTGTCACATATATAAATATGTTCTCAGTGTGAACATTGTGATGAAAAAGAAATTGACACATTAAAACACTTTAGTAAAAGTAGTTTTCAGGAGAGGTAAAACTTTTCAATCTCTGATATAATTTTGGGTGTTGAATGTAAACCTTGACACACTCATTATGTAAATCATTTACGCAATAGTATTGTGAATATAGTTGTCATAGTGTCATAAATTCAACATGTGCCAAGAGTCTCTTTTTTCTTAAAAACATAAAGTGATGCCCCCTGCATATATAACACATGAAGTGATTCATAAATGCGTTTATTACATGTAACTTCGGATGACATAAAACGTGTATTAAACTACGAATTCTGTTTAGAACTTGGACAACCGAAGAGAGAAGATTTCTTACTGCAGGAAAATCTTATTGAATCTTTAGGAGAAATGTCAGAGGTAAGAGTGTGTTTAAATTGAATTATATTATACATTAAACAATAATGGTTGATGTATGATTCGTATAATATTCTTAGAATTGTTCTCAGACATCTAAATGTTATTACTTAATGCATATTATGGAAATGTATACAAAACATTAAAGTGACTGTATAAGATGAATGGATAGGAAACAATGGAAAATCATATTATACACCAATGTTCTAAAACAGGAAGAGAAGTCTTCTCTTGGTTACCAATCCACTGATATGATATTGGACTGTTCTTATGAAGGAAGGGACTGTGATATGGAAAGGTAGAAACAGTTGTTCATATATTTCAATGGTTGAATAGTCTTAGTGACCACATGAAGGTACTATAAAATGTCACAAACAATTAATCATAATAAATGCAAAATAGTGAAGTCATAATTCACATTTTATAAAATTTAGATTTGTAGTTTCTGCAAATATTGTCATATTATTTGCCCATAATTAGGTATTTGCAAACTAACAGTAATCTTTCATTGTAAAGCATATGCTTGAAGAAAGAAAAACAGCATAGAATTAAATTCAGCAATATAAAAGACATTCTTATATTTTTCTTTGATGACTCTGGCTATTTAACAAAATATCTGTCAAAACAGACTTTCTAAGTACATAATTTAAATATTTTGCATTTAATATCTATCTGCTGCAGAGACTTTGCTCACTTCTATGATCCTGTACTTGGTAACTGCTACACATTCAACTCTGGGAGAACAGATAAAGATCTGGTATATTCATACAGAACTGGCCAGAGATATGGTTTGTGCTATCTTTTTGTTACATCATTAAATTTAACTTATGGCAATCATTGTTTCAAACAATTGACCGATAGCACTAGACCTTGTAGTGTATGGTAATGGTGAATTATCTGGGTGTTGAGGGCTAGAGCTAAATGTGTTTGTGTAGAAGTATGCATCAATATTGAAGGATTCATCTCTGAAAAAGAAATGAAACCATTTACTTTTGTTCTGGTATTTTTGTTGCAAACGTATGATAAGGTAAATATATTAAGTGAATTGTTGATTGTAAAGAATATATATTGCTCAAGAAAATGAAGAAATAACACCTGACAAAGTATGGTTTTTTGCAACATGAGGCTTCTTTTCTAGGATCATGATACAACTTTTTGTGGGCCATTTGGATAGTGTTATTACTGTTCAAACTTTAAAATATGAAAAGTAACATTATTAATAATTTTGAAAATTACCAAGACAAGACTGTTCTACTCATTATACTTGGAAATGATTATTATCGGAATTGCAGACATGCATACAAAAAATTTTACCATAGTTCTCGGCCAATCAGATTCAGTAAATAGCGTAGTCATGTTAGAATAAACCTTAAGCTACTAAATATTTAGTTCTCTCAAAGTATAGCTATTTTTTTTCTTTTTGAAGGTTTTAGTGTGGTTGTAAACATTGACCAGTCAGAATACATAGACACAATGACCGGCCCTGCAGGAGCTCGCATTGTGATTCATGACCAGCATGCAATGCCATTTCCTAATGATATTGGTATACTGGCAAAACCTGGAGAGATACTCTCAGTAGGAGTAAAAAAGGTAGCAATGTTTTTCCTGCCAATAATTATATGGAGATCTGAGGTCACAGTTGTTTAGGTTTGACCCCCCCCCCCCCCCCATTATATTAAGACAGTTGGTAGTTTTTAGTTGTTACCCAGTAGTTTGCTGTTACAAAAATTAAACTAGTAGTATGTAGTCTATCTTTCATTCTAGTTATTTATTGCCTTAATCATACATGACGAATCATATTTGGTTCATATATGGTTCATATTTAAGACTCACTTCATGGCTTATTTCAGGTGAATATAATACGTAAACCACATCCTTATGGAAACTGTACTACTAATTACTTTGACGATATGTTGGACATGTATGTTGGTCTGTATGGTGTAGAGTACACCGAAATGGTAAGTACATTTAATAATTACTGTTGAACTGGTTCAACACAATACTTTCTATGTCATTGTTGAGATCTGAGTGTTCAATTTTAGTTCTTGCTTTGACATTACCTGTAGCATAGCACATAATTCACAAAACAATAGTACCTGTTCAGTCCTACATACATGCGAACCAGACTTGCTTGTTTTTAGCAACCACAATCTCTGTGCATGTTTTTTCACAATTATCCCTCTTCTAAGTAAGATTAGCTTAAGTTGCTGCTTACACTAGATGTGAGGAGTAGTACTACTGCATCCCAGCTAAACAAATTGTGGTCTGTTGTCACTCTAGTGTAAGGTAATCTCCCCATATATTTTTTTCTCTGATTTTATGAAATGAATACAAGCAACTGCTTTGTCAATATTACCTATGGAATAATACTGTATAATACAGAAACCTTTGTAGTTTCCTTTTTGTGCATAGTATGTTGTGGATACAATTCTGAAGTAATCGACAACCCCCCCTCCCCGCCGATTGGGCTACAATCTTACACAATCATCAAACAGGAGTGTTGGGAGGAAATCTTTTCATTTGGGGTGATAGTAAATCATGATTTTACTGTTCAGGAAGGGCCTCGGACTGGCCCCTCAAACTTTGGAAGTATTCAACAGCAATGCTTTGGATCCATTTTAAGTCAATCATTAGACCCTTGTAGGGTTTGTAGTTGGGCTCTAAATCATGACTTTTGGGGTCTCGAAGCAAGTCTCTAATTTTTCCAAAAAAGATCTTAACATTTTCAATATTCTCCCGAATTTTGTCACCATCCACGAAATTATTACCTGACATATATGGCCAGAGAATCTTTGGTCCCGACATAAAATTTTGCAGAGTAGGACCAAAGTTGGTAATATGGAACCATCACTTGATAAAACACTGGATTATAGGAGCCAGTTGAGTTTGTATTGACAGTAAAGGCCTGGTTACATATTCATGAACAGTCCAGAAAATGACTCAAATTTTAAAATCAGCAACTCACGGTTGAAAATGCTAAACTTTTCCAAAACTGGCCAGAAAATTTGAATGCATCGCTACCCTGGGGATCAGATAAGCAAATACAAGATTTGTTAAAAAATTTAAGCTTAAAAATTTGCAATCTGGGGTGAAAAATTCCAAAATTTATTAAAAATTTGGATGCACCCTAACCTTAGAACTATCACTTTATCTGAAAACCTATCTGACCAATCCCAATCGAATTTTGAATGTCCAAGACCTTTGATCCAACTTACACAATTTTAATACGATTAGACATATTGATTTCATTTGACAGATTCAGATCTTCGACCCTCCTGATATGTTGGCAATGAAAGTCAAGAAAGTCTGCTTTTAACACGACTGGTCTTATCAACAATACAATTAATCATATGGGTGGTAGGATTTGAACAAATTGTGTCCGGAACATTACAATTTTATTTAATGACCTAAATATGCATCTGGCTCTAAATCCCGAATTTGTTTGTCACACAGCAAAACCTCTGATTTTTTCTTCTGTCAATTTTCTGGATTTTATTTATTTAAAATACAAAGGCTGAAATTTTGGTCCTTACTTCAAAATCAGCATTATGGAACCATCACATTAGAGAGCCTCCCCACATACTGTATTTAAACTGTCTCTCTGTGTTTTGGGGTTTTTTATTCTGCTTTTTAAAGTTTAAATTGATTACTTTTAGGGCTGCAACGATTCTTCGGTTACTCTGAAACAAAATAATTCAGTTTAATACTCGAGGGAAGAATAGTGAACCAGGTCTTCGAAAACAACTACACATTTTCTTATATTAGTAAAATATATTTATATATTTTACTAATATAAGGCGTTTTCGTTTTAAATTTTTATATTTTAAGCATTTGCAAACGTTAATTGTTTGTGTAACAACGTTTTTATAAAACCGCATTTTAACATAACATATTTCAAAGATGCCTCAAATCTCACAATATAAACATGCTTAAAGTTTCCTGTATATTGCATTATAATTCATTGAATTATCAAGATTCTTTCTTGTTGTATGCATTTTAATCATTTTATAAGGTGTAATATGTCAAAATATGATGCAGTTTATTTTGTGGGCAATAATCAAGCGATTAATTGAGTCAGAGTCGATTCTTCCAAAACGCAGCCCTAATTACTTTACCATGGGTGCAATAATGTGTGGTAAGTAGGGCTTCGACGGGTGCTGAAAAACAACACCGAGTACTCGCCCTCTCACAACCGGCCCGAATTCGAGTAACCACGAGATTTAGTATCTACCATTAGAAGTCTTCTGTAAACAGATAGTCGGTTCCGGACACTTTTGAAGAAAAACGTCTTCTATTTGACCAAATTTTATGGAATATGAAGTAAATTATATGTTTTTAAGCGAAAATAACAACTGTAATTGATATTATGTGACGGAAATGCTGAAATGTAGCATATTTTACACAAGCTTTTTTATTACATGGGCGATAATACAATACCTCGCGAGTAACCGAGAATTTAAAATGGACTCGAGTACTAACAAAGATCGACTCGTCTATCGAGGCTCGAGTACTCGTTCACAGCCCTAGTGTTAAGGAATATATTTTATATTTGTATAACTATTTTTAAGACATTAACACAACACATTTTAGTGCAAAATTTATCTGAAATTATTACCCAGGTAGTTCGAAACACATAGACGGAAACAAATTAAAAGGAATTCTAATGCTTCACTTCAAATGCTCACAAACTCCCCACTGTATTAGATTGTGACCAAGTTCTCTTTATCACAGATGAGGATTTCCTCCCTGTATGTTTGTTTTTACAACATTTGTGTGGTTTGTGTCCTCTCCTAGAGCTACATGTTTTTCAACTTCCTGTCCCAGTCTTTTAGATTTTCAAGTTAAGTTTGAGAAAACCAAATTTGTGGTGTGGTTGAAAGGCAAGAATTTAGGACTGTGTTCAAATGTTGATGTATATACCTTAATTCTTCTGAATATTTAGCACTGTGGATTTGGATTAAGACACAGTGTTTGTGCTGGTAAAAATCTGTGTGATTTGTCACTGTTTTGCATTTCAGAGGTTTAGCTTATTTATTTGTTTGTTTATTTGGGGTTTTACGTTGCTTTCAACACTGTACAGGTTATATCACGACGGGTAGTTGGAAGGGCAGAAGAAACCAGTACATACAGTTCATTAGGGTTCTGTACTGTAAACTGCCGACCAACGGCAAGCAACTACCAGCTTTCCCACTTGAGGCCGTGCCGGGAATTGAACCCTGGCCTCAGAGGTGGGAGGCAAGAGTGTTACCACTCTGCCACCGTGGCCCCATTCAGAGGTTTAGCACAACAAACTAAGATTGGTTATGTGATAATAATTTTTAGGGTTGTACTAAAACCTGCTACCAACGAGAAGTAGTGAAAAGTTGCAGTTGTGGAGACGCAAGTTACCCTCTTCATGGCAAGGTCCTAGGGGATATTGAGAATGTGCCAATTTGTTCTATAAATGACTTGGTACAAGGTAACTAATCTAATGTAAATTGTAAAAAACAGGTTTGCCAACAATAAGTAAACTTGCTGTGAGGACATTTTCCTTACAATCATTAACTTAACATTGAAAACATTTAAATTGAAAATGTAATTTGTTAACTTATGTAGTGTTTTACATCATACCTAGCATCTGTGCTTAGATTGTATTGTTATGGGTAGTCGGTAGGGTGGAGGAAACCGGTAAATATTGTTGGCCAAGGTTCTATACTTTAAACTGCTGACAAACACCAACAACCAACCTTTCCACTTGAGATCTGGGTAGGATTCAAACTCCAATTTCAGCAGGTGTGGGCGAGTATGTTAGCACAGCATCATTAAGGCCATTGAAAATGTGGACATTAAAAGTTTCATATATTCATGGAAAAATACTCTTTATTTCAAATTATTTTATGTTGCTTTATTTTGATGAAGACTTAATTGAATAGAAGGTTTAACAAAGTAAGCATTTATAGATTTTTTTTCTGAATGCCTTTCAGTGGCTTGTCAAATAGACATGGAACTAGCTTTTACAGAGGGAGACATGGATTGTGAATGTAGGGAGAGATGTAGGTAGGTCCTCGAATTGTTGAGAATTTATTCAAAATAATAAATTACCTTAACTGGCCATGGGTAAATCATTATTTCTAAAGACAAAAACATTTTTAATAATGAGTAAATGATATATCTAACCAATGTAATGCATTCTTTATTTTGTATGTTTTTGTTAACTGTGATTCCTTTTTGATGTTGTAGTGAATCCTATTATGCTACAGATGTTTCCACTGCCCAATGGCCAGCAAGAAAACATCAGGTGTGTTTGTTAATGTCCAGGTCAGGCAGTGGCAAATTTTATTGACAAATATCTGTGAATAGTAAATTCATCGATGTTCCAGACTGATTCTTCATTGTTCTTCCATTGTCTTTAACCCTCTCCAATATGTGCTGCCACATGGCTACAACAAAATGGTAACAAGTATCCATTGCCTTTGAATTTCATCATTACCCCTCTCCATAATAGGTAGTCCATATATTCTTACGGTAACTCCATTGTAGAGCAGTTGCCAACAAGTCATACTAGGTTCTCCTCTTTACATTCCCCTGATGAAATTCCTCACTCTTAACTCATGCTTTCTTTCTTTGTGATCTTCACAGTCAATATTCATTCTCACCTACCCATAACCAATTTGTTTGGTAATTGTGGGAAAATTACCTAATATCATCACTAGCTCGAACCGTATTCTCAATATAACTGCGCTTTGTTTGAGGTACATCTTGGGGCAGTCGAAGAAAGTCAAAGAACCCCATATAGATCACAAAGATTTCCTATTGTGTGACCACAATTCTACCACCTTTTGTGCTGAAATCTTTAGTATTTTTTCACCGAGATTATTGTAATACCCTCTTCAATGTGGGGCTTGGGCATAACATGTTTATATTCTGGAAGTAATACTGATTCTTCTTAATACTTCTCAACAGATTTAAATATACATGAAACAATACTCATGTGGTCTGGTATAAAAACATGATTGTATCTGCAATAACATTCACCAAAATTGTGTGACCTTTTGTTCCTTATGTCTCTGAGCAAAAAAAATCATGAGAACATTCATCGACAATTGTCTACAAACTATCTATAAAGATTCAGTTATGGCAATATTCTAACTGATGTAATGTAATGCAATAAGATAAGTATCAATTCCAGTTATTTATGATATTTTACACTAGCTTTTGTTAACATATGAGATGTTGTTGACAATATGAATTATTCAATACTTTGTGCAAATAGGTTTCCCTTTTACAAAGCCTAGAAGATAAAAATCAAAATTTCACTGTAACAGAGAACTTCACTATGTCTGACAACTTATTAAAAGTGGAGGTGTATTTTCAAGATTTCAACTTTGAGGAAATAATTGAAAAACCAGCCTATTTGGTGAGTGAATTTTTTAAGAAAGTCTTAAATAAAATCTAGTTTCTTCTACCTTATAATATGTAACTCTGTAGCCTATGAATGTTGTCGACTAATCACATAAAACAATAAAGAAATATGAAAATGTCTATTCCAACAAACCCTTTACAACTAGTCTTTGGTGCAAGGTATTAACTTAGTGCACTATGATTCTCTGAGAACATCTTCTACTGGAAGGAATAAAAATCCAGATTGTTACAAAATGCACTCATTCATTGGCTCAAAACCCCAAAAGTAATGACTTGTAAGAAAGTCTATTATATTGTAAATGATGTTTATATACATAGTTATGTTCTGTTACCATCCTAGTCATTAAGTCAAATGCCTTATATAATATTGCATAACTTTTTAAAAGAAAAACATTCACAATTATATTGATAACTTTCAATTTGTTTCATATTAAAATTTTTGATAATATCTCATAGTTGAGCCTAAACAAATATGTATCAGTAAATAATTATATTTAATTTCATATTGTCTCTCCTTGGTTATTTATAAACTACTTCTACAATCATTAAATTCTCAGGGGTCCTCTAATATATTTCACAGTTCTCTCAACTGCTGTCAGACCTCGGTGGTGCATTTGGTCTGTGGTTTGGGTTGTCCATACTCTCTTTCTTTGAGTTCTTTGAGTTCTTTCTAGACTTGTCTGTGCTGGCTTGTTTTAGATGTTGCAAGAAAAATTCAGGTGGGTTTGTATCCATATGATAAGTCACAACTTGAGTCTAGTGTAGTAAATATGTATCAGGTAGATCATAGTGGAAAAAGAGAATTCAAAAATATTCAACTTTAAACTAAGGTGTAATTTAACAGGGAGAACATTCATAAAATGAACTACCTGGCATACAAAAGATAAGTATTTGAATATTTTTACCAAGAGAATAGATGAGATACTTCTGCATTATTTATGTAGGAAATAAAGGTACTTGGCAACCTCCTTCACCAGTCCAGAGAGGCCAGCAATCCAGTGATATAAGCAGTCCACCACCACCATATAGAAGCCGAAGGCCATCCAACAGCAGGAGAATCAAATCGATATCTGACTCCAGACAAACTGGAAATGTACAGGATGTTCCACTGTATCAGAACTATCTCACTTCATTTGGGACATAGGGCAGCATCTTCTTGTATCATAATGACTTTACAACAATGTATCACATTTACAGCATCACATTATTTGGACATAGCTTGGTTTATAAGTTATTTTAACAATAATACGTGAAAGGTTTAGCAACATAATAATACAAAACAGATTTGCCTGAACAGTATGTATGACTTTTGTAAATTACGGAGAAACACAATAATTTGATATACACCATAAATATAGACCAGAGATTTTAAGACACTGAGATTTTCAATCATGAAAATGAACAACTTTGTAAGCTAGCATCTTGCATGAATTTATAAGGTATGCAACCTAATACTTTGAAAATTAGCTATCCTATTAGTCAATTCTTCAGCCTGTAATTACATATGGAATTATAGGCTACTAAAGCTCTACTGCTATTTTGACATTATATTTTGATATGTTAGATTTCACTAATCCAGACATTCACAGAGTGTATGCAACCTGTATAAAATGTTTACCCAAATGATTTTGATTCATTATAGAACTTGTTTTTTTTTAATTCATTTTTTTTGTGACATACAAATACAATGACAGTACAAATACAGATACAGTGACAGTTCAGTATGACAAAAACGAACTATGCACAACATAAACTGAACAGTGCTCTATATTTGATTGTTATTAATTACTACAGAAGAGTTTGAAAACAAGTTAGTAAAATTACACCATATTTTTAAAAACTTACTATGTCTAAATTCTAGTTCGCCACATACTCTTGCTCTAAATATATTATGCTCATATAGTCACAGAAGCGCTCAATAGTGAGTCTGGATCTAGATCGTGCACACTCAAAGATATACATCTTAGCTGCCATATATATTGCATTTAGTGGGATAAACAGATCTCCTTAGGAGGGGTGACCAAAAATTATGTTTGGTGCAGAGATGCAAAGATCGTAGTTCAGTCTTGATTTTACAAGTGTTCAAAGTTTGGCCCAGAAAGTTTTTGCCTTTTCACAGTGGACAAACAGATGAATAATGGTTTCATTATGGTCACTGCATAAGCTACAGGCACAGTCATTACTCAATTTTAGTTCATACAGGTAATCCTTTGTTCCTATTATCCTGTATATAATGCGATACTGCATCCATATAAGGTCATTGTTTTTCACCGTATTGAAGCATGCATTAAATATAATTTTCCATGTTTTATCTGATAATCTTACTAGAAGAGTTTGTTCCCAAAACAAGCTTTGTTTGGCATCACTACAGGAAACATTCATAATTGTTCTGTAGAAGTCTTTGCTGCCACTCTTGGATTTTAGGAGTAATCTTATGTGATCAGGAATATTAGGCTTTTGGTGGACCTTAGAAGTAATTTTCAATTTACTGAGGTACACACTCACACATGTAATTACTCTGTGGTATTCTAAGAAGTTTGTTTCAATATGGTACTTACTTTTTAAAAGTTCGTTCTGTCATAAAGTATCCATTTGCATGTATTAGATCAGCTGGTAGGTTAATCCCTTTTCTGTACCAGTTTGGAAGAAAGAGATGGGCCTTTGAAATCTTGGGATTTAGCCAAAGAGTTTCACTGAAGGCACTCTGTATGTCTGAAATTGGTATATTGACCATAACTCTCCTCCAGGAGTGAAGAACTTCCACCCAAAATTTGTTTGTTGTTCTATTTACAATTTTATTTATATTTTCTGGTCCAAGCTTGAAAAGTTTATCTATAGGTCCTACATTGTATAAAGCCAAATTGACCCAGGGGACATTACCATAAATGAACATCCTTCGTAACCATGTTGTTTGGAGAGCACTAATAAAATTATTTAGATCTATCATATTAAGACCTCCATCTTGGTAGTTTTTTGTTATAGTTGTCCTCTTGACCTTATCTGGTTTACCATCCCAGATAAAGTTTCAAATACAGTTTCAAATTCCTTTAAAATGTGTTTGTTTGTAAATAAATGATTCAATTTAGATATTGCCAGTGTTTTAATGACAGCTATTTTCCCAATTGGTGTAAGATACCTTTTTTGCCAAACATGTAACATTTTTTTAATACTTTTGATTGCTGGGGAAAAGTTAAAGCTCAGTGATCCATTCCAGATCTGTTGAAAACCTGATACCCAGAAGGTTGAAATCTGTTACACCCCAGGCCAAGTTGCACATGGTATTAATTTTGTCTTTAGAATGGCGCTTCTTCCCTATCCAGATTAACTTAGTTTTGTCGGTATTTATTTCCATTCCTGACATTGAACCAAATATTTCTATTGTATTTAATGCGGCTACCAAAGATTCTTTACTACCATCCAGTATGAGTGTTGTGTCATCAGCAAACTGTGTAATAATTTGTTCTACACCATTAACAGAAATACCTTTTATACTTTTATTGTTTAATATCAGTAAAAGCATTACTTGGGCACAGATTATGAACATGCGTGATGATATTGGATCTCCCTGACGACATCCGCGTTCTACATCGATAAATTCAGACAAAACTCCCGATTGAAGGACAGATGCTTTAATATTAGTATTCAGCACCTGGATCCATTTACAGAATCCTTGTTTAAAGCCGAAGAACTTTAATGTTGAATGGAGAAATTTCCATGAGACCGAGTCAAAAGCCTTTTGAAAATCAATTAGCATCAACAGCCCAGGAATGTCTTCACATTGTGAATAATGTAGGATATCATATATTAAGCGTGTATTTTCACCAATGAAGCGCCCACTCATAAATCCAGACTGATTTTGTGAGATATTTTTTTCTAGAGGTGACCTAAGTCGAGAGGCTAGGGCTGCGGATGCAATCTTGTAAATAACTGATAGTAATGAGATCGGTCTCCAGTTTTTTAAGAATTGTCGTGGTTTATCTCCCTTTGGAAGACAAGAAATTATGCATTGTCTTAGTGTTAATGACATTTGACCAGATATGTATGCATGATTTAGAGATCTTAAGACAAAGTACTTTAATTTTCCCCAAAAAACTTTAAAGAATTCTGTTGGGAAACCGTCAATGCCAGGTGTCTTTTGGTTTTTCATAGATTTAAGAGCATTGCTAATTTCTTCCAGTGTTAGATGACCCTCCAATGCATCTGCTTCATTATCACTAAGTTTTGTTGCTCCATCTAGAAAATTCAAATCAGATGATTGAATTCCTAGCACAATGTCATCCCTGCCTTTAAACAAATCTTTATAATAATTTCTTACTTCGTTTAATATTTGTTTTTGCTTAGTAAGTATTGTGCCGCTGTCAGTAATTACTTTCTTAATAGTTATAGAACATTATAGAACTTGTTCATGGTACCAACTAGTAATGTGAAATTAATACTCAAAGGCATAAAATATAAATAAAATATGTCACAGAAACAATCAGTAGTGGAAACGATATAGGGTACTTATGTGGTAAATTTGTTTTGAATGGGAGTCAACCTGAAGTATCTTAAAGTATAATTTTCCTCATGTCTAAATATATTATTTCCCTAGAATGAATTCTGTAGTAAAAATTATATTTGTAATACCTTTTTTCACTACAGGTGATATAACCTGTGGTTATAGGTGTCAAAATGCTTTTGACCTTTAACTGTTTCAAAAATAGATACAGTGGCCCACTGTCCCATTCCTTAACCATTCTACAGATATTTTAAAGTGTTTAAAATTACTGTCCTTGAATTGCTCACTGTAATAATCCAGAGATAAAATTTTCATACAGTAACTGAAGCCTACATCCGCAGTTCATATAAGGCTGTGACACTGTTATGTCTCGGGAGCATGTGTTCATCCAGTGGCAACAGGTGAGTTGAGGTTAATGAAGGCTGCCTCTTGTTCACCAAGATTTGTACCACTGACATCCTGCTGTTATTCATGGTTACACGCATTATACCTTATGGGTGCACCAAATCTTGGAAGAAAATAATATATTGCTAATGGTAGAAATACAGCAACCAAACCACATCTGGCGCCAGAATATAGACATATGAAAATATGGAAACAGATTCAACATATAACAGAAACACTTTGACTCTGGTATAAAGTATTAAAGGTAAATTAAGTTTCACTCATCAATGTTCTTCCTTTAACCATTGAGATGTTCAAAACACATTATCTGGCATGGAGCATGGAGCTAAGGACATCCATAGGTCACTAGTCCAAAGCTAGACCAGGCAATACACTAAGACTCATCAAGTGTCTGATGCACAACAAACCAAAATTAACCAATACTACTCCTTGGCAGATAGTTGTGGCATAAAACAGTAAAAAGCATGAAATTCTAACATAACATGAAATACAAGTACTACTTAACAAATAATTAGATTACATCTTTCAGTGGTTACCTTTAACATAATTATCCAGTCTATTAGGTATTGAGTTCATGGTAAATTAACAACTAAACTTAGCAAATAAGTATTCAGACACTAATGCCCCAGACACTAAAGGATTAAGTGTCGATTGGTCCTGTGACCCTTAATCCTTGAGAGTCTGTGAAAAAAACATGAATAATGGGTGGGGCAATGGAATCTTGATCCAGGTCAGGGATCCAACCAGATCATCCCCAGGAAGCCTCAGACCTCCTCGGACAACTCTGAGACAAGGTCTCCAGAAGTGTGAGACTGGAATATTTGTCGGTAGGGACAAAAGTGGATCGGTCACAGTTGTGAAAAATATCAAACATGTTTGATTTTTATACCGACCTCAACAGATCCAAACAGACTCAAGCAGACTGTCTAGGATTCTACATTTTCTGGAAACAGATCCCCAAAAAGCCTTAATCAGGAGCCTTAGTCGTGTGGTGGAACAGGGGTATAAACGTGCTTTACTAAGTTCAACAAGTACACATAGCTTGCTGAGTAACAAATCTGATCAAACTTATAGTTTGGATGTAACTTAATAACCACAAAGTAGAATACTTGCATTATAACTGCCCCAAAACTAACAAATAGTAAACAAAAGCTTGTCATCACACTTTCACAAGTAACACATTTGTCCTTCAAGTGTCCCCAAAAGTGTCTTCCCAATTTAAAACAATTACAATATTGAACAATCCCACGATGCACATGGCATAGATGTAAACACAATTATGAATTTAGCTGACATTTTGAATTAAACAAGAGGACATTGTGTAAACTCAACAACACAACATACTGTTAAAACAATATGATCGATTATGGATGTCATTTGTTTCAATATGTCATCAAGAAAGACTAACTGGACCAGGGCTCGTCATGTCCACCTTATCCTCCTATAGGAAATAGAAAGAGGCAAGTGCTCTTGATGTAACCCAGATCTTGTGGAGAAAATCTGGGTCTAAAACATTACCAGTACCATCATACCAAAGCAAAAGCCAGCACTCAGCGGCAAATCTAACCAAAGAAATGCTAAAGAATAAATTTATGCACAGTTAAGTAACAACAGTTATTTATTTATTTGGGGTTTTACGTCGCTTTCAACACTGTACAGGTCATATCACAATGGGTAGTTACAAGGGCAGAGGAAACTAGTACATGCAGTTGGTCAAGGTTCTGTACTGTAAACTGCTGATCAATGGCAAACAAGTACCAGCTTTCCCACTTGAGGTCAGGCCCGAAACCGAACCCCGACCCCAGAGGTGGGAGGCGAGAGTGTTCCCACTCTGCCACTGTGGCCCCTAGTAACAACAGTTATAAACAGGGGTCAGATCATTTACAGGACGGGGTAATTTATAAGCACTGTTGCCCTTACTGCCATCAAGAGGTAGTCCGGTTTTTATGCACACAAGCTACAGGACCATTTAAGGTGTCGTTCGTCAGATAACAACAAAGACAAAGGCAAAACAAATTAAGACTTGTAAAGGAAAAAAAATATCTTCAAATACAAGCAGACCGTACAAGTGTAAAAGTGACATGTCGAAATCTACAGACAGTTATTACACTAATATGACCTCTGAAGTTATTAGCAGCAATTACAATTTGTAATATGAAGCAAACTAATGACATTCACAACAAGTCTTGTTTTTATTGGACCTGTTAATTCAATTATGTAATTGCTTCAGTGACAATTTAAATTGTTGTTTTATTCATGGCCATTACAACACTATGTCTACAGAATTTGAGCCCAGCTTTGGGTTTATTCTGTTACCTCAGCTTAAAGATCCACTTTTCACCCTTTCAATTCATATAATAGCTGAGGACACGCATCAATGGACTCTTAAAGCTCACTCCATTGTTAAAGCATCAGGTTGTGCCAATTATCAATGAGCTCACGTCAACGTTCCCACTGAGCTCAACATAACCGATTTGAGGGGTCATTGCGGAAACTATGAGGACCAGATTTTTCTGTTTTCTGTTATATGTAGAGAGTCAATTTTAACAACAATATAAATATAAAGAATCATCCATCAGCTTTCCTGACCATGTGGAGGTCTATTTTCATAAAGAGCTTGCCCGTAGATCAAATACAGGTCCTTTTCATGGCTTGTCGTTTCCAATTCACCACTCACCTCTCCTAATGCTCCCCAAACCAGATGACACAAGGTGAGTTATTGTCAACTTAAGTAACCCTTATGGCAAATGGTATCTATGCAGTTTGAGTTAAAATACCCCTACATTGACCACATAGTAGATGCCATAAGACAATCTGAAGGAAGTTATCAAAAATCAATTTCAGCACGGCGTTCAGGAACCTATGAGTCGATACTCATGACTATGTGCTAGTTGGCATGCAATGGAATGACAGTTACTTGATGTAAGTATTCCAATGAGCGTAAAACAGGATGCTAGTGTACTACTGAATTCTTCACCACATACTCAAGTCCAAAAAATTTGACATGTACAATTATACTGACAATGTCATTTGTGTGCACAATGTGTGTGACGCTGATGATGAATTCAACATGATGTATTCTCTATTTGAATTTCTAAGGACTCCTATCAACCGTCACAAGGTGGTGCTTTCTACATCTGCCCTCATTTGTATGGGTATTGCTAATGATGTCATTGTTGGTCAGTTATATATTCATCAAGAGAGAAGCATTTAAATTCTGGATATGTGTCGTGATTTCAAGAACAAAACAACCATCTCCAAGAGACAGCTGCTTTTAGGCCTCAGCAAACTGCTTTATCTGCATCATTGAGTCACGCCAGCGTATATATATGTCAACAGGTTCTTAAACATCCTAAGATGGGCAACTTTTTGCATTCATGAGGACATGACCAAGGACCTTAACTGGTTTATTCATTTTTTGAGCCATTTCAACAAAAATGTCATTTTTCTTTCTAGTATTTATTTATTTATTTGGGGTTTTACGTCGCTTTCAAAACTGTACAGATCATATCACGACGGGTAGTTGGAAGGGCAGAGGAAACCAGTGCATAGAGTTCATTAGGGTTCTGTACTGTAAACTGCCAACCAACAGCAAGCAACTACCAGCTTTCCCACTTGAGACAGCGCCGGGAACCAAACCCCAGCCTCAGAGGTAGGAGGCGAGAGTGTTACCACTCTGCCAGTGTGGCCCCTTTTTCTTTCTAGTAGATCAAGAATAAATGTGTTTATTGATGCCTATCTCACTTGCATGGATGAAATCTCGGATGACGATGTGTATGCAATTTTCCACCACTTTTGGACTACTCAAGGTTTGAACATCATGCAGCTGGAAGCGTTAAATGTGCTAATTGCAACTAAAGTACCTGCTGGCCTATGTCATCACCAAACGGTTTGGTTTCATCTTGACAATGAGGCAGTGGTTTATGGTCTGCAGAAAGGTCGCATCAGAGACAAATATCCACAAGCAGCCAATTCAGTGTGGTTTCCAGGTGTTACTTATGACATCCAGATGAATTTGTGCACATTTCAGCCTCAAGAACATAAAAGCTGACACTCTCCCATGTATCTTTGAAACCAGTAGTATGTGTCATCTTGTCAGGTCTGCTAACCACATGATCAGTAGGGTCCCCAGGCCTTGCACAGCAAAGACATATGATGCCGAATCATTTCGCACTGACACAACACTTGCATTTTTAGAGTTTTTAGTACAGTCTAGCAGTAAAGCTCACACCTTGGCAAACTATTTCATGTGCTAAAGTGTTCTTTCATACTGTATAACATTAATGTAGCGCCACTTTCTCAGAGGAATCATGAAATCTCTCTCAATGAATTCAGCGTACACTGCTAAATACAAAGCAAGCATGTCTATTCATGCCTCCCCGCATCATTTCTTACACTGGCATAATTTTTGGCTCCCCTGTGGGCTTTAATAATCACTAAATGGGATATGGCTGTGCAAGCCTCTAACAAATATCATATGGTCTCAGCCGCCCCCCTCCTATCCCTGGATCCTCCATTTGCCCTGTCATCCACCCTCCTTACTGTAGGACATAGTTGCTGCGCCTACACCTTCTCACAGGTAAGGTCACCACACTGCACTGCTCTACCATTCATGTGTTTTAGCTTATTATAGATTGTGTTTATAAATTTTATTGTTCTATGTGGGGAATTTTGCATTGTTTTTGGTTCTGAGGTCTTCCTTACAAATAGATCATACATTGAGGTGTGAATGTACGAACTGTTACCACCCATTGTGCTGACCTTCCTTTTTCTGGTTGAAATGTTGACTCAAGCTGACAACAGCACATTCTTCATATTAGTGGCAGGAATTTTCCTTTTCTGTGTTGACGTTTCCAAAAGATAAAAGAAATGAATATCAAATATAACTCTTTTAAGGTTAAGGAAGAAAAATACCAGTATAAGTTTTTTAAACATGTATATGTTATGTACAATATCTATATCATTTCCAAGATCTTAATTAGTTGAATGTAGTTAAGCAGTAATACTTCATGTATCTGTTATTGACGATATGTAAACTTTATAATTTACTTAAAAGGGCTTTTTTGTCGCCATAATAACTGGTTAGTTTTGAAAGGGTTCCTTAGATAGCCAATGCATTACAGTGAATTGATTGAAAAATCCCTAAATTTAAATAAAATACTTTTTATGTCATAAATATGTTAGATGTCTGAGTACATGTAAATATTTATAGTGTTAGGGGAAAACAGCAAATGAGACTTGTTCATGTAATATGCTAGTAAGTACAGGGATGAAGATAACATCAAAAGAACTCAGGACTGATTTTGCATGTAATATTTCGATATCAAATCATTCTGTCTTGTAGTATTATTATCTCCAACAGGAACTTATCTTTTTGGTGTGTTTGTCTGTTTGTTGGTCTCTGTTCGTGATAACTTCAAGGGAAATGAATGGATCTTTCTGAAATTTTATGTGGATAGGGCCTGTTCAAAAAGTGGGTAACCTCGTATCAAAAAGACAAAAATAATCAAAATTCTGAAAATAAAAGTTCATATGTTAAGATCCAATTTCTTTCTGGTTCGCACATCAGTTTATTTGGCAAATAATCTCAATCTAGTAATCAGATCTTGTAGTCTTTCTTAAGTGAATCATTACCTCACTAATTCTTGTCATTCTAAGTATCATGTTTAATCAAGGACACTTGAGTTCTCCTTCAATGAGTTCCCTTGTTTTGTTTAAAATTCTTTGGACTGATTGACAAAATAACCCAAAGGACAGTGAACCTCAGTGGGTGACTTTTGATACCATTGATCATATATTGGTGACAAAGACAGTCTTTATCTCCACAGAAAGCAAAGAAGGGTTAGAGGCCTGTTCCACTATCACAGATCATTTGGAAATCTCCATTAATAGACATTATTCTATAAGCAGTGTTTTACCCTGGTTTTGGTGTATATTAAAAGCACTGGGAGAAACACCAGAATTTTTTACATATTTTGACAAAGCAGTTTTAATCAGTTGTTACAAAGCCTTTACTGTCTTACAGACAGTGCCAATTCACAAATTAGTTAGTCATATGGTGGATTAGGTTGGGAAGTATTTTTTTTGGAAATATTTCTCCTCAGTTAATAGCATTGGGGATCATGAACTGGTGGTTCATGAACCTGTACAGTTATTTTAAGAATATTTTTGATTTCTTATTTAAATTAAGTGTCTTATATAAAACGGAATTACTATAATTTTAGATACTATTTTTTGAGAAAATCAGAAAAAAAATTGGCTAGTAAATTTCAAAAACTGTTGAGAAGAAAAAAGAAATTAGGTGTTACATTACTTACCTAGAGTAAACATTTAATTGTAGATACATTTTTCCATTTAGTTTAGCGAATAAAATTGTGTGTTGGTTAAGATATTGAATGAAATGCTGTGCACACCAGAGGTAAGTATGTACTTGTAAAACAAACCTTAACTTTCAAATATTGTACTTGTTTTCATAGATGCCTTTTGATGCAATGAAATTGAGCAGACGCGGTATTTCAAATAGCTTCCAATGTTACATATATTATAAATCTTTAGGTAAATTCTTTTTTTTTCAAATATATGAAAGAGGTGGGCATTGGTATACACCATCAATATTCTTAAAAAATACATTAAGAAAATTTCAAGTATGGATTCCTAAAACATCAATAACTTTTACTATTATCAACAAATCAGCTTGTATAAAATGCAATATGCTCTTAATCCTAAGATTTTTCAAAAGTCATACCTGCAAATAACCTGATATTATGAGGTCATATTTCTCCCACTGAGGCCACGCAAGAGTTGCAGGATTTATTATCTGATTTTTAGTTACATGAATAGAAAATCTGTGTGTATTTCTTCAAAAGCCGAAGTTTCTTCCAATATTTCTTGTGCTGGAAATATATCCAATGTTTAATTTTAAGTATTCCTGTGCATTGGATTGATATTTCCACTATTTCTACATTTTGTTTTATTTGATGCAAAACACATTTCTTGGAAACATGTCTTCCATTTTGAGAAATAGATTTTTCCAATCTAATCCACCTATATATGTGTTCATCAAATTTGGAGACTATGAATATAGCATATTTTATCTGATAAACACCCAGTTTTTCATTGAACCCTACACCCACAAATACATAAAAATAGCATATTTCATGTTTGTGTTTTCATGCCCCATTCAATAACCAGGGTACAGGGGCGTAGGAAGCAATTTTTGGTTGAGGGGATTAGGAACTAGATTGCACAAACTCGATTCAACACCAACTACTTTGCTTAATTTTACAGAATGTATTGCATGTCGGTAAAATACAAATTCAAATGATCCAATTTAAATATATTTAAGTTCCTTTACCAAAGGAAATCTTTGTGATGACAGTGTAACTGACACCAATCCTAAGTTTCCCTGACCTTGTCCGGGTATAGAAATACATATAGTCACCTCTGCATTTGAAAGGTATTTCTAATATCTTGACTACACATTTCCAAAACCTGTGGCCTTTTCCTTCAAGATCTATTTTAGCAAGGTTAATCCCCAAATTGAGGGGTGGGGGGGGGGGGGGGGTGTATAATCATTGGACTGGCTAGGTCCAATAAACACACAGTAAAGAAAGAAGAGTTTTCTGGGAAAAATCTTATCAGCTGACAAATTGCTGTGCTAAACCATTGATCAGTGTGATTACAAAATGTATGATTTTTTGGTCTGCATAAGTGACACATTTCACAGAATTTTACAAATCCAATGACAGGTTAACTGAAAATGATCTTTTCACAAATCATAAAAATAATATTTTATAGTTCAAATTTTATAGCTTACACAATGGTACATGTGAACAGTGAACAAGGTATAAGTGTAATTTGACCACATATTATTGAGTTACCTGTCAAAATTTTCATAAACTTCAAAATTAGAGTTTAGTTCTATTCCATAATCTTGGGCAGATTTGATGATATGGAGGATGCAGTTAAGTACTGACTCAAAATAAAAACATAGAATAAAAAAGTTGCACAGTAAATTTCACAATAGTAGTTTGGAAGATAGTACTAGTTCCTTGTCAGAGGAAGATGAATTACCTTGTTTGACACTGCTAAGGTCCTCCAGGGACGTGCAAAAGAAAATTGACAAGAGAATAGCCCAGTTGGAAAGGATGGTTGATCTGGAAGTGAAAAGGGGGAAAATTAAATGCAAAAGGGGAGGGTCAGTTGATGTTTTGGTCCTAAAAAATGTGCGGCTTGGTCACTTGAATGCATTCTGGGTGGGGGATAAGACAGAGACTGAACTATGATCAGATAAGAATGACACAATTTTCCAGGGTTTTACCAAAAAGACTCTTGGCTATATCATGATATACAAGAAAAACTTTTATCATATATGAGTGACCTGTTCGAAGATGCCACAGATTTTTCATGGACAAGTGCAAAAGCAGCCCATGCCTTGCTCCTCTGCGAGATGGGGAGGGGCATGGTTACCTGGCATGACAAAGACATGATTGACCCGGTTAGATGGGCACACATAAAACACTACACTAGTACCACCAAAATTACTTGGGTAAAAAGTAATATTCGATAAAAACGTGGTTTTGTAAAGTTTACCAGATAGGGCAATGTGCTTTTTCTGCTGACTATGATCATTCTGGGAAAACCCATATGCGCTTTCTGTGTCATGCAGGGTAGGCTTATGAGACAACAGGGAAATGATTGCTATTTTCTCTAAAAATCTGCCATAAAAATGTGCAGTCAGCTATTCAGTCTCGCCAGTAACTCTGGGCAGCTGTAAACTGAGGTCAATAAATGTCACAAAAATGCTTGTCAGGAGAAAATTCCGTGTGTTGATAGTGTACTTACCCATGTTAATAGTGACTCTTTATGTTTACAGCAGAAACGTGTAAATTATCGACATGTGGGTGTTGAGCCCATACACAACAGACTGGCATGTAATTCTGGTGTTAATCGTGCCAAAATGTAGCTCAATTTGTGGAGAATAAAACAAAACATTCTAACGAGTGCAAAAGTTAAAAAAATGCATGCAGATACCAAAGTTCACTCTGTGCATCATAATAGTGCACAGTGCCTCGGGAGGCTAATATAAAACACCAAGTCACACGTGCTAATGACATGTCAAGTTGTAGAGGCAAGGTATTGTTTTCACAAAATGACCCCCATAAACAGCAAAATTACAATGCCAGTGTTAGCAATGATAACGATACCATTCCCGTATTTGATGTCAACAAGTCATGCTGCAGTGACAAATTTAAACTGGCCTTGTTGGTCAAGGATGGCTGGAGAAACCACTCTGACTGGTTAGAACAAAAATGCAGTGATTTCAAGGCATGGAAAAGTCAGTCTTATTATCAGCTTGGCTTTGTTCTCTTGGCTTAATGCTTACATAGTGACATATGACCTTCTGGGAATATATTGAGATGTAAAGTATGTTGATACGTGACTCCCATTTGGGAGCAGGAATGGCAGCCAATTGTTACAGCACATCAGCAACACCATACGCTTTGAGTTGCATCAACAGGGATTCTGTTACATCAATTGTATTGACAATTTTATAGGCTTTGACACAACGGATGTGGTTTAGAAATCGTTGGACTCATTGTTTGAACTCCTCCAACATCTAGGAAAAGAGCAAGCTGGTGAGTACACAAATTAGTTGAACATGTCATTGCGTCTTGCTTCATAAGTAAATGGCACTATATTCATGACGGAGAACAAATTTGTCAAATTAGGCGTATTGTTACGGATTGGCGTTGTCATAAACAATGCACCAAGAAGCACCTACAGTCATTGCTTGGACAACCCCTTTTACGTCAACAAATGTTTGAAGCAAGCCCGAGTTTTTCTAAACAGGACTTACTGCATGCGAGTCACCAAAACAATGTTATTTCTCTCATCTCTGATTTTATGCGTGATCTCAGCTTGTTTTCTAAATTCCTCCAAAAGTACAATAGGGTTTCCATCAAGAATCAGAGATCTGTTAATGCTCTTGTTGAGTTAGACAATTGTCTCACCAGCTTGGGTGCGTGTTGGAGGAATTATGTGTATGCACTTCCCCTACTCAAGGGTTATCTCAATTTAACCATTATGTAAAGTGGTCACACAAAAAGAAACCAATAAACTAGACAAATTTTCTTTATTTTTACTGGCTCACATGTATGTGTAGTCTACAGGAAGTCCACCATTTTCCCTCCTTTTTGTTTACACTTGCTGACAATACCAGCTCAGCACTATGTATGACGGCCATTTAATTCAAACAATGAATCTCCTCTGTCCTTTAGTAAAGTTCAACAATCTTAGTAAATGGAGTAAGAAATGAATTAAATAGTTACTGTCGATTCCTGAAATAAAAGCAACAAACTTAGAAGATTATATATGTAGCACCTGAGTCCTCATCATTCATTGCAAATTAAAATTACATGTATCACATGTATATATGTAATATTCATATATAACAATTACACACTAAAGTTACTTATTTAATATAATTTTCATAAGCTGTTATCTCAAGAATGGGAAATCATTAAGGTAGAGTACTCTCCTTCCCATGGGGATTATTTTGCACTATAAGCTATGTATTCGTGTCACTAATATTTTACTAAATCTATTCTATAAGTCTCATAGGTGCTTTCTTGATCCGTGCAGATTTTCTCACTAGACTTGTGGAGGTCTGTCCTGAAGGATCTAAACATGCACTTCCAGACTCATCTTTTTCAACCATTTGGTTAGCCCCTGACTGAAGACTCCCTGGCTCATCATTGTGAGCCTCCTCACATCCTTCAAGAGCAGTCTCTTCTGACTTTTCAGATATATTAGTACTTTCACTGAAGTCAGTCGCAGGGTGTATTTTCTTGAAAAATGATGCATTTCATGTTATTGTTTTGTCATCATTTTCTGCTGTCACCATACTGTGTTTTGTCCGCTTGACCCGAAATGGTTTTGGTGAAAATGGTTGAATTTATTCAATTTGCGTTGTCTTACCAGTACGTGATCATTAACTTTAAGATCATTATGCTTTGTCGTCCGTCTGTCATCAGCATACAACTTTATCCTGTTCTTTTGTTTCTAGTCACAAAAGTACATCAAAGTGATCAAAGCCTGGCTCTATATATTTAGCTTTAACTCTGGGAAACTTTCCTTTAAACTGACGATTGAAAAAGGCAGTTGCCAGTGCCACACCAGTGATACAATGGGTGTAATTCTGTAATTTTGACCTGAGGTATGAAGAACTTTTTAAAAAGTCCTTACAAATCTCTTGGCTTCTCCATTAGCCTCAGGCCATAACAGAGTCACTTTGCAATGAGTAAACCCTAATTCTATTGCAAATTTTTTTAAATCAAAGCTATCAAAAGGTGGTCCATTGTCCGATTTTAGAACTTCTGGCCTGTCAAACAATGCAGGCCTTTGCTGATGTTGAATGTAATAGTTCAACAATTGGAAAATGAGAGTAATCATCCATGATGATCAATACATATTGACCTGACATTCTGCAAAGTCCACACTTACGTGTTCCAAGGGTCTAGTCGGTAGTGGAGTCATTCTTAATGGTTCACATAGTTTGACATTTGTTGCTGTTTAACATTGTAGGCACTTTCTCACCATCTCATCTGTCAGTTTATCCATGAAAGGGAACCAAACTTTACTACGTAATAACATCTTTGTCTTCACCAGCCCCTGGTGACCCTCATGAGCTAAACCAATGACTTTGTTCTGTATTGAACTTAGAATCATAATGCGGTGGCCCCTCACAATCACTTTCCCATCAATACTAGAAAGTTAATCTTTAATCTTCATAAAACACTGAATAACCTTCCAGTCAAGTGAATCATTTGAATACCCTGCTGTAGAATACCATTTGCCTGTATGTATTGCTGATATTACAAATTGAAGATTTTTATCCAGATTGGTGGCTTCTATCATCTCCCGCAGAGACATGGCTTTTGGCACAGATTCTTGTGAGATGACATGTAAAAGATGTTCACTGTGGTCACTCATTGTACTGTTGACCACACTTTCTCTATATGCCACATATCTAGACATGAAATTGGCAGGGTTGTCTACACCATGTCCATAATGTGTTGTGAAGTCAAAGCATTGTATGCAAAGTCTCCAGTTTTCTATTCTTGTGGATGCTTTGGACTGAGGATTGTTGAAAATCTGTAACAAAGGTTTGTGGTCAGTGTGTATGGAGAAATGGCATTCCAGTAAGTATATCTTGAGGTGTTGGCAAGTCCATGCCAATGCCCAGCTTTCCCTTTCTATTTGTGAGTAACATTTCTCCACAGCCATTAGAGCTTTGCTGGCATATGCAATTACCTTATTGTCTTGAGATAGGATAGCCCCTAAGCCTGTCAGGCTGCCAACTACATGCAAATGGGTTTCTTTGTTTGGATCAAAATATGCCATAACCTTGGTTGACATTAGTTTATCTTTTAGAATTTTTAAGGTTCTCTGTTGTGCTGTGCCCCACTCAAATTTTGAATCTTTCTTGATAAGCTGGCATATTGGTAGGACTACGTCTGCATATCCAGGTATAAGTGTTGAAACATAATTAGTCATACCCAGCAAACTGCGGCATTCAGAGACATTTGTTGGCATTTGCATGTTAACTATGGCATTAATTTTAGCTGGATCTGGTTTGATGCCATCGCCACTGGAAACCCAAACATAAAATATGACACTTGGAGTGTAAAATTCACATTTTTGTCTATTTAGTGTCAAACCTAGTTCAGAACACCTTTTCAGCAGTTTCTGCTTTATCACCTGAATATCATCTATAGCTGTTGCTATGACATCCTGAAATTTCTCAGCACATGCATTGAGGCGTTTGTACTGAAACAAGCCCTTATGTGTTGAGAAAGTTGTGATGTATCGAGAGTCTTAGTGTAGCGACAACTGACGATATCCACTTCGAAGGTCCAATTTTGAAAACATGGTGGCTACATTTAAATCATGAATGATTTCAGGTAATGTGGGCATAATGTGTCGCTCATGTTGAATTGCCATGTTAGCCTGTCTCATATCAATACAAAGGCGCACACCTCCCTGTTTCTTAGGAACTAAAACAACTGGATTTATCCACGGGGTGGACCTATAGCTGGTTCAATAATGTCTTGGTCAAGCAGTTCTTTCAGACACTTCTCAACATTTTTTTCTTTGATGAAAAGGAATTTTATCGGTGCAACTGCTTCATTGGTTTAATATCACCATTAATGTGTAGTTTGATTTCAGTACCTTTAAATTTTCCAATTTCATGAAACAAATGTGGATAACATATATTGTATTTGTCTTCTTATCAGTGTTACCAGGTGTTTGAAGGTCTTTTCAGACAAAGAGTATATGATTTTTAAAATTCCAAGTTCACAGTCTGATTTATAGCCCAAAATAGAACAACCTTTCCCTCCCACAACAATAAAGTCACAAATTGCACAATTTCCTTTATAATTCACTTGTGCTCTGAACTTTCCTACAACAGGTAAAGAAGTCTAAGAGTTGTATGCATACAGTGTTGTCCTTCACTTTGTTACTTTCACATGTAAAAGTTTTGCATGAATAAGGTCTTTTTCTCCACCTCTGTTTCACTGTATATATGATTTACAGCCCTGTTTCTATTTGCTTGAGCATTGATCTTGCCTGAAGAGTGACACATTTTCACAAAATGACCAAACTGTCCGCACTTTTTGCACGTCTTGTTTTTAGCAGCACAAATGCCACCATGTGGCCAAGATCCATTACATTGAAAGCAAGTTCTTCCTTGATCTGTAGTTTGCTTATCCTTAAGTCTGCGCTTTTTGTCAGCAGATGCACCAACAGCTAAAACATTTCCAGTGGACTCTATTCCAGATGCCTGTGTGTCATTTACTTCTAGTGCACGTGCTTCATGCATCAAAGATTTGAGGGTAATGTCAGGTGTTTTCAGTGCTTTTCATCTTAATCTGCTTGAAGAACAACATTGTATAATCTGAGACTTTATTTCACCATTTTTATCATGAAATGTGCAATCAGCTGCAAGTTGTCATAAGCGTGTTACATATTCATCAACAAGCTGACCTTCATTCTGTTTTGCCTGATGAAACCTATAAATTGCATATTCCTTATTCGAAATTTTTTGTCAGTCTAGTCTTTAGTGTTGCAAAATCATCACCTGTGTTCTCTAAGGTTTTATAAATGTCATACAATTCTTGACCACCATAGTGTAGCAGCAGAGCTCTCTGGCGCTTGGTGTCAATTATATCTGGTGCTATAAATAAATTTTCCAGTCTCTTAATCCATTTGTTCCACTTATTAGCCATTAGTCAAAAGGCTCAAACACAGGGAGTGCACTTGCCATTTTGGGGATATTTGATACTGCAATACTGTATTCCAAAATTTATACACAGTATATAATGGTAAACTTTGTGTAAAGAAAAGAGTTGTACTGCAGAACTGCTTCAATAATAATAAATCTTCACGCCCTTCTGGTGTTGTGAACTGCAGACAGCATGTGTTTGTATTAAACTTTATCGCTTGCTTAGTCTTTCTTTTGGCACTTGTGTATGGTAATTAAATAGGATACTGTAACATCCACTTAACAGTCCCATTCCTGCAGGACAACAAAATAGCAGTACATATAGCTGCATTGACAGATAAACACCCATGTGATAGTTCAAAATCCTCTTGGCCAAAATGTCAAGTGGTCACACAAAAAGAAAACAATAAACTACACAAATGTTCTTTATTTTTATTGGCTCACATGTATGTGTAGTCTACACAGGAAGTCCACCATTTTCCCTCCTTTTTGTATACCCTTGCCGACAATACCAGCTCAGCACTATGCATAACAGCCGTTTAATTCAAACATACATATTGTTCACCTGGTGATGCTAAATTACTCTTGCATTTAAAGTATTTGGCCCCAACTGGCATAGATGTCACGTTTTTATCAAGTGAGACAACAACACAGTTGTGCAGGTTCTACATTCTCACTAAGGATGCACTTCTAGTGGCTTGTGCCCACAACTTCTGGTAGGTCGCAGTGTTGTATGACATGGAACTGACATAAGTCCATATTGCCATCTATTCCTGTCTGCCACTGACAAATACAAACAAACAAATACAAAGAACTAAACAAATACAAATGACTAAATTTCATTATCTAGTAACATTTCATGAGTCACTGGGATCCATAAAGGATCTTGTACATTGTGAGCCCAAACTTTGACATTTTCTGGAGTACCCTGCCACCTAGATAAAACGTCAGCTACAACATTGTTTTATTGTATTGTGTATTTATACCCAGCACATATCTCCATATACTACAAGACTCAAAGCGCCATTAAACATTTATCAACATCCTTGAGGTTCTTTAACCTGCCACTGGGGATAGGACCCAATGGCATAGGCCTGCCATTTTAAGTGGTCATCTGAGCCACTATGTATCTGCCTGTACCTGGTATTGAACCCACGTCCCCTGTGTTCCTAGGCAAGTGCATTACCCACTAGGTCACTTACGGTCACCATAATTTTAACTCAGCATTATCACTGTTGTATTTACACTTACTTACTTTTTTGTATACTCTCAATCTAATGTAGTCACATTTTAGTCATATTTATATATTTTATGTATTGTTAATTGTCTTATATATTTAACCAATAAAGAATGTTCCGCAGTTGTGTGTATTCACTGAGTTCCTGGGTTGGTAAGGATTTTGTATTTTTAAAGATTTTCCAGGTTTTCTGTTCATTGGTGTTCTGTATATAGCTTGTTTTATTCACTGGTGCCCCTCAGAATCTCACATTATCTCAGAATGATGTGGACTGAATGACGTATACAAAAAAATATACCACTTATGAAGATATACAAAGCTCATGCTATGATGCTTTCATCTTCATTTGTGATGTACCTTTTGTATGTGTCATTCTGGAAGTGTTTCTATTGTATCCTGGATCAAATAGACATTATTTTGTCTATCCATTGTTCAAGATATGGCACAAGATACAACCGTCCAGATAAAAGGTTCTTGGAGGTTCCTCGATACCACTCATCTGTACACACATCCAAAAACCACTTTGGTCACAGTTTTGCTATTGATACTCCCACAGTTTGGAATGATTTACCTGATGATGTTTGTTCTGCTCCTGTTTCAGAAAAAAAGCTAAAGTCTTATCTCTTCGATAAGGCCTTTTCACCTTCACCTTTTATAAACTATCTAGAATTTCTATGGTATCGACCTGGATATGTCTATGGAATGATAATAACTCAATAGGACCTTGTGTTGTGCCTTAGAGTCTCTCTTGGCAGCAATTATGTACTATCATTACAGAATAGAATAAAATTGAATATAGAACGTCCCGAGTATCTCATAAAACAAATAACATGCACAACATGCTGAGGACACAACAGGTAGCAGCAGTCAGGGCACCAACCCGAGCAAATGATATAGTGGCCCTATGAAATGAACAGGTGGTATATGTGACAGATGACAACTACAGGAATCCTTCGTGGGAGGCCAAACATCAGCAAGACCTACTGAAAGACTACTTCAATCATGTTGGAGCATTGGCTGGGCAGGAGGGCAGGATCTGAAATGTGTCAACCAAAGGCAGGAGAAGCTGGCATCTATCAGTCCTTTTCAGGACTAACCAATTATTCCAAGAACTTTTACTTAAGCTGGTTTTGCTCAAATTTCCAATAAATTTCAAAAGAAAATCCAATCTATTTCCAACAATTTTAAAACTATTTCCAACCAAATCTCAAGTCCCCTTAGATTGTTGAAAAACTTCAACCCAAGTTTATGTAATAATGTTCCCCATTGAAAGTCAAAATTTATAAACTTTGAAGAAGAATTTTTTTTCTAAGTTAAGAAATCTTTTAAGTCACGGTTTGAAAAATTGTAAGTTTTTTTAACTTCAAGTTGTCATTTACTCGGACACTCATTCACTTTTTTTTTCTTTTTTTTTTTGAGGGGGGGGGCGTGGGGGGTAAAGTATAATGCTTCTTGTTTTGGGATTTCTTTTAAACAAAAGGACCTTTGAATGTTTTACAGCAGTGGTTCTGAAAAGGACCGATTGTAGGCAAGTGCAGTGGTGCTGCTGCTGTTTGGTACCGGCTAACTGCTGAGGAGGCTGGGCTGGTTGCTGCACGATGGTGGATAGAGGATAAGCGGAGTGTTGGTGCAGCTCGGTCAGTGAAAACCGCTGTGATGTGTCGATCTGTTAGATACTCCTGATATATTGTGCTGACTTTCTCCACCTGCAGCAGAGGCAACTGATGGGGAGGTTGAAGTGCTTCATTGGGTGCCAGTGTAAAAGTAAGTGGTCAAAATGGCCCTGGTTGTTGGTTGTCAACAATTACAAAAGAAGTCGGCTGCCGTTTGGGTTGCTGCTGTCCTTTGGTTGCCACTTGGCTCTGCTGAGCTGGTTGGATGATATCTGAGTCTCTGGGATGGTTAAGATGTATTCCATGTATTCCTTGGCAGCTGGTGCTGGTTATTGTGGCTGTTGAAAAGTACAGTCGGTTGATGTGTATGGTCTGGTCGCAGGTGGTGTTCAGGTACTTAACCTATTACAGGCCAGGAAGTGCTTCCAGACAAGACGGTAACAGTATAGGACAACATGGAAAGTGTGTTCGACAAGCCATAGAGACTCACTACAGGGCTGTTTCTAGGTGGTCAGAGCCATGGTCCAGATACAGAGCTGGGTGGGTCAGTGAAATATCAAACATGTTTGATATTTCGCAGATCTACCAGAGCAAGGCGGGAAATACAAACGATCCTAACCAAATATTGCTCCTGACCCTCAGAAAATCCATAGTTCCTGACAAGACAGCCCCAGTGGAACACCCCCATTAACCTGCTACCTGTAAACTTAATTCTTCTTCCTTCAAAATCAAAATTCAAACTGCACAGTAACACAGATTACAACAACATTTTGCAAACCTTTTAAGTCACATTTCTGGTCAATACTACCAAGGTATTTTTGTAACCAACTTCCTCTTCAGTTTAAAATTTAAAGAATAAATGGGCAATAATGGAATATTTTATAGCAGTCGGGAATTGGGTCGCATTGAGTTGAGTGTTCTGCTCTCTCTGAGTGCATCTTGTTTTCTTAGTTATGCAGCCTGGTATTGCTTAAATCAAACAAAAACATTTCTGGATTTGTACTAAAGATTGAGACGTAGATCATCTTTAATGAAGACCAAGCTACAGGGAATCTCCACCATGTGTGAAATATGACCCCAATCACGCTGACAAGTAAACAGACAGATTTTATTTGAACTTATTACCTCCGCCATGGAGGTTATGTTTTCACCTTGGTTTGTTTGTCGGTTTGTGAGTTTGTTTGTGAACAAGATAACTAAAAAACTTATGGACGGATTTTGATAAAATTTTCAGGATATGCTTGAAAAAGTAAAATGAAGAAATGAACCAATTTTGGTAGTGATCTGAATCATTATCTGGATCTTCTGTATCCATGAAATGTAATTTCAGATAACAGATAACTCAAAAAGCTATGGATGGATTTTGATGAAATTTTCAGGAAATGTCCTAAATGGGACAAGAAAAAAGTGATTAGATTTTGGGAGTGATCTGGATCACTGTCTGGATCATCTGGATCCAGGCTTTTTAAAAGGAAGTTATAGCCAGATAATTTTACGGTTGATTTTGATGATGTTTTTTAGGGTATGTTAGAAATGGTAAATGAAGAAGTGGTTAGATTTTGGGAGGAATCCAGATCACCATCTGGATCTTGTGGATCCAGGAATTTCGAAAAGTTATGGACGGATTTTGATGACATTTTCAATGGGACAAGGAACCGCTAATGGTAGGTTTTGAAAGTCCAGGAATTGAGCTCCCTTGGTGGAGGTCTGCCATCTCCGAGTGCTCTTGTTTATTATGGTTTGATGTTGCTTTGAAATCCTTGCACATGTACAATATTTATTTATTTAACTTTTAATGTCGCTTTATGTACAGATCATATATCATGGTGAGTAGTTTTATGGGCAGACGAATCCAGTACATAAAGTTGGTCAAGGTTCTGTACTGTAAACTGCCGACCATAGTAAGAAAATACCATCTTTCTCACATGAGATTCTGGGTTTGAATCCCTGACCTCATAGGTGGGAGTTGAGTGTGTTATCACTTGGCCCCTTACATGTACATTATGTTCAATATATTGTTATATCATGATTGGCAGTTTCACGGACAAAGGAAACTAGTACATACGAGTTGGTTCAGATTCTGCACTGTAAACTGCCCGACATCTGCAGTAAACTACCAACTTTTCCACATAGGATCAAGAGTCCGGTTCAAACCTCTGACCAAGCAGAAACAAAGACAATTAAGACATGATTACAATCCCCTTTGGAGGACAATGGTAACCAATTATTGTGGTAACAAAAATGTAACTTTATTAAGGCTTTTCAGTAGTTAAACAGGGCATTACTTCCCGAATTTATCATGAAATCTACACTCTAAGCAGAAAAAGAATAAACTGTTCACAATCAGGGATATGCGTTGGTGAAACTGACTGTGCAACCAAAGACTTGGAGACTTCCCATCAGATCTTGGTTGCTTAGTACAGGCCAATTTCCTTTCAAGTACAGTCTGTCAAGTCTGGGGTGGTACTTGAATACGACAGACAAGCAAGTGAATCAGAGTACCACATTGGCTTCTGACCATTCACACAGCTTACATTGCTATGTCAGTTTTTCTGATTGGCTAATTTTTTATTTGTTATTCACTTCATATTTTGTGCCATTTTTAAGCATCGTGTTACGAAGCTAATACAAATTCTAATATCTTTAAATGTCTTAAAAGGGGTTTTAAACTATTTCTTACTGAACTTCAGTTAACCATTGAGCATGGTTTTGATAAACATTCATAGCTGGCAGCAATAAAAGATTTTACCATTTACTTTAATAAGACTTAGATGCTTGTTTTGGACCTTAACCAGATGATAAAATTGTAGTTAATTACTAATTTATGACTATTAACATCATCTGGTCAACATTGTTATTATGTGTTTATGACTAATCTAACAAGCATTGGCCTCTATAAGGAAACTGTCAAAGTAACTGTCTTGCTAGGAGACATGTGGGTGTCTCGGGGCTCAGTCAAGGTACAACCTTAATTTTAATTTTTATGGTAGATTCTTATGGCCACTTGCGATTTCCCATAACATCTGTGATTGGCCAGTGAGGCGTGACCTTCCCTATAGCATCATAACTGGTCACTTTGAATTTATAAGGAGACTTGTGAACACAAATTTTTCTTCTGCCACCATTTTTAGCTTACAGTTTTAACTTTTGTTTTTAATTTTTACAAACTAGATTTATAAATGAAGGCAGATACAATTTGAGGTCAAATAGAATATTCCGATCCAGCTCTAGTTGGCACCAGATGCTGACCGACAGCGTCGGGAGACAGAGCAGGCTCTTCGCAATCTGGGCAAGTCAGTCTTACTGATTTATCTGACTCCGGTTTCAGTATTGATATATCTGCTGTGATTGACCACTCTAATTAAAATTTGTTGGACATCAGGTTCAAGATCCTAAACAAGGTCAGGCACCACAGGCATCAGGTTCAAATCACAGCCTTAAGGATAAAATTCATATCAATAATCAGATTTTGGCCCAGCTCAGTGCATTTGGACGTAGGTTAGATCATATGTAAAGTTCAATTAAGAAATCAGTTAATCCTATGTCAAATGTACCAAGGAGAGATTAAGAGTTTGGTGGAGACTAAAACAATTTGGTAGGGTATACTGGGCTCATGCTCAGAGACATAGTACCTCTCAAAGTAGCTCTTGGAGAACTCAAGAAAAATACCGAAAAGAAAAGAAAGCTAACGAAAACTACCACATGTGTCTATTAATAAAATTAATTGATAAAGGTGTTTGTTCACAAAAACAGACCCATTAGACCAAAGGGGTACTGTATAAGCATGTATGTGCTTTATGTTGGTCTACAGATGACAAGTCATATCCTCATCCACAGACTGACTGTCGTAAGAATACAAAAAATGATTATCCCTGAACATGACCTTGGGTTTGAGTCATGTCCACAAGGAAAGGACTGTCATAAATTCGAATTATTTGAATAAAGAATTGTTCTCATTATCTGGTTTGTCTAAGTCAGAAATAACACAGATATTTGATTCTTCTTTTGCTTTTACATAGGGATCATAAAACATATGCCCAAGTGTCGTCGAACAAGTCTGATATTGCCCAAAAAGTGGTCCACAATTGCAGTCGTGGTCAATACAATGCCTCAATGGTTGATTTTTTGCACCAAAACATGTGGTGGTCAATACTGAATTCAGTATCAATAGGGTCAAGGACAGTACTGTCAGTAAACATAAGGTGTTCCAGTCACAAGTTGGTCGGATTAATAATAACCAAAATGCTGGTTTCCCAGGCAGAGGTAAGTCCAATTTGTATCCGGTCAACAAATATGAAAATGCAAGTAGTGTGCAGGTGGGTAAGTGATACTCTATGTCACTAAATAACAGATATCAAGTACTGGAGACTGAGCAAGAGGATCAAATAAGTACTGTTGATGGTGACAGTCACAAAATTGCTCCTATGCAGGATGGCAGTTGGGAAACCACCGATACTCCAACACTGCTAGCTAAGCTTAACAGTCAAGTAACAGTTCCGCATCTAATTAATAGCAAAAAATATTCAAACAGGAGGGTTCAGAAATGTAAGACCTAGTTCTAGAAATGTAAGGCCTGGATTAGTAACAAGTTTGGCTGTATACCTCTCACCCAATATATGTGTACAAGGGCTGTCCCAAGATATGGAATAAGATCCCAGATGTCCTAACTGCTCTCAAGCTCATTAAAAATACTGACATTTCTAATTTTTTGAGTATGCATATTCCAGTTCAAACCAATTTAAATGTTACTAGTTGCACAAAATACTTGGTTGATTATTTTGATCAGCAGTTACCAGATCTGATAGAATTCGGATTCCCTCTGAACTGACAGATCCAAAAGATATGTAAAGTACAGTGAATCATGCTTTGGCTTGGTTGTATCAGGATCATGAGACAAATAATTCAGGAGGAAGTTGGTTTTCAAGCTATGGGTCCTTTAGATAGCAAACCTTTTGACATTCATATTTCCCCATTTATGACAAGAGAATTATCGGATTCAAATTTTAGAAGGACCATTATGGACCTGAGTTTTCCAAAAGGTTTGTCGGTTAATGATAGAGTCCTCAAGGATACATACTTGGGTACTGATTTTCAGATGCCTTATAAATCAATTGAGTCCATTTTATGAACTTTGGACCATATTTTCATATTAGCCTAGCTTTTAGGCATATCTGTATAGATCCAGGTTGAGGGTTGTTCCTGGCTTTCCTGGTGGTGGTGGACCTGTAGCTCACTGGTCTCTTGATTAGATGTTCTGGGGTTTATTGAGTATTTAGCGACAACCTTGTATGTCTCCGGATCATATCTCACTGCTGTTGGATCCATATGCATTGTGTATGGTTGCAATACTGCCCCCTTCAGGGCTCAGAGGATTCCTTTATTTAATTAATCTTTATAAAGATTAGTCATTGTTTTATTCCCAGGATCCCTATTGTATTGGATGGGACTTTATTATTGCAAATTGTAACAGTTCCTACTCGGTTACAGAACCCTCTTGTATATAAAGCACTGTATTTTCTGGTGTTTTTCTATTTTCTGAGGCTGCCTCATTTAGTAAATAGTTTTGACAAAACTAGACATTTGTGCATTTGTGATGTTATTTTGTCTAACCATAGTGCAGTAATATTAATTAAATGGTCTAAGACCTTTCAGGATCATATAAAGACCACAACCCTAGACAGTCCATTTCTAGGTTCTTCAGCACTCTGAACTGTGACAGCATTATCTGCTATGTTGACCACTCTTCCTTCAAATGTGGATTCTCCTCTCTTTCAGGTACCGCATGCTGACGCATTCAAGCCTCTTACAGCCTCTCCTACCAGCAAGCACCTAAAAAGTGTGTCAGCGTTGCTAGGTCTTTCCAGGTTCCTTACCTCCCATGACTTTCGTAGGGATGGGCCTCTTTGGCCTTAACAAGGGGTGTGCCTGTTCAAGATATCCAGGCCCAAGGAACCTGGACCTCCAAATTGTGTTGGGAGGTACATTACCTTGCCCTTTTCTCATTCTTCTCGTGTGTCTTATGCTGTCCGGTCTCACCTGCGTACCTGACCTCCTCTCCATACTTCAACTGGATGTTTGTCTCCCTGTAAATCTACATATTATCATTAATTTCTAACTGCTTTTACACCCCCTACACTCCTATGTCACCTTACAACGTTTTGACCTTTACTATCCATCAATCTTAACCTCATTCATAGGTGACCTCTTTTCACCTGTTACGTCGGTCCTTGAATTGTGACCTTTTCATTTCAACTCTCAGTTTCTTGGGAATTTTATTTACCAATTTCACTTTGGGGTCAAAGTTCATGATCTGTGCAGGTTAACTCCATCTTTGACCTTGACTAACATTCAACTTTGACATTTCTGGGTAATTGTTTGCACCTTTAACTGGGGTCTTGAAATTGTAAACTTAGTCTATAGGTGGTTATACTATATAATAATTTACCTTAGTGAATTATTATTGTTATGTAACAATTTGACCTTGGGGGTCAAGATTATTTATATTTGGGGGTCATTGGGATTTGGGGGTTGATTATAGATGAATGATTTCATAATGTCACCCTCTATCAAAGTTAATTTTGCAAGAATTTTATTATGTTTTAATTTAATGCATGCTTGTTATATGATAGTGTCTTTACAATAATTTTAGCAGTAACATTTTTGTATAAAATACGTTTTATTATGTTTTCATTTAATGTATGCTTGTTATATGATAGTGTCTTTACAATAATTTTAGCAGTAACATTTTTTTGTATAGTAAATATATATAATCCCACTGCTTAAAAAGAAAGTAAATAAAAATACATATATCTAAGCTAAGCAACATTTCTACATATCTGGTCAGGTTGTTGTATTTTTGGTATTCAGAACAACTTGTGTGTGTTAAATGGGGTGACATCAGAATATTTTAAATGTACCAATGGTGTGCGTCAGGGAGGTATTCTCTCACCACTTCTTTTTAATGTGTATTTTGACCATGTCAGTTCTAAACAAAATGACATACATGTTGGCTGTCTGCTTGGTAGTAGAATCTTAAACCATCTTTTGTATGCAGATGATCTTGTTTTAGTTTCTCCCAGTGCCACTAATCTTCAGAAACTGATAAATTGTTGTGTGCACTATGGACATTTATTAGACATACAGTTTAATGAAGCCAAAACAAAAACAATGCATGTATATAGTTCATCTGACAAAAAGTGTAAAGTTCCTTTCCCTGATATGTTAATGAATGCATCCTATATTGAGCAAGTTTCATGCTATAAATATTTAGGTTGATAAAATCACATCTGAACTTAATGATGATAAAGACATTCTACGTCAGATTAGTAGCAATTATGCTAAAGGCAACATGTTATTGCGTAACTTTAGGTTGTGTTCTACTGAGGTTAAGCTGACACTATGTAAGTCATACCTGTGTAACATGTACTGTAGTACTTTGTGGAGTTCATACACTAAGAGCTGTTACTCAAAACTGATGTCGTCATACAATAATGCTTTTAGGTTTTTATTGGATTATCCCATGTATTGCAGTGCCTCACAAATGTTTGTAGAAAATAGCGTGAAATCTTTCAAAGAAATAAACAGGGTCTTGATTTTAGGAATTAGTAATCGAATATATACTAGTGAAAATGCGTTGTTGAATGCCTATATCAATTGTACAGTATCAAAGCGTTCCAAGCTTTTAAAATTGTGGAATAAGAGTATTTATGTCTAGGTGACAATGTGACTTGGGTTTTTACAAAAGTTAGTGCTTTTTGGCATAGTTTTTATGAATATATTTGACTATTTGCTGTGTTTTTAAATCCTCTACATTCTTCAACTAACTATGTTTATATATTGCCTATGTAATTTTTTTAACTTTACTGCATGTACTGGACCATTTTTATACATGTGTCTGAAATAAAGATTTATTATTATTATATTTGAATATTAGATTCATATTTTTTATCTCTGGCTTTTCACAGAAGATACAAAATCCTGATTGATTATGACTTTGTTAAAAGGCTTTCTATTTATTTAAGTGTTGCGGCATTTACCCTTTTTTCAACTGAGAGTGGTAAAAACATATCTGTGTCATTAAGTAGCTGAAATGAGTTTTAGAAAGTTGATTGATCAACTGACTAGCGGAAGAGAGAATTTCTCGAGACATAAAACTCTGAATTAAATATGTGTTGTTTATTTTTTGCCAAACACTGGATAAATATGAAAACTCTTAGCTAAGCATAATTGGGGCAGTGTGCATACAAAGGTGAAAATCAAACTCAGACCCACTTTGAAGGCAAATCAAAGGTGATTAAAATTGTTTATATATTTTGGACCAAGGAATCCTGTTTGTAGCTTTCTCCAAACAGGTCAGTATTTATGAGTCTGTCTTCTTTATGTGGATGTTCCACTGGAGCCGACCGGTTGGTTACTTTTTCCTTATTGGGAGTCGTGACCAATGTTTACATAGTCTGTTAGAGTTGGTTGTAGTTTCCGCGAAGAGTCGGTGAAATATCAAACATGTTTAATATTTAATTAAAACATGTTTGATATTTCTACAACCGTTTCCGTACCTTGTAACAGATCCTATCTACATCCACCTAGACAGACCTGTCGGTTAATTTAGCAGCCTGTCAGTTAAACTTCCCGCCTTGTAGGTTAATAGAACAAGCTTGTCTGTATCGTGCATCCGGCTTGTCCCAAATATGATGATACAGACTGTACATACTGACAAACATACTGTGCGGGAAAATAAACTGTACAGACGGTAACTTGGCTTAGCTGGCCTATCTATAAATGCTCCCAACTGGTCTGGAAAACTTACAGTCTGAGTCCCAGATGTTCGGAATTTTCATAACTGACAAGCCACCGACGTCACCACCACCACTACTGGAGATCCAGTTTTAGATCAGCTCCAGCAGATGGGGGTCGATGATTTCCAGTTTCTTGGATGCACATCAGGATTCTACCCCGAGATTGAACATCTTGATGAGCGAGACTTTATGGCCTTAAGGAATGAGACAGTGACACTTACAAGGTCGTAGAGCACAAGAGACAGGTCACAGAAATTCTACAGGTCACAACAGATAGCAGCACCACAACCACAACAGTGATTGCCAAAGTACAAAAAACAGAGTTCAGCGTCATCACAGCCTGCATCTTTCATTGTGGTGGATGACCAGCAGCCTGGGCCTTCCAGACAATTGATGTTTGCTTTAAGCTGTACAAAGACATGTAACCCACTATCTGTCGCCTCAGGACAACAGGAAAGCTGTCAACACAACACTTCTGGATTATCAAGTCTCTTTGGAAGTATTCCAAGCATACTACAGTACCAGCAGGTCGACACACTACAACCATTTTGAACCTCTCAACTTCAACCAGCATCGTCACCAGAGCCAAATACCACTCAGCAAGAACAAGCAAGACCTTTCAGCCAGTCCGGCCAGCAGAGTCAGCCCAAAGCAGCAGATTAGCCAACATTAAGTTGCATAAAAAAGGTTCTTCTATGGGCCACCCGAATCTTTTGAAAACAATTATTCAGCTGGTTGTTATTCCAAAACAAAATAAAATACATCGTCCAACACTAACACTTTCCCCCAAAACATAACAAAATTGTATGAATGAGTGAGTAAATGTTTGACACAACTTAAAAAATAAAATTCAAACATACACACAAGAAATTTAAAAATTTAACTTATAATGAATCTGTGGATGGACTGACAGACAAACAGAAAGATCACATAGCAGCATGTTACGACTGACAGAATGACTTTTGACTTAATTCTTTCCTAGTTCAATGACACTTCATTGTGAGTGTCTCTCTTTACAAATATTGTTGTAACATGTTGAGGTTGTAATTGCAAAACATTAATTCTTTTTAAATTTATAGACGAAAGAAAAAATATTTACAGGTGAAAGTGATTCTAAATTATTGATACTAAGACTGCTGCTTGAATGTGAAAAAAAAATTCTGCATAAAAGTGGTTGTATGGTTTCAGCTTTGACATTTATGGACCTGGGTTAAAATCTTTATATGTGTTTCTGATTTATTGTAGGTGTGAAATAGTTTGGAATGTAGGTTAAAATAAGCGAAATTTGGTTAAACTTGTACTGGGCTAAGAATGGTTTGGGATTTGGTTTAATGTTTGTGTAACACAATTGAAATAAAAGTTCTTGGAATATTTGGTATTCCTAAAAAGGATTTATAGATGACAGCTTGCTGACAATTTGTTGTCATCTCAGTTTTCTTAAATCCTTTCCTCCTGCCTATCCAGTGCCGCTAGGTTATTGAAATAATCTTACCGTAGGCCTCGTTGATGTTTGGCCTGCTTTACCTGGTCAGCCTATGGTGGTTATATATCGTCTGCTGGAGTACGTGACCTGTCTGCTCCCCCCTGAAAACTTCTCAGCATGTTATGTAGTACCACACACATTAACACAATGTCCCTCGCAACTTTTGGGCTCTGCTACATGGTGTTCAGCAGTACTCAGAACCTTCCAAATAATATTCCAAAAGCATTCTCGACCACCCTCCTGCCCCTGGGTATCATGTAGTTGGCTACTTTCTCCTCCCTGGTCAGCTGTCTTCTGCTGCATGGCTTGACCAGCCAAGGCATAAGGGCAAAGGCATCCTCCTCCAACAGGAAGTAGTTAGTAGATTTGCCCCCCCCCCCCCCCCCCCCCCCCCCCGTCCCAGTAATTCTGGTGGTGGTAACCCCAAGGTATTTTTCTTCCCAGTTTGCTATGGTTGAAAATCTGCACATCAGATGAAGAACCACTGGCCCCCACATTGACTCACAGGACCTTGATTCTGCATCGACCAGGGCTAACAGTACCAGGGAGAAGTAATCCTTGTAGTTGAAGTATTCACCGCCTGAATTTTGTGCTTCTTGTATTGCCTTCATATGTTTGCCATCTTTGCACCGACAGCATGGTGGACATTCCATCTGTTTCTAAAGTTCTACTCATTCTTTATCCACTATTCTGGTTCTGTTGGACAGATCAAATATTCTTGCTGAAATTCTTCAAGGATGGCTTTGCACACCTTGGGGACAAATTTACAAATGGTAGTTCTGCCAACCCTCCATTGGTACTGCAGGGAAGTGTAGCTTTCTCCTATAGACAAGTGCCTTAATGTAACTGCCAGTTTCAAACCAACTTCTAGTGACTTCCTGAAATTTGTGGGTGTCTTACTGAGACTGTGCTAAATTCTTTCTTCAATTAAATACAAAAGGCAGGTGGCATCCTGATAAAAATCTGGTAAACTATTGTATCAGTTATTAATAGCTGGTCCAAGAGAGTTCTGTAGCATCCTATTTCCTCTCTTTGCAGTATCCAGTATCCAGTATCATATTTTCTCTACGGTTCAACGACTTTCAAAACCGACCCTAGAGTCGCAGGGTCAGTTACAGGGTGGTTCCAGTGGAACACCCACATTATAAGATCAGAACATGTGTGTGTATTTTAATACAGCATTTAAAGGTAGCAGATTTAATCCATGGGCTAATGTTCATTGGTGTTTGCAAGCACACATCCAAGAAAAAGGGAAAGAGTCAACACATTGTGGGCAATTATTCAAGTCTTGCCTTAGTAGGAAAATATTGGTCATGGACACATAAAAACATTGAATTTAATGAGGTGCTTACATATAATTTCATAATATATCTTACACAGATTTGCCGTAGATATAGGATAAGGGATAGAATTGATATGCCTGATATTGACACCAGGATATAGAACATAAACATGTAAGTAACACCTTGTAATAATTACTCTTGTATGGATTAAACAATAGCACTTTTCAGGCAAATAAAGTCAAATTACAACAAGCTCCATTACCTTTTTTCGCAAATATACATATTTTCCTCTTATTTTAATTGATATTTGCTATCTGATTTGTCAATGTATAACTGATAATTAATAGATTTGCATGTAAATATTATAGGAAATCATGTACAAGATACATTGTTTATTTACAAATTTAAGAAATAGTAGGTTTTAGATAAGTAAACTATGAAACAAAATGATACAGTTAGCTTTTTACTTTTAAGACAGTAAAATTAAAGACAAATTAAATAAATTTTATCATTCATTGCTTTTTGACTGTAAATATTAACATATAAATAAAATAGTTGTTATAAATATCTTTTATGTAAACTCAACTAGCTGGACGCACACACAACAACAATTCTAACGTTGATTCAAATTGTTCTCATTTTGTTCCTCAGCGGCCTAGTTGGTTAGAAAGTTTGGCATCTAAGCACAGACTGTCACCTCTGTGTGGGTTTGACTCCCACAAGTGAAAAAAAGCTGAGGAACTGCCTCAATATGGCTCAGGCTGTTCAACAGGATGTAAAACCCTGACTTTGACTTTAGTTAAATAGTATATTAAGCCTTTCTTCGATTCACAAGTGACAATGCTGAAGACCTGTCCCAATAAAACCCTGACTTTTCAATGGGATGAAAAACACCAACTATGACTTTGACTGAATGTGTTAACTTAGGTTTCTTGTCACCATAGAGACAAGATGGTTTTGGTTTTGCATATTTCTAATATTCTGTATAAATAGTTTTATGTTGGTTTAACATCAAGTCAGTTTAACCTCTGACAAGGAGGTACTATTAGTGGTTCTTTTTTTTCAATAAAATTCAAAATGTTGTTAATGAACTTTGATGAAATATTCAGAACATATCAACAATGGCACAACAAACAGACTTTTTATCAAATCATTGTTGTATATGTTTTCATGGGTTTTTCATCAAGTCATTGTTGCATATGTTTTCATGGGTTTTTTTCAAGTCATTGTTGCATATGTTCACGGATTTTTAATCAAGTCATTGTTGCATATGTTTTTACAGGTTTTTTATCAAGTCAATTTTTGCATATGTTTTCATGTGTTTTTCATTAAATCGTTGTTGCACATGTTTTCATTTTTTAAAGTCATTGTTGCATATGTTTTCACGGATTTTTAAGCAAGTCATTGTTGCATATGTTTTTACAGGTTTTTTATCAAGTCATTGTTGCACATGTTTTCACAGGATTTTATCAAGTCATTGTTGCATATGTTTTCATGGGTTTTTCATCAAATCATTGTTGCACATGTTTTCACAGGTTTTTCGTCAAGTCATTGTTGCACATGTTTTCACAAGTTTTTCATAAAGTCACCATTGCACATGTTTTTACAAGGCTTTCATCAAGCCATTGTTGCACATGTTTTCATGGTTTTTTATCAAGTCATTTGGTGTACAATATAATGTCATTGTTACTTGTGCATTTTGTTATTCAACATCAAGCCATGATTGTGGTAGCACAGCGTATGGGGACCATCTGTAGCAGTTGGGGGGTACCTTAAACTAGTCTCCTGTGTATTCTCTCGAAAGCTTGTTTATTCTGCCAAACCAATCACGGGATATTTTATGGCTCACTTGCACAAATTGAACTAGAAGCCACAGTTTTATTTTGTGAATTGAAGGGACACGCATGAAGGACAAAAATTGTCCCCACGAGCATTTCCCTGATACATGCTGTCAGAATGACAATGATTTTCGAGAAGTAGTACTTCTCCAGTGAACAGTGTTCACTTACTAACACACCTGTATGCCTTGGATAACAGCCTGCCTGCACTGATTTGGTGCTTAAGGAGTTACTTTCTTAGCATTTGACGCCTTTCAACTTTGGGAGGTCTCTGTGTATACAGATTGGCTTTAAGTATTCCTTGGTTAGGTTGGCCAGATTAGAATCTGGTTTGCCCTTTCAAAGTTGACCAATCGCTCTCATACCTCACTGTTTGAGCTCTCTTGGATCGAGGTACACCACTGAGATTCTATGACCTTTGATCGTGTAAGGTTGAGATGAATATTTTTCTTTATACTATGTTCCAAAGTTGGACTGATAATGTGCAGCACTTCTGGCAGTAGTGTTTTGATTATGTATATTTGTGATATGTAATTGTACATGATATGATATAATTATATGTATTGATATCGTTGTTTTAAAAATTTCTCATGCTTCCACTTTTAAATACCTGTATTATGTTATGTGTGTTATTTTAACCTTTTGAATAAACTAAAATTACCTCAACTAAAATAACCTGTCATATACTGTCAAATACTTTTTAAAGTTAAACAGTGTGGCACTGTAAAAATACTTTATTCTGTTTAAGTATTATGTAACTCGAACATCACATCAAGTTCCAAATACTCTAAGCTGTTCAACACATTGTCATTATTGACTTTTATTAGGCTGTTTATTGTTAATTGTAAGGTCAATATTCCATACAGAGTGTGTATTATGCATTGTGTTCTTTTACAGTATTTTTTGCAAGTTCTATCTTTTTGCCAATCTAGTCACCGATAAAAAAAACATTTTAACCATAGAGTTGAATTTGATGACATTCAGTCTACCACGTTTCTAGCTTCTTTCAGATCAAAGATTAAACTCCACCTCTTCAGGCTTATCTGCCTCAATTTCTATACTTTCTCAGTGACATTGTGATTGCTTAACCCTTTCCACATATCTCATTTTTTTGGACTCTTGTAGATTTGTTGAGCCTTTGAATTAGTATTTAGCAGAGGTTGAGGGCAATCAAAGTCATATAAGAATTAGATCTGACATTGTAATAGAAAACAGTTGCTTCTTGCCGCTTTAATTAAAAGTCAATTTCTAACGATTGTTGAGTGTCACCCACTAAACACTCTTGCATGTGCCTTTGTTTAAAACCAATACCATTTATATTGATCACCTCTTCTCGCTTTTTTCAAGCCCCACAAAGCAAACACCTATGTCAATCAAAGTGTCATTGTATAAGCTATTGTTCATGCTTTAAAATAACATTAGCATTGATTGAAAAACATTGACTCTAAATAACAAACTGGCTATCTGAGCAGGATTTAGACCCGACATTATACAATATCATCATATCATCTCATGAATCTTATGTTGTTTCTACACATTATTGCCACCTTGTGATTGCATTGATATTTATGTTAATCTAATCTATGTTAATCCCTATTTAAAAAAAAAATTTGCTTGTATCTTAGCCTTTCTGCCTTTGTGTGAATGACTTTGTGTCTATGTCTGTTTGTTTGTGTCTAATCTAATGTGGACTTTCAAGCAGACAGGTAAGTTTTGAAATTTTTCTCGAAGGAGGCTATAGATGTTGCATTGCATACATTGACGGGAGGTTCATTCCAATCTGGACGTAAAACTATTATATTACACGGACTTTTTATAATAGGACACAACGGCCATCAACTTGTTTAAACTGTATGTTGGTATAGGCTCAAATTATCAATATATAACACTGAGATGGCACAGTTAATACTGTGGCCCTATTTGGGAGAATATATTGTTTTTAAATAACTAGCATCTCACCTGTAAACTCCAATACATAACAATCATTTAAATAATCCCATGTTGATGGAAGAATTCTGAGTGTTTGGTAATACAAACTGGCTCTGTTGCTGATTCTTTTAGATTAGATTTATGGGTGAAATGATGTCAATGATTCTTCAAATAAATTGCATTGTAACCGTTAAATTTTTTTCCAGTAGTTTTGTCTATAATTATTATTAATGTTTACAAGCTTTTAAAGTACTTCTTTTTGATGTATATCAATTACCCAAGGTGTAATAAAACATAAAGTATCGAGGAAATATCATGGGCATATCCATGGGCAGAAAAATGTCGGCATCAAAAAGTGCTTGTGCAACCAGTGAAGAGGATGCTAAAGGGGATAGGCATCATAAAAGTGTAAGCCTTAAGCTCACACCTGAAAGATGCCAGTGAGGGAGCAGATCGAACAGCAATTGGAACGCATTTCCAAAGTCTGGGTCCATCATTTGTAAAGGATCCATCAAAATGAGTTTTAGATTTATGAATTCAAGGGTTAAAGGCGGGGACAACTAAGGATTTTTTGGTAGCAACAGCATGTCTGATATTGACAGAAGATATGTAGTAATTTATAGATTCATGGAAGTACCGTGTAGATAATCCAGATATTTGTAAATGAGGGTTGCGGTTTAGGAAAGCCATTTTCTTTTTAACAGGGAGCCAGTGTAGAGGCGTCAGTACTGGTCTAATGTTTGTCTACTGAGACAAAATGAGACAATTCATGCCAACTCATTTTGCAGACACTGCAATCTTCTCAGGTTACATTTAGAAAAGCCCCGCTATAGTAAACTACAGTAGTCCAGTCTGCTATTGACAACTGCATTTGCCGTTGAGATAGCAACAGTCTTTGGTAGGTCCTCGCTCCTGCAAACAGAAGGTTTTTGAAGGAGATGTCATTATCAAATACTGATTTCGCAGGCTCAAACCTCTCTCTGAGTATGTGAGTTGGGAGTGTGTCTGTTTTTTTCTGGGGGAAGGGAGCATCTGATGAAGAGCCCGTCCTGCTGGGCTAACCCATCTCCACTATGGCCAACTGCCTTGGTATATGTGAACTCGCTTGGCAGTGAGACGGGGGGGGGGGGGGGGGCTCACCCTAAGTCAAGACAGAAGGAACACACTTTCTCCCTTTCTATATGTTTATTAAGTTTATCCACAGTAGCAATCACTTTATAACAATTACCAGCATTTTACATACTTAAACATAGGTCCCGTATGTATTAGTGATAGTTGGTAGCTGGTGTCATAGATACAGAGCATAAGACTACACTGTCTTATATGATCAAACACTAAACATACATATATAGCAATAGCTTATGAACAATGATAAGTGAAAAGACTAAACATTTGATCCATGTGAAACAAGGTCGATTTGCTGGTTAAATCTTGGGAAGATAATAGGATGTCTTCTTATCGATCTATGGCAATTAGTTTTAATGAATAATTTTGATATCTGCTTGAGGCAAGTTTCCATTTGTTAGCCAAAACACTACCTTAGTATCTGCCACTCAAAAAACCATAAACTCAATCTTAGAAGGATTAAGATTGAGGTTGTTTCAATTCATCCATAAATGGATCTCACTCAAGCAGTTCTCGAGATGCCTGAAAGTAGTTTTCGCACCATCCAGCATAATATGGCAGAAAATGTGAAATCTACAAATGATATTTCACTGACTGGAAGGCAAATATGATCTTTTCTAAAGGTGTAATATACATAGAAAACAGAATAGGAATGAAGACTCAACCCCAAAGTACCCCATAATTCATAGTACTTGCAACAGATGAAATGCTGCGAATCTTTACAGACTGACGCCTATTTGACAGATATGATACAAACCATTTCATGGCAACACCGGATGTACCATACATGTGCTTGTGGGAGCCCAGAAAATTTGCATGGTCAATAGTGTCAAAGGCCTATTCTGTGGAATGATACTTCTTGTAAGCTCACTGGTACTCTGTGTCAAATTCATCCGTACTGATAAGGTTTGTAACTTGTGCAGCAACTATCCTTTCAACAAGTTTAGAAATGAATGGGAGGCCTGAGACAGTTCAATAATTTTTGGATCATTTAAAAAAGTGTCTTCTTTTTGATAAATCGCACGACACGTTAAAGGAGTCAGGAAATATGCCTTCAGATAAAAACAGTTTGAAAACTTTGGTGATAGAAGGTGCAAGATAATTCAGTACCGCCTTTGACCACGATGGTAGGCATATGATCAAGGCTACATGATTTACATCAGCACCTTTGAGGATGATTACATCAACTTCGGCACTTAAAACATACTTCTTACTGCCTTACTTACTTACTTACTTCTTTCCTTACTTACTGACTTACTGTTCTACACACGCCATTATTCTATACTATTCTATACACATCAGTATTCAATATTATTTTTGTTGTTTAACACCATGCCATTTCTATATATGCTTTCTGGTGTTTAGCATCATGCCATCTCCCAGTGTTTATGGCTTCAATACCCCAGACTCAGAAGCAGCTTCACCTGCAGGAGTGTGGCAAGGACTTAAGGAAAACACGACGGCACATGGGATACCCCATATAAACAAGGCAAAAGGTAGAAAGATACATTGGGGCTATTTCGAATAATTCTTTTTGTTATTCTGTCTACTTACAAACAACAAATAACAGGTGTTTCAAGTCTTCTAAGGTCTCTTGTTTTTGGTACTGAAGTATAGAACACGAGTTTGAGAGAAGTAAGTACTTTTCTAAAACAATTGTACTTTTTTATACTTTGAATAACAAAGCAATTAAAAGCTATGCAAATGGAAAGTTCACCCGTTTGATTTCCATTCTTAACTTTTTTATTTCCTTATTGGGTTGTTTATAGTATTGCACTATTTAAACTCAGTAGTACAATAAATATAATTAAATAATGTTATCCTTTTCAAGGTCCTGTCAAAAAGATGATGTGGTCATTGATCAGCCTAACAGTTCTGGGAGCCATGGTGTTTCATCTCTACAGCCTGCTCAACACTTACTTTCTTTACAAGGTTAATGTACACGTAGACATGGTCAGCAAGACACACTTGGTCTTTCCAGGTAACAAAAAAAAGATTGCGTTCTCCTTACCTTATTTCCATGCTCACACTACTGAAGCAGCTGTGTCCAAGTTATTTTCAAGATGTTATTCCCAGGTGACCAAAACAACAGCTTGTTCTTACATACATATGTATGGATAAATTTTTAAATTTTGTTTTGGGGCTAGTCTACCAAGGTGAGATCAATCATTTAAAGTAATTATTTGGTGAACACCAAAGTAAACTGGTCGCCAGTCCACTAAAATGGACTGGTATTGGGATTGTAATGGATGGATAATAAGGATCTCCACGACAGGTAAGTTTTACTAAAATAATGATTATCTAAACAATTCTTCTGATATATTACATAATGTCTGGCAGCAAATTACTTTTTTGTGTCTTTCAATTATCAATAAATGTGACAATAAATACTTTAGAATTATGTGATGCCAACACTCAATGTTAACATTAAGCCAACAAATTATCTCATATATATCATGGTGATGACAGAATCCAATAAATGATAAAGTATAATCTATTCTGTACTTTTATAGCACTTTATCTCTGCCAAGGCAGACTCTAAGGTGCGACACCAGGACCAATTCAATAATTATCATTCCATTGACATAGCCAGGGTCGATATCAAGAAGATGCCATATAGTTTATACGCTAAGGTGGAAAAGCCTTTTTCAAAGAGATAAGTTTTTAGCTTTTTTTCTGAAATAAGCAAGAGTTGGAGAAAAAAGAACATCATCAGGTAAATCATTCTAAACTGTGGGGGCATCAAAAGCAAAACTGCGGCCAGTGTTTTTAGATTTTATGTACAGATGGGTAATGTTAAGGGGCCTCCAAGAACCTTTTATGAGGATGGTTGTATCTTGTGCCATATCTACCATAATAAATAGAAAAAAAAACAGAACTAAAATAGCTCGGATGACCACTGTGAAAAAACTCATAAACTAAAGGACTGGCAACCAATGAAGTTGTTTGAGAATAGGAAATGTGCAGGTTGTGCATGTTGAAACTAGACAGACTTCTGAAAAAATAGTTGCAGTAGGCCAGACGACTACTCACCAGGTCATTTGCCACCAGGATAGCAGCCTCATCCATTAGATACTGTCTGGCCCGCCTGAGATCCCGCATTTGAATGATGCAAGTTTTGCAAATATTGTGGACATGATCAGCAAAACAAGAAATTAGCATCAAACCAGAAACCCAGGTTCTTTACAACAACTGCTGGGTGCATGAAAATATCAAATACCCTGACAGGGAGGTGAGCATCTAATTTCATGAACTGGGCATGACACCCAAAGATGAAGAGCTGTATTTAATCAGGGTTTATTTTAAGCATACTCGACAACATCCATTTTTGAACATCCTGAAGGCATGAATTCAATTTATCAAACGTCAAGGCTGCATTTTTGGACATATGGACAAAAAATTGGTTGTCGTTAGCAGCAAAAAGTATAAAATTGATATTGGGATGTCTTTCAATAACCTTACTCAAAGTACTGGTGTATAAAGAGAGCAGCAGAGTGCCAAGGACAGAGCCTTGTGATACACCAAACAACAGCTCACACAAATAAGAGAGGGTTGATCCAATTTTAATTGCTTGGAAATGGTGGCTGAGATAAAGGGTGAACCACTTCAAGGCCAGCAACAGAATTAGGAGACACTTGATATTCGCATGTGCAGGGAACCTTTTTGGGAAAAGTATACGGGAGTGACCCCTTTAAGACTGAAAAAGTATACCCAACAGCAACAAAAATACCAAAACTTGTCTGAACTTCCCTTGCAGCTCATCTGTTTGAGTGTTGATCTCTAGTGTGAGGTATTTTAGGTTAAAAAATCACAGAATAGACAGTATGTGACAGAACCAAAAGAAACTGATAAAACCACTAATATTTGCTTGGCCAGAGTGGGTCTTTAGTGTTAAATATTGTGGGTTCGAGTCCCCTGGAAACAAAATAAACAATCTTGGTACAGAAGTTTTCAGACTTTTGTTTCATCAAATTTATCATACAGTCGAAAGTTTTATCCACAACAAAAGTTAAATTAAAATGTCATTTAATAAGCTTTTTTCGTTTACTTTTTTTGGTAGCTGTGACGGTATGTAATATGAACCCAATAAAAAACTCGCTCATACCAAAGAATGAAGCTTTGTCATTTCTCCTCTCTGGTGGTCAGGTGAAAAGAAGACGGAAGAGACAGACAACAGGTAAGAAAAATGTGAATTGTATGACAGGGAAGTTTGTGACCAGAAGAATAAAGGTACAACTAAGTTCAGAGGAGTGTCAAGAGGGCATATCATAACACAGATTGTTATACTTGTCAGGTCCACCTGACCTGTAACTAGAAAGATAAAGGTTAGTAGGAATTAGGGATAGGTCGGTAGGCCCGGTAACTTTGAAATACGGTAATGAGATTTTACAACTTCTCTCGAAACTTCTCTTGCAAACACATATAATGGAAGGAACAGTTAAAATATTAGATACCAAAATCTGAAGACATTATAAGCTTTTATTTCTGGATTTCATGCATTTGCAGACTTTATACAGTACTAGCGATTACGTTGAACAGAACTGCCATGTTTTGGTTACGACAATTTATAACTTCAATCTCGCTTATCAGATCATATAATTGAAGGAAAACTTAAAATATTGGGAACAAACAAGAAATCTGAAGAAATTATAAGGTTTTATCTCATATTTTGTGCATTTAGGAACTTTTATTGCCATGTCATGAAGAGGAAACGTCCATGTTTGTTTGGTGTGTACTAAAAAGCAGAGTCTCGAAATCGGTACCATTTTGAAAGGGTGACCTCGCGATATACATATTTTTCGTAAAGACCCATCCCTAGTAGGAATAGTTACCAGTTTCAGATAGTGGGGTAGGTTTTAATTTTGTAGATTAGCTAGTGCAAAAATTATTATAGAAAAATAGTCAAAAGGATGATGATGATTCTGTGCTTTTTCTCCTGGAGTGATATTTATCAAAAGGGTTGTTGATTTTGTCATCTAATACTATACTTCAGTAAAAATTCAACTGAGGCCATATTTACCTAAAGAGTTAAGCCAAATTATCTTCAGAACATATCTTCAGATAACAGTACCAGTGAATATAAAAGCTTCAGTATGTATCTTGAGATTGGTTGCCATTTTTGCATAGATTTTTATTGTAAAATAGAAGGAGCAAAAACTCTTTTTATTGATTGATGTTATATCATCCAATATATATTTACAAAAAATCATCACTTGTTTATGTCTTGTCTTAAAAATTATTTTGCCCCCCCCCCCCCCCCCCCAACTAAGTGTAATGCTAAGATTCCAAGAAAAATTCTAAGAATCTTTGAGAATACAGATCTTGGCATATGGGAGCAGAATGTTCGTAATTTGTGAGAAAAAGAGACTGCATTTCAGTACAGTACAGGCAATGGGCAACTTAATATGTAACACTCAGTGTTGGATGTCGAAATGAAACATGCTATGTGCCATTCTTTGGCACACCAAATTAAATCAAATTCTTAGAATATTTTGTTTTGGAGAATAAGACTCCTTGTGAATAGCAAATTCTTATTCTTAGAAAAATTCTAAAAACAAATGTGATTCTGAAAATAAGAATCTTTGTGAATAGGAAAATTCTTATTTTTAGATTTTTTGTAAGAAAAACAACAATTCTAAGAAAAAATTCTTAGAATAAGATAAATTCGAAGAATAAGAATCTTTTTGAATACAGAACCTGGTTTCTAAACAGGATGTAAAACCATAAGTTTGATTTTATCTATTTTATAAACACTACAGTTGATAAGTTAAATGTAAAAGATATATATGAAGACATCAGATATTGTGTATCTTTTCACACACATTTTCAAATTATTCAGCTTGAAATTTAATCTGTACTTACATTTAATCATACTCATATTGATTTCAGATAGAATAAGAATATATAAACTAGATAGCTCTCTGTCTTATCAATATGTTCAAACTCTTGATGATACGGTTGATGACTTGGGTGGCGACCGCAATAAAGCCCAGAGAATAATTATTGAGGGTGAGTGATTGTTACCTCCAACAGAAGGTTATGTTCTTGGGTAAATTCATTTGTCTGTCTGATTGTTTCTGCTGGCGTTAACTAATGAACAAATCTGCATGAATTTTATTATATGAGTGGGCTCTGACCTAAGAAATAAGTGATTTCATTTTTTGGAAAGATCTGGATCATAATTTGGATACAAAAATAACAAGTGAACTTTCAAAAGTCCCATTTTTAATATATTATAATATTTTTGGGGTTCCGGTTAACATTACTCCAAAAGTAATGCTTAGATCTTCTTGACATTTTTCTTGTGGGAAGGTGAAAGGAAGAAGTGATTACATTTGGAAAAGATCCAGATCATATGCCTGCATCATTAATAAAAATAATAATAGAAGTATTTATAAAGCTTTGCAAACTTTCTACGGTTCAGCAACAATGGCTTTGTTCACCACATAAAAATTAGTAAATTACATTAGTCAAGTCCACTACTGATTATAGTGTTTGCCACCAGAAGTGCAGTATCGACATTGAGGAATTTACAAATTGGGCGCCAATAGCTGAAATGATAATAGCATGCCTGTCAAACCTTGTTATTAGCATGACATTATTTTGAAACAGTTTATTTCACTGGCTTTCATGTATCCACAATGAATATATTTTACGTATGTTTATTATTAAGAGTTTAATCTAAACATATGACACAAACGAAACTTCTAGCTTCTTAAATATTTTGCTTTATCTACTTTAAACTTTTAAAATTAAAAGAAGCAAGCATGATTTAGAGTTTCCAAACAAGGTTTAAAGATAGATTTAAATACTGTGTCCATTTAAGTCACAGATATACCGAAAATCCCAATATGTGTTTAATAATAAATCAGTATTGCCTAATACTGATTGATAATAATAATAATAACCAAGCAATAATGTCTTGATGTAGTTAAGCTACTAAACCGAATGGGTATGTGCATGGACAATGGACGTACTATTCCACCTTCAGACCATCAGCATCAACAGGGCAGGCCATCTTGACTATGTTGAATCAAACTGACGCTTCTAATAAAGAGTTACCTAGGTGGATGGATCAGCTAGAATGTAATGGCACTATAAGTTCAACTCCCCTTACTTCTTCTACCATCCAACACTGTAACTCTACCATGGCTGCTACTCAACCCACATTGCCTAGACCTCTGGCACATGAGGCAGCAGAAAGCGGCAGAAGCATGGGACAAGGGGGTCCGGGAACATCAAGATCTGCTACATCTGCTACATCTACATTTACATCTGCTAGTAAGTCATCAATCCATAACACTTTCAACAGGGATGCTGTGGTCCTGGGAATTGATATCCTCAGATCCATTCCCAGTATCTCTTCAGCTGTAACACAGTTGGTGGCGTCTTATGATCAACAGGTGGTACAAGATGCTTTGCCAGGTAAGGGCCACATTACCCGGCGGAAGTCGGGAAGATACAACACCACTGATACCACTCTTGTTGGCCCCAGTTTAGATGGCCCAATGGTGGCAATAGGCTGCCTCCCGCTCCAGCCTATGATGAGTTCAATTTAGCCCAATGGGTCGCAGGACAGTTGTCAAATGCCTTATTGATTGAAGACTCCACACACCTGAAAAACACAAGTAGTTTTAGCCATGAGAGCCATGAGAGACGCGGTATCGCTACCTTGGCAGGCGGTTCACTCAGCTTGGGCTGTCTCCATAACAGAGATTGAAGAGGGACAGTTAGGATGGGCTGACTCCAACCAGTGGTCCCTAAATCATATAAACAACTCCCAACTGGCAGTACTCAATAGTCAGAATGCTTCATCTAGTAGCCAGAAGATCAGGATCTGTAAATTTTTCAACGAGGGTACCTGTTCAAGTGAGGGACACCATGGATCTTACAAAAATTTTCATGCTGTTACAAACAGGGACGTTCTCTGGTGCACCCAGAATCTAGGTGCTTCTCAGACAGTTCAACTCGTGCCCAGGAACAGAAGAGATCAGTAGCCAAGTAGGGACACCGTCAACCACTCCTCCATCCCTTTGACACCTTGGTGGGGGGACATTCGAACACTCCTAAAAGGACAAAGAACAGACATTTTGTAAAAAAGTAGTTAAAAACAGTAACAATTCATTTTTGAATCATGATCATATTACTGTGTTTTCTCATTCTAGACATATTCATGAAGAAATGCAATTTCATACTCCAGAGACAACAGTTTGTGAGAGTTAACAGTGTGGTCCTGGGTTCCAACATTTTCTGCAGACCACAGAGTGTGTACTTTCTGATGGTAGTGGTAATAGTTATTTGGTTGATGATGGGCTGTCTGCCCAAATGCTGAAACCTAATGTGAAAATGTGTTTCAACCAATAATTAGAGTGCTTAATGCCGAAAATTGTACATGTATACAGCCATAATTTGTAACCGGATGAGCATGGGGAGGACGTGATGGTCATACTTTAGGGGTAAGTGGGAAGCAAGTTAATCCCATCAGCAATTGCATACTCCAGGTCACCAACTTCTTCTTTTACAATGGAAAGTGGGTCCCCATTGTCTATGTTCAAAGTAGGGTGGGTTTTAACATCCCTGGCTTCTATCTGGCTCCTACCAGGGTCGAGATGGTGCCTTGATCTCCCATGCTCATCCTCTTGAGGGGTTGCTTACTATTACTGATACAAAATTTTCTTGCATGTAGTGCAAGTTTGCTCTTCTGAGCAAAACTCAGGATTAAATCCAGAATATGATCCAGGCTTGATATATGATAACTACTACAGAGATAGTAGAAGTTGGCAATACTATGGATTCTCTTATGAGGATTACAGGGTTTCACTTATAGATAACATGATAAATGCAGTGGGCCAGCCCCCTCCTGATATAGAACCCTTGGGTTCAGAGGCTGCCATTGCATCCCTTTGCCTTGTACAAGGTGACTTGAACGCGAGTCTAGACATGGTTACACCATCTATTGAATATACAGATTATGACATTCCACTGGCTCAACAGATCAGTGTGGCTTTATCTCTTAATTCCATTATCAGATACATATCACGTCCGATCTGAGATTTCTATTATACAAATTAAGAAATAGGTTATTTGGCTCAGGACAATAATGTTTTTGATTTCATTGGCCCATACCGTCAACCAGTGGCAATTACAACTATTCCCCAACTTTTGGCCATTGCTGACACCATCAGAAGTACTGGCCTCCCTAATTATAAGGCAGCCAGAATTCCTATCAAATCTGACCTAAATGTAGATGCTTGGGAGATACATTTGAAGGACTATTTGAATAAGCGCATTTTACAGTACATTAAATTTGGCTTCCCCCTCTCTCTCACTAAGGCCAGCGAATTATGTAACAAAGAGGTTACTAACCATTATTCAGCATGTCAGTATCCTGAAGAAGTACACAAGTACATTGACAAAGAAGTCTTTTGGAGCTTTATTAGGACCATATTGTACATGAACAATACCATTGTTCTCCACTGATGCCAGGGACAATGGCAATAGACAGGTTATATTAGATCTTTCATATCCTTGACGACATTCTGTTAATTCACTTGTGAATAAAAACAAGTTTGACCACTCTTTTGTTATCAAGTTCACTAATATCGACCATATAACTAGGACATAGCTCAATGCACAGGAGAATGCCTCCTCTTCAAAACTGATGTGGCCCGTGCTTTTTGCCACCTTAGGTTTGATCCCATTGGTAGTTTGAAGCTAGGTATCCACTGAAATGGTCAGTTCTAATCAGATCTAGCCGTGGCGTTCGACTGGACACACAGATCCACGGCATTGCAGATTTTGTCCGACTCAGTACCTTATATTATAGCAAAAGCAGGGATTAAACTTTATTGCTACATAGATGATTATATTTTGGTGGTACCTAAAGCTAAGGCTGAGGAATAATTTCACACTGTGTAACCTATTGCATGAACTGGGACGTCCCGTCAACTCTGACACATTCCCCCCCCCCACCAAACACCACGCCGGTTTGGGAATTGATATTGGCATCAATACTAAAACCATCAGCATCACAAAAGAAAAACATTTATTGGGTAAATTGCTTTATATTCAAAAGTGTGTCAAGCCCTCCCATATTTTTGTTAATAGAATCTCCGCTTCATTTCGCAATGATTCACACTCTACGAAAATTTATCTTACCCCTGACTTTCACAAGGATATCCAGTGGTTCTTGACCTTTGTACCGTCATATAATGGCATCACATTCATTAGAAAGAACTCAGTCGACCCTATCCAGTCCTTATATTTATACGTGTGCCTCACTGAAAGCTGTTTGGCGGATCTGGTGTATGTACCACCATTCAAAATCTTGGGGTTTGAACCTTAAAATTGTGCACTTAGAGATGCTGAACATAGTTATAGCTTTGAGGACCTGGGGTAGTATTTAGTGTCTTTTGGGTATGACAGTTCATTGTGATAACAATGAGGGGTGGTCTTTATGGTCAAGACCGGCAAAACAAAAGACCCTTTCCTAGCTTTATGTATCAGGAACATCTGGTTGTTGACAGCCCTGGTGGCTTTTATAACATCATAGCAGATTCATTATCTAGAATATACTCTAATAGCCCGGTTAATGAGAGCATACTTAAGGAACTTAGGGACCATTACATTTGGGAACACATACCTAGTACATACCAACTCCTTATCCAACAAGGTTATTTTGAATTACCTCTCCTCCCTCAAATCTGCAGCCAGGCAGTACAAGTGGGACCTTTCTCACACCATCTCATTTCATCTTACATTAGATTTATCTCCATCAACTACTCCTTTACCCCTACCCCTTGGGCCTTGTGGCATATTTGCCCTGAGAACCATGACATTGATTTCCACCACTTGCAACATTTTGGATGCCCCCCCCCCCCACTTTATAGAGCTGCCTTTTTGCTGGCATTTTTTTGCGTTCCTGAGAATGTCCAATGAGGCCCCCATTCCAGATTCAAATTTGATTCTAATTGACACTAACTTTCTTAGGCAAAATGTTATTTTCCATCACCCAGGAACTCATGTACTCCGCAAATGGACCAAGACCCTCCAGGAGACTTCGTTTCACCACTGTGTCCAGATTCCACTCATCACTAATCGAACCTTGTGCCCAGTACGGGCACATCAGGAACTGATGCAATCTAGACCCCTTTCCCCCCTGTCCCCTCTTTCATGGAGTAGTTCCACGGTTTGGACTTATCTCCAGAATACTTCTCAGGCTCCCTCCATTGTTCCTCTCACTTTTGCCTATGTCATCCCTTCCCACCTTTGATTGGGCTTGGTGCTTTTAACTTTTTCAAAGTCTTGAAAATTTTAAAGTTTTACCTCTGTGCATACCTACTAACTTGTAAAATAATATACTCAAACTTATCGCTCACCTTTACATCACTTATCAACCCTCTGACCTTTGACCTCAATCACTCCAAATGGAAAATGGTCAAACAGGGCATAATAGATGAAAATTAAATGTGGCCCATACCGCTTTGCTGTAGTGTGATTTGGGGTAATGTGAGGCACAATCCACCCTCTGTAGTCTCCACTTCTTGCAAAATTTTAGGGGGTGCACTTTCCACAATGTCTGACATTTCTTTACAAAAATTTGTCATTTGTAACTCTCATTACATATGCTAAGGGATGCCAGTGATTACAAATAATCATAGTCTGTATGTCATTCTGGTTAAATATGTAATATGGTTGATAATAAATAGGGCATAGTTGATAGCATATTGTTGTTTTCAGTGTATCGCCAAAGCAAAACCATTGCAATTCCGGGTACCCCTAAAAGTAGCAGTTTAGTACCTCTCCAATCAAACATGCCCAATAACAGCAAGTGAAGCTCATGAAAACAAAAAATGACAAAAATGGGGGATAAAGGTTAATAGGTTAATAATGTCTTCGGATTTAGGGTTCAAAAGTTTTCCACTCTTACATGTAATGAGAGTTGAGATGTCATTTCTTGTCTTGTCTTAGTATTTTACTGGAATGGCCTCGATACTGGTGCACCGACCCATCCTTCATAATAAAGAACATCATTTTTTGCAGCATATCCTTTGTCAGCATAATTAGGGTAACTTTGATATATAAAGAGAGCAGTTGGTGTGCTAAGTGAGTTTGGTGGCCTGATATATAGCTGTAGTATAAGCTTATATTTCGACTTCCTGATTGGATTAGTCTCATCAGAGGCTTGGTTAGGTTTTGAGACTTGACCTCCTGAAGTACTATTTTTGGCTCCGGTAAACTCCGGCTCAGGGCCGGATTTACCTCATTATTGATGTTGGTAATTCCCTATTTTATTTATATTGGGGTTTATATCAGTACTTTAAAGTCAGGATGTGGTGGGGGTTACCATAGTAACACTTGCTATTGCTCTAACCCATTGCCCCTTAGCGCCTTATGGAGGTTAGGTGGTTACCATGGTTTTTCCTTCATTGGTATATTATGGTCAAGTTGGGTTTGATTATTTCATCAGTCTTATTTGTGACTATTATAATGTCAGCCCAGGTGTTGTTGAATAACAACAGAAGATAAAGATCAGTAAAACACAATGATTTTCAAACAACTTTATTATAGAATTATAATATTTGCTTTTATTCATACTGGTGTTAAGAATAATCACAAAATTTCAAAAATGTAGTGTCATATTTAAGGTTAAATTATTCAGGGTTTTTACTGTGCTGGGTGAGTCTGCCTGATGTCTGGAATATTAGTCTTCGTCAGATGAAGAAACTTCACCAAATAGATTGGTGAGACCCTTTTGAAATGATTCATCTGAAATGATTGGAGTCTCAGGTGTGGACTCAGATGAATTGTCTTCTGCAGAACTGCTGAGGTCAATAATCTCAGGCTTCGTTGGGCTGTATTCCTGGTGCACTAATTGATTCCAGTCAGTGGTACGCTGGATTACACCTGTGGTTTTTGTGTGTGTAGTGGTGTGTGCATGTGTTTCACAGGTTTTGTCCTGTGTTGTTCCCTTTCATAGGGGAAGTATCTGTTTGCAAGTAATGTGAGTCTTTTGTGTGTTTGTACTGTTGGTTTTATTTTAGTTTTATTTGGTAGTCTTTTGATGGTGACATCACATTTTTGTTTTAACTCAGTTTGTAGCAGATGACTAATGGTTTTGCTGTCCCATTGAACTCTTTTTTTGACCTTTAGTTGATCTGGTTGGTACTGAGTGTTAGTTTTGTTTGTTGTATTGGTTGTCATTTTGTTTCCACTTGTGTGTGGTTGTTGGGGATTTTTTGGGGGGTCATTTATATCTTGTTTTGTTTGATGGTCAACTTTGATTTGGGAAAGTTGTCCTTCAGTGTGGGTACTTGATTTTGAGCATGTAACTGTGGTGTGTGGGTTTATGGGTTCTTGATTGCTAGTAGGTTTTGGTACAGGCATTATACTTAGGCTGTTGTTTGTTGTAAGGTAGATTTGGTGTTCTGGGTTATAGGTTGCAATGTGCAATCCACCATGTAGGGACCTGATGTCTACAGGGTCTAAAATAATTAAGGGATCAGTGTTAGTGGATTTATCCACAGATTTGACAAATTGGGTGTTTGTGTATTTATGCTCTGTTTTGGGGGCCCATCTGATATTCCTAGTGCTCTGAGTTTGGGTGCTGATGTTTTGTGTTGTCTTAGTTAGACTGACAGTTGCTTGTGTGTTTAGGTTAGCTCTAGGGTTGGTAGAGTTAGGAATGTCAGTGTGTGTGTGGTATACAATTGGTGTGTCTAGGTTGTGTGACATAGTATTGTCTTGTGTGACTGTGTTTGATACCACAGAGTTAGGAATGTCAGTGTGTGAGTGGTGTTTGGTTGGTGTGTCTATGTTGTGTGAAATAATATTGTCTTGTGTGACTGTGTTTGGTACCACTGACTGAGCGCTTAGAGTATTCTCTAATTCTTCAAGAAGACTGAAGAAGTCTGGAGGAATATCTTGATCCCTGATTGTCTGGGTGGCAGGTGGTGGACTTATAGAGATTGGGGGTGTCTGAGCTCTTTTGCTGACATGGTGTTTTTCCACATGTCTTTCCAAATCATGGCGCCTTGAGTAGGTGTTGGGGCAGATGTTGCAATTGAAGGTTCTATTGAGGTGCTTTGATTGAATATGCCTATCTCTATAGTATCTCCTTGCAAAGCTTTTGTGGCATATATTACATGTATAGAAGGGTTGTCTACAAAGTAATATATTAATATTTTATATTATATTACAATTATTTGATGGGTTATATTTCTAATACAATTTGATGATAGATACATTAACAGAGTTAAAGTTAATGTTATTTATGCGATGATTATATTATAATTATAACCGAAGATAATTGTATATTGGATTATTTCTAATTAATATTTTATTACTTTTAGTAAATAATATTTTAATACATGTTTTAAAATAAAGATATATCTATGTATTATACATATTTTTATGTTGATTTATAAAAATAAAAAATAAAATATAACTGACCTTTTTATTTGATCTTCCATGTTAAAAATCCTGTATAACACGGTTAATACCCGATTATACTGTTAATTCCCGGGTAATAAACGAAGAAATATATAATTAATACAACATATCTGCTGTGGTCAACTTTTGAATTCAAAATGACCAAGGTATCTGATGGTTGTTAGGTTACCAGCTGTTACCAAGATAGGTAAGTAAAAATCACCAAAATAGGGTAATGACGTAATTGTGATTGTGCGTGACGCGGTAATGGTTTTATGACGTCACAAGCTGGTTTTCTTGGTTTTTTCTACTTGTATATAATATTATCCCAATATTAAAAATAAGGGTATGGGGTGGTATCTGGACAAGAATACCAAATTAAGAGGGATACTATTATACATATTGGTTAATGCCAATAGGGGCAATGGTAGGGATGTCCCAAATATGTCTTAGTTCATGCTTTCTACGGGTACTAGTTATATCTGGTCCTGTCTCATTTCCTAACCATTGCACTACACTGAATCTCATGTCTTTGTGAGAGTGGTTTTCAGTGGTGAAGTGTCTTGATACAGGTGTCGATAGTGACTTTTTAGGATTTTTAACACTAGCTGTGTGTTCATAAATCCTTGCTCTAAAAGGTCTCCCAGTTTCGCCTATATATTGTTTGTGGCATTTAGTACATTGTATGAGATATATTATATTGTATATTTCACATGTTATTCTGTGTTTTTCAGGTAAGTTTATACATTTATGTATTCTTTTGGTATGTGTACTATAGAATTCTTTTATTTTATGTAATCTAGGGCAGTAAGTACATTTACCTAATCTGGTACAAACTGGTGGGAGTTTGGAGTTATTGATTTTGATTTCCTTGGGTGGCCAACTTATTTTATTAGAAGTTAGTATGTCCCTTAGGTTTGGGAGTCTTCTGTATCCTATGAGTGGTTTATTAGGGAAGATTTGTTGTAGATCTTCTGTGTTCTCAATGATATTCTAATTGTTTCTAATTATTTGTGAAATATTAGGATTCCTTGGGTTGTAGGTTGTTACTAGAACTTGTAGTGTTTTTAATTTTTTGTTTTTAGTTTGTAGTAGATCATCCTGTGAAAACCTTGCTGCCTTTTTGTAGTGGTTTTCCAGAGGTTTAAGGGGGTATCCTCTGTCAAGGTAGTATTTGATCAGTTTTTGCCCATTGATTTGGTAATCCGAATTTAGAGTGCAAATTCTTCTTACTCTGAGGAACTGACCAAATGGTCCATTGGCAGTGACACTATGTGGGTGTGCCGAGTGGTAATGTAGGTATAGGTGAGTATCTGTGGGCTTGTTGTACAGTGTTGTGTATAGTGACCTGTCTGGTAGGATTTTGACTGTGGTATCTAGAAAGTTGATTTCTTCTTTGCTGCATTCATGGGTGAACTTAATAGTTGGGTGGATGTTATTTAGGTATTGAACAAATTTGTTTAATTGTTCTTCACCATGAGTCCACACCATGAAGATGTCATCTATAAATCGTTTCCATAGTATTGGTTTAAGGGGGTAGTTTTCCAATGCTCTAGTCTCAAATTTATCCATAAAGATATTGGCATAATTTGGGGCAAGAGCAGTTCCCATGGCTGTTCCTCCTATTTGTAGGTAATGGTCGCCATTGAACTCAAAATACATATTGTGTAGTACTAGTTTCAGTAGGTCTAATATGTAACTACTAATACCTTTCTTGGTTGGGTCTTTTCGTAGTTGATCTGCTACAGCTGTTATTCCTTCTTGGTTGGGAATATTTGTATATAAGGAGCTGACATCTAATGTGACTAAGATAGCTCCTTCTGGTATTGGTCCTAGTTGTTTAATTTTTGTAATGAAATCCTGTGTGTCCCTAATGTAGGATTTGGTTGTTGGGACATATTTTTTGATATGAGCGTCTACAAATTTGCTAATTCTGGATGTAGGGTGTGTTACCGAACTGCAGATAGGTCTACCTGGAATGTTCTTTTTGTGAATTTTAGGTAATAGGTAAAATTGCCCTGTTGTGCATTTGGCAGGTTTGAGGTGATCTAGGTTTTCTTCGGTTATATAGCCCTTATTTTTCATTTCAATGAGGGTTCTAGTGATTTTGTCACTAACTGAATCTGTGGGATCGTTCTTTAGTTTAGTGTAAAAGTTGGTGTCACCAAGTTGTCTATATCCTTCATGAAGGTAATCAGTTGTGTTCATTACTACAACTGCTGACCCTTTATCTGCTTTTTTGATCACTATATTCTTGTTGTTGCATAGCTCAGTGATTCCCATCCTTTGTTCTTTTGTTAAGTTATCATTTCCTTTTCTCTTTATCTTACTGTTAAGTAAGCATCTTTTGAATGCCTGTTTGAAGATATTTAGAGAAATGTGTGTGTTAGTGGGTTTCCATGTACTTTTATTCCTGAAGGGTGCATGGAGTTGTTTAAAGGGATTTTCATTTTCATCTAGGTTTTGAGCTAGATATTGTACAAGTTCCTGGTCTTCATTGTCAAGTAAATGATTATCATTGTAGAAGTGGTGTTTAAGGATCAATCTTCTGTGGAAGTCCTAATAGGCAGTCCAGATCAAAGACTTGTTTGGTGGTCCTGGACTAGGACAGAAAGTAAGGCCTTTTTGTAGGGCTTCAGTTTGGGGTTTGGTTAAATTGGTGTCTGAGATGTTGATTACAGTGTGTCCTATTAGGTTCCTCATTGATCTTCCTGGTGGGAGTATCCCAGGTTGGCTATTTAAAGCCGCCTGTTTGATTTGGGCTAATAGGTCGGTAACTGAGTCAGACATGATAGATTGACCTAATATGTTTATTCCTAAGGTAGGAAAAATGGCTCCAGCGAACTCCAGAAAGAAGGAAGTAGATACTGATTGGTAAAAATATTTATTGGTTACAGTTACTATTGTGTGTAAATAATATAACAAGGGTATGATACTATATGTGGTGATTTTGTGGAGTTTACAAGTTCTTTAGTAGGGTAACTAAAACAGACTTAAGGTCAGTCTTGCTTGTCTGCTGTTGTGGAGCTCTCCTTTGGATGATTGTTCTTCTGCCTTGTGGTTGTCCCTTCCTTTGGTTGTTGGTTGGTTTTCTCTTGGTTAGTTTGGTTGCTGTTTTTGAGAAAGTGGTGTTCATGGCTTGTTTATATTTTGTCTGAAGAAATTCTTTTATCTCCATGAATTGGTTGTTGGTAAGGAGTTCTTGTAGTTGAGCTAGGTTGGTGTCGATCTCAAGTTTAGTGGTTTGGTATTTGTTGCCTAGGTCTTGTAATATAAGATTAGATAAGTCCAATTTACATTTATTGGTGATGGAAACCCATTTGTTTCTGAAGGCTTGATCCCTACTCATAGGGACTTTGCTGTTAAAGTCTGCTTGTAATGGGAATTTATTTTCACTTAATAATTTTTTGATTTGGTGAATATTGGTAGCAAGGCTGAGTTTCTTCCTGTGGAGTGTTTTGGTCTTCAGGTAAACGCTTTTGCTTGCTTGAGGGTAGTTTGTCCTTTTCATGTCCTCATTGGGCTCTAGTCTTCTTCTTTTAGAGGGCTGCATGGTGACACTATTTTTAGGTTCTAGTCTGGCTGCTGTGTCTTCTAGTAGCTGCATAGTTTCACTACTGAGCCGGGTCTCTGGATAGGGTGTATCTTGACCAGAGTGTAGGTTTGTGGCTGATGTTATTTCTACTGTGCCTATGGCAGTTACAAGTGTGTCTTCACTAGCACTAGTCAACAGATGATTGTCCATGATTAAAATAAAGAGAGCAGTTGGTGTGCTAAGTGAGTTTGGTGGCCTGATATATAGCTGTAGTATAAGCTTATATTTCGACTTCCTGATTGGATTAGTCTCATCAGAGGTAAATGTACTTACTGCCCTAGATTACATAAAATAAAAGAATTCTATAGTACACATACCAAAAGAATACATAAATGTATAAACTTACCTGAAAAACACAGAATAACATGTGAAATATACAATATAATATATCTCATACAATGTACTAAATGCCACACACAATATATAGGCGAAACTGGGAGACCTTTTAGAGCAAGGATTTATGAACACACAGCTAGTGTTAAAAATCCTAAAAAGTCACTATCGACACCTGTATCAAGACACTTCACCGCTGAAAACCACTCTCACAAAGACATGAGATTCAGTGTAGTGCAATGGTTAGGAAATGAGACAGGACCAAATATAACTAGTACCCGTAGAAAGCATGAACTAAGACATATTTGGGACATCCCTACCATTGCCCATATTGGCATTAACCAATATGTATAATAGTATCCCTCTTAATTTGGTATTCTTGTCCAGATACCACCCCATACCCTTAACTTTGATATATATGGGATATTGATAAGTTTTACCATATCTTATTTTTGTATACACTGGGTGTTCTACTGATTTTATATGAAAACATGAATACACACAATGTAAAGCCATATCTTTTAGGTGAGAGTGCCTGGGTAGTTTCTGCTTGGAATGTTGACAATCAGTTTTTCTGTCCTGGAACCTATGAAGAAGATATGTCAGGGATGACTGTACTTCAGACTAACGCAGATGCAGTCTATAGAATTTGTGAGTATCGGATTAAAATCACCAAAAAACCTCTCAAACAAAGTTATGGTACAGGACATAACAAAGGGTATTGTGTCTACATTTCCTGAAATTCTGAACAAATATGACATATTAGCAGATCTTGTATTTCTCAGAGAAACAAGCTCTATGACATAACATATTGTATGCGATATTGCACACTTTTACAATGCTGTTTCAAATACACATTTAAGAATGATTTGTGTGATGTCATAGAATATATTCTAGTACTGCATAAAACTTCTCTATTGCGTGTAGTTTGAACATTTTAATCTATGTACTGTTTAACGTACAAATAAAGAAATAACATCACATAAATAAATTTATTATTTTTATTATTCCAATTCATGTCATTTGTTTATTTGTCATATTTTAGCACATGCCTGCGGTGAACCAACTCCTGCAACAGGAAGCATAGATACAGTCTCTGATGGTAACACATATAAATCAATACATGATATATGCATCTTGAAATATAAACTGTATATTATGACTAAATGCAACCAATGCTTTGTTTTGTGGCAGGATCAATACTTACAAATTACTTTGGATGTAATAGGTCAGTTATCTGATGCTTTCACCAATTAATTATATTTTCATTTCTTTCTTAGCTTTAATTCTGTAATAACTGAATTAGTGTAAATAATGTAAATATTAATTGAATGCTGTTCATCTTATGTAATTTTAGGCAATACATGTAACAGAGATTACACAATCACATGTGATGTGAATACTCCATTTAAAGATGACCAAACAACGAAGACCTTAACTTGTACAGCATCTCATGCTGAATACGGGGGATCATTTGACACTTCTCAGATATCAGACTGTGAGTTGAACTTTTAATCCTTTCAATTTACGTTTACAGTTTAATTAAGTTTTCCTTTGTATTTGCGCCAACTTAAAACAAAAAATTGAAATGGTTTACATCAGAGCGTTCCCAACAGTTATATTTGCCATTTAGATATCCAAAAGTAATTTGAACATCTATATTCTTGTATTATTACTCCTATCGAATTTAAAATTTGCAGGTTTTGATGCTGTGATTTTGTACGAAAATTCTGATACCTCTGGTGCCAATTTCATTGTAACTGCTGACAGCACAGTGGATTTTAACTGGCAAAACAGGACCAGTGCAGTAACTATTACTGGTGAGAGAAATGATAAAAAGGAATGTATTGTACATTAGAATATCATTTAATACACAAAGTGCCATGTGGTTTCTTGAATAAAATAACAAGAGGCCAACTATTAAGTAGATATGTCTAACTAAAATAACCGTTGTTTTTCCTAATGCAGTTATTTTGACATGACCTGAACTTTTTTATGTTTATGGAAAGTGCCATGTGGTTTCTTGAATAAAATAGCAAGAGGCCAACTTTTAAGTAGATATGTCTTACTAAAATAACCGTTGTTGTTTCCTAATGCAGTTATTTTGACATGACCTGAACTTTTTTATGTTTATGGAAATAGTATAAAGTTTTGTTATTCTTTGGGAAAGAAATAAGGAATCATTTCTTCTCACACTAATTGTAGTACATTGAGTTACCATTGTTAGTTTGCATACAATGAAAAGGACATTCTATGAAATATATGTAATTCTTACTGATAGGACCAAATTACTGGGTGTTGTACAAGGATGCTGCCTTTTCTGTCACCAAGGACTACTATTCTCTCTGTCCTGGTGAATACCAAGCGCCAACAGACTTTGATGATGACAGCATTAACTCAATGACTAGGGGCAGTGAGTGTATATATATTTAACCCTTTCTTCATTATATTTGATAAATGCAATACAATTCATAAGTTTAAGGGGTGATTTGCTGTTGTAGGTGTTATCCAACTGAAGATGTGGTCAAAAGTGGTTCAGTGGACATCAAATGTGACAATATATGAGTTAGATAATCTATACTGCTGCAAGTTCAAGTTATGTAACATTTCTGTTAAATTCGTGATATATTGTACTGGTAAAGTTGGTAAATATAAAGGTAACACAATGATGTGATAATGGATGATTTGATGTTCTTATGACATATTATCTTTACACAGCTGGTCCCCTGTGTCCAACAGTAGCAGCTTACAGCAATACCTTGCATAGCATAGACAGCACTACTTCCTGCTGGACTGTTAACTATACCTGTGATTCTGGATATAGTTTTAGTGATGGGAGCACATCTAACTCCCTTACCTGCAAAGGTGGCATAAATATTGCCAATGGGACCTGGGTTGGAGCTATACCATCATGCGAAGGTGAACTACAATCACATTTTTGGGGTTTATTGTCTATATATATTTTTCAAAAAAATATTCAATAATAGTGAAGCCATAGAACGGGAGATTAGTGAAATTAATATTAATGTAATGATTTATATAATATATCTCATACTGGATTAATAGGTTTTGTATTTTATGCCAGATTACATGGCTACAACCTCATGAAAAAATGTGCAGTTACATAATTTCAATATGTTATCAAGAGGATATACCTTATAATGTCATGTATTAAAACTATTAAGCTATAACACATTTATTTAATCCCTAGTTAGTGCTTTTATCACAAAAACTTTGTGTATGTGCTTTACTGTATAAACTGTTGAAGTAAATTGGGAAAAATATTTTTATGTATCTTGCTACAACCAAGATATATGATCTTTCTTTGGCAATTTGAGCAGCAGAAACAACTACAGTTCAACTGACTACATCAGTGGAACCAACTACAACAGTTCAACCGACAACAGTAGAACCAACAACAGTTAAACTGACCACAACATCAGAACCAACTACCACAACTGAAGAAACTACTGTTTCAACAACAACATTGGATATATCCACTACACAGGAAGCAGCAACATCAGTAGAAGTAACAACTACTGTACAGTCAATAACCACAGCAGAAAAAACAACAACAGAATCAAGTACCTCTGAGACAACTACTACAACTACATATCCTCCAGGTTTGTAATTCAGTACGTTACTTACCAAGTAAAGAAAGTAAAACTTGTTTGTTTTTAAATGTGGTGAATTATATTTCAACTGTAATGCTGCTGAAGCTTTCATGTCATGACTACATTGTATTTGATTGTATTGTATTGGGTTTTTATACTCGGTGCAATATCTCTATATATAAGGACTTAAAGCACTATTTGACCCATACGACTGAACAAAGTACAGTCCAAGCTCTCAAGTGACTTGCATTCCCCTAACTGAAAGACAGAGGCTCAAGGATGACCATTTATCAAAGTCCTTGAGGTTCTTTAGCTTGCCCCTGGGGATAGGACCCAATGACAGAGGACTGCCATTTGATGTGGTGCTATGTTGCTTAATCTTTTTCAAAACATATTTTGAAAGCCACACATCACAGTTAGCGGTACGCAGTTAAATGATTTGATGCAAAAAAGGTTATCTGAAGATATTTACATTACAAACCAAATTTGGGATGTTTTGTGAAGATACCAACATTTTATTCTACATCTGTTAGCAGAAAAGAAGTTCAAACTTCTGGTGAAAAAGAGCAGCCATATCTTTTTACTACTGTACATGTATCATAAAGACATTCGGCATTTTAAGCATTGACACTTTTTTAGTGTCCTGTGCAGCTTTGAGAATTGACCAGAAATAATATCATACTTTTTGTCAGTGCTTTTAGTTGATCTTATGTAACCCATAATTTTTCCCAGGAAATATGGTTAGACAGTTAAAGGCTGTTCTAACCTCAAAAAAATGGTTCCGGTACACCACCAAATTACTATTCTTCTCTGGCCATTCTGAAGCAAACAATGCTATTCTAGATCAATTTTTTTCCTGGATATGGAAACTTAGTTGCAACTGAGTGAGTGTAAGGCAACTGCGTATAACACATTTTTAACATATGCTTTACATTTATCATTATGATTCATAATTTAGCAAATCATCCAGTAGCTTTGATTAATAATGTGTTGTTTGTCTCTGAAACATCTACATTTGAATATATTAAAATTATGCAACAAAGTATGGTGGGAATTGATGCATCTGTTTCTGAAACAATCCATTGATTTTAGGGACCACTTCAAAGTGTGGCAGACAAAAAAACTGACAAAAAACCTTCTAAAACAATTCAGAGGTCATAACCCAGTAACTGTTTGGCATAGATGGGTAACTATGGTTCGGGGTATTCCAGTTTAAAGAAATGGGTCATGAGTTGGCTCTTGAAATGCAAGGTAGTCCATTGGGTTCTAACATTTACGGGCAGCCTGTTCTAGTCCGTTCGTGTGACTTTGGCAAATCCATGCCTGTTTATCACCTTTTTTGGGAAAGATTGAGGAAACTGGTATGCTGTTTCCAAGAGTGAGACCGCTAGATACGATTAAAGATGACTAATAGGGAGGATCGGAGAAAACTCAATTCGATATGCTTCACCAAAATTTACCTTATTAATCCATGGTATAGTTTTTGGTGTTTCTGTATCCCAACCACTTTGTTAATAAATTACCCAATATTATTTGAAAAATGGTATGTAAATCATCATAAATTAAAGTACAAAGTACCATTTAGAAGCTTCAAGACAATATAGAGCTAGATTTGCCATTGTTTCCAAAAGTGAAGCTTATGAAATTGTGTATAGAACAATGAATATTTTGTTCAGAACTTGGACAACCCAGACGTGAAGATTTCCTACTTCAAGAAAATATTATTGAGACATTAGGAGACATGCCAGAGGTGAGAATATGCATTTAATTGATTTTGAATATAAAATTTGATTATCTATGTACTTCTATAGTTCACGGCTCGCTTAAAAACATCATTCAATTATGTAAATAGTCGATTAGGATATCAAATCAATCTTTCACAGTTTTATTTATCCCCCATCCCGCCCCCAACCCAAGAAAGAGAGAAAGAAGCAATAAAATTGTCTCCAACCACGTGTTTCTATTTGGAGATAATTATTCATGATTCTGCAAGTCTACAAACTTGTTGACAGAACATTTGAAATTAAAATGTCTTCCTATTTTGTTCGCCATGTTTGTACACAAGCCCGGAGAATATGAGGTCATATCATTCCAACAGGTTTTCTAACACTAATTTGTTTATAAAATATTGTCTTGTGGTTCATACTTACTCAAGGAATAACAATTTAGAAGTAACATATTGTCTCCTACCACAGGTTGTGATTTACTAATGATTATCTTTGTCCTGCAAGTTTTCCTTTTTTTGTGTGGAGCATTGAAATAAGGCACTGCATTATAACCATGGAAATGTGGTTTTCGTCTTTCCATAAAAATAAAAGTTAACTGATAAATCACTGATAGTATACAAACACAAATTACTTGTTTGATTTCCCCTTAACATGTTCTCAGAAATCTAACAATTGTTACTATTACATGATTATTAAGTAATTGAGAAAAGGAAAAATAAAATGACAGCATGAGAAAAATAGAATGAAACCAATGCAAAGTCATCACGTTATACACCAATGTTCTTAACAGGAAGAAAAGTCTGCTCTTGGTTATCAGTCCACTGATATTGTATTGGACTGTTCATATGAAGGAAGAGACTGTGACATGGAAAGGTAACATGAATTATTTGTTAGTTTTTTAATGTTTAATTAGAATTCCAGTAATATGTTAGTCAAATGAAATACTTTTCCAGATGTATAGTTTTAAGTTTTTACATTTCAAATATCTGAAAGTTTTTTTTTTTTTCATGTAGAAATCTCCTTGTCCATAATTCAATATTTAAGACTTATTACTACCACTCAAACAGCCTAGATATAGAACAGCTATGCAAAATTATACATTGGGCTTATATTTTCCATTTCTGTACCTGACTATTTCCCAAAGAGTCTGTATGCACAGTATTTTAAATTTACAATATGAATATATTGCATTTGTACATTTAGTGTATGTGTATGCACTGCAGGGACTTTGCTCACTTCTATGATCCTGTGCTTGGTAACTGCTACACTTTCAACTCTGGGAGAACCGAAGAAGATCTGATATATTCATATAGAACTGGCCAGAGATACGGTTTGTGCTCTCTTGATTTGTTATAATTTAAAATAAAACCTTTTATTGCAGCATTTTACAGATTTCGGGTATGTCACAAGAATTTGTGCTAATACTTTACAATATTGTCTGTGTCAAACTGATAATTGAGGCTTTTGATTATTAACCAATGGACCTGGACCTCACACTGAATGATAACAGTGAGTAACATGTATTTCTGAGAGCTGAGGGGTATTGTCTTTTTGTAAAAGTATTATAGCATTTATTTTGGAAAACAAATTCTAACTTTTATTTAGTCTGTTATGATTATAATGTATGTGTATGTTATAGTAAATAGAGTAAGAAAATTAACTGATTTTATGCATTAATAAAGGCACTCTAATGATAAACTTATAAATTTATTCTTATGACTTTTTTAAAAGAAATAACTGGGGGATTTTTTCTGGTCAGGTTTAAGTCTGGTTGTAAATATTGACCAGTCAGAATATATAGACACGTTGGCCGGCCCTGCAGGAGCTCGCATTGTGATTCATAACCAGCATGCAATGCCATTTCCTAATGATATTGGTGTATTGGCCAATCCTGGAGAGGTGCTGTCAGTGGGAGTAAGGAAGGTACCACCTTTTGACTTACTTGAAGTAATGATACAGTTAGTTGGTAGTGCAATTTCCTCTTACAGATTGTTATGAATTTTGGTCTAATATTGAGTTGGATAGTTGTTAGTTGCTTGCTATTACGCAGTTGCTTATGGTGCAGAATATGAAATAATTAATATGTATTTATATCGTGTATCTTAGCTTTCTAATTAACAACTGATATATCAAACTTCATATTTTATTATCTTACCATTTTGCCTTCAAGGTGCATTTTATAGAATTTTTCAGGTGAATATAGAACGTAAACCCCATCCTTATGGAAATTGTACTGCTAATTACTTCGATGATTTGTTGGACATGTATGTGGGACTGTATGGTGTAGGGTACACAGAAATGGTTAGTACAATAATTTTTCTCCCTGTGGTTACCCAAGTCATGCTTATATCCATAATGTTTTTGCAGGTCATTAAGAGTAGTTAGGTAATAAACTAAATCATTAAACAATAGAAAATGTTAACATGATGATTTTGTTACCTTAACATTTGACAATTTGCAGTGACATTAAATCTCTTGCATTTGTACTGATAAGAGTTCCATGTACTATGAATTCTTTGAGGAGGAGGCACAGAATTAATAGGTATGTTATATTTAGATCATGTCACAGAAACAATGAAGGATTTCAAGATAATTCTTACAGCAATGCAATGTGGCTTATGAATGTTTATTATTTGTTACTTTCATGCATTTTATGGGCTAAACAAAATGAAGAATTGTATGTATTTATGCTTTAATTGTAGGGTTGTACTAAAACCTGCTACCAACGAGAAGTAGTAAAAAGTTGTGGCTGTGGAGATCCAACTTACCCTCTATATGGCAAAGTCTTGGGATATGAAAATGTCGACAGTTGTTCTGTAAAAGACTTGGAACAAGGTATTATTTAATTGATATAATTACTGATTTAATGTAAATTATGAATTATGAAACATATGGATGTCAACAGTAACTGCACTTACCATAAAATCCTGTCATTTATGTCAACAATATTAACTTTTTTGTTGTTATAAAAGTACATTGTAAAATTGTACAGCTGAAAAATGTACATTAAATCTTAATCAATTTTTGTATGTAATGAGAAAATAATATGTAATGAGATTTAATGTGCGTAACATAATCTAAGTCATTGATATTGAAAACGATACATTATTTTCTAAATGCCTTCCAGTGGCTTGCCAAATAGAAATGGAGCTGGCCTTTACAGATGGACACATGAAGTGTGAATGTAGGGAAAGGTGCAGGTAGGTCCCAAAATTGTAAAAAAAATGATAAAAAATAATTATCACAACTTACCACAGGTTAGTCATCTCTCTGTTCCTATTTATTGATACTAGAATTATTGTGGCAAATGCTATGGTCAGTAGTAGATTATATAACTGTAATTCCCTACTAAATGGGGCAGCAAAGGCAGTGTTGCTAAACTTCAGAAAGTTAATGCATTCTGTCATATTGTTTTCAGATTGGACAAATTGAGGCTTGTCACACTCTATCCAGAAAAACTTCATTGGCTTCCTATTTCATATCATGTCCTTTCAAATACACCCTCCTCATTTTTAAGGTCATAAATTTCTCCCAACCTCCTTATTTGTCATTCCTGATCAGGTTTAGTAGTCTGACACATGGAAATAGATTTTCAATTTCTTCAGTTTTTCTTAGAAAGGCCATAGGCAGGCGTAGTTTTGCCGTAGCAGCATCACTGGAATGGAACAGGTTACGACAAGCTTGAGAAGCCATTTAAAACTTACCAGTTTAGACTAGCTTACCCACCACCATAGCCATCCTCCCCTGTTGGGTGCTTGCTTGGTTATAACTTTGCTAGGTTTTATGACTATCCCTTTTTGTATTCCAGTGTATTACATGATTTTCAGCAATTTTGCATTATACAGATTGTTATTAGTATTATTATTATGAGTGGTATGTTCAATATCTATTTTGTCATTGTGCAGTGTGTTTATATTTGATCTAGTGATTCCTATTACACTACAGATGTGTCAACTGCCCAATGGCCTGCAACAAAACATGAGGTTTGTAGTTTGGTAGTTTATTTCCCAGAAGTAATATTAATTATTTCCTCATATTTATCATTAGATTTAAGCGTAACTAAAATACACATATGAGGTCTGGTATAATAGGAAAACTTTCTTACTTTTCAAAGGAATTTGAATAAAGATGTTCTAAAATTACATTATCTTATGTTATTCATGTATGTTTCTGGTCAATGAAGGGCCATACTGGCTGACTGACATGTGAGTAATAAAGGGGTATGTAGATCAAGCATATAGCTTTGTTGCTAATCTTCATGGTAAATTCTGCAAATCTGCAGGGTCAATAAGGAAAATACTCACACTGACATAATGAAATGCAGGAAGAGATATTACTGCCATACATTTAATTATATTTTAGCCTGGCTTGTGTTCACATTTGAAGGATTGCCGATTGTATGAATTGTGTTAGTAAATGTTTAATTGTTTGCAAACAGGTTTCCATTTTACACACCTTAGAAACAAATAACCCAAATTTTTCAACTACTGAGAACTTCACCATGTCTGATAACTTACTAAAAGTGGAGGTATATTTTCAAGATTTCAACTTTGAAGAAGTTGTTGAAAAGCCAGCCTATTTGGTGAGTTAATTTATTTAACCAACTGTTTAAAAATAGGAATTTTAAATTGTAAAGTTGAAAAAAAATCAAGTATTATATTCCAATTTTTCTAAGTATAATTTGACATTCTGTTTGTTTCTGATATTAATTATAGAATAATTAGACAAAACAGTCAGGGAATATTAAGGTGAAGCTATCACAAGGGCTCTTTTATAATAAATCTTTCAATTTTAGAGGTACTTTCATTCATCTTTATGCATCATATAATTGTCATCAAATATTAAAAATACATGATCACATGGTAGTAAAACTCCCAAATTGTTGCATATTGAAGCAACATATATAACTTGTTTGTAGCTAAAAAAAGTACATAATTATCTCCTTATTCATTTGCTTTTACTTGGTTATTTGTAAACTGCTTCCTCAATAATAAAACTTCAAGGCTTTGTATGTTTTATTTCACAGTTTTCGCAGCTATTATCAGACCTCGGTGGTGCATTTGGTCTGTGGTTTGGCTTGTCCATACTCTCTTTCTTTGAATTCTTTGAGTTCTTTCTAGACATGTCTGTGATGGCCTGCTTCAGATGTTGCAACAAAAATCCTGGTGAGTTGGTATTCATATGAGGACTGATAACTAGTGTGTACTGTAGTACATTTTACTTGTATTCATTTATACAAAGGAGATCATAGCAGCAACAATGAGCTCTTAATATTAAACCTAAAATAACATTTTGGTCATCATACATGTGTGGCAATCACTAAATGGATTACTTTGCTTGAAAAGACTTAGAAATATTTTGAAATACATTTGATGTTTCTGCAGATAATAAGCATCCTTGGCAGCCTCCTTCACCAGCTCGTGAAGGTCACCAATCCAGTGATCCGAACACTCCACCACCACCATACAAAAGTCGAAGTTCATCAAATAGCAGAAGAATCAAACCAATTTCTGATTCCAGACAAAGCAGGGATGCACAGGATGCTCCCAGATACTACAATTATCTCACTCCTGTTGGGACGTAGTATAACATAAACGCTTATTTTGTCATAACGTGTTTTTTTAACATTCCGACTATAATAACTGTAAGGTTTAACAGACTAGTATGTCTAAACACACTTTTGTGTAGATTTTGTATTTGTATTTTGTATTTGATTTTTATACTCAGCGCAATATCTCCATATACTACAGGACTCAAAGAGCTATTTGACCCATTCGACTGAACTAAGTACAGTCCAAGATCATAGTGACTTGCATTCCCCTAACTGAAAGACAGAGACTCAAGGATGACCATTCATCAACATCCTTGAGGTTCTTTAGCCTTCCACTGGGGATAGGATCCAATGACAGAGGACCGCCATTTTAAGTGGTCATCCGAGCCACTATGTATCTGCCTGTACCTGGGTTTGAACCCACGTCGTCTGCGCTCCTAAGCAAGTGTGTTACCCGCTAGGCCACAGTGGCAGATAATTATAGATAAGTCTCTGTTTCAAATTTTTCACTTTAAAGGTCATAGGAAGCATTTGAGAACTATTGTCAATAGACACACATAGATGTGAAAGTTCAGTTTTTGTAAAAATAAGATGGGTCTGGACAAGGTTACATGCTATATTCAACCATTTTCTCTCAGTTTTTTCAAGCTTTTTACAACTGTCACCATTCCTTTTCACTCGATAACTTTCGTAGAAAATATTGGCCTTGACGTCACAGGTTCATTAGCTTGTAAACAAACTGCTGTAGTAAGCTATTTCATGTACAAATATAATTATTTTCTGGGTGTTGGAATGTTTTGCTTTTTTGTTGTTGATATAATACATTAATCTGGCACAGTAAATTACAAAATTAGCCTTGATAAGATTGTTGGTATTTTTCCAAATAAAAATATATATGTTTGAAGAGGCAATATAGTTAAACTGTCTTTTCATGTATCTATCAACACTTTCAAAAGTAGGCATTTTTCAGTATTTTTGAATGCAATTTATTTGTTATGCTATGATATATCAGTGTTCAACAATGAACTACTAAATAGCCTTTGTAGACCTTTATATTACTCTCATATTAAGAATTATATGTTTAGGGAATTAGGAACAAGTCTCATAAATAACACATATACATGTATAGTACATATATGCAGGACCATTTTTATGATAAATTTGAATAGATTTATCCTTGTTTTGGAAACTTATCTTACACAAAATAATCATTAAATAAACACTGAATTAATATATAAGAGATTGTGCCCATGTAAGGATATGGAATGTTCAAACTGTAATGAACCCATTGCAAGACTTTCAGCCACAAAACCTATAAATATATCAGACTGTGTAGATATTGTTCCAACCTGGGGTATTTTTTGAGGCAATGTTTAAACTATGTAAGAGGTTAGCCTTTACACAAGCTATCTACATAATTGAAATTTACTTACATATACTTGAAAGGTGTAATTAAACAGTACTGTCACTGATTCTTTCCCCTGACACCAATATATGTCTAAATGTGTTGCATTAAATCCAAGTAAATTCAATTGAGTTCCATTTACAACAATGTTGAGTGCAGTATTGGCCAGATCTGTCAAACTTTGAAATTAATTTTGCTACAGCTCATAGAATATTTAATAAAGTGTTTCCTTATATTATACAATTTTACTGGTTTAATACTTTCTGACAAAGCCAACTGTAAGCTTTTGAATGGATACATACACATTTGCAACATTTTGTTCTTATAATTTGAGTCTTTGTCAAGATGGTAAAAGTTATTTAGCAGAGGAAGAAAGTGAGAAATGGAAGTACAAAGTATACATTCCAAGCTAGACAAGTGCACACATATTCCTTACACTGACTTTCATCTAAGTGTTTATATTAACTGAGATGGTTGTAAAACCAGAGAAAAATGAAGTGACAGCTGATTATAGAAGCAGCCACATGTGAATAAAGAAGATTGATGGGCTGTTTTTGCTTCTATTTAAACTAAAACTTTAAAAAAAGAAAAAAAAAACTTACACCAACTTATTCCCTCAGTGTGTATTTATATGTTTATCTCAAACCTAAACAAACTTCACAATTAATCTGTGACGTCATCAATCATCATCTATGAGAAAAACAACATGTCAGCTTTTCACAGCACTCGGGATTTTTACTTTTTAGATTGTCATTTTTGACTCTTCTACTACATATTTCTTTAAAACAACCACAGTTTCCATTTCATAAGCGTTTATCCATTTAACAAATTTAAATTCACAGTTTTCATGAAAAATGCTTCCTATGACCTTTAAGGAGATAGGTAACATGTTTTTCTCAAATTTCGACTTTAGTATTAGACACCCAAGGTGTTAAAGTACTAGCTTGCTGATCCATTAAAATGTGTCTGTAGGTCTGCTTGCAACAATGGCTTGCACAATAGACCACAATATTTCCAGTGTCAAAGTATTAGGCATAGCTTTGCTTTTAATTTATTCATTTTTAACGATAATATATAAAAGGCTTAATCACCTAATCATTGAAAACGGACTTGTGGAGAGAGAAAATAAAAGTAGTCAATCGACAACGAGAGAAATGTACACTTAAGGCAACTCTCAGGTACTTGTTTAAGACTTCAAACAAAACACAACAAAAATCAATTAAATTCCGTAATTGTAAGTGACAGAAACGTTGCAAGTCCTGAAATATACAATAAATCAATGTCGGAATACGTGATAAACAACCACATTTTAAAATATTTTGTTGTATTAGAATTATAATATTTTTCACAAAATTTGTAAAAATACCAGTTCAATGTGTGATCAAAATCTTTTTATTCTTGTTTTTGGGGGCTACGGCACATAATTTGTCGAAATATGTAACTTTTTTGGGGAAGAAACAGAATTTCTCATCAAATTGTTAATAATTGCTAAATTGGTTAAAAGTGGCTGTTTCATCCATTTAAAAAAATAAAAGTACCTAGTAAAGTTACTTTTTGTTAAGTTAGCATAAATTATTATTTTTGATGATAAAATCCAGTGTTTTTTATTTGAAAAATTCTCGTATGTTGACAAAATATGCCCTTAAACCACTCCAAACCAGCCTGCAGATCACACATTGGACAGCACACATTTTCTGGTATTCATGTATTCTTTTTGAAAATGTTATAATTCCTGTTTAACAAAATGTTTTAACAAAGGATTTTCAACTATCCCTTCATTAATTTGTCATATATTTCAGGCTTTGTCATGCTAAAATATATCCTACATTTATAATTATGGAATTTAGTTAATTTTTGTTGTGCATATCTTAAACATATTTGAGAGAGCCGCCGGATGTGTACATCAGTTACAGTGTGTTTGATGACTGTAAAAATCTTTCACAAAGGAGAAATACTTTCTAAGGTTTTTCATTGTTAGTAGACTCTGAAGCATTTAACTAGGTTTTTGAGCCATGTATAATCATTCTGTAGTTGATTTGTAGGGGGCCATGGTGGCAGAGTGGTAACACTCTCGCCTCCCACCTCTGAGGCCGGGGTTCGATTCCCAGCATGGCCTCGAGTGGGAAAGCTGGTAATTGCTTGACATTGGTCGGCAGTTTACAGTACAGAACCCTGATGAACTGTATGTACTGGTTTTCTCTGCCCTTCCAACTACCCGTAATGATATGACCTGTACAGTGTTGAAAGCGATGTAAAACCCAAATAAATAAATAAGTTGATTTGTAAGATATGTCAGCTAATATAAATCCATTCAACAACTTCGTTTGTTCAATGGATTTATATTAGCCCCATGGCTTGTTAACATACTGAATATTTGTCATACACTGCAACTGGAATCTACTTTTTATGAAGCTTCATCAGTGGAGCATGGACTGTACAGGCAGAACAAGTGCTGAGAAAATTCAAAACACAGTCCCATTAGATCCGCTCATGTGTATTGGGAAGTTCAGCCACTGTTTGTCACATTTAGCATATCCTTGTCTTTCATGGCAGAGCCTGACAGTTAGCTCCATGACATTCAAAGCTAGAGGTAAAAGGTCATATCTGTAGAGTACCTTGGCCACTGACTGTGGTTAGTGAGTCTGTGGTGAGTTCCAGGTTAAAACCAGAATGTTGAAAGGTCCAGGTCCAGCACATGTACAAGACAAGTAAAAGATGTGGTTTGTATGTTGGTTTACATGTTAGTAAAATGCTGTCTATATAGAGTGTTAAAATCAACACAAAAGAGTTTAAAATATGAATTAGACAGATTTTAAAGCACCATACATGACTAGAATATATGCACAATGACAAATCCACACAATACCCAGTAGGGTTGACTAGAAATGGTATACTACCATACTACCAAGCAAAACACAATCACCATTGAGGTGTTACCATACCAAGTATGGGTGACAGTTAACAGGGTGGTTAGTAAGTGAGTCAAGTTGAGAGGGGATAGTCAGGGACAGCCTTTTCCGCCTTAGTTCCCCATGCAGTTTCCAGCTCTTTGGTGGGGAGTCAAGGAGCCTCGAAAGATGTTTATACCTAAAGCTTGTTAGATAAGACACTACCTAGAGATAAGAGGTGAGAGTACAAGCTATAAGAAACTTAGTCAAGTTAGTAGGGGTAAGCCAGGGTCAGCCTGGACCACCTTATTCTCATTGCCATGGTAACCCACATCAATCCGTTTGGAGACCTCCTTGCAATTGGGATGGCTGCAGGGTTCAAGGTTACCATATAGCTGCTCAATGTATTTTAAATCTTGGTAGAGCTGGCCAATAGGTCCAAATGGTGAAGTTCATAGGGGGAGCCAGGGTCAGCAAGATAGAAATAGCCCTCATCAACCCAAATTAAGGGGAACTCCCTGGAGGTGAGACAGTAATCCAGGGGTCAAGGTTATTCCATGAAGCTCAACAGTTCAAATCCTTGGAGAGCCAGCGAAGGGAACATTCATACGAAAGTTTCAGATACAACTAACATCTATGTCAAAAGACTTCCCTGAGCCTGAGGAGCTACAGGGGTCAGGGTGCCAGAAGAATTGTCACATTTGGTCTGCCAGTTTCCTGTGAGTTGGGGGGGAGGGGGGGTGGCGAAAACTTTCAAACATGTTTCTTACTCAGCCTTTGATTTGAAAATGACTAATGTTTACCCAGCTTGAGTTGGTTGCAGGTTTGAATTTGATTGGTTCTGACTAGAATAACAGGAAAATTTTCCTGGACACGAGGAACAGAATACCTAGAACTAGTTATGGTAGAGCCACCTGCCTGATCAGGCCCCTAAAGTGGCCATGCTGCCATCAGCTCTATGAGATACAAACCTAAATGTTAAGGGTCAGATCTGGTCAGGGCCTTAGTCACTGACTTTGGGTAGTGAGTCCATGGTGAAATACAGGTTAGAACCCGAGTGTTGATCCAGGTCCAGCAACGATTTTATTTTACATGTTAGTAATATACTGTATATACAGAGTGTTAAAATCAACATAAAAGAGTTTAAAATATGGAGACAGATTTTAAAGCACAAAGCACAGTTACAAGTTTACTGTTACAGTTTACAGTTGTAAAAATAGATGGAATGATGAAGGGAGAGTGCGAAGCATTTTGTAGTCCACATGGCCAAACAGTGCCAAAGGGTGTGGGACATTATGTTTTAAAGAGGGATACTGTGATCAAACGCCTCACCCCAAAACGTCTAAAAGTGTGGAATCCGTGTCCTGTATTGGAAATATTTCTGGTAGCTAGGATTGATTTGAGAGCTTTCCTGATGTGAGCATCAATGACCTGTGAATGAGGGGGTGTGTTGGTAGCAAAAAGTGGGGCAGTAGAGGGGGGGGGGGGTCTGGATCTTAAGAGGGATTAGGCACAAATACAACTTGGGTATGGCAGGGATCTGGACCATATGATGTGATTTATGAGTGTCTTTTTCCATTGTATTATCAAATGGGTCCCCGTGGTGCAAAAATAACATATTGTCTAAGGAAATGTATGTTGGGATCAAACTGGGAAATTCTGTGGAAGTGCTGGACTGTGTCACACTTCTTTCTTGGTCATTCCTATACTGGAGATCTTCTGGTAGTGCAAAACATTTCTTGAACCAGTATACTAATCTGCTGAAGGTTGATATATTTAGAAACCCTGTACTTAAAGTAATTTAAGTAGCAAGGCAGTTACGGTTTTGCCATGCTTTTGTTGTGATTTTTTAAATCTCTGTCAATCTAATTACATGTTTTTCTAGAAGAACAGAGTGCCATTCTAGTAGCAGCTATAATAACCATTTACAACAATCGAATATAAATTAACAAAAAATAATCTTATGTAATTAGCTAAATAACTCCTTTTGGATAGCTATTAATGTATACTTTGGATGAATAAAACATACAAGGCAACTGCAATTAATGACGTACCTATTCATTTGAGTTGCTGCATCATAAAGCCGTGACGTACTTAAGAATTAGTAACAAGTAAGAGGTATTTTGCTGCAAGTGAAGATTGAAATTGGGATCTCCCCTAGAGGAGTTTTAAATGGGCTATATATTTATAATGATTTTCTATTTGTAAATCTATTGTCTGTATTTTCTGCATGTTGAAACTCTTTCCCAAATCAGTCAGTTTTGAACCAACTTTGAAATTTCACCTAATCATGGTGAGAAATACACTGCACTGAAGTCACAGCTTTCTGCCCATAACAATGACAAATATATATAAATGTGACCTCTTTCATAGAATTTCTTTATGGTATAAATTAAATCCCCATTAAGTGTATATAGGTCAAATTCTTAACAAAAATGAAACAGAGGCTTTTGTAATGGTCTGTAAAAGCATAATTTTTCTTAAAACTTGAAAACAGTGATAGCCTAGTTTGAGGATCATTTTTGCACCAGAAGAAATTAATCTATTACATGTGTCCTGATTTAATTACCTTTTTGTGCATCTGAATGATTAAATTTTTGGAATACAATTACAACATTTTTAAGGTAGGTAATTCAAACTTTTAGTTCATCAAATAAGTATTTCAAAACAGTTAAAATACAAAGTTATGTCTGTCACTTTAATTTGGTGTCCTTTGCGCACCACATGTAAAATTTGGATTATATATACGGCTGCATCAGTGATCTATTTGAAAACCACTATACCTTGTGCACAACCAAATAGTATGACTTTATCAATATATGTCTGAAAATGTTAATTCTAGCTCTTTAAATCTGCATTGCAAATCTACCACATATAGTAAAAGTACAACGAACCAATCCAGTAGTATTAACTGTGAGGTATTTCAACTGAAATTTTTTTAATCCCTCACTTCCTTTCAGCAGACATATTTGTCAGTTTTGACTGTTGAAGCAATTTTGATCAAACTGCATGAAGAAAACTGCTCCAATTCTATTTGATTTGATAGAAACTTGATCACAGTTTCTTAGGCACACAAAGAAGAGCATAAAACATAAATGAAATATCCAATACATAACTGGAGGTCAGTGTCATGGAGAAAATTACCACATTGTTTGCTAGACATTGTTTTGTATAAATGGAACTAACTGTGAAATCTCAAACATAACACTGTCCACCAGACTTCTGCGAATATTATACACAGTCTAGGTTTGGAAAAACATTCACAAATATACTAGGACACCACTCTCACTCTCATGAGTCCAACTGACAAGATATTGTAGGGAATTTATTATTTAACCTATGGATCTCATCCTAAGACACATTGAAAACATTGAAAACATTGAAAACATAACACATTGATGGGCTAGTCACTTAATATTGGATAATTTGTCACAGAAGAAAATGGCATTAAGCAATCAGGAAGACTTTCTGTGACTAGTGAGGTGACAGAGATTTTAGAGATGCTATGTAGTGCCAAGAGACCTAAAACTTTTAATTTTAATAGTCATGTCTGTTCTCACACAAAATATTTCTTTATTACTTTTTTTAACCAGCGAGTTCCATCACAAAATCTGCTTATGCAGTCTTGACTTATTTTGTTCTTCCTGATGGAACCCCAAGCAACATACCATCAGCTTGACTTCTATTTGTCCTGTACACACTATGTCTAGGTTTAAGAAAAGGTCAAAATATTTGGGATACCCACTTTGTAGGAATTAGTTCACCAATAAGACAGTCTCAAATATAGAGAGTTATGAAAGAGTATTAGCCCACCAACACAGATGAAAACTTTACCAACATAGATGATATTTTCGCCAACACAGATGATATTTTAGCCAACACAGTGGAAACTTGGCCAACACATATGAATATGTAGCTAACAGGGATGATATTTTGCCAACACTTACAGATTACAAAATTCGCCACCACAGACAAGATTGTAGCCAACACAGATGATACTTTAGCCAATACAGATAAAAATATAGCCAACACAGATGATATTTTCTCCAACACAGATGAAAATGTAGCCAACACAGATGAGATTTTCCCCCAACACAGATGATATTTTCACCAACTCAGATGATATTTTTACCAACACTTACAAATGAAAAATTTTCCACCACAGACAACATTTAACCAACACAGATGATATTTTAGCCAACACACATGAAACCTTTAGCCCAGGCAGATGAATATTTTAGCCAAAACCGATAGAAATTTAGCCAACACTGATGATACTTTAGCCAACACAAATGAAAACTGGTTAATTGTATAAAGTAACTTGCACACATTTTATTAGTGGTGTACATGCACCATGTCTGTCAGTCCTGGAATTCTTTAGTGGGGCAGTGTGAAAGAGGTCTAAGTAGTTTGAATGCCAGGAATTCCCTGAGGAATACCCATTACTAAGGGCTACTTGAGTGCACCCTAGAATGATTGGTTACTGCCTAGTGAAGCAGAACTCTGACCTTGAAATTATGAGCATTTTGAATATTGTTTTGCAATGGGCAGGACATGTTACTATTTCACACCCTCCCAAGCCCAGTTTTATGTGTGTTTTATTTTAATGGTAACTAGAAATATGTTAAGTCTGTGTGTATGTTAATCATAGGAAATTTTTATATCTTATATGTATTATATTATCCAACAAATTAACTGTGTTGTGACGTCATTGGTTTATACAGATCACATTAAAGTTGTGTATAGGTTCATTGAATTATGAACTGGACTTTAACTTATGATAGGGTCACCTTAACTTGTAAACATATTTCTTAAACTTCCTAAAGGTATCCTTGGTATGACCTGGCTATGTCACTGGATTAACATTAATTGCCTTGTTTTATGTTCAGTTGTGCCTTGATGGAGATTAAGCACTATAAAAGTGCACATTCGATTAGATTGCTAATTGTATTGATCTATCCAAGTACAGATTATTCTATGTACAGTAGACATTATATTTTTAGTACTTTGCAGCATTTTTGTCTGAGTTGGTGAAAATATCATCTGTGTTGGTTATATTTTCATATGCATTGGCTAAAATGTTGTCTGTGGTGGGGATTTTTTTATCTACAAGTATTGGTGAAAATATCATCTGTGTTGGTGTTATTTTCATCTGCGTTGGTAGAAAATTATGTACATTGTAAGTAGCCAACTCAGATATTTCCAACAGAGACAACCCCACTGGTGGCGCTAATACTTACGAAAGAGTATTAGCGCCACCAGTGCTGTTGTTTTTGTTGGAAATATCTGTGTTGGCGAGTTACAATATAAGGATATTTTCGCCACCACAGATGAAAAATTCACCAATGCAGATGACTTTTTCGCCAACACACATGAAAACTTCACCAACACAGATGATATTTTGGCCAACACTGATGATATTTTCGCCACCACAGATGATATTTTCGCCACCACAGATGATATTTTAGCCAACACAGATGAAAAATTCGCCAACACAGATGATATTTTCGCCAACACAGACGAAAATATAGCCACCACAAATGGTATTTTCGCCACCACAGATGGTATTTTCGCCACCACAGATGATATTTTAGCCAACACAGATGAAAAATTCGCCAACACAGATGATATTTTCGCCAACACAGATAGCTTAACTTTTGTACAGTTAATTTAACATTAACACGTAAAGATTCACTTATATGTAATCATAGTCATTGTACTCGTATTGTCACTCCATTTAGGGTCAGTGACCTATATTTGATCTTTTACATATTCTGTGTGTGTATGTAGTAGCTTGCACATACCCTGATACAAAGAAGTGAACTGTCCCTACTTCTATTCAGGGCAGACCATTCTATGTACAGTAAACATTCTATTTATAGTAACTTGCAGTATTTTTATCTGCGTTGGCGAAAATATCATCTGTGTTGGCTATATTTTCATCTGCGTTGGCTAAAATTTTTTATCTACAAGTATTGATGAAAAAAATCAATAATCTGTGTTGGTTTATTTTATTTGGGGTTTTTTACGTCGCTTTCAACACTGTACAGGTCATATCACGACGGGCAGTTGGAAGGGCAGAGGAAACCAGTACATATAGTTCGCTAGGGTTGTGTACTGTAAACTGCCGACCAACGGCAAGCAACTACCAGCTTTCCCACTTACGGCCATGACGGGGATCGAACCCCGGCCGCAGAGGTGGGAGGCGAGAGTGTTACTACTCTGCCACCGTGGCCCCATAATCTGTGTTGGTGTTATTTTCATCTGTGGTGGCGAAAATATCATCTGTGTTGGCTATATATTCATCTGCGTTGGCAATTTTTTTTTATCTACAAGTACTGGTGAAAATATCATTTGCATTGGTGTTATTATCATCTGTGGTGGCGAAAATATAATCTGTGTTGGTGGGAAACTATGTATATTGTTTTTATCTGCGTTGGCGAAAATATCATCTGCCTTGGCTATATTTTCATCTGTGTTGGCAAAAATATCATGTGCGTTGGTGAAAATATCATGTGCGTTGGCGGAAATAGCATGTGCGTTGGCGAAAATATCATGTGTGGTGGCTGTATTTTCATCTGTGTTGGTGGGAAATTATGTACATTGTAAGTCGCCAATGCAGATATTTCCAACAAAGACAAGCCCACTGCTGGCGCTAATACTCTTTCGTAAATACTCTTTTGTAGAGAGGTGTTCAATAGACAGTCTGTGGAGAGTTTTTCTAACAGGAGTGAAGTGTGAGTACTTGGTGGTATTGCTTGTTACTTGACGTTTTGAAATCACTGGCCGTTTTACAACTGACAAATAAACCTGATGGCCATTTCAAAACCTATGAGAGGTTTTGATATGGCTTAGCTGTTTCAAAACCATCTCACTGACTTTAACCAGTCAGTGTATTAAATACTGATCTAAAAGTATATAATCTCAATTGATATTAATTTGCAGTGGCACTGATATATAACCACAAGTATACTTTTTATAATCTTTAAAATGCAATTTTGATGTCCAACTTTAAAAAGCTCTGCAACTGAAGAACTGTTAAAACAGTGTTAATCCTTAACAAGTTGCTTTGTTATTATTAGAAGTTTTGTCTTTCATTCCACAACAATAGGGGAAATCCAATCAAATGATTAACAAATCACCAGCAAAGGAATAACTACTTTTAAGAAAACACAGAGTAAGGGGGGCGCCATTACTTTCAAATAAACATTAATTACATTTAACTTCTGTTATTGTCTGTTAATAATCAATATATTAAAACAACATGATTATTCAGGACCCATTTAGAGATCATAGCTTAACAGTAGCTGCTGAAGTCACCAATTGCCCCCTTAAGAAATCCTTTCAATTCAAAGGGCCCTATTACAGATCATAGCTTTAGTCACATGTGAGACCTTTAAGATCCTGGATTTGGGCAAACATGTCTTATTGGTGCTCTGAATATGCCTAGAGAAAGAGAAAGTATCAAACCATACCAAAAGTTTCTGATCACTTCATCAGGAGGGAGGAAATTTGCCAAGATTATTAACTGGGAAAAATGTCTTGAGGTTTTCATGCTGCTTACTTGAACCAAAAATAATGAATTCTGCTTTATCTGGATTTACCTAAACAACCACCTTTGGACATCATTTAAGCAGCTTTCAATCTGTCAAAGGCCTCAGCTGCATTCTTGTGTGTAAGATGAAAACACGAGTATCATCTATATAAAAGTGAAAACTTATGTCACAATGATTTCAAATAACTTTGCTGAGAGGAATGGTGTATAGTGAGGAGACTATAGGACCATGGACAGAGCCCTGAGACACTCTTTACAAAAGCTTCTGCAATCTGGCACAATAGAACCAATGTTGATGCGCTGAGAATAATCAGAGAAAGAAGACTTGAGCAAATCAAGAACTATCCACGATCAACAAACCAATAACTCAGATGATCTAGGCGAGTGCCATGATCTCAGGCCAGATGAACTTCTTTTTTAATCCATAGCAATGTAGTTTCAGTCAAGTGACCTAGCTTATAGGCTAGCTTATATCAAATCAGGTAGAAGTGACATAGTAATTTAACTGGGAATAGACCATTCACTCAAGAGATGCAACACAAGCCAGAAACATGTTGTAGGGAGATTCATCAGGTGGTAGTGAGACCTTTTTTTATCAGTGGTGTGACAACAGCTTTTTTGAAACCAGGAAGAACAACACTTTCAGACAGGGAACAATTAACAAGTTTAGTGATTGAGGGCAAAAGAATGTCTAAATACTCTTCATTCCCAAAAGCGGGACATTGTGTTCATTTGTAGGGATTTCATAATTTCTTCACCAGAAACAGTTTTAAAAGGGTTAAATTAAGGTAGGCCTGAAGAAATAAGAAGTGTGAAAGAGTCAGTGCTGAAAATGAGTCCCTAATCTTGTAATTTTGAGAGACTAAGAAGAGTCGTGAGAAGGAAGTAGAGTTTCTGGAACAGAGTCCAATGCAGATTGTAAGACCTGCCACAATTTTGTTGAATCATGAGCATTTTAAAAACAATATTTCTGTAATAACTAAAGTTATCGCAAATGACCAAAGCTTTGTAACAGGCAGTCTGTTTGCAAAGTCTAGCTCAATTATGTGGTGATTTAGAAATGAAAGATGACCAGGAGAGAGGTACAAATGTTTTGCTGTTAGTCCTTTGTGTCATGTCAAGCCTTACCTAAAAAACTCCACTGGCTTGTTTTCAAATACAACATCATCATTATAAAGCCATAAACCTCTCCCAACCCTCTATTTGTCATCCCTGATCAAGTGTGGTAGTCTTGCACATGGAAACAGATTGTCAGTTTGTTTAGTCTGTACCAGCAAGGCCATGAGCAGATATGGTTTTGCCACTGCAAAAACAGGCCTCTCTTTAGTGTCAGATCACAACAGTCCATTTCAGTTTTAGAAGCCAAATTAAGACTTACCTGTTTAGACTACCTTACTCACCACCACAGTCACCCTCTCCTGGAAGGCACTTGCTGGGTTATGACTTTGCTATGATTAACGACTGTCCCTTTTTGGATTGTAGCGCATTAGAGGATGTTCATCATTTTTTGGCTATATAAATCATTCTATTATTATTATTATTGTGGACTGTACTATAATCCGCATGACCTGTCATTTCACAAATGTACATAATCACCCTCAGCATATTGTCAGTTACCATTGTGGGACATCAGGTCCTGAGTTGGGACACAAAACCAAAACACAGGTCACAAGTATGGTCTTCGTCACTCTGCTGATATTGGTGTAAATTCTGCACAGTTGCCACCAAAGTCTGTAAATGGTACAACCCTATTAACAAATTAGTTTACCGTATGACTTAGTGTTTGTGCTAATGTTGTTGACTGAAAAACAATAAATTGATATAAAAGTAGCTTTTCATTTAACATGTTAAAAAGAACACCTTTCAAAGGTCACACATTTTACTTTAACTGAAATTGTAAAGGGTAGTAATGGTGCATAGATATTGCACAAAGAGACAGTATTGACCATAAACACAACACACCCAAATATCAATTACAAAAATTAACACAAAGCAATAACTCGTAAATGGACAAAATACATGCAGCAAGAGACTTTACCAGCCACAATTGATTTCACCATAAACTAAATTCGCAATTTATGTTATTAATATTTGCCAATTCGTAATCTATAGAAATGTGTATAAGTTCGCTCAAAGGGCTAAATGTAGCTAATATAAACTCTTATAGAACGCAGCTGTTTCTTTTAGACACATAATGGAGTATTTTTCTTCGAAAAGTGTAAAGAAGGAATAAATATTTTCTGACAGGTCATTTTCTATATTAGCTGCTTTTATTTATTTATTTGGGTTTTAACTTTGCTTTCAACACATTGCATATGTCATATTACGATGGGTAGTTTTATGAGCAGAGGAAACCAGTACATACAGTTGGTCAAGGTTCTGTACTGTAAACTGCCAACCAACGCCAAGCAACTGCCAGCTTTCCCATTTTAGGTTGGGCCGGGAACCAAACTCCGATCTCAGAGGTAGGAGGTGAGAGTGTTACCACTCTGCCACCGTGGCTCCTTATATTAGCTGCAGAAAGGTGCATATATATATATATTTAATGTTATGAATATTGAAGATATATTTTTAATGTTCACCAATAGAATTAGTGATCCGTTTGTGGGCCCAATTTTGGTGAATTTTAATATTCCTGCAATATAGTTTATAGTTATATCAACATTTTTCAATTTGAAATGTTTACAGCTGTGAAGGGTTTGAATTTTTAAACTACTTATCACATTTTTGTAACACAGATTAAGATTTACACAAAAAAAAACAAAAAAAAATTCTTATGTTACTTACAACTGCAAAATATTTCCATAGAGCTTGTGCACTTTTTGCTGTTGCATATATAGGTACTGTGCCTGTGCATTGTTTAATCTAAGCATTATATATATGTATTACCATATAAGGTAAATGGGTTATTGATTTTACATGACTGGTTAAGTGGTATTGATGTTTACTGTACCCTGTTAGATTGATCTATTTTGAGACTGGGAGAAATCCCTCTAGGCTTCTATAACCTGATTAAATTAAGAGATTTGGGGAAACCCCTTCAAACTGGTTCCTAGAACTTCCTCACTGGTTATGGTGACAGATATTACTTTCAAGTTAGTGCTTTAATCTTCTGGCCATTTCCATAGCTGTATATAGGCGTACATCTGACCACAGATGAACACAGCATTCGTTGGCTATAAGTAAAGCTAACTGTGTCTTAGAACTATTAACAAGTGGATATAAACTTCTTGTGTTGTGATGAACTCTTGTTGGGGTAAATTGGATACAGAGTGTGGATCTACTAGAGAGTGGATTTGCTGTACTTTGGATATTGTCTGCATCTGGATACACTGTCTGCATCTACCATGGAGTAGATTTGCTGTACTTTAGATACTTTTGTTTCTGGATACAGTGTGCAGATCTACCAGAGAGTGGGTTTACTGCATTTTGGGACATTGTCCATATCATGGAGCATACAGTATAGTTGTGTGTGTGTAAACACTCTGTAAATATCTGTATATAGACATTTGGTGTTGCTGGACATTGAAAGGATAACGTGATAAGGATATTTCGTACTGACATTCAATGGATGACAGGATACAGATATCTGTGTGTTAGTGGACACTGGACAGATCACAGGTCAGATCACAGGACAGATTGCTGGATACTTAATACAGGGGAAAATTTAATTATCAGTTACAGTGGCCAGGTCAGATTGGTTTCATTATTGTATCATTGTATGTACCATTGAGAGAATCCCAGTTGACTGTAGTCATTATTTTTAATTGTTAAGTAAATTTGTTAAGTAAAACTTTTATTCTTTTCCTGTTGCAATTTAAAGCAGCTGGTAATTGCTACCACACTCTCCCTGTGACCGTAATAGGAAAATTGGGGGCTCATCCGGGATCCAATCTTTTGATCAACCATTTAATCCAACCATTCAGTTAACATTTTAAAAATTCATTTGATATGACAATTTGTTACATTCAACAGTGCTTAAAATGGCTAATGCTAAAGAGTTTGTACAGTCACCATCTATGGAGGTTCTAGAAACTTTTTAAAAAGTCATGTTAATGCATACAGCACAAGAGTTACAGTAAGAGGTGGAAGGAATAGCACGTAAACATGAAGGCTTATTGTTGAACAGTTAGTTGACAAGGACCTTTAACATGATAGTTGTTTAGAAGTGTATGAACCTCTACCGATGGAACCTTCTGAGGAATTTGAGATCAGGCTAGAAATTAAAAGAGAGTTAAAACTCAAAGAATTTGAGGCTAGGGAAAGAGAGCTTGAAGCTCGAAAAAAAAGAGCTCAAAGCTCAAAAATATGGAATGAACTTGCGCTTAAATATGAGAAAAAGAGAAATGAAAGCTTCAGAAGTCAATGCCCATAGAATTGCCCATAAAATGTCCATTGCTACAAATTTGATTTGGGTAAAAATGTGCAACTGGTACCACCTTTTAATGAATCGAAAGTTGATAAGTACTTTCAACACATTGAAAGAGTAGCTCAATATTTGAAGTGGCCCACAGACCAGCGGCTTCTATTGCTGCAGAGTGTCTTGAAGGGGGAAGTTCAAGAGACATATACAGCTTTGCCGATTTCTGAATGTGTAGACTATGATTGTGTGAAAAATGCTATTTTGAAAGCATACAAGTTGGTACGAGTAGCATATCTTCAAAATTTCAGAAATTATCATAAGCAAGAAAGTCAAACTCATATTGAATTTGCCCATGAGAAAGAAGTGTACTTTGATGGTGTAACTCTAGGGAAGTAGGTACAGACTTTGAAAAGCTTAGGCAAGTCATTTTGATTAAAGAGTTCAAAAGGTGTGTTCATGATGACATTGTCTAGATGAACAGAAAGTAAAAGAAACCGAAGAAACCAAAACATTTCTGTAGCTCCTGTTAAACTCATTACAGTATTTGAGGAACCATTTAGCAAAGTGATGATTGACTGTGTAGGCACCTGGCCAAAAACTACATCCAGAAACCAATATCTTTTGACTATTATGTGTGCTTCAACTAGATTCCCAGAAGCCATACCTTTGATCAACATAACAGCACGCAAAATCTCAAAAGCTCTGGTCAATTTCTTTACTTTAGTTGGCTTACCAAAAGAGATCCAGTCAGATCAAGGGTCAAATTTTATGTCAGAATTATTTCGGCTAAGTGCCAAATAGATCTAGTGCTTACCACCAAGAATCACAAGGTGCATCGAAAGGTTCCATTCAACTTTAGAATAGAATAGAAACATTTATATAGTGCCAAACTGACGCAACATCCTTTAATGTGCTTGAGGCTGAAAAGGGAAACTCGAGGGACATGCTGGGTTAAAATCCAAAAATTAGCTCCCACTAGGGGAAATGTACTATGGTGGAGGGTATGCATGTCTAAACAAGTAGGCTTTTAACTGGCTTCGAAACCCTGTTATTGTGTTCTTTGATCAGACCAATTGTGGAATTCAGTGGGCGATAATAACAGAAACACAACTCTCGTGATGCATATTTTAAATTTTTTTCACTTGAAAAGACAAAACACATAATTTTCATCATTCAGCCTCCAATTGTATTGAGTTTTTTTTTTCTTCTGAGAAGATTTTATAACATCCATCACTCAGAAAATGTTTGCATTTTGTTTCCCTAGGACGTATCCTTATATGGCTTGAACACTGTGGCTGGGGGATTAATAAAAACACAAAAATCATTTATTGAACAATTCATCATAATAAGTAGCTTTTAAGCCATTTCCTGAAACATTTGAGAGTTGCAAACAAAAATAGACTATTTATACCTTTTATCGTGGGAAAAGCTTTTGTAGAAAAAATTGGGGATTTATAATTTAATATTTTAAAAAGTGAACATTTAAACCATATTGGAGTGTCTATATATCTTATATTTACAAAATTAAAATGTTTCTTAATTATATAATATATTTTTAAAACAATAACAGAAGCACAACAATTTCCTGGGGATCCAGGGAAAGGTATGGGTGAAAATTCAATAAGGAAATTCTGTATTCCCAATGTGTATCCAGATAAGCTTTGAGGAGAACCAAACCATGGGCAGACCATAAGATAGGGTTTAATTGGGTTTTAAAAACGTTTTGTAAACGTTTAAACCATTTAAAAACGTTTCTAATGTTTACTGGGTAGCTGATGCTTTAGAAAATGCTTTAGTCAAAATTCAGTCGTGCCCTATTCTGACCAATGACAAAGTTATAGGGAAAAAATTGAGAATCCAAGCAGCAAAATTGTGACCTATCTCGAATAATTTTTGTGGGAAAGATATTGCACTTGCAAAGCAGTAGATTAGATTAGACCTAGAACACGCCAACAAACATACAAACCGACTGACCAACACAACTGGATGCCCTTGTTCCTCCTCACAGGGACGGGGATAAAAAAAAGAACTTGTTTTTAAGTTGGAAACAGATTCATGAATAGGATTATGTGTTAAAAATATTTACTCAGTGTAAGGTAAATGCTTTGGTCTATTAAGATATGACCTTTAACGAATAATAAACAATATTGCCTTTGAATTTTCTTTGATTTTGAGAGAAACCATCCTTAAAATTCATTCATCAATGAAGCCAAAGTTGTTTGATCTGAGTAAATCCAATAAATGGGCCTAGAACAGTTTATTTACAAATTCATCAAAGTTATTATTCAGATTCCGCCCACAAACCTATTTTGAATTATTTTTGTCATAGGGAAAGGTTTTGGTAATAATACAAAACACTGATGAAATGCATTTTACAAAAAAAATATATTTGAAATGGCTTAAATTAACACTTTTAACAAAAAAATAAGTAATTATGGTTTTGTGATATTTTTACTGCATCATCAGTTTGTACTCATAAAGACCATGAAGTGTTTATAATGATATCACCAGCATAGACTTAATACTGCTAGATACATCACACTTTGTGGTAGTGTTGAAAGAAAAAACATTGTCTCTCATGTTTCTTTATGATATGACAATTTTTTAACTGTCTGAAACTGTCTGACATTTTCGTCTTCAGTCATCACTTTAATTTCTGGTTCATTAATTCTTCTATTGTCTCTCTGTCATTAAATTACACCTGAGAGTTTTTCCTTTGTGTCCATTATATTTCACTATTGATCACTTTGTGATTCTGACCATATATAGAAGTATTGTTAGCACATTTCCAAATCATAAAAACCGAAACAATACACACCAGGAATCTAGAAATGAAAAGTAATGATGTTAAACAACATCTTGAAAATTATAAATTAAGGAAGAGGTGTAATTTAAATAGGTTAAAAGTTTCGTAAGTGTCCAATATCTGCCACTGTGGCCTAGCGGGTAACACACTTGTCTAGGAACTCAGAGGACGTGGGTTCAATCCCAGGTACAGGCAGATACATAGTGGCTCGAATGACCACTTAAAATGGCGGTCCTCTGTAATTGGGTCCTATTGGGATAGGAAACAATGACAGTGTATTGCCATTTTAAGTAGCCATCCAAGCCACTATGTATCTTCCTGTACCTGGGATTGAACCCACGTCCTCTGTGTTCCTACGTCAGTCATTACCAACTAGGCCAAAGGGCAGATATCGCTTTGCATTTCTATATTTAGTAACAATTCTAGAATATTTATGATGTTGATTAACATAGTAACTTTTCCTTTCTATATTTCTGTATTGTATTTATTTGTGTTTTCACATTTTATTTATATGGTCACTTTGTCTATATAATTGTAAAAATGCTTTGATGGAAAAGAGCGTAAATAGGGTTTCCAAAAATGGCCACTATTATTGAGAGTTTTAATTTTGTTAAAAGTGTCGAATATTTTTTTCATTAATAGACAGTTTTTCTCCTCAGGAATTAATACCATACATGATTGCCATGTTTATACATTTCCAAAAAAAAAACTCTTTACTACTTTTATTTAAAATAAACTAATCTTTAAAACCCAAACATACATACCAAAAATATATAGAAATTAAAGTTAATAATATTAAAGCTCACCTTAAAAATTAAAAATTGAGAATGGTGTATGATTTATATAGCCTCGCAAAGTGGCTAATACTTTGAAATAATAAAATGTTGACTCTGTTCTTTCGGGACCGCATAGACAGTCCATTATTTTCAAATTAATTGGTCATTAATCCAGCGGTTTAGTGAAGTGGTTCCCAGTCTCTAGAAGACTGCAACTACATTTTAATTATTAGAAATTTTAGAAGGTTGGCTCAGTATAATTAATTACATAAACAAAGTCAAATAGATTGAAATTCTCAACCCCAAAACAAAATCCAGCTTTGTAATGTGTCTTCATTATATATGCGTGCAAGGTATATTCAAATAAATGTATTTGAAGATAGACAAAAACATTAAATATGTCTTTTTCCACCAAGGTTTGAGCCATAGAAATTTAATTGCTTCTTCTCCATAAACCCGCACTATTTACAAAAGTGCAAATTGGAACTAGACAAATATTTAAATGTAAATGATAGGTGGGTAGTGGAAAATTTGTCTGGTGAAAAATAAATTACATTATTTTTACCTCTCTGTGTGTCAAGTAAATGAGATTGTTTTCGCTATAATGACAACTTGAATGGCTTAAATGTTTAGGTGGCAAAAGGTACAATCTACATCTGACCATTCAGCCTTGTTTATCAATTTGGTTACGATATATTTACCACCATAAACAGATTTGAATAAAAGCAATAAGTAACCATTCTTAAGAGTTATGCAATCTCCAAATTAGCTATACATCCCATAAAAGGCATTTTTACAGAGCTTCGACTCATTTGCATTGCACAAATTTGGTGCTGATTGGTAGAGGTGAATATAAACGCAACACTTGAGTTTTTAAAATATCTAGTGGCTCTTACAATGGATTCATTTCCAAACCTGTTTTTAGAATTTAAAAGTAAATGTTAGCTTATTTCATTGATCATCCGTGGCCAGTGGGGTATAATATATGCAAAACAATTCTAACCCAGAGTCACATTGTTATTTACGTAGACTGAACAGCTAAAATGTGAAACACACTAATCACAACAACCTCTGACAAGATTATTTGCACAAATATAGAAGCATCATGTAATGTATATAATTTTAAACTTTAATTTCAGACATTGAAATAATAATATATTATTTATTGGCTTTGTTTGTTGGTCTTTAGATTAAGAAAGAAATCCTCAGTTGTGAAATGTCAATTATGTTTGATCAATCCCCCTGTCACACTACAGACATTATTACCAATGATTAATGGTAAAGCTTCTCTTACATCCCATCGTATGTCTATACACACGTAAGTGTGCTGCAAATATTGTTGAAAATTATTAACGTAGCCTGGTAGTGGGGTAGTAGAGATTTGCATGTGTCACACAAGAGTGTCACAACTTGAAGATCAAAGAACAGTCTGCGACTAGCTACAGGTTGCACAGAGGGTTTCTATACATGCAAGGTACACGTGAGTGTATCTTACAGCACGTGCAAACAATGTAAGTAAATGGGGAGAACACTTGCAAGGAGAATGTACGTGCTCAAGTCTCTGGTAAGTTACCCTTGAGGCATGGATGCGTTTGTAGACATACTGCGTGCACGCAGAGAATAATGTGCATACCAATTTTCATTGCGAGGGCTCTGCAACCTTGAAATTCTGCTATAAAATCGCAAGTGTACCTTGAGGGTCCCTTGCAAATCAGCCGATTTTTTCTGTAACCAGGACGTATGTGCATGTATGATGGGATGTAAGATAGGCTTTAGACACAGAAAGGATGCTATAAATACAGTGTAGAGACACAGCACTGTCTAGGTAAACATACAACTTTATTGGAGACATAGAAAGATAGAGTATCACCACAGAATTAGCAGTAGCAGGACAGCTAGTGAAATGATAGGACGCCCTGCAGTTATGGTCAGTTATTGGAGGTGACCTCCTTAAGATGAAGGTCACCTTAAATTCTAGGATTTCCTTGATTTTCTCCCTCCTTTAAAAATCTCAGTTTCACAAAGCCTCCTTCCTTGTGCATACCATGACAATTATATTGCTTACCTTAATGAGTGATTTATGTTTTGTATGTGGCTGAGTTTGAAATAGTTGAACAAGTACAAGGGGCAATAAAATAAAATAAATTCAATCGGAAGTGAATAAGGTTTTAATTTATAAAACAAGGGGATAGACTATAGCCAATCACTGGTTGCATGATTAGGACAATAGGGGGCCCAAGAAAGAACCGGTCGATAGTTAAATAGGTGTTTCATTTTGCCAAAGATTCATCAATGAATCAGGGTTTAGTTTTATATGTCAATATCACCCGCTTTTGTTTTATGTCAGTGTAAATAATTGTTTGTTCATTGGAGCATTTAGGTACATTTTAAAATCATTCGTCAACAGACAAAGTATTAGGGGATTAACCCATGTTTATTTTAAAAAGAAAGGCAAACATGTTTTAAGCGATATATTTGTGATGACGTTTTTGCCTGCAACAAAAGCGTTGATGTTTGGTAATCACTACTCAGATTTAAAAAGCTTTGGCGTGGGAACACCTCAACATGTAATAATAGAAACCTTTAAGGGGCTGTATCTAGGAATGCATTCTTCAATTGTTTTCTCAACTTTAAAAATATACACTTTGCACCATTATATTTTGACACAATCACAACATGACAACCTGATTTGTATTTGATCTAAATACCAGTTTATACAGACTGGGTAATATTTAAGTCATGGTAGAACGTCCAATCTGGTAGAATTTGAAATTCTATCAGTAGAAAGTCCAATTGAAGTTTCTACCAAGATAAACTTGGTATAAAGTCCAATTGGAGTTTCTGCTGGTAGAAAGTCTATTCTAGGAGATTTGGGTATTGTCCTGGGGTCCGAAATCTAAAACTTGAATTTCTGGATGAGGTAACAGTACCACAAGCTTTACATGCTGAGACCAACTGTTAGTTGCTCAACTAAATACTATGTAGGACATGACTGCTGTCAAAATTTAATTGGCTAAAACTGTACTTTTTATAACACTTGTTATAGGACACTTAAATCTTACATCAGTTATTGATGTCCATATTACAGATTTCCCTTGAAAATTGGTGTAGTACAGTAAAATATTTTTTTAATATGCATTCCCTTCATTTGTAAAAGCTGCACCTTGCTTAAGTGACAGATTTATATGTATAGAAGGCCCACATTTTGTGCTTCAGATGGACTTTCTGGAATATCATCCAAGTTTATTGGATTTCAGATCCCAGGGAAATACCCAAAGCTTGGACTTTCTACCAGTAGAAACTCCAATTGGACGTTCTACCGGTAGAATTTGAAATTCTACCAGATTGGACTTTCTACCATGACAGTTATATATCCTTGCACAATTTACTACGAATACTTTTTATTATAAACTTGTCAGCAAGAATATTGCTTAAATATTTTATTAAATTATGTAACTTACCAACATGTTATATACATAATAAGAAAGATGTTTTTAAAGGTGATTTGTTGCATCAAAAACCTATGCAGAAATGGCAGTTATATAAAATTGTTTACAATTTAAGCAGACCTATGGTATTTACAAACTCATATTGGGATTAATAAATTTTATTATTATATCTAGCTACGTGTATATATCTGTCTATCGGTAATTATATCTATAATGTAAATGTATATCTAAAAGTCTATTTACGTACTATAACTAGGGTAGATAAGGTCACCTTAACATGATGTAAATGACATTGATTAATGCAAGATTAATGTTATGAAAGACGATATCAATAGAATGTAAATCATTGACTATAAGACTAGCTTGAGGTGACCTAAACCTCAGATTGCCCTCATGAGGCAGATAATAAAAAAATATGAAGCTATAAGGGTGGATTGTAGAGCTAACGGTTGGACCTTAAGCTGCGATAAATTTAGTAGGAAAATAATGTTTTTGATTTTAGCCTACTCCACTCATCCTTATGGAACAAATATGAGACCTAGTACCTGGCTAGTGCTTGTTGAAGAATGATAATATGTCCAATTCTTCCTTCACCACACAGCATGAATATTTTGCTACAGCTCATGAGAGATAGTGTAAAGTGTTTCAAGATTTTCAAACAAAAATCCTCTCCCCAATGTAAAACCCATTCCAGCGGGTCTCGGTGGTGTAGGGGTTACACTGCTTGCCTTCAACCTCTAAGGTTGCCGGTTCCAATCTCGGCACGGGCGTTTCATGTTGGAAAGTTGGTAGTTTCTTGCTGATGTCCAGTGGTTTACAGTGGAGAATCTTGACCAACTAGTTTCCACTGGTTCCTCCACCCATAAACTACCCGTTGCAATATTATCATGGTGACTGAACACGATGTAAAACAAAAAAAATTAAATAAAACATATTCAAATCTGAGTCAAATTGTATGGAAAGGATTCTAGCAAAATATGAATCGCACAAAATGAATTCTTCTCAAACTATGAAACTAGACTGACCGACAATAAAAGACAACTTAAAGTACACAGGCCAGCTTGTAGCTCATCACTCCAGCACAGAAAGACATGACCTATGTATAACACATCTGCCTGATTTTTCAATTCATTCAAGGTATTCAAAATGGAAAATTCATTCAAGGTTTTCAAAAGTGGTCTGATTCAGTGTTGGTAAGATTTTATACCTGAAAGTAATCATGAGTTATTCATTTTACCTGACATATGGTATAATTTTTACAAATATTTTTTCTATAAATAGATTTTGCTTCTTTATAAGGGTTGATCACAGGAGACTGTTTTCGAAACAATAGATCCAATCCATTATTTCATAGCAATGTTTTATTTCTCTTAGACATTTTAGGCAGTAACATTTTCAGTGATATAATTTTGTCTGACGTCAAATGTTTGGCATGCACACATACACACCCCAGTGAGGGCATGGCGAAAGAGCATATTACAAGTTACTAAAGATATAAGTTATGCAAATCAAAGACTAAAAAATGTAGATGATATCATGTTTAGTTTATTCAAGTTCATTCACTGCTGAGTTAAAAGCAAAAACGCCTTTTGTCCAAAAGATCAATTTGGTCACAATAACTACAGCTTTTGTTCATGTGGCAAATATCCTTGAACCACTTTAAGAAAAACTGATTTGTATAACTGCATTCACACTCTTCTGATGTGTGCCCATGTTTCTTTCCCTTTTAGCAGAGAAGTGATTCTGCTGGTTAAATAAATTGCCACAAGTTGTCCTTTGGCTATTTTTTGTGGCATAGCGTGATGAGTGTTTGTCTTTTACAGAAGTTAAGCAACAATGAGCTATGTTCATACTGGGATGGGTGACCGCTTCGGTTAGGGTTAGGGTTTGGCTATTTTTTGTGGCATAGCTTGATGAGCGTTTGTCTTTTACAGAAGTTAAGCGGCAATGGGCTATGTTATCACTGGGATGGGTGACCGCTTCAGTGCACTACTCGTGTTTTTGATGGCTTTGCGACTCGCGCTAGTAGACCGAAACCCCTTTTGGCCTTGTTTTTAATCAGGTCTGTCTGTGTGTTTGTGAATGCATATAACTCAAAAGTATACTATGTCATAATTTACCAGGTAATGTAGATCTCTGAGCAGCGTGTTAAATGAATATCCAGAGTATTTTATGTTTTGCGCTTTTATGATTCACAGAGATGAAGAATATTACACTCATGTTATGCACACATGTATAATATTTTTGTTATTATTTGTGATATTTTTTCATGAGTATGTCTAATGATGGATGTTTTGCTTTTACTACACATAATTTTGTATTAATAATAAAGAAAACAAGTCCATATTTAAAAAATAATGCATAAAAGCCTGGTATACATATGGGACATCATTTAATAAAATAAACCTTTTAAGTGTAAGCTCTAATGAGCCTTGCACTTCTAAAAGAAATTCGTCTTTTTTTGTCACTGGACTTTCATGAGTTATGATATATCATGATAAGTACCTGTCTCATCACTGAAGCTAAGCAGCATTGGGCTACGTTAGTACTTGGATGGGTAACCATCAGAGTTCCAGACCAGGTATGAGATGTATCTGACTCGGCATTTGTTTTTGTCACCAGATTTTCATAAATTCTAGTGCACTACTCATGTCTCTGATGGCTACGCAGCTCGTGATTGGGGACAGAAAGACTTTTCAGCTTTGTTAACTTGTGATTTCATTCCTATTCTGCAGAAATTTTTACTGCAACAAAAACGGTCATACACTGTGTCAAAATACCTCCTAATGATCTCCAATAATGTAGATCTACATATTTGTAGGTTACATAGTTTCAGGAATATTAAGAAAAACCATCACTAGAATTTCTAGTGCTGCTTATCTATTGTACCTGGGGCTAGGTATACATAAAACATATCTGTATGTCTCCCTCTTTAGCATAGATATTGCATGTGGGGGTTATAAATTGTGAACAAGATAACTCAAAAACTTATGGACGGATTTTGATGAAATTTTCAGGATATGTCTGAAAAGGTAACAGGAAGAAATGGTTTAATTTTGGGAGTGATCCATATCACTATCTGGATCTTCTAGATCCATGAAATGTAATTTTAAAGACAGATAACTCAAACAGTTATGGATGGATTTTGATGAAATTTTCAGGAAATGTTCTACATGGGACAAAAAACAAGTGACTAGATTGTGGGGGTGATCTGGATCAATGTCTGGATCACCTGGATCCAGGCTTTTTTAAAGGGAAGTTATAACCAGATAATTTTAGGGTAGATTTTGATGAAAGTCCAAGAATTGAGCTCCCTTGGCGGAGGTCTGCGCTCTCTGAGTGCTCTTGTTACTTCAATGAAAAAGGCCATAAAAGTCTGTATTGTATACTTAGATATCTGCCTTCTTGAAATAACTTACTGAAATCTTCTGTATAATTTATTCATATGACCTGGCTTTGTCAATGGGCCTAAGATTACTCTCTATGTCTATGTATAGTTAAGCCTGCTTGTCATATATATGGAGATTAAGTGTTATAAAAGTCCAGGGGCCAAGAAGGCAGAGTGGTAACACTCTCGCCTCCCACCTCTGCGGCCGGGGTTTGATCCCGGCCTGAAGTGGGAAAGCTGGTAGTTGCTTGCCGTTAGTCGGCAGTTTACAGTACAGAACCCTAACAAACTGGATGTACTGGTTTCCTCTGCCCTTCCAACTACCCATCGTGATATGACCTGTACAGTGTTGAAAGCGACTTAAAACCCCAAATAAATAAATATAAAAGTCCAGGCACGTTTAAATATGTATATTTATACAACTTGGAGTCTTACTTCGGCACATACCTCAAATCAGCAAGGAAAAAATGGCTATGTTTACTAAGTTAGTAAACCAGTTTACTATGTTTACTAAATTAGCAAACTCTTTTGTCATCAAAGCCTTAGTTTTTTAGTGTTGGTTAAACTTTTCATAAAAATCCCTCAAATTTAAAGATGACTCAGACCTTGTCGTTTAGTATTAGTTATGTAAAATCCTGGTTTTTCTACATCCAGCCAAATATAACTTTTTGAAGTGTCGAACAGTAAGCTTATCTGTAATTTAGCTACATTTTACAACAATTAAGGCATTTCATTTAACATTTAAGATCCAGAGGGAATCTGTAATGACAATGTAACGACTACTCAAAGAATGCTCCTATTCACTCCCTGAATTATTCTTTGGTAAAAGTTTGGTTGCCTTGTCATTAAGTATTAGTTAGAACATCACAAATTCAGATTTTTAATACAGATCAGGATGATCAATCCTGATAAGGACTTTGGGAGGATCAAGTCGTTGATAGACCCCCACCTTCATGCAAATATAATCCTGATCTTATGAATGTTTTTTTTTTGTTGTATTATGCATGGATATTTACTGGTGAAAAATCACAATAAAAAAACCAAGTATAGATGTATGTATCTTAATCCGGATTATCTTGGAGGAAGAAAGACAACCATCTTGTGTGAATAGAACGCCCTGATCAGACATGTTGATTTTCAGAAAAAACGGACATGTGTTTGTAAAAAAAAAACAAATCCCTGTAAAATGAAATCTAGGCTGATTTATACCAAAATGTAATCACAAGTAAAGAGTCAATGTTTAAATACTCCCAGATCTAGAAAAATTTACATCGTACCTGTTAAGTGTGACAGAAGCCTAAATAATGACTATCTTTTTTTTAAAGTTCAAGGACAGATCATTCACAGAAAATGTGAATTGAATGAAAGGATACATTAGGAATGTTTGGTCATGGAAATTGTATACACAACCCTCCGCAAAGGATGACATAATTACAAAAGAATACTGCTTCTCACCATAATTTAGTGTAACTAGAACATTATTTAATTTGGCTTCCTGTTTGATGTAATTTAATATTTTTGTTTTTATTTTCCAATTAAGATATACAACGACATAAACTCACTTTTGAAATATTTCACACACAAAGTAATGAACCCATTTTAAGGTTTTTGTGACTCCATAATGTATGTTTAATTGCCAGTCCAGATACATTAAAATAATTTTCATCTGAATAAATCTGCTGAACTCAAATAATTAAAAAATAGATTTATCGAGTTTAAAAGTCGATAAAAAGGAGGTTGAAAGTCGATTTATTGATATACACAAATCGATTTATTGAGCTTCAAGAGGCAACTTATCGAGTTCTCTAACGTCAATTAATCATGTTTTGCACACGATATTTTTCCTTTATAAGATGACAAGATCGACTTTCAATGTTGAGTGAATGAATTTAAAAATCTACAATCTTCTCCCCAGAAATTTTCTAAACTGACCCTTTTAATCTTTCATAATATATACACCCTTACATTCAATCTTTAAATGCTCATCTAAATCCATAATACAGAATGAAGAGTTTTTGCATGTTTACTATTTTGCCAGCACTTATTGTTAAACAGGTAAATGATTTGGTGTTTACAATACTGAAAAAAAAAATAAACTGAGCAATCCATGCACCATTTAACTGAATTTACTTTGTTTAATAAACAACGTCCCACAGTAATTTTTTTGTTGATAGACAAAAAATAGGATGAAAAAGCAAAGCAACATAATTAATCTTGTTCTGTAATTAATTCACTCTTCAAATCTAAATGAATTTGCAATAATGCCTTTAGTGAAATCAGATTCTGGGTTATGTGAAAGTAACAAATCCTAATCTTTCTTCGGCTCTGTGTTGGCAGATTGAAGATTTCTTTTGACACTTGAGAATAAAGGGTGGTAATGATACTAGTCGAATGGTTACAGATAGTGTTTGGCAGTACAATCATAACACAAAAGCACTGTATAAATTAACCAACATTTTGGAAGATGTTTATATGAAAAAAACATATCCTGCTTAAAATCCATACGGCTGACAATGTTTCATACATAAAAATTATGAAATATAAAAAATAATTGCTGACATATAATTTAGGGAAAATCAGATATAGGCTACAGAAGGGTTGTTTAAAACCTCAACAATGTAATACACACTCCACACTCCCCAAGATTCCCCAAGATAAGAAGACACAAATATTAGGATTAATATTATTATTGTTATTACACTCCGTACATATTATTATAAATGTGACTACTATGATAATTTTTACTGCTGGGTAGATTAAAATTATATGTTACACACATCTCCACATATTTCAATATGGACATATTTACAATAAATTGAACACCATTGCACTCACCTCCAGAAAAGGTTAAACCTGTCTCTAGGCCATTCCAAGATGAGTAATCCTCAAACTACAAGGCCATCTCGGCTAAAGGTCAGCACCAGGTCAACCCCATCCAAACCCAAGATACAGGAATCCAGTTCCAGAAGAAATCCAAGATCACAAAATGGAAAGGTTCACCGTCCAAGTTCAAACCTAAACCCAAAGGTCAAAGGTCACAGGTTGAGGTCATATGACACAGAGGTAATAGTCCCTCGCCAGGTCAACCCATGAATGGTGAGAGTACCCAGTGAAGCCCTTCCCAGTTCGAACCCTTACAGCCAACTGGGAAAATAATACATACTTCTTTACAAAGTTAACTACAAAGTTACAATTAAAAGGGGAAAACATATGGAAAAAGGTTCTAACATGCAATCATGAACAATGATATCTAAGATCTCAGCAACAAAGGGAATAAAATAATTGAATCATAAATGCGAACATAATGATACTAAAATCATGCAAAATGCTGCCACATGGACAAACAGTAATAAAATATAGCAATAGATATAAACAAGTCAAGATTTGTTGTTTACAAAGATCACCACATCATAAGACAAGTGTTTGTGTGGTAAATCCAATTGCCAACAGTAAAGTATAATAATCACAAATGTTGACCATAATTCACTAAAACTCACTGCTTTTTACTCTTTACACTACCCACCTAAGCCATATAATTTCCAGTTTCAATGTTACCCATCATCTTTATGCTGATGACACCCAAATATACTTAGCACTAGACTCCAGGAACTTTGATTTCAGTATTGCTGAGCTTACTGAGTGTCTTACTTGCATTCAGAAATGGATGTATGGTGTTAGACTGAAACTTAATCAAGAGAAAACAAAATTTACCGTCATTGGCAACAGACAGGCCAGGGAATCCCTTATGCAAAATTTTCTCACCCAGTTTTTTGGAAATTCTATCTCCCCTACTAGTGAAGTTAAGATTTTAGGTGATACTTTTGATTCTGGAAACACCTTTGCCAGCATATAACCAATGTTTGTTGTGACTGCTACTATCATCTCAAAGATTTCAGATGCATCCATAAATTCCACAGTGTGGAGACTGCAGCCCTGCTGGCAAACTCAGTGATCAGTAGTCAATTCGACTACTGCAATTCCCTACTCGATGGTGTGAATTAATATAACGTGGCTAAACTCCAAAAGATTCAAAATACCCTTTGTAGATTTTCTTCAGACTCAATAAAACAGCCATGTTACTTCCTACTTGAAAAACTACATTGGCTCCCCATTTCATACCATATCTTGTTCATATATAATCTTATTACATTCAAAGCTATCATTTTCTACCAACCCACATACTTGTCATCCTTAATCAAAACCAGTAGCCTTACTCGTGGAAATCAGCTTTCTCTTTCTTTAGTTCATCCCAAGAAGGCCATTCATAGGCAAGGTTTTGCAATGGCTTTTCCCACAGAATGGAACAGACATGCACAATAGGTCTGATCACAGAACACAATAATAGGGTTTTGAAACGACCTTATCACAAACAATCTGTAATAAAATGTAGAGCTGATCCATCCAATACAGATTACATTAGCATCAGAGATGATTGGTAATATTTGCAGCAGTCATGCCAGTCAACAGATATTCCATGAAGGTTAGTATGTCTATCGTGTCAACCTGAGGGAGGGACAGCCCCTCTTGTCTGACCAGTCACTACAAATTTGTGTGATTTCCAAAATCTTGTCTTCTGGGATAGACATGGTATCAGCCCAAACAAATAACTTGTGACTTATGGCCAGGCTTAGACCCTGCAGTAAAGAGTAAATTGATATATAACAGATGGAAGACCACGACAGACTAAATCATCTATATAGTTGTGGAGGCCTTCAAATCCATTTATCATTATAAACCTGATAGACTTGCTTAGTTTTGGAAAAAAAACTTCGAACTTAAGTGATATCCAAACGGCAGCAAAAGATCTAGATAATACTGATCCATATGTTGCAATCCTAAAAGAGAAAGATCCCCTTGGTCAGTACGAATATGCCTAAAGGCTTGACTAATGGCAATCTTGAATATAGCACAACCAGGACCTTAATTGTTCAAAGTTCAGATAACAGAATCCACAGATGAGTATTTCAACTAAAATTATGTAGCCAAGTAAGTAGTGTTAGCAACTCAAGCATTAAGTGAGCTTCCATTCTGCCAGCTTAAATCAATAATTGTCCTTCTGACATCCGAACTAGCTTTTAGGTCTGGTCTTAAAATGTGAAAGGTGTAGTGGTATTGGAGAAATATCAAAGGGGATGTACATAACATATAATTTTAATCTAACTAGCCATAAAAATTATCATAGTAGTCACACTTATAAAATATTATGTGCAGAGTGTAATAACAATGATAATATTAATCCTAATATTTGTGTCTTCTTGACTTGGGGTCCTTGGGGAGTGTGCCCTTGGACATTGGGGTGTCCAGGGGCTCACTCCTTTGGCCATAGCATAAAAAATCTTTTTAGGTATCCTTCTGGTGACATGGTTTGTTGACCCCTCCTCTCATTGGCACTTCTATTACTGACCTTGTCTTTGAGATGCATGTGGTGTCACTTTGACATTGGACACAGACCACAAACCATTGAAAACTTTTACCCACCCTGTCCCAAGCCTGGTGCCAATGTAATTTATTTCTGACCAATTGGATATCTACCCCTGCTCACAACTACATAACAGAATGGATTGGCTGGACTTAGCTGATTGCCAAGAAAAATCATTTGCATCATCAATCAAAGCAATCAAATAGTCTATCATATGATCTTTTGAATCCTTACATTTTCCCTCCTTAATAATCCTGCAAAACCCAGCCATCCATTGTGTTATGTTGAGCTGATTATAGGCTACACGGTCCTTGTTATTGCCTGACAAAACATACTCATGTCGCCATTTCATGTGTTGTTTGACATATACATCAACATCCACCCCTTTGGGACATGATTTTTATATCAGTACCTTTCTTATCTGAGCCAGATAGTTGCCTTATGCGCTTTGCAATTTGCTGTTGGATAAGCTTATCATGTCTGAAAGATTTCAGATCCAGCAAACCACAATCCAAATTCATGTGAGCCAAGCCTACAACTGAAGGTTTGATATTTGAATCTTAACCTTAGGGACTGCATGTAGCGTACTGACAGAAGCAGTAGTATTTTCAATGGTATCCAAATGCTTACTAATTGTGTCGAGCTTAGATAGAATTTTGTCATTAATCAGGATCTGATCTGAAATGCCTGTCCCCTGCAAGGCTGTGATACCTTCTCGGATGATTTAACTTTAAACCATTTAACCCTAGTCTGAGAATCAGAGTCAGAACACTTATATTTTCAATCTTTTGAAAAACTGTATTCAGTCAATACTGGAAGTATCAGTGTCAGTATCACTCTCGAACCTGCTATGTACCTGACCCGATGTTGGCTGTGAAGGTACAATTAAGTAGCCATGTGGCAGAAAAGTAGCCACCTGGAGCCGGTTTCACGAAGCTTCCTTTGGAAAGGACTACCTTTATTTATTTATTTCTCGTGCATACAAAGTTGATAGATGTTAGTTAATTACAAAAAAGAACAAATGAAAAAAACACATAGTAATACAGGTGAAAAAAGAAACAGAATTATACATAAAAAATATACAGGAGAGTTGCATAAACTACATAGACAAGTGAATTAGTGTCTCAGGTGGTACATACAAAATTTAGCATGGTATTTATTTCTCCAGCAACAAATCCATGTTTAAAGACCCTCATAGATAACAAATCTTTAATATTTCCTACATGTTTTAAGTCTTCTTCATTAATTGTATTGTGATCTCTCGCTGCTTTTAAAAATTGACATTTAGTATTACACATTACTTTCATTGATACATTAGTATGGTAAATAATATGATTCAAAGTTTTGGATATATTAGAACAAATTTAGTAAAGGAAAATATTTTTTTTCCTTTTGAAAGGCCACTTAAAGTTTCCGTTTCACAAAGCCTCCTTTAACTCTCCTTACCAAAGGTCTTCCTTAAAACTAAAGGAGGGAGGTTGTTCCCGCCTTTTGCTGAGAAAATGGGTAAAAACTAGTGATTTCAGCTGTAGAATGTCACACAAACACCAGAAATAATGGTCTGAACAGAACCACCACATATATACTTCAACTCCAAAGTGAAAAATGGCTAAAATAAAACAAAATGCTTTCTACAACCCTGTAAAGTAGATTTCTAAAACTTGTTTAGTAGATAAAGATTTTCCACTGCAAAACTACTCCCATTCTGATAAAATTGTCAACAGTAAGTGGACAAGTTTTACAGTTAACATCAATACACATCCAATGAAATATGTTTTTGAACTTTTAATTATTTCAACACCATAATTTTCTTTCCTTTTGAAGTGTGAGTTTGAAATTAAGGATTATTATTAATACTTTAATATGTTCTGTTTTGTAAAAGAATGTACTAAGGATAGATAATGTATCACTCATATGTAATAAGGAGACAGAATATGTTATAGAGAATGCCCGAAAAAGTGTGGAGTCTTTGAAATCAAAGAATCCACACTTTTTGAGGGCATTCTCTAACTTAAAATATATATCATTTTGTAAATATGCAATGAGGTTAATCTGATTATTCCTTTCAATATTATTGTTTAATATAAATTACCACAGCACTTAAACCAATTAAGGATGTGGAGTGATCACCATTATGTCAATTTATTATGCCTATATTTTATAATATATTCTATGGAAATCCTAAAGGGTTATCAAATTAAAAAAAATTGTATTACAAAATAATAAATTGTTCAGCATGGTTACTGTTATTCAGTTATGGTGCATCAAAAACATATTTTAATTATAGTTTTAGCAGATTTTGTTAATTCTGTAAAAATCATATACTATAATGATTTTGGTAACTATTCCTTATTTGCAATACAATGTCTGTAAAGGGTTATCATAGTATATGTATTTCATATGCAGTGTTTGCCAGCATTTTCAAAAATGTGTGGATTCTTTAAAACCATTCAGGCATGAAAATTCACCATCCACTTGCATGTCTGTGTGGTGTCTTCATTCTATTTATATTTTGCTGGCAAATTGTTAAATGGATTAAAATACTGATGAAAATGACATATTTTATTTCTCAGAATACATTAATAGAGAATTTGGCTAGGTCAGTTTATAAAGATACAGCTTTCAGTGCTGTAGACATGCTGTTTAGGGGACAAAACATTTGCAGATATTGCAGTGGAAAATGCTAGAATTCAACCAGCAATAAAACTTGGTCAGATGTTTGGATATTTCTGTCAATGAATTGGTACAAACCTGCGAAAAAAACAAGAGTACTGCATGTAAAGAAGGGAATCCTTTATGTGGGTGTTCCACCACACGACTAAGGCTCCCGATTAAGGGTTTTTGGGGGTCGGTTTGAAATATTTGCTTAGTCCCAGACCTTCTGTAAGGGTCGGTTGTGGTCGGTTGGGGCCGTGTGAAAAATCAAACATGTTTGATATTTCACACGACTACAACCGATTCCTATTTCCCGCCGTCAACAAAATGTCCAGTCCCAGGCGTCCTCAGGCCTCCTCAGACCCAAATTTACAGAGTCGGTTGTTGTCCCAGGCGTCCTGCGACCCTTAGTCCCAGACCTCCGTAGCTTAGTCCCAGGAGGCCGGTTCTTAATCCCAGACTCAAATATGATGCGTATGAATTTCATGCGTCTGAAAGTGAGTCGGTTGCATTAGTCCCCGGAAGCCTCAGACCGTCTGCGGTGTCCTGCGACCCAAAAATCAAGGTCTGGGACTAAGAACCGACTAAGGGTAACCGACCCTAACCGATCCAAACCGGCCTCCCCAGGACGCCTGGGACCACGCATTTTCAGTCTGCGGCGGCCTGAGGACGCCCCAGGCGGCCTGGGACTAACAACCGATTAAGAACCGACTGTTTTCCGCGCGTTGGAAATTAAAACGAGGCAATGAGCAGGTCTGGGACTATATAAGCGACCGCGCACACATTGTCGTTGTTACTGACTGTTTGGCTACTGAGAGACGTGTGTCACTGATTTGTAGGGGTTTTCAGTTTTTATTTTACATTTTATATACTTGAGCTTAAGGCAAATTTCACAGTTAGGAGACACATTTTACTATTTTTTTATTATTTTGTCGACTGGATCATGAGAAAAGAGAAAGGAGGGAAGAGAGGAAGGAAAAAGATGGATGAGAGGGAGAAGGAAAGTCAAGTAGAGGAGAGGAGTGAGGTTATTACAGAAGAAGGAAGTGAGAGGAGAGAGGAGGAGGAGATTCAGGAAGATCCAGCTATTGGGGAAGCTGTGGCAGAAGAAGAAGAGAGGTGTGAGGAAGATCCGGAGTGCCATTCTTCAGCCAAGAGAGCCAGGGTGTGTGCCACTTTTACAGACAGTGATGAAGTTTCCATTGTAGAATTCGTCAAGCTGCACCCTGAACTGTATGACAAGGAACATTCACGTTTCCACGACAGGAACAGAAGAGAGGCTCTCTGGGCAGAAATATCTGCAGAACTTAAGCTCCAGCCCTTTGATGTGAGAAGGTGGTTTGAGTCCCAGCGAACCCGTTATGGAAAGCTGTCTAAGCTCCAATCTGGCCAAGCCCCGAGGGAGATGACCAAGAGACAGTCCTGGGTCTACCAACAGATGGGTTTTCTTAAAACCCACATCAGAAGAAAGGGGGCCAATAGAAGTTCAGGTTTTGAGGCCAGTCCAAATACCAGCAAGCAGAACGAATCACGTGGGTCAACTACTGACACAGAACACCTCGAGTCAAGTGTCCTGAGGGAGAGGAGTCAGTCCATCATTACATCAACACCCGTTTCAACTACAGACTCCAAGATTCTCGAACACTTTGAGCAGATGAGGACACTTATCTCAGGTTTTATGCATCAGAAGTCAGACAGGCAGCCTTTCTTTGACTACGTGGCATCAGAGGCCGAAAAGATGACTCAAGAAGAATTCGAAGAATTAAAGGGCAAGATATTCAGAGATATCGAAAATATTAAGAGTAACCGCAGACGTCAGCCATTGCCCAGAAGATCAGCCACTGTTACCACGGAGTCCCAGAGGGTCGGCCTACTGCCAACAACCACTCCACAGGCGTCAAGTTCTACTCAAGCAGCAGCTAGCAGCAGTTTTGTGTACTATACACCAAGCCCCATTGGCTTCAGCAACCCGACATCTGTCCTAACTGTACAGGACGAAGGGAGCAGACACAATCTGAGTGGAATCTTAAGCCAGCTACCAGATCTGACATCAACACAGATCGTCGAGCAGCCTCAGCAGCAGCAGCAACAACCGCAGCAGCAGCTCTTTACTATCACCACTTCAGCACCGCCTCAACAGCAGCAGCAGCCTCCTCAGTAGCCATCCAGTCAGGGCGGGTCTTTGACCTGCCAGGCCCTTTTCAGGGCCACCAAATCATCCAAAAACAATTATTCAGCTACGTGTTCTTCCAATTCCCCTCCCAAAACAAAAAAGTTCAGTACAAATACTTATCACAACAAAAAAATAATTAAAGTCCAACACTTACACCACCCCAAACATGAAACAAATAACCCATGGTACTACACATAACAAAAAAGGCCACATAAAAAAAAAATTAAAAATAACTCCCAATATGGCCATTACTCAGCCCATTTTTAGATTAAAATCCATGGGATAGTTTAAAATCTGTAATTGAAAAGTCCAACACTTACACCTTCCCTAGAGTTAAAAGGCATAATTACATACTTACCAACCCACAAACAGACAAACCCAATACCAAACATAACCCCCAAATAACAAACCCAGTACCAAACCTAATACCCAACTACCCCAAAAAACCCAACCCCAGTAACCAACAAACACACAAACCCAAAAGTAAATAGAACCCATGCCAACGAACTGACAAAGTATTTAGCAAACACAATCCCCCATTATTGAAAGCAAAACTAGTTCCATGGTTATATTTTCCAAATTTTTGTGATTAGAAATGAATATTTAAAATTGAATATTTCCATAAAAAAATTTCTGCTACAAATAAGTTTCCCAGCCATGAAAAAAGGAAAATGTTTAAATTAGGATGTGGATTTGAAAATATATGAAATAATAATTCAATTTAGGATATTATGTGTGACTTTGTGTTTGGCTTTTGTTTAAGAGTGGGTTTGTCTGTTTGTTGGGTGAGTAAGTTGTGTTTGTCTGTTTGTCCGTCTCAAGAAGTTATGCTTGGCATGGGGTTTGTCTGTTTGTCCGTCTCAAGAAGTTATGCTTGGCATGGGGTTTGTCTGTTTGTCCGTCTCAAGAAGTTATGCTTGGCATGGGGTTTGTCTGTTTGTCCGTCTCAACAAGTTATGTTTGGCATGGGGTTTGTCTGTTTGTCCGTCTCAACAAGTTATGTTTGGCATGGGGTTTGTCTGTTTGTCCACATAGCTGATTAATTGTTTTTGGAATATTTGGTAGTCCTGAAAAGGACTGTTATAGTTAGTCCTGAAAAGGACTGTTTACTGCAACAGGACTTATATTCTGCCATCTTGCCAGGCCACCGCTCCCTCATTATTGAAGTAGTCCTTCAGGTAATCCCTCTGTCTTTTGGCCTCTCTAGCAGGGTTTCTGTCTTGGCCACCACCAGCAGCACCACCAATCAATCCACAATCACCAGGCACATCATCATCATCATCATCATCCCCCCCAGGCTGCTGACCAGCAGGTTGACCTTGATACTGGCTTCTGAGTATATTGTGCAGAACCACACAGGTCATGACCACTTCTCTAACTGTTTCTGGGGGTAGTTCAATGGTGGTCCTCATGACTCTAAATCTTGACACAAGGATGCCAAAAGCGTTCTCCACAACTCTCCTGCCCCTTGATATTCTGTAGTTGGCAATCCTTTCCTCCCTTGTTAACAGCCTTCTGCCATAGGGTTTCATGAGCCAGGTCTTCAGGGCAAAGGCATCATCTGCCAAAATGAAGTAGGGGACATCTGTACCACCCTGTGTTATAGGAGCTGGGTCAGGGAAGCCTATCCTGCCATCTTCAATCCTCCTCTTCAGCTGAGAGGCATTAAATATCTGGGCATCTGAGCAAGACCCTTCTGTACCCACATCCACACATCTGAATTTGTACTGCCCATCTACCAAGGCCAACATGACAATGGAAAAGAACCCCTTGTAGTTGTGGTAGAGGGCTCCAGAGTTCTTTGGTTTCTTCAGGGCCACATGCTTTCCATCCAGGGCTCCCAGGGCATGTGGAACATTCCACCTGATCCTGAATTCCCTCTCCAGTTCTTTCCACTCATCTGGGGTAGTAGGACATTTGAGGTACTCTCTGGTGAACTCATCCTGGATGGCCCTGCAGACCTCTGGTAGAAACTTGGAAATGGTGGATCTGCCAACCCTGAACTGACAGGATAATGATGTGTATGACTCTCCAGTGGCCAGATATCTGATGGTGAGGGCTAACTTCTCCCCAACACTGATAGGAGCTCTGTAGTTGGTGGCCTGCCTGGCTAGACGTGGTTCCAGTCTGGTCTTCATCATTTCAAAGAATTCTGGGGTCATCCTCATGTAGTTGGTGAATCCTGGCCCCCCTCTCCTCTCTCTGCAGTAGCCATGGCCTGACCCACATGTTGTGCCTTCTTCTGGGTCTCTGTATGGGTGCTGGTGGTGCTGGTGGTGGTGGTGGTGGTTGCTGTGCTTGACGTAAAAAATGGAAATACATGATTATTTGTAAGTGAATAAAAACCAAAAAAGCCCTAAGTTGTTGTTGAATCTGTCTTCCATTAAAAGGTGGCATCCTGGTGTGTTCCTAGAAAAGCAATGATGATTAGATCGCAAATTTTATATATATATACCCAGAAAATCCAGCAACTTTGAAAAACAATAATCGGGGATCGTGGTCTGGGGAGGCCTGAGGAGGCCTGAGGACGCCTGAGGACGCCGGTAGTTAATCGTGTGTTAGTCGGCTCTTAGTCCCAGGAGGCCTGAGGCGTCCTGGGACCCAGTCGGTTTGTGTCCGACAGGATCGTGGTTGAAACCGACCCGAAAACTGGCTTAGTCGGTTCTTAGTCCCAGACCAGTCGGGGACTGTCTGCGGCCGCCTGAGGCGTCCTGAGGTGTCCTGAGGCGTCCTGGGGACGATCTGTTCTTAATCCCAGACTTTGAAACCGACCCAGTATTCCCGCCCATTTTTGTCTTTTTTCAACCGACTGTGCACGATTAAGGGTCGCCGACAGGATCGGGGCTTAATCCTTTGGTGGAACAGGGGCATTAGATTATCAAACTAATTAGGAAGACATTTCTGATGTGGAAGATCTAATTCAATTTTACTACTGCTTAATACTGCTTAAGGTTATTACTTTGCCATGAAATCTAAGTGTGGATTCTTTTTAAGAATCTACAGTTTTGGTGAAAAGAATCTACAGAAAAGTGTAGATTCTTAAAAATAATCTACACTTTAACAATAGTATCACATCACAAGTATGTTTTAATTTATGTTAGTATCGATATTGTCAATGGTTTAGTGCAGTTAGAGTCTCTATTATCTGAACAGATTGGGGTAAGATTTGGTTCAGATAATAGAAGGCTCATAATATAAGGGAGGAACTTTAATATACAATATTAGGAAACTACAAACTTAGGAGGGTGGAAATGGTTCATACAATTGAATATACAGATAATAGAAGGTCAGAAAACACAGATTTTACTGTACAAAAATTACTTCAAGGATAGTTTCCTTAAATTTAAGGTAGGTCCTTGGCTTGCTTGAATCTAAAGGAAGTTTCCTTGAAATTTCAAGGTCTCCTTTAAGGAAGGAGGCTTGGTGAAACTGAGTTTTTTTAAAGGAGGGGAAAATGCAAGGAAATCCTCCCATTATTAAAGTTAAATGCCCCTCATGAGACATATATAAAAATTGATAATGCACTTATGAAGATTAACAATATAATACTCATGTTACTTGTAGAATATTGTCATCTTCATTCATGATATATTCTTTCCTATGTGTCATTTGAGAATATTTTCTATTATAGTACCAGTCTATCGCATGAGTATTATACTGTTGATCTTCATGTGTGATAATTTTGGCATATGTCTGATGAGGGATGTTTTCCATTTGTGGGGTCCAGCCAACATGCTGATTAGTTCTCCTCCCCGGGAGGTTGACTTAAAACCATCTTAATTCTGTATCTTTCAGTATAACATGCGGTAGCTATGGTTATTTGACCTATTTGCTTCAGTTTGGTTGACCCCTCCACTGCATAAATCTTGCACCCTTTATATGAACAGTAAAAATATGGCTGGGACGTATTGGGCTTAGATATTATATAATCATGAACCTATTTTATATTTCTAATTGATTTTCCTGTGTCCCCATTGCATGAGGGGTAATGTTTGACAACGGTCCCTGAAATCCTTTGCTGCTGCTTACTGCCGTCTGTGTTTGCATATGTTTGAAGGTAAATGTTTAACATGTATTCTGAAAATATGGGTGCAAAAACCTTTCTGTTAGAATGTTGTCAAAACATTGATAGAAAACAATTCAAAATGTTATCTATAGCATTTTCTGAGCAAGCATTGACAATACGTTGTCAACATATATTGTTTAAATGCTTAATGTATGCTGTTTATCACACATTTAATGATGAATGTTTGAAAAACATTTCCAACATAACCTTCATTTCTTGAGTTATTTTATTAACGTTAAAAAAGACGTTTCCAGTCAAACCTTAGTTTCTAGAGTTTCTTTTTGTAAAAGGTTTCAGCAAAACATTTATGGATAGAATGTTTATCAAACGTTTTAAAGCATTGCAATGTAAACAATGTTTAGTAAAACCTAACATAGGGTTTTAAAACGTTTTGTAAATATTTAAACCTTTTGTCTAATGTTTACTGGGATATTTATAGGTAACATAGTTTCTGAAATATCGATATAAAGTCAATGTCTGGATGTCTGCTAATATGGGTTTAGTGTTTAGTAATAAATATTTTTACTCTATCACTGGTTGCCTGTTAGGTTTCGGATAAAATTTAAAATAAATGTATAAAAGTTTGCATCGACAAGCACCATGATATTTGACATCAATGCTTAACTATCAGTAACATCAATGCACCACAAGATTGGCAAGAAAATCATACATGCTACATGAAAAAAAAATTAAAACTTATCTCTATGGGTGACCGTGCCTTCAGTGTTGTGGCACCAAAGTATTGGAATGAACTTCAAGATGGCATCAGGAACATTGATCTTCCATTGAACATTTTCAAAAAGAAACTAAAAACTCATAATTTTAAAATAGCTTATTGTAGAGAAAAAGCGCAATGATTGTTTATTCTTAAACAGAATTGCGCTGTATAAATATGTCATGTTATGTTAGTACAGGATTTAAAGTGCTTATTCCACCAATGTAGATTGTACCAATACAGTCCAAAGTCTCATGAGACTGACACTTCCCTGGATGAAAGACAGAGTCAGGAAATACCATTTATGAATGTCCTGAGATTCTTTAGCCTGCCACTGGGGACTGGACCCAATTACAGAGGGCTGCCATTTAAAGTGGTCACGTGAGTCAATAAGTATCTCTCTGGCTGGTATCAAACCTAGATCCTGTGTCTTGCTAGACTAGTGTGGTACCTTTACCATCACAGTGACAGCGTGGAAATGGTGGATTTAATTAATTACTCCCTTCAGGGAGGTATTAAATTCATGACCATTTGTTTGTCTGTCCGTGTGTCTGTTTGTTGGTTATGATTTACATTTTACATGATATCTTTAGTAGGATCAGCGCTTCAATGTTTTGAGCCTTTAGTCCTCCACACACACCCTACGCAGTGGCTCCATGGAAATGATCAATTTCTACATATCCCCAACCTCTAGAATCTTGCTGCCAACCCTTTACAGACACACACTCGTCTAAGTTAATTATAATAGGATTATAGTAATTATATCAGGCTAGTAGTATTATGTTAATACTACTACCTGATCTTCCTGAAAATGAGAAGACAGGTCTTGTTCTGTTAAATTTTGAGAGTAATCTGGATCACTGCCTGGATTAGAGTCAAAGGTCTAGATTTTTCCCATTTTTCTTATCAATAAGCCCTTTTACTTTAGAAAATAGAGATAAGGTGCTGAAAAACATTCCCCGGCACCACTGGGATTATATAATATTTATTCTACTACATAATATTTATTCTACTAAAACTTTTTTTTTAAAGTATATCGAGATAAAAAACAATATGACATTGTAAAATGTGATCTGAGTGGCAAAAAATTTGTAATCACACTATAAAGATCATTGAAAACATTTTTTATCCAAATGAAAACAACCATGCTGGTGAACCAGTAAAATGCTATGATTAGAATTTTCAACTTAAGGGACAGAAGAAATATAATGCCACACGCAGTCAGAGGCCCAAGTGCCATGGGCTTTGATTTGATCTAAGGGATTGAACATTGAAGGCCCATGTAGAGGCCCATGTAGAGGTAGCCCTCCTTAAATCATCAATTTGAAATGAGGTGTTACTTGCATAATAGCCCACTTACCTGTCTAAGGTGCCTTCTGGCCACAGAATCAGTGAGAGGAACATGTCCATGGCACCTGGGAATCCTAAATAGTGGTGCATTATTCTCAGCTGGATAGGATTGAATTAATTTTTGAGGTGCAGCCACTGGACAAATGAGTGAGGATTCAAGTAAAGGCAAGGAGATTGTAGTAGTATCCGTCCATTCTGCAAGATCTTGGACCATTTAACAAGTAAAGTGACCCCATCCTCTGAAAAGAAGAGGTCACCAAATGCCAATTGCCTTGTGGGGTCTAAAGAAACTATAGAATGTGGCAGCAAGTTCGAAACCCTTAAGAATGAAAAGAACGCCACCAAATACATTGGTTTTAAATATTATTGGATGTGGCAAAATATCTCAAGTTTGTACAATTTGTGACAGTTCTTCTACCCAGCAAACATTCTAAATGTTTATAAACGTTTATAAACCTTAAAAACGTTTTATAAACCTAAAATAAACCAATTTTTTCATCAAGTTTTGCTCTAATGGTTTAGATGGCGTTTCACGGTAATATAAACCTTTCATAAACGTTTTTAAAGGTTTAATTGTAAACGGCCTCGTTTTGAATTTGGATGCTGATGTCATCATAGCCATTACGCCATTTTGTTTTGTAATTGAAAAAACAACTTTGGTAAGTATATCCTTTTATATCTCACTTTATGTGATGAATCTGTCAAACTGAAATACTATTTTAGTATGAGGTTTTGTTGTAGCTTTAAAGGAACTGATATTTGACAAAAAGTATTTGGTATTTATGTTAATATATGCTATTTTCATAAGTGGTATTGGACTTAAGGTGGGAACTGTGTAAATGTATTATCGTACTTTTTTGGGTTTAAAAACGTTCATAAATGTTTCCATAAACATTTGCAAGTATTTCATTTTAAACCTTATTTCAACCTTATCTAAACCTTTCTCTTATAGGTTTTAAAATGTTTATAAACGTTAGACATATGGTTTAGAAACTTTTAAAAACATTTACATAAACGTTTGCAAGTATTTCATTTTAAACCTTATTTAAGCCTTATCTAAATGTTTCCCTGGGGTTTATAAATGTTTATAAACATGTGAAATGTTTGCTGGGTAGAGTGATAGATTTCTAGAAATGTTAAAACTGCTCATGCCTGAAAGCAAGTCAAGTAATTAGCAATATTGAAGCCACCACCAGGTAACCAAGAAAATCTTTGAACATGTGACTATAAGTTCTGGATGTAGAAGGTCTAAATGCCTGTGATAGCTTACTCAGAGCCCTGGTGGCAAGCTGATACGTGGCTGCAGGAAGATCTACAAACAGAATGAATCTCAAAGTATATCAAGTGACAAACAAGGAGACACATGTCAAATTAATAGATGTGACATTTGTAATGATGTTAAATTAAATGTCATAAATCAAACTGTTAAGTTAGTATGGGTGTTAATCCATGTGAAATTAGGCAATAATCATCTAAGATTTTCTTTAGGGTTATTTGTTATAAGCCACTTTGAAAGGACATCAGCAATATTATTTGTTTTCCCCGGGACATAGATAACTAGTCATAAGTTTTCCCTGACCTAATGACTTCTACCACGGCCATATTGTCACAATAAAGTTTAATCTTTTCATCCGGCCTTCAAGGCTAACCATATTGTTGAAATATGCGCCAAAACCTAGAGTGGACCATATCTGAAATCTACTGTAATATATCCCCGAGGCAACAACCTGTGTGGATGGAGGTGCAAGCTTACTCTGGCTAACTTCTAGGCCTAACTCATCAAGGAGTTTGAGTAAATGGTTATGTGAATCCCAAATCTGTGTAGAAGTGCCCATATATAATATAATAAATCATCAATGTAGTTCATGAGGCTGTTATGATCTGCCTGAGTCATCATGAATCTGATGGCTTCAGAACATTTTTCAAAATATTAGGATCGGAGTCTGAATCCGAACGGCAAAGATCCGTCAAGGAAGAGGTTATTGTGCCTTACACATAAGAGATCAATGTTTCCTAAATATATTTTCAAATGACGAAAAGTGTCACCAGGGCCCATTAGTTTCGACCTCTGTACTACATGATCCAAAGAGATGTACTTAAGATCAAAGTAAACTCCTAGATAGTAATTTTACTTAACTCCAGTACATAGAGATTGGCCTCTGGACCAACTAAGATCCACTATTGTACATCTCTCATCAGAATTTTGCTTCTCACAATCATAAAAGGCAACACATGCACATGAAATGTCAAAGAGCTATTTTTCTAACTTCTTCAGCAATGTATTGGTCAATATGTTGAGTATGTTCCTTAGCCGAGGCATGATTTTCAAAAGTTAAAGTTAATACAGTGGATCTATCAAAATCTGAGGGGAAGCCAAAAGCTATATGGTCAGCAAGTTGCTGATCCCAAGAAACCTTAAGATTTTGTGCCAAAATTTTTGGCTTAAGTTGGGTCTGTACTGGAATCCTGCATTTCAAAAAATTTGGCACCCGACTATCGCATATGATAGAATTTAGAATAGTGACACTGGTGTCGAATATACTGTGGAATATCAGAATTGGCAAGAAAACTTCCAGAAATTTGACTATTGTGTAGCTGATGCACATCAGTACACACATCCACATTGGAACTGGACAAGTAAGAAACATTTGTGTTATTATCTACTGTTAGTTTGAGACAATTTTCATTATCCATACAGTGCAAGTGCATTGGGGTCTAGATTTAAATGCATTCTGATGCCTTAATATTCAATGACACCCACAACAGAAGAATGCTCGCTATAATGTATTGTGATTTTATCAGTATCTACACAGGTAGATATAGTAGCCAAAGTCTGAGCCCTGTCTAACCTACTGGAATTAAAAAATGCCAAAATTGTAGGAAGGGACTTGTGTCTTTTCTTACTCTTGTCACCAGCATAATTACTAGATGTACCCATGTCATTGTGTTTTAGGGTGATACGTACCTAATTCTTGTAACACTTATAACCTATTCTTGAGGGTAAGACAAGTATTTCTTTCTTTGGCTGCCATGAGGCATTTTTTACACAAACCAGTACTTTTACTGACCATCTGATTGTTCACCATCTGATCAGAGCGAGAAACAACTCTTCTCTTTAGTTTCCAAGCCCTTTTTGGTCTCATTCAGGCTACAACAGTAATCAAGTACATTATGGTCCCTCATTGAACTATCAGAGTCGTATTTACTGGGAGTAAGATGTGGAGTGCAGGAAAGTACCTGACCATACAATCTACCATCCTGAAATCTATTTGCTGTCTGATAAGTGGTAAACCAATCAAAATACTCTTTGTAGCCCAAATTGCCTGTTCAAAACATTTTTGTCTAACTTACTGTTCAAAACATGTCTATGGATATGGGCCAAAGAAACTTGGTCGATGCCCTTGCTCAATCATTTTTGTCTGCTTATTCTTCCTGCATTCTACTTCCAGATATGGAAACTTTTTTCCATTCTTGGTGAGACAAGAGGAGCACACATGCTTATAAAGCACCCCCCCCCCCTTGTTTCATGAGTCTGTGCATGTAAGCATGAGTCTGTGTTACAAAACTGACACGGCATGGATTTTGAGGCTTTACTTTTCTTACTATGATTTTGAACAGAATTTTGAACCACAGTCACATGTCTTTAAGCATGGGCCCTTCTATCCTTTCTATCTGATCTATACAGGTAAAATCTGGTATTTCTTCCTGCTTCATGCAACAATAAGACACCTCTTATGGTGCATCGGAATTCAGCCATCTGCTGGCCAATGGTCAACTGGTCATAGGATACACGTTCCTCTTTAACCCCGCCAAAACTTACTCATGAGGCCATTTGACTTTTTCTTTTACATAAACTTCAACTGGTCCACCCTTCTGGGATTTAATTTTTGTATCCGTACCTGTACTAGCAAGTTGGCTAAGCTCATGTATTCTTTAGTCTACTTGTTGCTGAATCATTGGACTTTTCCTTACAGAGCTCGATGAGGACAATGTGTGTGCATTTGTTTGTATACCCGATACTAGAGAGGTTTAGTGTTACGTTTTGGTTATCAAAACGTAAACGCAAACTTATTTTCGTCAGCAGTAGAAGTGTATCAGGTGACTTTTAGCATTTTTGGAGTTTAGTATGTATTTATTATGCCTCCCTTACGTTCACTCACCCCTATCTATTTTATTTAAAAATTACATAATACAAATCAATATGCCACAAACCCATAGACAGATAAATATGTACACAACATTTTGGTCAAGTTTCAGTTCACTATATTTTTTGATATGATTACCAGAGACCTGTTTCAAACCATGCTTCTTTTGTATCACACCAAAGAAACTACGCTGACCTGCACTCTTTCATATGGACGCATTGCCAAACCCTAATATAACAAACATATAATCTTCAAGCCTAACTTATCTCTTAAGGAAATTATTTAACGTTGCGGGCCTTATAAACGTTGTACTAAACCTCTCTACTGTCTGATTCGTATCAATGGTGTCTAAACCAGCAGTATTAGGTTTTGTGCAGCATGTGTGTACTTTTGGCCACTGTCTGACCCACTGTTTGGCCTTTCTTGTTCTTGAGTTATCCGAAGTCTCTTCACAGGTGGAATTTTCCAATTTGTCTAGCCTCTTACCAATGCTAATCAACTGCTCTAGAATTTTTGTAAACCAAATTTTGCATTTTATTATCCGAACTGTAAGAGGTTGTGGCTGAATTTTCAGTGTGAAATTTGTCAAAGAACCTGGCCTCAAGCACACTAGCATCATTACCATTTGAAGCGTGAATGAGCCTGCTACAGTCCAGTTCACTTTCTGATGAACTGTCATGATCCATTTGCTTGTCTTTTGACATATTGGAACTGGCTGACAGAAATAGGCCTGGGGCGAATACTTTCAAAAGTATTCACATACGAATAATTTTCATTTCCATGAAGACAAATATGAATACATCAATTTCAAAAGTATTCAAATACAGATACGAACACTTATCGAAAAGTATTCGACTACATTTGTGAATACTTTTTTACAACACCCCCAAAATATTTCATACAATTTTTTAATAAATCTTAATAATTTTACCTTTCTGGATAAAATAAACAAACATGAAAGCACAATATAGTAAATTATGGTTCAGATTTACATCATATTTAACAACAATTCATTTTTGCTCCAAGGTCTAAATATTCAATCTGAAAAACATGAGCTATTCAAAAGTGATTTTTAAAGGACATCTGACCATCCTAAATATCTTGTATTTAAATGAGATAGACATTATGTTTGAAATCTTTATGATGGGATTACTACTGCGTAAAGCCTGTCACAATAGGTGTCAGATAAGTCACCCTAAGAATTACTCATATATATGACAAATGAGACTGGTAAACACATCTAAGTTAATCTCCTATTGTAGCAAAGTCAAACAGGCTTTGTCGTTTTAAGGTAGGTAGCTTAGTGTTTATAATTTCATGAATAACATAAAACTACATTGTGAAAACCAATTTGAAAAGAAACACATAAAATCATTTATCAATAAAAAAATTAAACATACAAACTAATTGCATTTATGAGAACAGAGATCTAAGAGAAGTTACAATCCTAACTATTTTGCTCCAACATCACACTGCCATTATTATGTTATGCAACATTTACTGATTTAAAGGATTGATTCTAGGCACATAATAATGGACAGCAAAGTATCATATTTATATCTAGAACTTTCAGAACAGGGTGAAAAAATCAACAAAAAGTGAAAAATATTAAATGTATAAATAAAAGTATTCATGAATACGAATACTTTTGAAATGTATTTGAATAGGAATATGAATACTTTGCTTCTTTCACAAAAGTATTCGAATGCGAATACTCAGAAAACTGTATTCAAATACTTATGAATGTGAATATGAATACAAATACCCCAGGCCTGGACAGTAAATGTGTCATAAACTCGCCATCATCACAAAGTTATACCTGAACTAGAAGTTGTGACCCTCTGTTTCGTTTGAACGCAGATTGTACTGTTTTGACATGTCTCATCACCTAATTGATTGTATCTTTAAAATTACGTAGTAAAACCAGTTGTAATATCTGTAATATTTAACAAACACTTAACTTGGCAGTGATGAAACAATTTCAATGTTACCCCTCGTGGCTCTCAAAGCAAATGGAAATATGAAGGGGCAGCAATTGGTAATACATGTATTAAATGCCGCACCAATCAGTATAGATGTTACAAAGCACATGGCTTGCACAGAAGGCTAAATACTGGAATCCTAGGTTAAAGTGCCCCTAAGAATGAACTAGCTGACACCTAGGTGCAAGCCTGCAAACTTTATTTATTTTAGCAAATGTTTGCACTCACTGAGTGCTTTTGTTACTTTTTGCTTCCGATTGATTGATAGTCTAGGCCAGATTTGAGAATATGTGCCTATTTAAAGTGATGGAGGCAAATCATGTTAATTTATGTTCAACAGTCTTTTTAAGGGTTTTTGGGTATGCCGATTCCAATTTTGCTGTATGCCAATCTCAAAAATGACCAATAAGGTCACAAAATGGAAAAATTAAAGATGGCCGCCAAAACACGAATTGTGAATATTTTTCATTAAAAGTTTTACACAGGAATATTGAATAGCTTGGTTTTTATTTGTGTTTCACTATTTTTTGCATCATTACATAATAAAGAAGTCTCAATAACATTATACTTCTAACATAAGTAATAATTTTGGTCACTTAAGCCAAAAGAAAGAGGAAAAAAAGTATAATCGTTTATTATAGTTACCTTATGTTTTACATGTGTTACTATAAGAATGATTTATTTTCATTCCTTGTTATTATTTTTACACAAATATATGTGTAATACTAAAATATTTTAAAGCATAGAGAAAAAGATTAAATAACAATGTATTGAAAGTCACATTGATGACACTGTGATGTCACAATCAATATTTTGTGACATCATCAATGATATCAGACATGAGTCATCATGCTCATTTATATTTACCTGGAAAATTTTACTGTTAAACAATGGGGCAAGATGAGTATGCTTTAGCATGGCTTTTAAGAAGTTTACTATGAAGGTATGTTTTATGAATTGTTTGATAAAATAATAATATTATTTTTTATTTATTAATCCGATTTTAAATGAAAAGAAACACCCAATAATGTGACCAAAACTCTTCCTTTCACCATGAGTTACATTTTACATGTATATATGCAGTTTTATATTTAAAATATAAAAAGTTTTTAAAAGTTCAATATTTTAACATCTAAGAAACATTTATTTATTTCTATATTAAGATATTAAGTCCCTTATTAGAAAATTAAAAATAAACTGAACAAGTACAATGTCAATGTCAGTGTTACACTTTGAATAAGTTTCAACCAGGGATGGGGTCTATTACAGGTAATCTATTACTTCTATTACTTTCTATCACTTTCTATTACATTTGTACTGCAACGATAAAAATATGTCAGGATGTTTTAAACATTTATTCATTGTACAATTAAGCACTATAAACAATAAATACAAGCTTACATAAATGGAAAAGGCAATGCTCTTGTACAGAAAAGAAAAAAAGAGATTAAACCTTTATTTAAGTCATACAGTATTGGAGCAAAACTCAACTTAAAATTGGTCCCCCCAAAATCTGGTCAAAGATCGATTTGTACATTTTTAGCAGACAATGTTGATATCAATGAGCACACTTTTGATGGAAAAGGGACATTTCATGCAACTCAGGTAGCTGCTTGGCAACGTGGACCGCCCAAGGGAAATCTTCTTAGTGGAGTTGAGATTCATGGCAAATCAAACCCCCTCAATATACCCAGAGAGATGAATGATGTCATACCTCCAACTAGAAAAGGAGTCACAGATCGTCTATTTGATGGTGCATTTTCAACAGATACTTCTCTGAAACAACCTGAAGAATGTCATACAGCAGTTGATGCCAGTGCCAAAGATATGGCCTTTTTCCTGTGCAGGTCTACTCAAAAGCCAGTGCCAACTTGGACATGGTATAATAAAATGGCAAGTACAGTAAATCCTGAAAAAACTACAGTTGGCTATTTACCTATCATACAGGCTCCCGCATCTGAGCTAGACACTCTGAACACAGTTGTCAAAAGAGTATTCCATTTGGCAAAGTCCATAAATCAAAAGCATGTGGTTCTGACAGTTGATGAGGCTTTATATCCAGAGTTGAAGTGGTCAGTAGAAGATTATAATGAAGTGTTGATACCATGCCTCAGAGGTCTGCATGTTGCCATGAACTTTCTTGGAGTCATTGGACGCCATATGAATGATTCAGGGCTTGTTGAAGTATGGGTGGAGTCTGACCTACTCAGTACTAATGCTGCACATCAAGTCATCACAGGGAAAGGTTATGCATGAGCGATCAGGGCACACAAAATTACCTTACAGGCGCTTTGGCGACTTCTCCCTAGATTGCATGGCTTCTTGGAAAAGGTAGACCTTGAATTGATGGCTGAACTTGAAGAATTAGAATCGACCAAAATAGATGCAGCGCAAATAGCTCTGTTGGTCAGAAAACTATCATCAGAAAAATTTCAGCACACTGTCAAAGAATTTGCTACAGATCTGATAGCTGGTGACCCAAATGTTGCATTCTGGTGGCAATATATGAATATCGTCACTATCTTACTATGTTTCACCAGAGCTCACCGTGATGGTTTGTGGGATCTACACCTGTATGCTTTTTCACAGATGCTGCCATTTTTCTTCAGATATGACCATATTAACTACGCTAGATGGGGCTCTGTTTACCTGGCTGAAATGTCTATTCTTCCACCAGAAGTATTGCAAGAGTTCCAACAAGGCAACTTTGTTGTAAAAAAACTGATAGAAAATTTAATCAAGATTCAGCAGATCAGAGTACTGAATGGCCGAATGCCATTGGCAAGAAACATGGTGGCTTAGTGGGGATCACTAGAATTGACTCTGCTTTGAATAGATGGACATTATCATACAATGTGCGGACCATCATTGCCTCCCAGACCAGAGAAATGATGAAATTAACTCATGAAGGTGAAAATGATGACTACATCCACAGTGAATGCACTAAAAGCAGAATGGTCAAAGATGATGTAGATGAAGCCAGGCTTCTTGATTCATTAAATGGACTTTCCTTGTTTGGTGAAAATGGTGACATACTTAAGCATATTGTCATGAAAGATTTGGTCACATCAGAAATTCAAGAATCACTGCTTAATGCTGAAACTCTTGGCAAGGAACAAATGAAAGTATTCATTAATCAACGGTTATTTAACCCACAGGGAAGTGAAAAACATATCAGCATCAATCACCCATGCAGAAGAATAAAGGAATGACATCCTCAACCTTGTATGAAGTTGTCCCACCATTTAAAAGTAAACAAAACACAATCAAAGTAGACAGAAACATTCTTCAAAGACTCATTACAGCATTTAAAGCTGGGCGCAAAGTGAATCTGGAAGATGTTTTGAAACATGAGCTTATGACTGTTCCATTGTCACTGGCCAAGACAAATGGCAACTTACATTCTACAAACAAGGCTCTACTCTCAGCTGTACTGACACAAGATGTGCATTGCCCGGCAAGTATTGAACTTGACAATCCATGCTGCTTAATAATTGATGGCCAAGCTCTGGTAATGGCACTGGGTAAACCGTCTGATGTTAAAATATTTGGTGAATATGCAAACATGTTTGTGCAAACAGTGCTCAGAATGGGAGCACAGTATCAGAGAATTGATGTTGCTTTTTGACAGGTATCAAACCAATTCAATCAAAACAGGAACCATCGAAAAGTGCGTTGCAAAATTGAAAACGACATGCTGCCAATTCCATCAGATTGGGCAGGTTTTATTTCACTTGAAGACAATAAAACAGATCTGTGTCTTCTGTTGTCAAACCATCTGATTGATCTCTGCCCAACCGATAAACCTATCATTGTTTCTGAAGGATATACTGAATCAACCATGGTGAAATCTTCTGATCCATCTCTCTCAGTGAATTGTCTCATGGCAGACCATGAGGAAGCTGACACTCGCCTAGTACTGCACTCGATTCATGCACATTTTGAAATAGTTGTTGTTGCAGCAAATGACACAGATGTGCTGCTGTTACTTCTAGCACACTTTGACGGGATGAATTGTACACCTCTATATGAAATCAGGCACATCAAAAGCACCAAGATATATTCCCATCCATGAGATTTCTAGAATGTTACCTGATGAACAAAGAAACACGCTTCTTGGCTTCCATGCAATAACTGGTTGTGACAGTGTGTCTCAGTTCAGTGGACATAGCAAGAAAACTGCTTGGCTAACTTTCAAACAACATATGCAAAGACCTCAATGGACTTGGCACAGGTCCTTTGACTGCAGCTGTAGCCAAGTCTGCAGAAGAGTTTGTCTGCAAAATATATAGTGTGTCACATGTTGATACATGTGATAAAACAAGAGTAAAATTATTCTTCGAGGGCCGTTCTCAAGAGTGTCTGCCACCAACTTCAGATGCTGTAAAATTTCTCATCATGCGTTCCCACTACCAGGCAACAATATGGAACCAAGCTCATCTACCTTACCCAAGCATTCCCCCATAGACAGATATGGGCTGGATTTTGGAAGATGGACAGTTACAACCCCAGCTTCTTTCTCTTCCACCGATACCAAAAGCTTGTCGGGAGATCACTTCATGTTCTTGTACAAAAGGATGCCTGAGCAAACGTTGTTATGGTAGAAAGTATCACATGCAGTGTGTGGAGGCATGTGCCTGCAAAAAATTTCACAATAATAACAACTACTGCCGCAACACATTTGATGAAAATGAGTAACATAGTTGCTTGTTCCGCACATACCTGTAGATACATCACTGAGAGTAGAGATATTAGTTTCACCGGTGTGTTATTTTGGTACACTAAATGCTGCTTTCTACTGTAAAATAAAATATTTACTTCATATTGTCCTCTAAAACTTAATATTAACACTGTATCAATGAATATTACCACTATTTAAAGTGATAATACTATATTTTCATAGCATGGAAGTCCTCAAACGATCACTGATATTTGGCTAAAGTAGCCATCTTGACATTTTCTAATTTTTATGTTTTGTCCAATTTTTATTATTTTTATACAGTAGTTTTTGAAACAGCATGCCACTAAATACTCAACCATGCCATTTGGGATAATTACTGTATAATTTGCAAGTTTTAAACAGGTAAAGCTCAAAGTACATAGCAAAAAGATTAATTTTTTTCTTTTATGGCGGCCATCTTGAATTTGTTCAATTACAGACCTTATCGTCCATTTTTGAGCCTGGCATACAGCAGATTTGGATTCAGCATACCTGAAAACCCCTAAATATGTTGTATGCCATAAATTAACATGATTTGCCTCCAGGGTTAACATTTTCTGAAATTCAGTCTAGACTATGACAGGAAAATGAATAAATTTCATGGATGTTTAAATGACATTCAAGATTATTCATTCTCCCTGTCAAATGGGACAAATTAGAATAAGTAATACACATGTACAACTTGGTGATTTAGATGTACAAGTTAATAGCTTACAGGAATAAGTTCATTAACAGATACCTAATGGCACTGCTGAGCTATCATAATCTGTAACAGAAAAAAAAACTTTTGAAATTAGAATTGTTTGACTTTTATGCCACACCAGACAAAACGTGTCAATAGGAAGCATGTGAGATCATTGGCTATTGATCTTAAAGGCCTGTGTTTGGTTCCTTCCACATTTCAGCAGGATGACCTTCTTTCCTAGAAAAACGTCTGCATTTGTAAAATATTAAGTGTGTGTTTTACATATTAATTCAGGATTTAGTTTTGAAGGATCCTCTGGGATATTCTGCAAACCTGGATATAAAATTGGTATATTTGTCTTATTTAAAATTAGAATGAATATGTTTTCAACAAAATGTGTGCAAAAATATGTAAAAATATGTACAATCTCAATGAAAGTTTTTTTAAAAAAAATAGTAAAGAGGTATTTTATGGAAATACTATTGTGGGATTATTTTATATTAGTATAAAGTTGAAAGAATATTGAAATTTGGCAGGAAGAAAAATTGAAATTTCAAGTGGATAATTATAGTTAGAGAGAATCTTAGCAAGTTTAAATTTTTAATATCTAACCTCCTCAGATAAAACAGTTAAACTTGAAAATCATATTGAAAAGTTTCCATTGACAAAGGTATTAAGTTTTGACTGCCATGGTGCTAAATTAGGTCGTTTGCTGGTTTTGTACACTATGTTTCACATCTGAATTGAAAATATGTCTGGAAAAAATCCTTTAATGTTTGAATTGTCAACTTCCGCTTTTTTTCTTAATTAGGGATGTCTCTGCCCAAGATATCATAACAGAAAATCTGTCTCACTGCCTAAAATAATACTTCTTGAAATTACAAAATATATATATGCATGTATATAGATATTTTTGTTACAGTGTGAATTGATTTTTCATTTCCTGTTTGTGATAAAATAAGTCAGCTGCTGCATTAGTTTTACTAGACAACAGGCAAAATATTTGTCATGCTTTAAAATATAGATTATTACTGGGAGGTGAAAGTCCATATCTTTTGTTTATATATAATGTGGAAACCTCTCACATGGCACATACACATAAAGTGTAAAATGGTTTTAGATGGCAATATTATACTAGTTTGTAGTACGTGTATTATGCCGCATTCTTTGCAAACTGTGAGAGAGTATTTACCACTCGTGAGTTTATGTCTACCAATTGAAAGATAGAAAGCATTCTTTGCTATTTACCAACTGTATGTTTGCATGTATATACAGACAAACAGAAAGAACAAAAAAATAGAAGCAATGACAAACAGTTGTATCCACCATTTAAAAAAAATTAAAACAGTTATTTTTAAATTAAAAAGTATTAAAACACCTTTTTCACAGGTAATATTACTAAAGCTCACGTTCTGCTTTTTTGTGTCATTTTGGGTGAAGGTTATAAATTGGAAAACTTTGGGAGGTACTCTATTCATGAGTGGTAGCTACCACCCTTGCCACTATTTGTTTTTGCATTTTACAGACCGTGTACTTGTATATACAACTTATGAAAAGAATAAAGAATGCAGTATTTTATTGGTCATCTTCACGAGAGATATATTACTTTTGTATAAGTCTAATAACAAATGTTTTATTCTTATTATCTGCCAGTTTGTATAATTAATAATTAAATAAGAACATATATTAAAAGAAAGAATATTTAAAGAATGGTGGATCATCTGCTGATTTAGGTGATGTGCAACTTTAGTCCACAAGGAACTAAAATATATATTTTTGTGCTGATTTAGGGAATTTGCTGAATTAGTTCACAAGCCAAAGCATTGGAGATTTAGACATACAACAGACCTGAGGACATGTCTGGGTCATCTTCCTGTCCATATGGCTTTCATACACCTTCATCGGAAGAACCGTCCATCGTGAGTGTTTGGCAAGGGCTTAAGGAGAACACAACAGCACATGGAATACCCCATATTAACAATGCAAAAGGTGAGTAATTTTGATTAATAGAAAAGTGACCGGAGTGTAAAGTAAGGTTACTATTTAGTTGCCCGAACACGTTGATGTCAGACTGCACTACTGAAAATGATATATACATTAACCAGGCAATATATATGTACAAAAACATGCAAAATCCAAGTAGAACACATGACTAGATACACGGGTTAAAAACCAAAAAATAAAAATATTTAGTGATATTAAAATCTATACAAAAAAAGAGGATGACCAGAATTACAAACAAGATAAAACGACAAACATTAAAGAAAGAACAAACTCAATAAAACTGATAGAAAACATAAATAGAATAGAATTTTAAACAAGAGTGAATAAACAAATGAAAAATTTATTCTGTGTAATCTAGTCTGGGCTTAAGGTCTTAAGGTCTTAGACTTAGCCAGGTCTTAGGCTTAAATCCAGTCTTAAAGTTAAGACTTTTATCTCAGCTAAGTCTTGTCTTAAAACCGTATTCACAAAGGGTGCCTTGGTAAGTCCAAAATTATCAAATAACCACAGTGGTTTTATGTGTCATGTGACCTTTCTTTTCTATTCAAACTATCTAAGGAAAAGTGCTGTTTTGAAATGGCAAACCTTATTACCACATATAAACTTTTAAAGACTGCTTTAGTGAGGTGTTCTATATAATTATACTTTATTTACAGCCATTTCAAATTTTGAAGTAGAGAAAAGTTTATGGGGGCCATATTTAAGTCCTCTTTACAAAATTTAAGCCCACTACTAACCAGTCTTAAAATTGAGCCCTTGGCTAAGCATAAGACCAGTTTTAAATTCTTTGTGAATACAGCTAAGGCTAAGACAAAAGTTTTGGGCAGAAACTTGAGGCAAAAGTCTCAACTTTAAGCCTAAGCCCTAGCTAAGACCTTTCGTGAATATGGGCCCTGGTTTAATATTGTGATATTATCACCCGTTCCCCATTCTTACCCCAGTTCCCCATTAGTTTATCCAGTGTTGAGGTCATGAAAAGTCAAAGGTCATATCTGACCCTGGCAGGGTGACCAGGATTTGAACCCAAAGTGAAGACGCCAAAGGTCATATATTTGGCTGAGGTCATACAAGGCTAGGGGTCATAAGTGACCCTGACCCAGTCACCAAGATTTGACCCAGCGTTAAGTATACATCCACATAAAGACAGTAAAACACAGTTTCAGGCAATTTTATTTACATGTTAGACATATCTTTCAGGTAAAACTCCCAAAAGAGGAGTCTTAAAAAATTTGGGAAGAATTTGTTTTTTTAATCACCAATACAACAACTATAACCACACAACTAAAATTCCCACAAAAGTTATCATATCATAAAGGTAATAGAAATATATCCTACGGGTTAACATATAAGATTTTACAAGTGAGATAACGTATAGAAAGTTAATACATCTTAGTTTACGTTCAACAGGTTTGTTCGCACATCAGTCAGTTAGGACATCAGTACTGCGATTTTCAGGGTTTTTGATTTATTTATTTATTTGGGGTTTTACGTTGCTTTCAACACTGTACAGGTCATATCACGACGGGTAGTTGGAAGGGCAGAGGAAACCAGTACATACATTTCGTCAGGGTTCTGTACTGTAAACTGCCGACCAACGGCAAGCAACTACCAGCTTTCCCACTTGAGGCCGTGCCGGGAACCAAACCCCGGCCTCAGAGGTGGGAGGCGAGAGTGTTACCACTCTGCCACCGTGGCCCCCTCAAACAAAATCAAAACAATTTTCGTTTTAGAAGGCTTTCTAAGGGGCGATAATATAACTTCTGTAATAAATCAGGGCCCCAACTTAGCAATATTCCTTATTTGCTATGCGAAAGTGCACGAGTTTTACCGATGACAATCACATGTTAATAAATATGCCATCTTCTGTTTTCTGTCAAGTTGGGCTTTGTGCCATGATAAGCAGTACACATGTATGTGTGTAATACCGTGGATTTCTACTGATTAAAATATACAATCACCGCAAGAGCAAGTTATAAATAGGCTGAACATAAAAACAAATGTGTACAATGATATCCATCAGCTTAACTTGAAAACAATTACATAAAAGCAGTTTACTACGAGGGGATTTTGCAAATCATTGTACAGTATAAAATCTTGCATGAGTTTAGGCCTTGTGTAATCCCATTACTTAGTGAACTATGATTCTCTGAGAGCATTTCTTTCCAGTGAGAGTGTCAAATCCAGACTTTTATAAAAATGTACTCATTCAGTGTCTCAAAAACGCAAAGATAAGACTTGTGAGTAAGATCAGCATGAGTGAAAACAGCCTTTAAAGCCAAAGAGTCAATGGCTTAAAGAAATGTGGATCCGCTTTCACAAAAGGGTTTTGGTCTTAACTGGGAATTAGATGAAGCCACAGCCTTAAATCTGAGCCTACTATCTTAGCTAAGTCTGGAACTTTAATAGAATTTTTTAAAAGGATGATTTAGTAAAGTCCAAACTTATCGAATAGCCACAGCTGTTTTCTATGTCATGTGACCATTTATTGGTGACATATATCCATTGTTTAACTCATTTTTATCCCACAGGGTCAGGGTACTGTCAGAGTATTGTTTTCACCCATGGTGTCCGGATAGGTGGACTGGTGGCGGGAAAATTTTTTACGAGTTGTATCTCTGAAACCGTAAAGTGTAGGAAGTTGATACTTGGTAGGGACATTGCTTAGGGGTTGTACGTGTGCAACATCGTGGTGTGATCTTGATTTAACGTTTGAACTTGTCATAGTGACCAAGAGATTTAAAATCTTGTCCGGGCTATTTCTTGGATTCCTTTGACACTTCATTGGTTCACCAAAGTGTGTTCACCTGCCATATTGCTGCGTCTGATTATTATATGTATTTTTACATAATTGCGCTATTTCCATTGACACATACTCTCCAATTACTAAAATTTAAAGCTTTATAATTTTAGTTTACTGATTAATTCTGTCATCTTGCCATTTAATTGTCTTGTTTTAATACTTTATCTTTACATACATTTCCTTTCTCTTAGATGTTAATTTCTATACTTAAACATTATTTGGATGCTTATATAACTGCTCTGAAAGTATTCTGTTCTTTTCTGTACTGTTTCACTACTTCTATGTCTTATGATGTTGAAAACTATTTCCCCAGGCTGTGGGGTACGGGCATCTCTGATGCTATTTTATCTTTTGTATCATGGTATTTTTCAATGCAAACCACATAAATTGGCTAATTTAGGGAGGTGTCCTATGTTTTTCTTCCTTGACTATATTCATTTTAAATTGTGAAGTGAGAAAAATGTATGGCAGCCATATTTAAGCCCTTTATTTATAAAGGTTAATCCCATTCCCACATAGACTTAGCCAAAAACAGAGACTCGGCAGCTTTGTAAAACCCACCAAGTCTAAGACTACAGACTTAGCTCAAAAGAAAAATTTAGACTCTAAGTCTAAGTCCTTTTGTCAAACCTGCCCAACATTTCACAGAAGGTTTTAAATTTTGTCAGGACTTAGGTTGAGTTAGAGACTTAAATCTGGGCCCTTTGTCTTAGATAAGTCTAATTTAGATGACTAGATGCTAACATGGTACTGTTGAAGAATTAATCTTTAAAAATTAACATTTAACCAGCAAATAAGACCACTACAGATTTGCAAGCTTTTGTCAACCTGTCTTTGTTCAGTATTGGGATAACTTAGATGTGTTGTTATCATAATCATATACATTATACATATAACAATTCTATCTGTAGTAATAGAAAGTGAAAAAAGCCTCCAAAAATTGTGTAAATAAAGGCACATTAAAAAGAATATTCGCAACTGACCTCACTCGTAAAATCATATGGGCTAAAAATCAGAATTCAAAGTTTGCAAATAATTAATTATCTAAGTATCTGTCTAGTTCTGTGATACATTTGACACTATCTCAATATATGCATGCTGAATAAATGATTTGTGAGATGATTTCGTCCAAAGATCCCAGGAAATATATTTACCAACTAAATATTTTGTAACACAGTGGTTTTTTTTCTATTGTTTCAATGTAAATATGGCCTTCCAACTATGGTGTTATTGCCATATCATTAAAAGTTACATCGTATCAATAGTGGATGTTAAGCCCCTTTTCCACATATCTGAATCAGAGTTTGTTTTATGTCAACGATTAATAGTGCTTTGAAATCTTTTGAAATTTTAGTTCATTGTTTGGTATCTTGTAGAATCTAGCAAATCTCTATCAAGTTCAATCATCATTTTCAACACCGGTAAAATATAGAATCCTAACATAAAATCTTTTCATTTTTTTAAAATATGGTAAAAACATAATAACCATAGATATTCTAGGAAACTTTCATCATATTCTAAACAATAATAGTTGGTGATTTCTAAACATTTTGCGGAGTCCAAATTTCAGATGTTTTAACCAAACATCATTTTCAGGCAGTCATTAAGTCGACCAGCATCGTAGCATTATTTATTACCATTCGACTTGCATAATATATCCTTCTGTGTCTATCACATTAAATTTTTTTTTTTTGAAATATATTAACTACATTCTCTGGTTCTAGGCTTAATTTGTGGCCAAATAGTAGTGGGAAAGTTGGTGACCACTTGGTGGTGTGACATATGATGGTTTTCAGTGAAAACTTTTGAACAGTGTAAAATTTCAATGTGGGTGGCCACTGGAAGCAGGGGTCTGCCTCAGTATGCAACCTTTACAGACAAAAATCAAGCAGTAATTAGATAATAAGAAACTACAACTATTAATCTGCAAACGACTCAATTTTAGTTTACCAAGATAAGGATTCAGCCCTTGGGAATACCTTAGTGATTCCGGGGAGTTTGTTGCCTGGGATACAGTTTAAGAGTTGCTAGTTATAAATGCAAAGTAATATACCCCTTTTCTCAATACAGGTGGTGTAACCCACGGTTATAGAGTTTAGACCAAATGCCCCAGTTATCCAATTACCTTCTAACATCTACATCTAACGCCAGTATGCAAATTTGTGATACATTGGCCCCGTTTCCTTGAGTTTCTACGAAAGTTTTACAATGTTTACAATTTCTGCCTCAAAATTTGCAAAAGTGACCTGCCGCAGATGAATTTCGCATACGCTAACTGAAGGTGTGGTCCTTGGTTTATATAAGGTTGTGATTCAGACGTTTTTCGGTGTAAGACTTTAGTGCAAGGACACATATTGTGAGTGAAGGTAAATCGACATTGTCTCTCGATGACACACATTTATACTACTCTTCTCCCACTGCCACCCTAGTGTTGGTTACAGTTATACACCGTGTGTACCTTATGGATACACTAAGTCTCAGAAGATATGCGACATACTGGAAGGCGGTTCTGCTACCGAGTAAAACTTCTAACCACGGGCATTACTGCCTGTACTGGGGGCCACGGTGGCAGAGTTGTAACACTCTCGCCTCCCACCTCTGAGGCCGAGGTTTGGTTCCCGGCACGGCCTCAAGTGGGAAAGCTGGTAGTGGCTTGCTGTTGGTCGGCAGTTTACAGTACACAACCCTGACGAACTGTATGTACTGGTTTCCTCTGCCCTTCCAACTACCTGTCGTGATATGACCTGTACAGTGTTGAAAGTAACGTAAAACCCCAAACAAATAAATACTGCCTGTACTGTGAATGGAGTATTGCAGCCTACAAGAACAATGGCTTATATCAGTTTAATTTACAAAAAAAACTTATTTGAAGTCATATTTCCACACAAGATGTAGTCTACTTGTATCTCTGCCCTTCTCAAACATGGTCTGTATATAAATCTGAATTGTGAGAATCCAGAATTTTGTTTGAGATTTTTCAGCACTAGACATAGGTGAAGGTTTGTTTGTTCCCAGTAGTAGACTTGATCAGAGAATAATTTGTATAATTTGGACCAATTTTCTGTATAACACAAAAAAGTTGATTACATAAATAAGGAAAAGTTTCCACACAACAAATCTTTGATACAAATGAAGCCAATATTTGATAAAAAATAAAACAGGCAACATAATACATTGGTATACTTTATAGTCCTTGATATAGTCCTTGATACAAATTCAGTTTAAACAGGACAACCATTCCCCAGGGGCGGGGGAAGGAGGAGACCAAGTAATTGGGATTTTTTACATATTTTATTTCTTCTAGAAACTTTTAAAATGTAACAGTTATACTAGTTATCCATAATTTTGCAAATTATTGCACTGTCTTTTACATTAAGCATGACATAATTTGAAGGATTTCTTACCCAGTTATTCCACAAGTAGTACCAATAAGAAACAACAATTATCATGGCCATGGTTCCTAGAGGAGTGCAAACACAAGCTTTCATAAACAAGGTGGGGCATAATGCCAATTAAGTCCTAAATCCAAACCATGTTTACACCAGTGAATTTAGCTAATAAATAGTTTATTTATTGAGAAATATTTAGAGAAAATGGACTATCATATAGTTAATAGAAGGTCACCCAAGAAGCATGGCAGCAAGTTCAAACATATAATTCCCTACTATTACGAAAAGCATCAGAGTGTTTGTGTACTTTAGTAGGAAGTTTATTAGTGGCTAAATACACGACAGAATTACAGAATAGGTCACTTACAGGTTTATTGTGTTTATAAGGGTTATAACTATAAAGGTATAAAGTTAGTATAAAACTTCACTTAGCCTAGGATGTTCGGTTTGAAATTGTACCGTGGCAAGTGGATTATCAACAAATGTAAGGCCATTAAAGGTTCCCAGCTCAGGGATCTAAAATTGTCCAGTTAGCTCCCGTTTTGTCAAGACAGATTATCCTATAAACGTATTTCTTAAAAATAAACTATTTAATCGAATGTTAGTCATGTCATTCACGACACCAAAGGTAAAAACAAGGTCAAGTCATGAACCCACCTGGTAAACTTCCAAAGTCACTGACATAAAATTATCAGTGGTTCTCCATCTCTGCCACAACTCGATAATGCTAATTGGTTTGTTAAAATAAAGATCACCAGTATCTGTCATACAGAGGGATTTACAATGGTGGGAGAAATAATATTTTGTTTTCTTTTTCGATGTCTTGAAAGCAAATGGAAGAGTGGTTGAAAATATTGCAGGCTCCTAGACTATGCTGACCAATGAAATTAAAGTTAAGAAAATAGCATGGGCGACATAGTAAAACATGTTAAAGTTTAAGGTATCCGTCCGCCTGCTCTTGTTCCTTTCTCTCTTTTGTGGTTGAGTCGTTGGCAGAGGATCTTAATGAAAAATGAGCAGATGGGCCTTGGTCCACCTTAGATTCTATTTATTTTTGAGAGTGTTTCGGATCTCTGTCTAGATACAAAAATATCAAATATCCGGGTTTTTCCATTTGCTTTTTATTGAGCCATTTTTTTTTCAAAATATTCATACTTGCCTTGGTGGAGGTTTGTGCTCTATGAGTGCCCCTGTTGTTTTTGTTTGTATATTTTTGTGTGGTTAGTTAACAAGAAATGTTTCAAGTGATGCAACTAAGACTTCATTTTACCAATACAGGACACATCTGCCTTTTCTTTGAGAAGCATCCAATTATATTATGCTGTATGTATTTCACACATTAGGTATTTGGTTTGGCAATTTAACAGAAGTAGAATATAAACAGAATACACAATCCTTATTCATGATTATCTTTGGAGTGACGTCATTGTGGATTTCTATGGAATGGAAGTTTGGGATGTGCATAAACACCAACTGCAAATATTCTTTTCATGAAAGAAAAAAAAAGTCTAAGTTATTAACATTCCCCAAAAATCTGAAATGCAAGAAAGCACTTGTACAGTGCAGACCTCTGCCAGGGGCATTTTTGTACCTAAGACAATTATTTTTCCTAAAATATAATCACCTCTTCCTTTGGTTTTTTGTAGATTATCAATAATACCCCTTTCACAATACAGGCGGTATAATCCACAGTTATAGGCATTATACAAAATGTCCCTGTCCTTCACCTACCGTCTGACGTTCGTATACCAACTTGTGATACAGTGGCCCGCCGCCCCATTCCTATGGAACTTTTACAATGTTTAAAATTTCTGCCTCCATAACCTTCCCCAGATGAATTTTTAATACAGAAACTAAAGGTGTGGTCCACAATTTATATAAGGTTGTGACTCAGTTGTAACACGTTAGCGAGACGGCAACATAAGGTGAGTGGAGGTAAATGAAGGTTGTCTCTCAGTGACACACGTTTATACTATTCTCATCCTGCTGTCATCCTACTGTTATTTATGGTTACACACCATGTCCAATCAGTGGCCATGTGCGTCCTACCTTATGGATACACTAATTCTCGGAAGATATGAGGCATTCTGGAAGGCGGTTCTACTGCTGAGAAAAAGTTCTAACCGCATAGTTTACTGGCTGTAGTGTAAATGGAGTGTAAGATTCTATTCATTACCTCCGCCAAAGAGGAGTTATTTTTATGGTCGTTTGTCCGTTTGTTCGTTAGCATGCTTACACCAATACTACTGGGTGGAACTATATGAAAAAATCAGAAGATTGGTCTTGGTCCAACTTAGATCCCATTCAAATTTGAGAGTAATTTGGTTCACAAAAAAAATATCTGGATTTTCGTATTTACTTATTTTTTTATTACACGCTCCTTGTGCTCTTGTTTTCATTGCAATTTAGTATCACTCATTATCCATATTAAGGGGCTCCAGGAATACAAAAATCACATCATCATTCTTCAGACTTAAATTGAAACAATTTTGTCCTCTCTTATTATAAAACCTAAATGCACCCACTCTGATAATTTTCTTATCATACATATTTGCTAATACCATGGTAACAATTTGAGAGCATTTGAGAACATTTAGTTGGTACCAAATAAAACTGAAAGCCTTTAAGCATTAATAAACCCTTAGTGTATATATCAATATGCATGTATGCAGTATGCGGCTCACAGATATAGCCTGCCACAAAAATTAAAACAGAACAGTTATTGAAGGAGTGTTTCTGTGTACGCAGCTTGTAGGTGCAGTTTATACAGATGATTTCTGGGTTGCATTTATTTTTGAGCGGTTATCAAATTTTGCTGTATTAAAAAAAGTACACAAGTAAGTTTCTCATTAACCTGAACACAATAACGAATGTTTAAAATCAGACAACGAATAAAACAGTTATGGCCACTTGAATAAAATTTAGTTTCCTCCAAAATCATTCAACGTTATCAAGCAAGCCTCTTCCACAATCTGTGCACATTAACACAAACATTAAGGAGTCTTGGACATATTCTTACCAGGTGCGATCAAGAAGATCCTGTGGTCAGTTATCAGCCTAACAGTTCTTGCAGCGATGGTGTTTCATCTCTACAGCCTGTTCAACAACTACTTCAAGTACAAAGTCAATGTCCACATAGATATGGTGACCAACAGCCATATGGTCTTTCCAGGTAATTTGCTATATTTGCTATATTGCCATATCCGATTAAAATATAGCTTGGGTATTAATTATTTTCAAAATCTACCACAAAGCTATGTCCTGCCAGTATGATATTGGGACATTCCCTTAGTATTGTCAGTTGTAAGAATCAAACTTAGATTCCAGTAAAGTTTTTTTAACCCCCTGTTCCACTGTGAAGGATAGATGTCCTCGGTGACTTTGTCGTTAGCAAGTTTGGCATCTAATCACAGGCAGTCACCTCTGTGTGGGTTCGCTTAGCACATGTGGCAATGCTGAGGACCTGTCCCAATATGAACCTGGCTGTCGAAACACCACCATTGACTTTAAAGGACATTCTGGGAGTGGCCCTGGATCTAGAATCACTGAAGAACTTTCCACTCTGTCCAAATCAACACCTGCTGAGGTCCAGGTATGAACTGGAAGGAGCAAATATCCCTCTTTTTCATAAAAATGGTCCATTTGTCTGCGTGCATGCCTGATTCTAGGCCTTCAGTGGATTTATCTGATTACTCAGATCCATATAAAAGGGCTACTTCTTGTGATTAATCCAGATATTTGACATTTTGTTGCATATTTTTTCTAAAAATATTATCCAGATATTGTCCAGATATTGTCACGGATTACTCTAGCTCAACAGACATCTCCCGGGCCCAACACTGGGCCACTAGCTTTTCCTCTGGACTGCCAGTAACAGTAGGGAGCATTTCTGCAGAACTGGGGCAGGTTCAAAACATGTTCAGAACCTTCCTGGAGGGTAATTTATGCACCAGTTATCCCCAAATAGCTGGAATGACATCAGGTTTACTAGAAATCACCTATCAATCAAGGGCACCTACAGGGATGACCCGGCTAAATCAGGCGGATTGGTGCATATTATTAATTTTATTACTTGAGAAGAATAATTAATACCATCTTTTGTTCATTAATCTTTGGTTATAACATTTAAGAAAAAAGGTCTGGATTCTGGCTCTACTTTATTATAAACCTTTTTGTTTCAATAATGATTGTAAAAAACAAGTCCATCTTTACCAAAGAAATGCAAGAAATTAGCTGTTAAATATAGTTCTTAGTGAATATCGCCAAAAGTTTTTACGCCAAATACTTTGCCTGGTGGATCATGAAAAGACACGTTTTTAAATCGTCTTTATACATTTCAGCTGTTACGATCTGTAACATAAACCCAGTAAAGAATTCACTTGTTCATTAATCTTTGGTTATAACATTTAAGAAAAAAGGTCTGGATTCTGGCTCTACTTTATTATAAACCTTTTTGTTTCAATAATGATTGTAAAAAATAAGTCCATCTTTACCACAGAAATGCAAGAAATCAGCTGTTAAATATAGTTCTTAGTGAATATTGCCAAAAGTTTTTACGCCAAATACTTTGCCTGGTGGATCATGAAAAGACACGTTTTTAAATCGTCTTTATACATTTCAGCTGTTACGATCTGTAACATAAACCCCATAAAGAATTCACTGATTTCTAAAAGTGAGGCCCTGTCATTCCTCTTGTCCAGTGATGGGGAATCAAGAAGTAGGAGAAGAAAGAGACAGACATCAGGTTTGCAAAGGATGATTAAAATCAATAGTTTAAATGTGACACACATATAGTTCAGTACAGTTGTAGCAGTGACAAGATTTAATGCAATCACATTAACATGTTTAGCAGCTCAGGTATAATAACTGTATTGTTAAGCGTTGTATGATCAAATTGACAGGCTTGACACTTAATAATAATGCTCTATCTTGTTGTATTTGTAGGTTCTATTAATATTAGGAGAAGATACTACAATGGAGAGGATTGGGTAGATTCTTCACTGCAAACTTATAGCAGCACCATCACAGATCTTGGGTCGTATAAAGACAGAACAAACAAAATTGTTATTACTGGTAAGAATAGCATACTAACAAGTGTTTTATGTCCTGTTCAACAGCCAGGGTCATACTGGGAAGGCCCTCAGCATTACCACTTCTGGGAGTGCAACCCAAACAGAGATGACCACCTGACATTCTTCTTGATTCCTTTTGAGGTCAAGCTCTAGAAAGGCTCGCACTTATATTTATTTATTTATTTATTTGGGGTTTTTACGTCGCTTTCAACACTGTACAGGTCATATCACGACGGGTAGTTGGAAGGGCAGAGGAAACCAGTACATACAGTTCGTTAGGATTCTGTACTGTAAACTGCCGACCAACGGCAAGCAATTACCAGCTTTCCCACTTGAGGCCATGCCGGGAATCGAACCCCGGCCTCAGAGGTGGGAGGCGATAGTGTTACCACTCTGCCACCGTGGCCCCTGGCTCGCACTTATAGAGATCACTCAGGGACCATGGTGGCGCAGTGGTAACACACTTGCCTCCCACCTCTGAGGTCGGTGGTTCGCACACCAGACCTTATATAGGAAGGTTAGTAGTTGCTTACCGATGTTAAGCAGCTTACAGTACAGAACCTTCACCAACTGTATGTACTGGTTTCCTCTGCCCACAAAACTAGTCATTGTGATATGACCTGTCCTTTTGGCTTTTGCCCATACATATGTCCTTTTCTCTCCGAACTTTGATCACATTGACAACACTCCAATAGCTAAAAGGCCACATGTTCTTTTGGCTTTTTCCAATACATATGTCCTTCTTGCATCGGAATTTCAGGAATTGTGACACAGAGTGATGACTATTGGTCTGCTCACTGAAGTTAAGCAGCAATGGGCTATAGTACTTGGATGGGTGACCATCTCAGTTCGGGACCAGCTGTGGGATGTATCTAAGTTGGAATTTCTTTCTGTTACAAGACTTTTGTAAATTCTATTGCACTACTCATGTCTCTGATGGCTTTGCACTAGAGGACTAAAACACCTTTTGGCCTTGTTTCCAGACTTTCATAAATTGAGGCAATTGTAATGAATGAAGTTTCATGGCTGAAGTTAAGCAGCAACATATTATGCTAGGACTTAGATGAGTGACTCTCTGAGTTCTAGACCATGTATCTGACTTGGAATTTATCTTCGTAAATTCTAGTGCATTACTCGTGTCTCCAATGGTTTTGCAGCTGACTGAAATAAGGTTTTGGCATTTTCATGACTGGTGTGAGAAAATCCCATCTAAACCTAAACTTTTAAATCTACTGAAGTTTAAAGAAACAATTGAAACTGCGAATTTTGTCAAACTCAAATTGTGTTAGGGTACAAGCATCCCTTCTCTACACAAGTAAGATTAGGTCCTATCCCTTTAAGTATTGCAGTTTGCTGTTTTTATAATCCCGTTTGAAAATATGCTGTGCACTTTTTGTGTAACAAGCAACATGGACTGTCATTTTATTTGTAATTGTAAAATTTATCATTTTGCATGACAGACTTTCTTCAGAATTGTGAAAAAAAATCACAATATGGTCACCTCAGGTTTGTCTTCTGAGGAATTATCTGTTTTCATGATGCAAAACTGAAGCAGTTTTTATTGAAACTATTTGTTACAAGAAACAATATGGTAGAGTGATAGTAAAGAATTTCACTGAAAGTTGGTATACTCAAATGATTTAATGCTACACATAAGCCTATCAAAAGACTGGGTGTAAGATATTGTATTCCAAACGAAGCTGGTTTTCTATTATATGTCACTACAAAAAAGCTAGATAAGATATACTTGTTATAAGTGAAAATAATGAGTTCAATTCCCTGGGTTCCAGTCCAATTGAAATTATGAAGTGACCTTCTGATGGGACAAAGGTCAAACTAGAATTGCGGATAATAAATTATGTTGATTATAAATTAATGCCACACTATTTATATCTTCAGTTCAGTTTGTTTTAAGTCATTTACAGGCAGACATAGAGTTAGCTTTAACTATAGCACAGTTTAAGCTAGCTTAAATTAATTTATATATAAAGTGAAATAAATTTGAAGAAAATCTTGAAGAGTGCATTGTGAAAAGGTGATTATATGCCAGTATAATTCAGTTGATATATTTAGTGATAAATGACATAATTATCTACAAATTATGAAAGGGGGACTTTATCACCGGAACCCCCATTGTATAGGTAGATTTTAGGTACCAGTTCGTCACAATCAGTAGTATAGACATGACATATATGTTACAGAGCTTTGCCCATTCACTTCCATGCAGAAATAGTGGAGAACTCTCAAGTCAAAAACTGAAGTTATTATATTCACTGGTGCCTCTGTATAAGACAGTCTGTTTTTGCATTATTTTTATAAATATTAACATATTTCACTCATTATTTTTAATGTTGGATGATAAAAAATGGATTTTCCTCATTAGACATGTGTGAAATTAATATATACAATAATTATGCTAGCACTTATTATATCTTCATTTGTGATGTTTTTAAAGTATGTCTTTCAGGAAGTTTTCTCATAAAAAAAATCTCATTTTCTTGTCAATTCATGTTCTAATCAAAAGAGACCCACAAAATTAAAGAAGCAAAATACAAGCACATCGTGCTGTATGGAGAGAAATTATTGATTGGTTTCTGCTGGGAGTCGATCCCACAGCCTTCTGATTACACACAGAAATCAAGCCTAGGTCCTTAACCAGAATCCCCATAAGCCCAGGTATTAATAGAACTGTATATACTCGAGATTACATACCACCCCCTCCCCAAGGAAAGACCTATCCTCAGGTCTTATATGACTACATTATTGCACTTCAACTCGCTTGGCTGTGAGAGGGGGGATCTTTAGACATTCCACCATATACTATATGGAGAGAAATTGTTGATTGGTTCTGCTGGGAGTCGATCCCACGGCCTTCTGATTACACACAAAAATAAACACAAGTCTAGTTCTATAACCAGCTGAGCTAAAGGGGAATCCCCAGAAGCCCAGGTATTAACGGAACTGATATACATGAGGATATTACAACATGGAAAGTTTTTGTGTAGACATTATGCCAAGTTATGGTGCAGTAGTTAGGGATCAGTAGGCCGGTTGTCTCCTTATCGAGAGCATTTTACTGAAATAATATGATGAGATTTTACAACTGCCATCTTGCTTGCCAACAGATATAAAGTAGAGAAAAGTTAAAATATTGGAAACAAATCCAAATGTTCAGAAACTGCAAATGTTTATCCCATAATTTTTGTACATTTTGGACTTTTATTGCGATTTTTGTTAAGAGGAAAGATCCGTGTATGGTCAGAAAATACTAAAATGAGGAATCTCAGAAACAGAGCGGTGTTGCATTCTTGACCTCCCAATCTACACATATTGATAGTGACTCATTCCTAGTAGTAGTAGATGGTTAAACTATACACTTTGTCCTTTTTAGGTGAAAGTGCCTGGGTGGTGTCAGACTGGGCCTCAAATTCCCAATTCTTCTGTCCTGGGACACATACCTACGCTACATCTAGCTATACGGTCCTAGAGGAGAAAGCAGATGCCCTTTATAAAATATGTGAGTAGCTACCAATGATGCAATTTTTAGTTGACAAATGGTGCTTACAGAGTTTACAGGAAAATATTAGCCACATATATATGTTGTTTTGGTTATTTATCATACAATGTATTTGCCCTAAAACCTCATTCAAATGGGCGGTACAAGAAAACATAAGATATACAAATATCCCCAACAGAATGTTATGTCTCTTGATGCATTTTTTGGCTTGTCTGTACGTTTGTTTGTCCAAGTTTGGAATAACTCTAAAACTTATGAATGGATCTTTCTAAATTTCTAAATGGACAGGTAGGAAGAAGTGATTCGATTTTGGTAAGATCTTGATCATTTCTGGATACAAATAATATAAATTTGGGAAATAACTCCTGTTTTCTGGTTATTATTGTTATTATCACTGAACACCGATGATCCCCTGGTGACGACCCTGTTATGGTTTACGACTTATGATTTATGCCTTATGATTTGGATGGTATGCCTTAGAATCCGCAAGCTCGGAGATTAAGCACATGGATTCCTGATTATTATTATTATTATTATTTACTTTATATAATTTTAATACAATATAAGTATATATACATATAAACCTTTGAAGGAACAATGAAATGAAGTACATAACCAAAAGAATCCCCCAAAATAACAAACTAAATAAATAAGTAAATAATAAATAAATATTGACAGATATTTGTTGTGGGATTTGCATGGTAACTTCAGAAGTTTATGTGCATATTTAGTCAAGGATATGAAGAATTTGTAAAAAAGTTGCACTACCCCTGTTATTCTTTGCACTATGGTATTCTTAAATACCTAATTGACACCATTCAAAACTGATTGTATCTTGTTCGTTGTTTGAAGTGTTTTGAGTTGTTGTAGTATCAACTTGTTGCAATACAGGGGAGTAGCCAGGATATTTGGTACGAAGTAATTTTTCAAACTGTTGTGGTTTAGGTGATGGGAGGGTTGTATAACTCATTTATAAATCTGCAAAATGGAACTCCTGGGCTTACTGGCTGACACATACACTACATCCCTGCAATAAATCAGAATTTGTGTGTGGTGTTAACAGGGATTTAGTGATGGGAAATATGAGATTTACAGACTTTCATAAAGATTACGTTATTTCATTCATAATAACCATATTCACTGGCAAATATGGCGACATCCAGCTGATTGCTTACCAAAATCTCAGCTTACAGATATTTTCATTAACAGTTCTTGGAGCTTTAGTATGTCGTATTCTGCTGGTATCTGTCTTCTGTTTGGGGTGGTGGCTTAGGAAAATTGTAGCTTGTTGGTAAAATGACCTTTAGTGATATTTGTTATTGTAAGTCTTTTTTCAGTGTTCATTCTCTTTCTCTTCTATTTTATGGAGAGCATATACCCTAAATTATAGCCAACCTACCCATGATAGGAAAATCACAGGATCCAATCAGGAGCAATCTTTATGTGTTGCTTTGCATCATAAATTTATCAAGGCTATATTTCTTACAAAGCAGGAAACAAGTTATGATTTTGGAAAAAAATTATCCTCAAGGTATAGCGGCTAAATTAAATGGAGTAAGAAAAATCGTAACAAAATTTTAAATAAAAAAATTGTTTTTCTTATTTTTCAGCACATGCTTGTGGTCAACCGATTCCAGCCACAGGAAGTCTTGATTCTGTCTCTAATGGTGTGTTATATTTATATCTTGTAATAATTGTCGTTAATGTGCATTGGAAATTAATATGTACTTATGTCATTATTTCTACACCTTGAATTTCCTTTTGTTGTGGTAAAATGACAGTTGTGTAATAAATTTGAAATAAAAGGACTCAGAGAATACAGAGCTCTGCCAAGGCATGTGATAAAAAGTACATAGGAAAATCTGGATTTTTTGTATCCAGATAGTGATCCAGATCACTCTCAAAGTTAAATGGATCTAAGTTAGACCAAACCCAAATTCTGACTTTTTCATGAATCTCCAACCAGTAGTTTGTTCGTAATACTGCTAACAGACAGACAAATCAATGGTCATAAAAATGATACCTAAATAGTAGAGATAATTAATTTCATAACAAACATACCCGAAAATTTGTTATGAAATTAATTATCTCTACTTTGTTTACCTCATTTGTCTCTCTCTGTGTTTGACTCCATACGTAATTAACGAATCTATATGATGAAATGATTAAATTTTTGGAAAGATTCAGATTATATACTGGATTCAAAAAAAAAAAAAATACACAATTTTTAAAGGTCTCATCACCAATGACTTTGGTTTTCTTGTTCACATTACTCCAAAGTAATAAACAGATTTTCACTATTTTTTATTTGGCATAAGAATGAAGGGATTTCATTTTTGTAAAGATCTGTATCAGATTCTGGATAATAAAAAATCCCTGAATTTCCACAAAGATGTTGGCTCTCTATGAGTACTTTCTAGGTTTACATATATATATGTATATGCATACATATTTTAATTATATTAGTTATCATTTTACTGGGGACAGATTATCATAAACTATAAATAAATAAAATTTAAATGTTATAAACCCAACACATACATATATATTTATCTTTTCATCCCAGTTTCTGTTCTGTTTCTGGTGAGGTTGAAAGCTCACACAGTTTTAAATTATTCTATCATTTATGCCTCCCCCTTTTCCCATTTATGTAAATGTCCTTGATAAAAAGTACAAATAAACGTTTTTGGGGGTGCAAGTTCTGCTGACTTACATATCCAAGCAATACAACTTATTATAATTTTTATTATTTTGTCTACAGGCGACACCTGTAATAGAGATTACACAGTGACATGCGACATCAACACTCCGTTTAAGGACACAACAACCTCCAAAATGCTCACATGTACGGCATCCTTTAGTGACTATGGAGGATCTATGGATATGTCTCAAGTGTCTGACTGTGAGTTAAAGCTAATTTCCGATGATGCAATCTTATATCACCTATGTACTTTTGACATGGCTTAATGCAGTAGTGCAGATTGACAGGTAGGGGAGGGGCGGTAGGAACAGGGAGGGTCACTTAAAACCATTGTCTATATTTCAAAATTAAGATTATGTAACAAGCATAAGCAGAGATATTGATTAACCTAACTTTGAGCACGCATCAAATTATTAATTTCAACTAAGATACATATCTCGTCATTTGAAAAATGCGAATACTTATGACATTGAGGAAAAAAGCAAATCAACCTGAATACTGTGGGATATTTGCGGGACCTTTTTACCCTCTTTTCCTGATTGTTTGGTTTTTTATCGGTTCTTTTGAGACGAATACCCAGTGTCATTTTTTAGCCTTATCTAGAAGTATGCCAAAAGTAAAATTTAATAGGATTTTTTTTCCGGGGAAAATTTTATGTTGTTATTGTTTGTATGTTATTTGGAAAAATGCCCCCTCCCCAATGGATGTTTGCGTTACACAGGAGTGTTTTGTAGTTTTAGCATGTGTTATATGGCAAACAGGGGCCACAGTGATGCATTGGTAACACACTCGCCTCCCACGTCTAAGGTCGGCGGTTCAAACCCCGGACAGTTGGTAGTTGATAACTTCTAGTCATCAGCTTACAGTACAGAACCTTGACTAACTGTATGTAAGGTTTCCTCTGCCCACAAAACTACCCGTCATGATATGACCTGTAAAGTGTTGAAAGAGACTTAAAACCGCAAATAAATAAATAAATATATGGGAAACAATGTGGAATAGAACAGAACAGAATAGAATCATTTATATACACGTACATTATACACTATTTGTCGCTTCAAATGCTGGAACTCGCCAGTATGACATTAAGAGGCTATAATATTGAAAAAAGACACTTGGCAACACTTAAAATTAAATCATATGTGACAGTTTTTCGATTGACATTACCCATAGCTTCCAGCCTAAATTCATGAAAAATTTCAAGTATATTTTCTCCAATCTTGGTTTTGTCTGAGACTTAAGATTGCCTTTGTAGTTGTAGTTTTGATGGACATTTTGACCCATACATTAAAATCCTTAGACGATGAATTATGCATCTTACTTTGGCAAAATTTGCATGTGCATATAACATGGAATCATGTGTGTGTGACAGGGCCTTTTGTCTTGTCTGTTTGTGTGCTACTTTTCACCACTTTAATATGGAATCTATTTTTCAAAAAGTGTTCATCATGAAGGATTAAATATCAATAAAACCCAGACTGGTGACCCTGCCATTGTGTCAACTCTCCATTATTTTTACATAATGGAGAGTTAACACTACATTATTTTCTAATAGTGGAATGTGATTTAGTTCAATGAGCAGTCTGCCAAGAACAAAAGGTATTTGCTAGTCATCCTCAGCACAATGCATTCAATATTGGAATGTTTTCACAACTTCTTTCAGATTAATTAGTTCAGTGGGCATATTTACAAAATCTTTTTAATTCTGCATAATATTCAGAATGCATAGGAAAACACCTCATGGAAAAATACTACCTTGAAAAAATACCTCCTTACAAATAAAAAACAAGCAATTTAATTTATAAAGTTGGGTATTATTTTAATTCTTTGCATTTTTTTTTACAATCTGCCTTTACTATAATTATTGTCATTGTTAAAAATCTTACCCAGCATACTACATTAAAAGGAGTGTTTTTAGTAGCTCAGAATGTACATTGTTGTTGATGTACAATCTAAATTATGACACATGAAAGAAGTTTTTTACCTTACCTCAAGTAAAATGAGGGAAAACTTGGTGCTATAATGCAGTACTGAAATGCATTACTGCTGTATTTAAATATGATTTAAATTTTCAATGATTTAAGTTCAAAACATAGATTTTAATTTACCTTATTACAGTTTGTTATATACTTCTAACATGATACACTGTTTGTGGTTAAAATGAATTTTCTTCTGAACTTTGTGGTATTTCTGGAATGTGGAGTAGGCATTCTTTCTGTAAGGATTTTTTCCAGGAGACAATCTTTCTGGGAGGCATTTTTCCTTTATTCAAAATTTACAGAGAAGTAATTCAAACAAGTAATTCTGCAGTTTTAGTACTTTGCTTGAAAGATAAATGTAATAGCTTACTGTCTTAAAATAAGCACAGATCAATATAGTAACATGAAACACTCACCACAACAAATTATCCGCAGCATGAACATTGTTATAAAGATTTTTTGGAAATTGCTTCTTGTCACAGATCTATATTTTATCGATTATCATTATCCATGGTAAACTTTGTGGCAGTCAGATTATATTCAAACTTTTCAAGCTTTATCAACAATTATATTTTTCCATAAACAAAAACCAGTGATACACATGGTGAAACAATGTTGATTGTGTATTGAAATAAAAAAAGACCATAGAACTAATTTAGTCAAAGCCACATATGGTATGCACACCAAAGGAAACATTGCAAAGATTGTCTAGGTTGATCATTTTGCAAAAGGTGTTAAATTATTGAATCAATAAATTGGTTTCAATTCACAGGTTTTTATTATAGATAATAGCCTCATGGTGCTTCCATTATGTAAACTTAATGGCGCTTCGGCCATTGGCCTCAGAGGCCATTAAGTTTACATAATGGAGCACGACTTGGCCATTATCTATATAGGAATTTACAGGTATTTTTTCTGATGGAAAACTTGAATTGAATAGTCTTATTAATCAAAGTATTATTTTTAGTTTGGTCGATAATAAAATACTTTTCACTTTTCACCAAACAATCTTTTTCGACTTGGTGTTTTGGAAATTAGTCAGTGTTTGTTGTGTAATAATTCAAATAATTAGACATTACACCATGAAACTCTAGGTATTTCTTAAAACCCCTCACACACACAATAAATAAATAGATGTCAAAATGCCAACATGTGCTGGTCCTCCTTATACAGCAAAGTCAAAACAATGTGAAATTGGCTTTGGAGATGACATGTTCTGCCCTCCATGTGAGAAAGCTCAGAGAGAATATTGACAAGGTTTATCATCTAATGAGGGGTGTGGAAAGCCCAAAACAAGTATGGATAGCTTTTCAAACATTCCTGTTGTAAATTAGTTCACAGGGGGCTACTAGTCTACAATCTTCCCAGGCTAAGGCAAATGATCATCAGGCTGTTGCTGATATCAATAACTCTCATCAAAATCAAGTTACTGTTGTCCAACCACTCCTCACTTACATGACTTTTGCAATGAATTACATTGCAGCAAGTAATTTCTGCTAAGAATAATTTGTGGGAATCAAGTGACTTGTCCATTATTGGTTAATATGCCAAGAGGTAGACTACAAATCTGAGGTCTGAATGTGAAGCACATGTGCAAGATATACTCATTGCTCTCACACAGCTTGACAAGAAGATGCCATTACTTACTATTGATTACTTAAGTTGCATACCCCATTCTCACCCAGAGGAACTTACAAACATATCCCTTGTTGACCGTCTCAACAGACTGGAGAAATCACTTGTTCATCTGCAACAGGTGGTTGATATAAATATGGGTGGTAACATGAAATTGAGAGATAAAATAGATAAAATGTCAAACTCATCCTATGCTAGTGTATTAATGAAGCCAAAATCTGTCTCAGAAAAAACTCAATGCAATCCCCATACTATTACAGACTTAAACCAAAGTGGTTCTACAAACAAAGCTCCATTGTACTCATCAGCTAACAATTTAGGCAATAATGGTGCAGCCCCAAGCTCCCAATTTAAGAATTCAAACACTGTATTACAGTCCTAGAATCAAAAGGTCAGAAGTTTAGAGTCAAAGGACAATTCTGATGGCTTCCAACTCCCAGCAAAGCAGCAGAGAAGAATAGTAGCCAGAAGCAACAGAGTGATTACTGGCTGTGGAAATTGATAAACTCATGTGACTTTGTGCTGATTTAAGAGCACTGGTTGAGAAATAATCAGTTTCCTTATTATGAAAGACATATTCCTGGAATAAATACATACTGTATCTCCGCAATGGATAACAGCATGGTTAGCTGTGGCATACCTTTCGGTGGCTGTGCTATAATATGGAGGCAAAGTTTAGATGCCGGTGTCACTCCCATTGTCACTGTTTTCAAAAGGGTGTATGCAGTCAAAATACAAATCAGTGAACATAGAATATTGTTATTCAATGTGTATGTGCCTTATATAATAATGCTGACTCTTTTTCTGATTATAATGAAGTTCTTGTAGTTATAAGCTCTATCAATTTGACAGAGGAGTATGGTGATTTTTTTATAGAAGGTGACTTCAATACAAATGTAAATAGTCATGGTGACCCACTATCCAACTTGTTTTCTAGTTTTGTAAATGATACTTGTCTGTACTGTGGCTTAAATGCACCTGTTAGTTGATGATACATATTTTTGAAAGTAAAAGTCTGAAAAGTGTTACTTCTATTATTGATCATTTTATAATGTCTCAAGGGTTATTCTCCAATTTGAAAGTGTACACTCTGTTCAAGATGGAGACAATATGTCTGACCACTGCCCAATTATTGCTTCTTTCAGCATTGATGTTAAATATTGGCAAGTCTCAGAAACATATACAGCTCAAAGCAAAGCCAAGCTTGACTGGGATAGAGCCACAAGTGAATATATTACCCAGTACCCGTGTTTGTTGCACAAGACATTGTCTCAGTTACAGTTTCCAAATGATTTTTGGCTTGTAAAGATTTCTTCTGTAAAAACCCTTCTCATGTTTACTGCAAAAATCAGTTACATACTGAGATAGTAAATGCTACTTCAGATGCTGGTAATCAGGCTATCCCCATGAGTAAAAAAAGGAAACAAGTGTGATTGGTTGGAATAAGTTTGTATCTCACAACAGACAAGATGCTATCTTCTGGCATAAAGTATGGAAGAGAGTGGTAAAAAACCAAATACAGGTTTCCTTAAAGACATGACAAATAGTAGTAGATATGCTTATCATTATGCACCAAAATATATTAAAAACAATAAAGAGGTCATTCAATCTGGAAAAACTTACTCAGTACCTCATATCAAACTCTCATAAAATTTTTTTGGAATAGCTTTAAAAGAATGAAGCAACATCACCTTAACCTTCCTAATAATATAGATGGTGTCACAGGTAGTTTAGAAATAAGTAATGTATTTGCAGATAAGTATTATAAATTGTATAATTCAGCGTCTTATGATAATGAAAAGTATAGTGTACTGCGTAACATTAATGACAGATTATCTAGCAATTGTTGCACTGATATATGCTATAGTACACACAATATTGATGTATGTGAAGTAGAGGCTGTGGTAAAATCACTAAAGCCTGCTAAACCTGATGGTATCTATGATCAAAAATCAAATCATATAATCAATGGCCCCAAAATTCTATTTCCATGGCTGTCATTATTGTTCAATGTAATGTTAAAACATGTAATAGTCCCTTATGGCATGGTTCTCATCCTGAACATCATCTACCCCCAATTGTATATTTTGTTTTAAATTACACCTGGGAGTTTTTTTTTTGTTAAAAGTGTCCAACATCTTTCATTATTGGCCAGTTGTTGCACAGCTGATTATGACCACAAATGGAAACCCTTTTTTACACATTTCTAAAGAAACGTTTATAAGAATTATTATATTAAGCAACACCTTAAGAATTACAATTTAGGGAAGAGGTGTAATTTAAATACGTTAATAGCCTCATAAGTGTCCAATATTAGAAAATTTGGGACCTCGTAAACAATTCATTATTTTCTAATATTGAACATTTACTTAGCCATTCACCTGTACATAATGCCCATGGGTTATTTAGGGCACAGTAATTAACATTAACCACCATTTATTTTCAGGTTTTGATGCAGTGATTTTGTATGAGAATTCTGACAAGACTGGAGCAAATTACATGATGACATCAGACAGCAGTGTGGATTTTCACTGGCAGAACAGAATCAGTGCTGTGACAATTACTGGTAAGTGAACTGGATTTTCACTGTAATATAACTTGAAGGAACACTTGAATTCAATAGATTTGATTAAATAACTGATCAATAGGTTGATGGATTGATTAATTGATTGATTGATTTTAGCTGTCAACATATTATCCATCATAAGTCATATTTGGCCTGAATAGGGGGACAAACAGACCAGGACATATTTTTTAAATGTTACCCGGCTCAGCTTACTTTGCATAACTGGTGTTACAAATTCATGAACCAGTCAACAAGGGCAGTTTTTGTTAATATTTTTATGCAAACTACAAATATTTTGTATACATCATTATAAATATATTTTTACAGAGCTTTTTCTTTTCTTGCTTTAAGATCTATGAATACATTATGGAAAAATCCTAACATGTTCTGGACACATGCCCTGTACAAATGATATTAATGTGATCACATGACCTTTAATATTGATAAATTCTGCCCACGAAAAAAATTACCAAAACGTTGACCAAAATAACATTGCCTTAGAAAGCCATTTACCAAATTTGTCACTGAAGGTCTGCACCACAATTAATTAGCAGATAACACAATTGCCTAGGGTTATGGAAAACCTGAGTTCCATGCCCTAGTGGCAGGGAAAGGGACACCAGGAACATTGATAAATGCTCATCCCTGAGCCTCTATCATTCAGTTAGGGGAATGTCAGTCACAGTTGAGCTCTGGCTGTACTTATTCTAGAATAAGGGCACTTTAGGGCAAATAGCACTTTAAATTTTGTAAGGAATATTTTGTAGTAAAGAAATGTTGGGCAGAGTATAAGTGGTGATGATGGCAACTGGGGGGGGGGGATTATCCTGACAAAGTATCCTTTCATCATTTATTTGCACCCTTAGAAAGTAAGGCTGAAAAAACAGATTCTCTGGGGAATGTATGTTACTCATTGGAGTCAGTCTTTGAATAAACAAAATCTACATGTAAAAACTAGAAAACACTCAGGAAAATGAAAAATGCAGCTGATCCAAGGACAGATGTTCCAGAGAGAAACTCTGGGAGCTCCGGACCTGACCAATCTCTGGCTTCACTTTACTCTTTGTTCAACGTCAATCCAGTGGCCAGTCTTTGACTTTAATTTGAGTCTTTTGTCATGTAGCTAATCTTGGGCTTTAATGGATTTTTCAAAGGGTCAATTAGCTAAGACCAAGCTTAGAATAATTTACCAAATAACCATTGTGTTTTTTCTGTGTCATGTGGCCCTTTATTTCCACTGAAACAATAGCTCAAGTGGCATACATCCTCTGTTCGACTGCATTTTATCTTAGAAAAAAAATGTTGTGTTTTGCTGTGGAAATCTTGTTACTTCATTAAACTTTAAAAGAATACTTTTGTGGGGTATTCTTCATATTTATACGTTATGATCAGAGGCAGATACAGGATTTTCCAAAGGGAGTGGGGGGGGGGGGTCTGGGTGGTGTTTGTCGTGGGTATTTAAGTCTTTGCTACTTTTCTAAATCCATGAGTAAACAAATAAATCACATAAAATTTATGCATGTTATAATGTTGGCATGTGCTCAAGTTTATTGAAGTCATATTATACCGCAAATCCAAGAATGATTGAAATCATTATAATTGTATTGTATACTTTAGACTAATTGCAAGACATCCTTTACTCAAAGAGTCCTATTGCAGCATTAGTGTTTTAGTGATTGACATTGCCCTAACTGAAAGACAGAGGCTCAGGGATGGCCATCAACTGGGGGGTAGGACCCAGAAGACAGAAGACTTACATTTTAAGAGGTCATGTAAGTCAATATGTATCTGCCTTTAAATGGGAACAAATGCAGATCCTTCATGCTTCTAGGCAACGGTGACCCACTAAGCCACGGTGGCAGATATATCCTTATTCCCAAGCATAAGTTATTTCTATAATATGTCCAAACAGGTCCAAACCACTGGATACTGTACAAAGATGATGCCTTTTCAACTGGTCAGGATTATTACAGTCTCTGCCCGGGTGACTTCCAAGCTGGTACAGACTTTGATGATAACAGCATCAACTCCATGGCTAGAGCAAGTAAGTTTTTATTGCTAGTTTAACGTTGTGGATATGTTATTCAATTGTTATACCCCCATTCCAATGTCACATGATTGCTTCTCGGCTATCCTAATAATGTAAGTGTTAGCTTACTTTTACTTGTTAGTGAGGAAAGTTTTTAATCCCAGACAACCTTCCTAGTTTTGAGGAAAATATGTTTGAAAACCTTTACAAAGTGAGCTGAACAAAGCACTTACGCTACCTGCATGCAAAAAACACAATGCATTTCTGTTTCTTTTCGGGTGGGGGGTCATGACCGTGGGAGTATTGACCAGTTGAGGCACTTACATTACACAAGAGTTAGGGGTCCGTGGAATATTAGTAATTTACCCATATTTAAAATAAACTATATTAAGCACAAATACTAGGAAGCTTGTCATTGTTTTTAAAAGCTTTGTGTGGCAGAATAGCTCAGCTGCTTCAGTCAATTTATTTAATGGATAGGTATTGATTTACTGCATGCCTCGGGAGATTAAACCTAGCTCTTCTCCCAAACTCTTGGTCATCTTGGTTTGAAGTTTAGAAAGGCCCATAAATGGGATCATACTCACTATCCCTTAGAACACTACTTGTGTTAGGACACCGAGTTTCCCATTTTTGGGGAAGATATTATGCCTGCAAAGCAGTAGATTAAATTAGAATAGATCAAATTATAGTTGCTGCGCCATTTCCTTTAACAGTATGCAGATACTTTCATAGAATATTTGGAAAATAAGAAAACTTCCCCATTTATATTTATGAAAAATATGCACTCGTATAATATTGTCCTCTTCATTTCTGCATATTTGTTTTTGTATATGTTTGATGAAAGATGCTTCATTATTATTCACTAATTTGTACAAATAATAAGCAATATAAATCCATACTCAAAGAGATAATGCATAAAGGACAGTGATTGATACAGGGACATTTGTCACAATGAAAACTTCAATTTTAACTTCAGATTTCTCGCGACCAAGAAAAAAAATGAATAAAGAAACAAGTAAATAAATGCTGTTACTTTTATAGCTGGACCCCTCTGTCCCACAATTCAGACTTACAGTAATACCCAGTATACGGCAGACAAAACCACATCTTGCTGGACTGTTAGGTACACCTGTGATACTGGATACAGCTTCAGCGATGCGAGTTCATCAAATTCTTTAACATGTGTCGGTGGTACCAATATGGCTGCTGGAACATGGAGTGGATCAATACCATCATGTGAAGGTAGGACGTATGAATAATATCATAATCTAATATGGACTTTCATGTCGCTCAATCTCTTGATTGAATCAATGGGCAATAATCCGAAAAATTGTTCAATAATAGTTAATAACACAGCATGGTCACACAGAAGTCTGAGGTAATGTGGTTAAGCAGGATGTTCTATTGCAAAAACATAGTTTGAAGTTTGTTTCTGAAGGAATTAATAGACAAAGTCAAAGTTGGGGTTTTACGTCCTGTTCAAGAGTCAGGGCCATATTGGAACAGGTCCTCAAACACAGTCACTTGAGGGAGTAAAACCCACACAGAGGTGACAGCCTGTGATTAGATGCCAAACCTGCTGAAGGTGTTAATAGAAGTAAAATTATGGTTGTAATCAGGAAGGTCATTCCAGATTTTAGATACATCAGTTGTTTTTTTCAAACAGACAGACAAACAAACAAACAATGCCAAAAATCATTCCCATGGTCTTCTGAAAGAAATTTTTCCTGTTTCTATTATCTTTTTTTATCAGCTGATACAACAACTGCAGAAACAACAACAGTGGCTGAAACTACCACTGTGGTTGAAACTACCACTGTGCCTTTAACTACCACTGTGGTTGAAACTACCACTGTGCCTTTAACTACCACTGTGGTTGAAACTACTACTGTGGTTGAAACTACCACTACTGAAGAAGAAATAACAACCGTATTAGACACCACCACATCAAAACAGACTACAACTGTACAACCAGAAATAGGTAGGTGAAGAAACAGTGCCTTATACAACCTTCAACCATGATCCCCTATGACCACCTATCCCAACAGTTGGCATCATTGCATTGATATACCTGGTATCAGTTACACAAATTCAGTTATCCAGACTTAGACTTGAAGTTGAGAATTCTGTCTTTAATTTAGACCTTAAAAAATTACTTAATATGGTATATAGCCCTTCTCATTTTATATGATTTTTATAGTTTTCATTTCAAAACCACATTCTACCAAAGATGAAATGAGTTGAACTAGGGATATACATCACCAGTAAAATATTGTGACTTGAACTTAAGGGACATATGACAAAGAAAACCAATGTGATTATTTTGTAAGCTTGGTCTTAGCTAAGTCACCCTTTGTGAAATCATTTAAGTCACTAGACTTAGTTAAGACAAAGACTAACTGATGCCAGGTTCTGATTCCCCACTCATCCTGGAAAGATCCCACCACTATTAGCTCCATTTTATTATTACCTCCATTTTTATTTCATTAAATTTCAGCCGTAAACAAACATTTATTCCCCGTCTTAGGGTCACCTTAACCACTCAGAATCTACAAGTATGGTGTCCCTAAAACCTAAGCATACTTAACCTCAATTTTTAATATAATCTAAAGTTTAAAGTCAATCTATGATTGTAAATAAAAGCAGACCTACATTTACAAATGTATATAAAATACCTCTATGTTTGTTCAATGAATGGTTGAATGTGACAAATACATCAGCCAGTAAGTATAAAATAGGATTTCATTTTACTTTTGTTTGTTTTTCTGTAGATAAACGAGAAGATTTTATTCTTCAAGAAAACCTGATTGAAACTCTAGCTGAAATGTCAGAGGTAATAAAAACATACAAACATTTATTATTATCAGATTAAAATGCCATCGAATCTAATGAATTGTTCATTGTGCTTAATCTCTCAGAAACAGAGCCATTGTTCAGAAATCATACAACCATATATCAAACACGAGTCGTTAACCTTCTCCAATGTTTTTAACCTTTACTCTAGGGGCCACTGTGGCAGAGTGGTAATACTCTCGCCTCCCACCTCTGAGATTGGAGCTCAGTGGGAAAGCTGGTAGTTGATTGCCGTTGGTCGACTGTTTACAGTACAGAAGCTTGACCAGCTGTTTGTACTGGTTTCTTCTGCCCTTCCAACTACTTATTGTGATATTACCTGTACAGTGTTGAAAGTGACGTAAAACCCCAAATAAATAAATTAATTAACCTTTATTTTTATATCCATGAATAGAGACAAACATCAGGAGATAGATTCAACATTTATGGGGGCAATGTCAAGGTCAAGTCATTTTGTGAAGGCCAAATTGAAATCCAGTTTTTTCTGGGACCTATTTGGCAAATACACGTTTTGGCTATGTTTCCAAGAGGCCAACAAGGTTAAGGTTGAACCCAAACAATGTGCGAAATGCAACATTTATTGCCTCCTTCAATGAAAAGCTCAGAAACAGTCTGTTTGAAAAAATCTATCCGCCCTAGCCAGCCTGACTTCCCTGCGTTTTCCTAGCATGATCCAGCTATGTACACAGACGTATGGCTATTCAATATATTGTTGTATACTCCTTATTAGATTATAGATTAGATGTCTTTTTAACAGGTAGGTGTTTAAGCTTTGTCACAGCCAACCAAAAGATGGTAAAATAGGGAGAAATGTTAATTTATTATAAAAGGTCTGGCTGGCTAGGATTTTGGAGTTTTCTTACCCCTGTCTATCTTTGAGTGGACAGAGCCATTAGATCTGATGAAATGACTTACTATTGGATTGTAAGTAGCCACGAAAAGATGTTCCATATAAGTTCAGAGCTATAGACCTGAGCCCCCTTTGGCGACACGTTTAGATTTGGCTCTCCATTGATTAAAATGTATAAATTCAAATATCTAGTAAATGTTGAGGCAGTTGGACTTGGCACTTTTATTGTTAGATAAAATTTTAATGAAATTAAAGACCTCAAAGTAATTTGACAACATATTAATGGATAACATATATATTTAAAGAAAGAAGGGGGGGTCGGATTACTGAGTGCTGAGTAAATCCAAATGATATTCATATAGAATCACACAAATTGGTTGATGCCAATTGGGGCTAGACTGTGTAATTTGAATATCAAACTCAACTCAGTTCTTCTTCGCCTGGCTGTGTTGGATGGGTCAAATTTTGGTGTTCACAACTCTAGCACAGAGAACTGCATATTTCTGTGGGAGTGTCCATCATTTTTGAAATGGCGTGAAACTGGTGTAGGTTGTCCATCTTTTAGAATTGACGCTTTGTGTTCATACATTCTTTTCCTAAGTGCCCTGCATGTTTCACCAACATACTGTTTGTGGCACTTGGTGCAGGTGATCAGATATATGACATTATTAATTTCACATGTGGTGTGTTTTGGTAAGTCTTGTGGTTTGAATGACTTGCGTGTGAAGCTACAGTTTATTGTTGCCAATTTCTTCATCATTGGGCTGTGTATATAACATATATATTTACGTTGATGAGAGTAAATGGTTTTTACAATAGGATGAGAAGTCTTCCTATGGCTACCAGTCCACAGATATGTTACTCGACTGTGCTTATGAAGGACGAGATTGTGATATGAACAGGTAAGTCAGAGTATCACATGTTTGCAAGCATTAGTAAATGATCTGTTATTTAAAAAATCAGACCTGTGGTTAAGTACATGGAACCAAGTACAAGTACTGATTTCAAGACTCAAGTACAAATACTTTGAAAAAGTTTCAAACACAAATGCTAGTACTTTTATAATGTAACCCAAAATATAATAACTGGATCATCACCTGAATGCATGGAAATCCTATCTTGCAATAGTAATAATAATAATAATAGTAGGATTTATATAGCGCAAAATTGATACAAATCCTCTAATGCGCTTGAGTCCAAGAAGGGAGAGTCCAGGGACAGGCATGGGTCGACATCTAAAAAGCGCCCGCCAGGGTACAACTAAGGTGGTGGGTATGCCAGCCTAAATAAGTAGGTCTTTAGCTGGCTTCTGAAACCATCTATTGTTTGCTGAGATCTGACAGTCTGTGGTAGCTTGTTCCATTCAGCTGGTGCAGCTACTGCAAATCCACGCCTGCCTATGCGCTTCTTCGGGTGGGTTGAGGAAATAGATAGCCTGTTGCCGCGAGTGAGACTGCTCGATCTTATTAAAGCTGAGAGATACGGGGGCTGTGAGAGATTAATAGCCTTGAATACCAAAAGATTAAAAGAGGATGCAATGTTGAATTGAGAGCCAGTGGAGTTTTTTCAAAAAGGGTGTAACATGACTCATTTTGTCAAGTCTGAAGATGATGCGGCAAAGAGCATTCTGGACTCTCTGTAGTTTGGCTATGTTGGACTTGCTTACTCCATAGAGTAAAGAGTTACAGTAGTCTAGACGACTACTGACCATAGCATTTGCCAGAAGTATTGCTGTCTCGACTCCAAGGAATTTGCGAATTCGTTGCAAATCACGAAGACGACAGTAACATGCTCTGCAAACCTTGGCAACATGATTGTCAAAGGAGTTGTCTGAGTTGAAAATAACACCCAGATTTTTTACTTCCACCGATGGAGAGATATTGTTTTGGAGGAGTGGAACAGGGAAATTTGGTGCAAGCGACTCTATTTTCAATAAGAAAAATTTCTGAAAAATCCTCTTGCATATAAGGATTATTGTGTTGAAAGATAATGAATTGGTTACTTGGGGCACATAAAGCTAGTCCTTTATATAAAATTTAGATTAAATAAGGTTGTTGTTTGGAATGTATTTGGTACATTAATGAATGAACAAATGAAACAAAACGTTCTATTTAAGGGGAATTGCATTGTATTGGTAAAGGGGTGTTTTAAAATCGAAGAGTCTATCAACAGCTTATTCATTTAAGGGATTACCTTGTCCATCTTACATAACAAGTAATTGCACCACTAACCCCCACCTCCACAACTCTCAACCAAGTTTCCCATAAAATACTCAGACTGAGTGGATCTTTTCTGTGAAACTGAATAAGGGTAGGTTTAATACATGACACTAAATGCATGATCGCATTGATTTCTATGATAACGTAACCAAAAATTGCTCCAGAATCCACGATATTGACCCGATCATGTCCAACTTTGATTTAGTTCATTCCGGTAACAGTTCTGATGATCCTTGAAAAGTTCATAACAATCTGCGTAGCTGTTTCCAATATGGTGGAGGATAACGATCAATTTTATGTTAAAATTATGTGGGATTATCTTCCCTCCAGCCTCAACTGTAACCAAGGATTGTGAGACCTAGATCATCCCTTAACTATCCCGTTGAACGCTATTTTTATTAACTCAGCACAATGAATTCCCCATTGCGTTAAAGATATTGTGGCTGTATCACAGTAGGTTAGATGACATTATATAAACAGGCTATGATTGTACAGTTAAAAGATTGATGCTATGCATAAACAGCCATACATTAGAGTACAAATAAAACTGTGTTCCTCTGAAATATAATATATGTGAGAAAGTAAAGCAAGAGTTCTGCCAATATTTTGTTGTATTACACATTTATAAAAGCATTTAATAAAGTACTTAAAAGTACTTAAAAGACAAAAGGCTTGTTACAAATTAGATTGGATTAAATTATATTAGATCAAGCCAGGCACTAGACACAACACTTTTTGTACAGCATCCAATCTGAGTTCAGCTCCTCAGGTGATATACATATAACTTTGATTACTAACAACAATGGGTTCTGGTTATAAGAGTCATGTTTGTTTGATTACAGTGACTTCAGCCATTTCTACAATCCAGTGCTTGGCAATTGTTACATCTACAACTCTGGCTGGGATGGGAAAGAAGAAATTTATTCTCACCGCACAGGCCAAAGATATGGTATGTATAGAAACAGTTTCTCTAGTTCACCAGTGAAAAGTACCTTGTCCTTTACTATCTGTCGCAAGGAAAAAAAATTATTAATTTATTAAACTTTTACATTGCCCCCTGTAAAATATAAGTGGATTTCCTAGTCAAAGTAGCCTACAGATCTAGGTTTTTATTTTTTTCTCTAAATATGACGTATATCAGTTAGCACAAAAACTTTGATTCAGACCTGGACATCCCTTTACAGTTCAATAAGTCAGTCTATAATATACTTAATTCAGGCAGTGAACACTCATGAACTCTCGTGAGACCTCATTAGTTTAAGATATTTCTGCTTATTATCAACCATCACTAGTCCTCAACCATACAACAATTTATATGATCTACCATCCCTCTAGGTCTGAAAGTAATTATTAACATCGACCAGTCAGAATACACCGACAAGCTGACAGGACCTGCAGGTGCCCGCATTGTGATTCATGATCAAAGCTTGATGCCATTTCCTAATGATATGGGTATCCTTGCCAGGCCAGGAGAGCAGCTTTCAGTAGGAGTACGGAAGGTAAGATCAGAAAAAAGTCCAGACTCTTTAATGTTATTTATTGGTTTCAATTGATGCAGAATAAACTTTTTTTGTTCCACTTAAAATTGTTTAAAACAGAATTTAGGTTTCCGAAAATATCAAAACAACAGAAATAGACTCAGACAAAGGTCAAAGTACGGGTTTTTATCCAGTTCAACAGCAAGGGTGATATTGGGACAGGTCCTCAGCACTGAGTATTTAAATTTTAGTTTACTTGCATATAACACGACCTTATTCCATTTAACATTAAATCAAGTAAGTTCATTGAGTGGTTTTGGATTTAAACTACCTTTCTTCATAACCTTGGCTTAGTCCACAGGTTAAATTGTTTCACCATTATTATTGTATCAGTTTGACCTTTATGTTGTGCAAGTTCATAGAAAATTGCTTGACCTTGGCTTTCAATTTACTTTGACCTTCGCTTTCTGTTTGGTTCAATCTCTTAGGTAGTTCTAGCCCTCTGCCCAGTATGGTCAACAAGAATTATAGAAAAAATATAAATTGTTCTTTATGTCAAAAGAATTAGTATGTAAATAGAAAATTATAGACTCACTTGGTCTTTTTATATGATGCTTCTTCTAGCCATTCTGTACTACTTGTATTTGAATTTAGTTTCATGACCTCATCCTTATAACTTCCACCGGAGTGTTCATATCTTGTTTGTTCACCCTAAGTATGATCTGCCCTGTATAGCCATTCATCCCTTGCTTCACCCCTCCTGACTGTATATTTTAATACAGCTAATGAGAGGATATAACAAGTACTTTACTAATTTAAATACCACTTCATTACTGTTTAAATACACTCCCATTACCTACAAGGCAATAAATTCAGGCAACCCCCATATCTGTCCTGTTTAATTAAAAGTGGTGACCTTACATGGGGCAACCGCCTCTGCATTTCCTTAATCTACCAGACCAAATAAATACATTTGGTGCATAGTTTTGCAGTTGCTGCTCCCACAGAATGGAATAGACTCAATCAGGCTGTCAGAACTCAGGATAGTATAAATGGATTTAGGCAACAGTTGACAACCTACCTATTTATGACAGCCTACCCACCACAATAGTCCTTCTCCCCTATTGGACACTAACATGGACATGGAGTATTCTTCAGAAATCAGACTAGCCCTTCTCATACGTCAGCACCTTAGAGGATGTCTTCATCAATTTGCACTTTATAAATGCTTCATATTTCTACTAATAATATGCCACATGCTGAAAAAAGCTGTCCATGTTGTGTCAGTGTGTCCTTCATAAATATGCATTCCAACTTATGAAATGTAATGTACACTAGAAAAACCACAAAACAAACAAGCCCAGATGAGTTAATTATTACAACTTATGTGTACCTCCTGTGACCGGAATATTAAAAATACAAGAATGCGGGGATACTGCATGAAGCAAAGAAGTTTCATGAAAGTCGAGCAATTTTTTGATGACCTCAGTACATTCATAGATACATGCAGATATGGATGACTACACAGAATGGTGGTCTTCTGTCATTTGGTCCCATGTTCAGTATATCAGACTAAAGAACCTCATGGACTTTGACAAAGGGTGATGCCTGAGCCTCTGACTATAATTTAGGGGAATGTCAATCATGAGTGCTTTGATTGTACTTCTACTATTGGGATGAGTCAATTAATACTCTTAGTCCTGCATTATGGAGATAACACTTTCATGGATCTAGTCCATGTTGTTCTATATGATACACATTTTCAAATCTAATGTTGCTTACATATTTCAGGTGAATGTAATACGCAAGCAACATCCTTATGGTAACTGTACTACTAATTACCAGAATGACAAGTCAGACATGTATGTTGGACTACATGATGTGCAATACTCAGAAATGGTGAGTATCTTATTCTGTATTCACACTTTTCCGATAAGATTGATTTATATTAATTGACTTTAACCATTTATAAACCCCTATTCCATACCTTGGCATACACTAAGTAAAACGTTTTGGGCTTAGAGTGTACAGTAAAGTATTTAAATAATTTGACAAAAGATCAAAATAATCATGATGGGACCATTAAAAACTATAAAAGTAGAAGTAGAAAAGCTTTCGTAATAACTACAGTCTACAAAGAAGGTGGGACAAACAGAGAATTTCCTGTCAACGCCTGTTGGGAGAAAGATGACCCTTCTGTGAATGGCATTGGGTGGGCTCTAGTTACTTTTTAACAGTAACATAAAACAAGTAGCAAATAGCACTTTAAGCCTTGCAGTTAAGATATTGCACTGAGTATAAATATACAGTATGTTTTGTGCAGGGTTGTACTAAGACCTGCTATCAACAGGAGGTGGTGAAGCGGTGTGGATGTGGGGATCCTAGCTACCCTCTGTATAGTAGCACTTTAGGTGAAGAGACAATATCAAGCTGTTCTCTACAAAACGTCGAGCAAGGTAATGCCATCAACCTAGTTATTCTTTACAAAATATAGAGAATGGCAGTATTATAGAACTATTTGCTCTCTATAAAAATTAGAGCAAAGTAATATCATCCAACTAGTAGCTCTCTACAGAACATAGAGCAAGGTAATGTCACCCAACGAGTAGCTCTCTGTAGAACATGACCTGAGGCAATGTCACCCAACTAGTTCGTCTCTGCAAGACATTTAGCCAGGTAATGTCAACATACAATGCTTTTTGACAGTCCTAGATTAGACCACTTAAAGTTCAGTTCCACATCTTATTTCTACAATAACGTTTACCATTCTTGTCCTAAACTTTTGGCATTGCTTGCCAGAACATGTTAGATGTGCATCATCATTGTATTTTGCTCTTGCCTCAAATGTTACCTATTTGACTTAGTTTTTCTGCCAAATCATCCTTGTCAGCTGGTTCTCTCATTTAGTGGCGACCGTTCTCTGGCATATGCATTTTCATTACCATGTACATGCAAGTACATAGATTGGTTTAGATTTGATCTTAAAATCTAAAGGTTGGTTATGTCCAAAATGAATTCTGTCTGACTATGATTCATTTTTACTTCTCTGACCTCGTGTGTGTAATACTCTCGTTTAGGGATCTGTTACATTTAAAAACTCACATTAAAAGCTGAATAAAGATCAATGCATTTGTTTTGCAATAATCACAAGGACAGAAGGCAATCAGGCAGACAAATGAGTGCATCCAAAAGAATAACTTCCTGGTGATAGCAAAAATCAAGCTAATTGATATTTTACGGTACCTTTTAAAGGGGTGGTAATACAATTTCTGCATAAAATCAGTTCCCCAAATTGGCACAAAACACATGAATTTGAAATGTTACAAAAAACAATCAATTTATATTATTAATATTATTAACATTGTCCTCCATCACTAGAATTTTTTCACCTTATGAGGTTATATACAGTCAGGGAAATGTATGAGTATTTCAGATGACAAGCAGATCCTGAGTAGTATGCCATTATTTTGTACTTTGCCAAATTTAGGTGTATGCTAAGTTATGCATTCAGCAGTTAATCTATATTCTGTTTTGCATTTTACTAAACAGTTGCCTGTCAGTTGAATCTGGAACAATCTTTTACCAGGGGTGAAATCAAGTGTACATGTCCAGAAAGATGCAGGTAAGTATAGTAAAATAAATGGATGATTTTACTTTCATCTCTATTTGGGTGTTTTACTGGAGGTTTCACTTCCAGGCCTGTGCTATAGTGTCATATTCAAATATCCTCCCATCACTCCTGGATAAGTAGTAGAACAATACCAACTGTACTTGAAAGGAAACCAGACAGTCGTAATCAACCAAGAGCAGACTTGGTGGCTTCATATCAAGAGGGGATGATGCTCAAGAGGAGGATATTTCAAAGATGGAGGAGACAGTCGTTGACAAAAAAGTGATACAAGTGAAAATGAAATTGACACATTGGGTGGAGGATAGGCCAACTTCAAACGGCTACTCGCTGTCAATTCTGGTGCTAGAAAGGAAATACAATGAACATTTATTTGACATAACCAACAACAATTTCAAGGACAAGGCCATGAAGGATTAGCTGTGGGAAAGAAAGAGACTTCCAGGCTTTTGGAATTAGGTAGTTAAACTTCTTTTTTGGATATAGAGCAGGGTACAGGAAAGGAACCATCAGCTAAGCAACCTACATTTCCAAGGATTTCTAGTATCACTTCCAAATATGTGCTATAGATTTACCAGCCGCAGCAATGGCAGCTTCTGCCAGGGAATACAGCTTGACTGTTCCGGACAACCAGATACTTCCTTCACAAGCAAGCCAGGTCGAAGAACCAGTTTAACCATGCCAGGGGGTGTCACAAAGATAACAGTCCAGAGGGCAGCAGACGTCATACCTAGTTGTCAACAGTCAACAATCTGTGACCTCATCAAGATAGTTACGTTTCTCCATCAGTCACTGGGGAAAAACTTTAGGTCTCTCTAGTCTTTTAAGTAATATACAGTCATTCATAAACAACAAGCAGATCAACACGCCTCAACCATTTACATCAAAAGACTAGCATCAATGCACTACCTGTCTTGCTACAAATCAGCAGTTAGAGGCTTCTCAGCAGCCAACCCACCCCCCGCAGCAGTCATCAATGAGTAAGTGACTGAAATTTTGGATTATTGTTTTACTATAAAACCTTCAGTGGAACATGAAAAAGCAATTTGACCTTCCAAGAAACTTAGAGACTTTGACCAAGATTTTGACCTATTAAGAAAATTGGAAAGTTTCAACAAGATTTTGACCTTTTGAGAAACATGAAATATTTTAGGAAATGATTTTGACCTTTCGATTTTGATCATTGACCTTTAGGAAAATTTCAAAATTTTAAAAAGACTTTGACACTTTGAACTTTGTTCCAAAAAAGATTTTAAAATTTGTTCACTTTTACCTTTAAACCATTTTTGAAAGATGAATCAAATAATGTATTTTAAACAATTTTGAGTCTACTGTTGGGCTTTTAAAAGACTTGTTTTCTAGTTATTAGACATTATTTTGATACTTGTGATTTGTGTGGAAGCTTGTTGGCATTTTCTTTTAAATTTGTTTGACATTTGACATTTGAAGTTCTTGGAATAAATGGGTAGTCCTGAAAAGGACTGATAGATGCCAGATTCTCCTGTCCAAAGGTTAGATCCATGTAATATCTCGGATTCTCTTCTGCTGCCCAGCCAATGCAACAATCTGGTAGGTCTTGTTGTTTCTTCACCTTTGTTTCTGACAACCTTTGGCATTTACTTGATTGTCCCTAGTAAGACCCTATATCTGCTCGAAAGGATTCCAAATGCATTTTCAACTACCCTTCAGCTTCTGGATATCATGTAGTTTCCAGTTCTCTCTTCCCTGGTGGGTTGTCTTCTGCTGTTGGGTTTCACTATTCATGGCTTCAAGGTGACGGCATCATCACCCAGCAAAAAATATTGCACAGGATACTCTCCTTTCCCAGAGGTTCAGGAGGAGGGGAAGCCCCTAGTTGGCATTCTCTGTCTTTTCTTCAGTTTGCAGCAGTTAAATATTTGTGCATCTGATCGAGATCTATTTCACATAACATCTGCCGACATGAACCTGTAAGCTGCCTCAACCAGGCTTATTAGTACCAGGGCAAAAAGCTTTCCTTGGCTTCTTCATGGTGATATGTTTGCCAAAAACATGGCCCCAAGATTATGTAGATAGTCTGATTTTGAGCTAGCATCTTTCCAGTGAGAAATAATGAGAAATAATGAGTAACAGTATCAACAAGGGGTTTATATATTATTGTTTTCATCCCGACTTGCAGTCCTGACTCTAGAAATTAATCAGTCTGGTCTGGACTGGTTGGGACGCTGCTCCACAGTCTCTACCCACCAAGTCAGAAAAACAACCAACTGTGTGTACTGTTTATTATTATATATGTATATATTCTTTATTGTTTATGAGTATATAAGAGTATATGTAAAACCACTGAAATATGTACATGTCAACAATAGTAAATGCATAAACTAAGTAAAGTATCACATGACTGCAATGTCATAACATAGCTAATCAGAGTTCATCGTCCATCTCTGTAAATTGAGCATGCATTGCAGAATAGAATTTAATGTACCAAGTTAATGATTACAAGTTGACAATTAAAAATTTCGTTAATTTTGTTAAAGTTTTTCATGTTCACTCTTTCAAAGTCAAACTCAATCCAACCCAAGTTGCAGAAGTGACACAAGGGGGGGTGGGGGGGTGGCTAATCCAATCAAGATGCTTGTTAGTATGGTTGCTACAGGGACCAGTCAGGGAGGCAAAGACCCCCTAGAAGTAATTTATATGATTGAGCTGATGAAATAATGGTTTTAACCACATAACAACAGCAACATGATGAATGTATTTTCAGTGAATCCTTCTTTGAAACAGACATTTCTACAGCACAATGGCCAGCTCAGAAACATAAGGTAATATACTTTTGTAAAAATATTCTAGTCAAAGAGATATATTTGTCTGCTTTTGTTTAACATATCATCCTATTAGAGCACATTAATTTTCTTGGGGCTGATTTGACAAGGGACATTTTCTCCATGGGCCGATTTATCTATGATTGTTTTGGCCAAATAGGTGTTAAATTCATGATTGTCCATTTGTTAGCAGCACTACTTACATATAGTACTGGTTGAATTGAGAAGATGGGTCTTGGTTGAACTTATATCCCATTAAATTTTGAGACTGGTTTGAATCACCATCTGAATACAAAAAAAAATCCAATATCCGGATTTTCCCATTTACTCAGTATTATGTGCTTTCTAGGTATGTCCTCTCTTGTTTTCTTCATTCCGCTTAGTGCTTTAGCAGATATACTTTGCCAAAACAATGTAAACAAGTGCTGATTTTTGGTGAATATTTATAAAGCTAAGTTGCAAAGGTTATCGAAATATCTGCGGATCTTGTTGCACTGAAATCCATGTAGGAATTGCCGAAAAAATTTTTAGTTCAAAATTGAAGCTTTCATGTTCACTGTTACCCCACATTAAGAATACATTCTTGGATAAGTTTCAAGTGCTACAGCTTAAGTAACGCACTCACACCACTAAGGTTAGCGGTTTGAACCCCTGACCTTATGTGCAAAGGTTGGTACCCAGCAGGCACACGACCTGATTTCAACGTTGAAATCAGGTTGGTTTTTGGTTGATGACATTGCACAACCTAATTTAGACTTGGTATCAACGTCATTATCTGACCCAGAATCCAATCAAAATTTCTGACTTTGAAATCAGGTTTATTTTTAGTTGATGATGTCGCACAACCTAATTTCAACCTGTTTTCAACATCAGTAACTGACCTTGAATCAATTCAACTATGATGATGTCATAATGATGTCACATGTGACATCACGTGTGATGTCATACAAGATGGCAGTGAGCAATAATAGGGGATTTTAGGGAACTTTGTCAAAAAATGTCTTGGGATGGGGTACCCAATACTCATAATTCACTGACCCTTCAATTTTTGACTCATTAGTATATAATTTTAGACATAAAAACATTATTTTCACTATAAATTCACCCTCATGTAGCTTGTTATCTGGCATCATTATTAAATTAGTTTCACTATTATCATTATTATTCCTGGATACCATATCTGGACATTTACTCCCATTGTTATTGTTACCACCTGTCAATCACTATGATGATCCGCCCATTACCTGTCTATTACCCATCATGTGACCTCATCATGTCACTGGTCATTTGACTGGTCAAGGATTACCCCTAGGCTCTGCCCACTACCAATGAATCACGACCTCAATTCAACCTGAATTCAACACAATTTCAACTTGATTTCAATGTCACATGGTGACTCTGGACCATGTTTGCAAAACCAACCTGGATTCAATGTGTAACCCTGACCAGTAATTCAATGTTGAATCAACGTAGACATGCCTGCTGGGTAGTTGCTCACCAATGGTCTGCAGTTTACAGTGCATAGTCTTGACCAACTAAGGTACTAGTTTCCTCTGCTCATAATACTACCAGTATGATATGTCCTTACAGTGTTTAAAATGACATTCTAAAATAGTACGCTGCGCATTGACCTTAGACACGTCTTTTGCGCAATGCTGGAATCGCAAATATAGAACAGTAAATAAAACAACGTTGTTGGATTCTGCGTACAAATGTAAATATGTGTGTGCAAATGTAAACAACTAGCGCTAAAATAAAACGTAAATTATATGCAGCAAATATGAAGTCAAATAATTCAGTGGGGATTTTTATCAATATTTCATTTAAAGATCGACTACTCATTAATATTTATGAGATCACAGAATTCTGTTGGGGATTTCCTAACAATATTTTAACCAAAAGGCTGTTTGCACATCCATCACTATGCATGTTTAGTAAATGGAACAGCCAACATGGGATTGGATCGTTTTGATTTTTGCATAGGATTTACCCCTTATTTTGAACAAAATATCAATGTAACAATTTTAGAATAGGAATAAAAGATAAATTCTCGTACTTTATAATGGTTTTAAACTATCAATCTGCTGTATTAAAGCATTCAGCCCTTCGGGCTTCATGGCTTTAATATTCAGCTGATCGATAGTTCAAAATGTTCATAAAGCACTCCAATATGTCTTTTATTCCTATATTTAAACCCAGTAAATAAATCAAGTGTAACTTCAAGTACATTTCAGGTAAATGTTAGCTTCTTTTTTCTCTGATTTAAAGTGCTGCATAACAAATGTAAAATAATGTATTTCTTATTTTACACCACAGACTCTAGTCTTAGATGCACTCTCATCCAAGAATCCACAGTTTAATGTGACATCAAATTTCTCTGTCCCTGAGAATCTACTGAAGGTCGAAGTGTATTTCCAGGAGTTTAATTTAGAAGAAGTGATTGAAAAGCCAGCATATATGGTGAGTACATTAAACCTTAATTTACTGTTACTGGATCAGGAGGAGATCAGAAGTCCAAAATTAATCTAAACAAGAATACTCAGAGTATGCATGTAGTGTTTGTAATAACCCTGTTAACAAACAGACAGACATATAAACGGTTATGAACTTAATGCCATGTGGACATGTTACTGCTGCTAGGAAGCTATGTGTGTGGATTGATGAAAATCAGCAAGTATGCAAATCTCCATACCTCTAAATTACTCTAATTAAGGATCTGCCCCTTTGTAGTGCGACATGCTTCTCAGATTTTGGTAAAGAGTCAGTCATTTCCAGGAGACTATGCTAATGCATTATATTTTGGACTACCAGATTTGCTCATCCAGAAGCTACATGTACAGAATGCTGCAATTTGTCTAGTCTTCCAATGATCCTCAGCAGGTTTGGCATTTAATCACAGGTTGTCACCTCTGTATGGGTTCATCGCCCACAAGTGACTATGTGAGGACCTGTCTCAATATGACCCTGGCTGCTGAAAACACCAACTTAATTCTAGTCCAACTTACTTTACTTCAAAGTTGGGGTTTTATGTTCTATTCAACAACCAGGGTCATATTGGGACAGGTCCTCAGCATTACCACTTGTGGGATTCGAACCCATACAGGTTCGAGCCTGTAATTTGTAACAACTAGGCCACTAAGGACCTCAACTTATTTTACTTTTTATTGAAGAAAAATGGTGGATAGTAAAAGTGAAACACCCCCTCTTGGTAAATATTATACTTATTACCAAACTTTTATCAACCATTCACAAGAAACCCACATAATCCTTGTCCTTTAGACTCGAATTTTATTTATTTGTTTTCTCTTATGATAAAATTTAAAACTACCTTCCTTCCAAACAGCACAAAAGAACATGTTGTGCACTTTTAAACATATTTTAGGAAAGAAGTTACTTATAAAACTACTTATTATATATTATATAAGATTCCTCAATGCACCTCCTGTCAAGCACCTTTGGCAATCCAAGAAAGGAACACTTAAAATGTTTAGGAGATTGTATATTCTATCACCTAATTTGATCATGAATTTATTTAATGTCTGTATATGATATGTGTATGAATGTCTTAAAATATATAAAATGCATATATGTGTGGCACAGAGGCCACAGTGGCAGAGTGGTACCACTCTCGCCTCCCACCTCTGAGGCCGGGGTTTGGTTCCCGGCACGGTCTCAAGTGGGAAAGCTGGTAGTTGTTTGCCATTGGTCGGCTGTTTACAGTACAGAACCCTGACAAACTGTATGTACTGGTTTCCTCTGCCCTTCCAACTACCCGTCGTGATATAACCTGTACAGTGTTGAAAAGCGACGTAAATCCCCAAATAAATAAATAAATATATGTGTGGCACATGAACATCTACCCGATGGAGGGTTTGCCACTCTCGCCCATCCAGGGTGTTTGCAGTAAAAGAGTGAATAAAATTTCTTATATTTTAAAAAAATTCTCCTGTCATAATTTTATCTTTTAGCTCTCCCAGCTGATGTCAGACCTCGGCGGTGCATTCGGTCTGTGGTTTGGCTTGTCAATTCTCTCTTTCTTTGAATTCATCGAATTCTTCATGGATCTGTGTGTGTTGACATGCTGTGGTTGTTACATCAAGAAAAGTAAACGTAAGTTATTTATTTTGTCGTAATTCTATTCAATAGCAAATCATGACCAGCTTTTTGACAGATGTCTATCTATCTCATTTGATAAGGATCCAGTCAAGGGTAGACCCCAACTTGTGTGAAACTATCGCCTAAATAAGGTCCATACATTTCCAGTTATGTGTACAAACAGACTAACAAACAAACTGAACAGATGGCAATACACTTTCCCCTCCCCTTTGGGGGCATGGGTAACAAGTACAAAAATTGTGTTTGGGGTGTATTTACAATGACCTCTGCCAAGAAGGTGTTAAATTCATGACCGTTTGTTTGCCTGTTTGTCCATTCGTCTATTTGATAACAAGATTTCACAACTACAATTGATTAGATCATCATGAAAACCTGTAAAGAAAGGTCTTGGTCCAACATAGTTCCCATTAAATTCTGAGAGTGGTCTCAATCACCCCCGATACAAAAAAACAATCATAGATCCAGATTTTCCCATTTACTTATATTTGAGCCACCTTGCAGGGGCCACGGTGGCAGAGTGGTAACACTCTCGCCTCCCACCTCTGAGGCCGGGGTTCGATTCCCGGCATGGCCTCATGTGGGAAAGCTGGTAGTTGCTTGCCGTTGGTCGGCAGTTTACAGTACAGAACCCTAACGAACTGTATGTACTGGTTTCCTCTGCCCTTCCAACTACCCGTCGTGATATGACCTGTACAGTGTTGAAAGCGATGTAAAACCCCAAATAAATAAATAAATTGAACCACCTTGCTTTAGTGTAAAAGAAAGTAGACTTGCTCACAAGTCTTTACTTTGGGCTTTTTGAGACTCTGAATAAGTGCACTTTATAACATCCTGGATTTTACACTCTCACTTGAAGTATCCTTCTGGACGGAAATGCTGTCAGAGAATCGAAGTGTACTAAGTAAGGACCTTGCACAAAGTATAAAAAAGAGGGATAAGGTTCTGATACAAAATATACATGCCTTGGCGGTGTTTTGCCTTCTCGGAGTGCTGATTTCTGATAACTTCCCATGTTTTGTAGAGGCAATTACCTTACTGGGCAATGCATCATTTTTGTTCTTACCTATATCCTTTTAGGACCAATCCAGAAAGCGAAGCAATCCTGGGAACCGCCCACACCTTCACATCGGTCTGAGTTATCACATGACCCAAAGAGTCCCCCACCACCTTATAGTAATGTGACAACATCAACATCGAGGAGGATAAAGGCAGAACCAAGCCCGTCAGTGTCTAACTGTTCCAAAGATCGAGCCCGATATCTGGATTATCTAAGTCGAGTTGATACATGACAAGAATTTGACTACAAATACCGTGTGCATTGATATTTTATGAAGGTTGAATAAAGAAGAGTGTTTAACAAAGTCAAGAAAATGGTATTTATTTTTCCAGGTGTATCAGAAAATGTGAAAACAGAGCAAACAATTATATTCAGAGAACTTAAGCTATTACTTCCTGTCATAATTTAGAATAGTCATTAAATTGGATAAAGTAAACATTGGATACAGAAAGCTGTAGACTGATTGGTTATGAGGATATTTAGGAGCCAATTTTGCTCCATTATGCAAACTTAATGGCCTATGAGCCTATGAGGCTCCTCAGGGCTGAATACCCATTAAGTTTACACAATGGAGCACCATGAGGCTAAAACCATGTGAAGTAAAACTGATTTAATTAAATGAATGATTTAACACTTTGTACCAAATGGTCAACCTATGCCATACTTGCAAGGTTTGCATTGTTGTGAATATCATATGTGGCTTTCACTAAGTTAGTTCTGATATGTTTAATTTCAATACTCAGTCAGTATTGTTTCACAGTGTGTAACAATGGTTTTACTTTTTAAAGGAAAATAATTATATTTTGGAAAAGCTAGAAAATTGTGTAGATAATCTCACTACCCAAAGGTTTGACTATTGAGAGCATTAATGTTGATAATTTGTGGTGATGAATTTTTCATGTTACTATAATCATTTGTGTTAATTTTAAGACAGAAAGGGATTATTTTTGTGTATTAAAGCGAATGCTTTGGTATGCAGCAGGTTGGATTTTTGCAATTCACTCTCCTTATCGCTCACTGATTTTGAGCTAAGGAGATTGAAGCTAGTCCAAAACTCACTCTGCAGAGTTGTCACCCGTTCCTCTAAATTCTCTCACATTACCCCTCAACTAAAAAAACTCCATTGGCTACCAGTCAGATACAGGGTACAATTTAAAATTGGCCTGCCTTATTACATACAAAATTCTCAACCAGGGTCAACCAGTTTACCTAAGAGAATTAATTCATCCCTACACCTCTTCCAGAAATACAAGGCGAAGTATCCCCAAACTCAAGTTCCTTCAAACCCCTACTTTCGATCGTAGAGTTCACAAATCAATCAAACACTTTTCTAATTCCTTCAGTCACTACGCCCTAGTCCTTTGGAACTCTTTTCCCTTTCATGTAAGAAGCAGTCCCTCTGTTGCATCTTTTAGGAAGCACCTCAAAACCCTTCAAAACTTCAGCTCTAGTTTCCCAACTTAGTTTTCTTCCCTCTTGGTCACACCCACAATCCTGGATTACTGACCTTGAACCCCCCCCCACCCCCCCCCCTCGACTCTCCCTATGATAATGATTTTGTTTAATTAGCGCACTGAGTTCCCCTTTGTGGGGAAGATATTGCACTTGCAAAGCAGTAGATTAGATTAGATATTATGCATTGAAAGTACCACAAACTTATGCATATATCCTACACCTAAGATACTCAGCTGAGTTAGCGAACTGTAGTATTTGTGTATAATCTAGTATATTTTTGGACAAATAATTAGAAAATTATGCATTTACACCCAAATCTTGACTCTCACAACACTTAGACAGCCATTTTAGGATTGTTTTAGGTAATGCTTTCATTTTTGTTTCACTTCCAGTAGGTGCTCATGTGGGGTGTACATTGTACTTTGGGAGAATTGTTTAGTCAAAATAACACTGAGGCTATTTAAGAACAACAAGTTATTATGTAGTGACATTTTGACTTACTTGATCAATTGATTAATTGGATGTAGCATCATCTATCACCTTGTTCGGTTATATTTTGACTGGATCGTGATTAAAGTGATCATCCAAGTCATTATGTATCTGATCTTACCTTGGTTAGAACTCATACAGCCACCTGTCCAAATACTAACCAAGACAGTTGGTGCTTAACTTCAGTGATCGGATGGGAAACTGGTAAACCTACACCATATAGGAAGATTTACTTTGACTGGCATTAGTATTGATGTAACCAAACTTGGCAAATTATCAGACTGGGCTTTACGCCAAATTTCTTTAACTTCTACTCAATCTGACATTCAGTAGCCTCATTTGCTTACTAACTCTTATATCCCTTTGTATCAGGTAAGGCAAGCATGTCTCCTGAACGTCAGCTGTGTGTAGATGTATATAAAATGGGTTTAGACACTTTGGGAAAGTAGTAATATAGTAAGCATAAATGTGAGGTTTTATTTTCATTATTATATTGTCATTATCATAATTCTGTTACTTAACCTACCCTGGAATCCAAATCTAAACCTAAGATGTTCTTACTTTGAGGAGTAATGGGCTGATGGGATGTTAAATCTCTGATGTTAACATGATCTTGTCACCAACTATGATTTATATATTTATTTGAAGTTTTACATCACTTTCAACACTGTGCATGTCATATCATGATGGGTAGTTTTGTGGGCAGAGGAAACCAGTACATGCAATTGGTCAAGGTTCTGTAGCGTAAGGTCCGGAGTTTAAAACACCAACCCAAGAGGTGGGAGGTGAGTGTGTTCCCCACTGCGCCACCTTAGCCCCTAGTCACCAACTATGAGGGACTTTGTTTCATCTTACTCGTATATCCACCTTGGATCACCCCATCATGTTTATCAACTGTTCTTATGGGATCTTGTGAAAGCCATAGATATTTATGGTGGTATAATAGTATTATGTTTGTAGTATCTTTGTCTGATAACAGTATTCATACAAAACTGGACACTTGACTTTGGTGTGTATTCTGTTTATAATATCTATCACAAGATATGGACTGTAAAAAGTATAGTATTAGAAGTAAATGTTAATGAAATTTATTTAATAATAAAATCAATCATTAGCAGCTAATTGTGTTTCACATCCCTGGGGTGGGGGACTGTTACTGACAGGGACTGTTAATGGGTGGGGGATTGTTACTGACAGTCCCCAAGCCCCCAAGACAGACAAACACATAGTATATACATATACAGGTCGTTAGCAATTGCATATGTCTTTAACTGATGTAAATACTGTACAAACTGAGGGCTGCTAAGCAATGTTAACAGTAAAAGGCAACCAAGTGTAACGCAAATGAGAGTCTTTAATATATATAGGCTGCTAAGCAAACTAGGTTACATAATCTAATGCAGCCAAATATAAGTTATAAAGATAAGTTAACAGTTCGTGAGATATCATTACAGTTAATGATACAGAATACTATTCAGCATGATGACATGCAGAAGAAGAAGATTACTCCTGGAGTGACCTTCAACGCCCAGCAGAAGGGGTTGCACAAAGGTCAGTGAGTTTGGCCCGGATAACTCTAAGAAAAGCCTCCAAACTTTTTACTAGGGAGTGACCAAAGACCCCCCTCCCAAACAGCAAGAAGAGGAAGGAACCCCCACAGTTTACAATAAAATGTTTGTGATGTTATTTTACATGAAGCCTACTGCTAGTATAAACATACAAGAAACCCTTTAATCAAGAGGCCTATACAGGAGTGACCTCCACTGGGTCAGAGGAAGGTCATATGATAAATGCCAATAGGGAGGGCACTAGCGGCACTCCAGTGAAGAATAATGTAAAGGGGTTCAACCCAAAGTTCAAAATTATTTCTTGAGAGTGGTGTTAAATTTATAGGAACTGCACTATATTTTTACCAAAAGTGATTTTTTCCCCTAGGGCATGCCCCCCGACCCCCTTAGTTATGGTATGTCTGATGTGAACCCCCACCGTACTCTGATGTGAACCCCCCACCTAACTGAGGCTGGATCAGCCCCTGGAGGGAGACAGCAAAATTTCATGTTTGTCCTTCACCTTCTAGTTTGAAAGTGACTTTGTAAAACGGCTTCAAGGGAAAGTTAAGATTGTAGCCAATGGATTTGAATTGTTTCTTGGTTGCCAACGACAACTAGGTCAGATTTCTAGGACAGTTTCTGTGATGTCATTAGACTGGAACCCAATCCACGTTTTAAGTAGCATAGAACTTTAACAAGCGAATGGAACAGGTGAAGGTGAATATAACCGTTGGACATTTCAAGTGTGAGTTCTAGCAAGTCTCACTATCTAGAGATCCACTTGTTTGTTTAGAAATGTTAGGAGGCATTATTAGTATACTTGAATATATAAAAAAGGCAAATAGATTGAAATTATCAAGCCTAAGAAAAGGAACAACTTTTTAATGTCGTTTTATAATGTGGATGCAATGTATATGCAAAGAGAAAGTACATCAAAAGGGAAAAATATATCAAATATATCATTTTACAAAGCTTTCAGCTATACAGAATTAATTGCTTCTTCTTCATAAACCAACAATTACTAAAAAGTGTAAATTGGAGCCAGATAAATATCTAAACATAAACGATAAATGAATAATGGAACATTTATCAAATGGAAATTAATTACATGTTTTTATCTTTGTAGAAACCAAGTAAGGATATTGTCTTCAACATAATGACTACTTTGCTACCTTCATTATTTATGATTCAAAAGGTACAATCTAAATATAACCGTACAGACTCGTTTATCAATTAGGTTTTACCACATATCCACAAAAATAAACAGTCTTTCACCTGCAAACAGGGTCATGAGTGACAATTTTTAATAATTTTGAATTCTTCAAACTTGCTAAATTATTACTTTGATTTGTTTAAATGGTCAGAAGATGGCTTGTGGAGGGAAAAAAGTAACCTGGTGGTTAAATTTGTAAAAACAATACTCATTTGACGCATAGGATGAAAAAGTGTATTCACACTGTCTTTGTTGAAACATTTGGTTAGATTATCTCAACAATTACACAATAACAAACTGTATATCATTTTATTTTTGGTTGCATTTTTGGATTATTGATACTCTTACGTAATTATATTAGACAATATTCTTCTATGAGTTCTTCTTACATATTTTATGGGGGGGCAACGGTAGCAGAGTGGTAACACTTTCGCCTCCCACCTCTGAGGCCGGGGTTCAGTTCCCAGCACGGCCTCAAGTGGGAAAGCTGTTAGTTGCTTACTGTTAGTTGGCAGTTTACAGTACAGAACCCTGACGAACTGTATGTACTGGTTTCCTCTGCCCTTCCAACTACCCATCGTGATATGACCTGTACAGTGTTGAAAGCAACATAAAACCCCAAATCAATAAATAAAATATATATGTTATGGTAATTTTAGATAATAGTTTAATAACAGTCAACCACTTGCCATTAAAATAATTCCATTAACCAAAATACTCAGAGCCTTTCACCTCAATCTTTGCATGTACTCTAGTATAGTCTAATAAAGTAGGCCCAGCTATAAAGACTAGAAAGTTCGGTTTTAGAGTAAGTGATTAATTAGTATTATATTTTATTATATTCACATTAAATGAAATATTTGGAATTATCTGCTGACTATATTCACTTTTTCCTCCATTTTTTCTAGATCCACAAATACACAGCAGTGTGGTAATATTATCGTTGGTAACGCTGTTTTTTTTTTACATTCAAGCTAGAACATATTTCTGGGGCAAAGGTACGTGGTATTTTACAGAAGCATATTCAGTATCACATTTATGAGGTTTGAACTTATATTGTTCAATGATTTCAGCCGGTTCCTGCAGTGTTTGTTCCACAGCATCCAGAATATGCCTAGAACCCTTCAGAAGTTTAGTGTTTGGGATAACTGTGTTTCATACTCAGTGTCATTTTCCAGGCACATCTCTGTAGAAGCACATGGGCTAGTACCAGCTGATCTCACACTGTCAGAACTCCTGGGAAGGTTGCCCCTGTAACTGTCCTTCATCCAGTAAACATTACAAACGTTTTTAACGTTTATGAGCCTAACTATGAACGGTTTATTTAAGGTTTAAAATGATGGGCTCCTAAACGTTTGCCTATAAACATTTATCAATGTTTAAGCATAAACTTTTATAAACGCTAATACATAAACGTTAAAAAATGTTTGTACACCAATTAAAAACTACACTAACCTTTATAGGTTCAAGTATCCAGCATGAATCAAGGGAGAATGTAAACAAATGTCATTTTATGAAACATTACCCTGTTTACATCAATTTAACCTTGTAAAGTGCAGTCTATGATATTCTATACTTTCATATATCTACTTAGAATTTAATGATGGCTTCAAACAACAGTGATACAGCAAGATATACTGACAGAAATATTTCTTCAGTTTCTCTTCAAAATGGCTGTGCTGACATCATCATCCAAAATAAAAATGAGCTTAAGATATTCTTCACTCTTTGTAAAACGTTTAAAAATGTTTTTATATGTTTATATACCAAACTAATATTGCTGAAACATTTATAAAACCATAGTATTGAATAATTGTCAATATTTAGGTTTATATTTGGTTTTAAAAATGTTTATAGGTTTACTAAATGTTTATAAACGTTTACAATGTTTACTGGGTCAGTATGCTCAGTCTGCTGTTTAGTTACTGACAATCTTGAAGTCAAAACATAAATAGCATTAAGAATATCAAGACTGATATATTCAGTGACATTTTGACTACTTATGGGCATAGAAGTTCTGACTTCTGAATATTCAGCATCTTTAAATTGACCTTTCACATCCACAAGTCTTTTGTGTTGATCCCGTCAGGCAGAACAATGAAAGCCCTTTGCAATTTGAAACATTTTTATGATTTTTTTTTTCAGAAATGGTGTGTCTGTTCAGCTTGACTTTCTTTTCAAGAGTGATGGAAGTTTGTAATTTTAGTGGGAATAGAAGAGGGCCTAGGTCAGAGGTCAACTAATGAAGTAAAAGTATGGTACCACAAGACGTCAGCTCTTTAAAAAGGACTGGATCAATGAAAGGTGTATAACTTGATTTGACACATCCTCATAATTGGCACCTATAAGCACACAAAAAATAAGTGAATCCCATCCATGTCTTACACAATGTGTGGTGGTTTGTAACAGTTAATATGTTCCACAAAATTAGTTTGTTATTGGACAATTAATGGCACGGCAGAGTTTCAATAACACACGGAAAATTTTTAAATTAGAATCACTTTACTTGAAAGCTGCAACAGACAAAATGTGTCTTGAGTGAATTAATTGGCTAGTTGAACTTAAAGAGTTCCTTCTGTGGCTTCCTTGCACATTTAAATGATCTACATTTTTAGAAAGATGTCTACATTTGTAAGATGTTTGGTTTGCCTCGTATGTCTACATTCTGGATTTAGCTGGAAGGATCTTCAAATTGGTAACTGCATTTATTTTATTTACAATAACATTTCTTTTTGTTGTTTTTGTTTTTATTAAACTTTTTGAAAAGCAAAATGCATGAATGCAGGAATTGTACAGCCTAAAAGAAATAAATTAATTCTTAATTTTTATTGATTGAATGATTGGTTGACTGATTGATTGATTGAAAATTTTTATTTATTTTTGAGATTATTTGAGTGAGCGTATCAGTGTCAAGTAGGAATACTATAGGGGAATTTTAAGTGAGATAAAAAATTAAGAAAGACAAAATGGAAAATTTTAGCTGGATAAAATAATAATAATTCAGCTTCATTTTCATTTCAATTTTAAAGGTCATACTTTCAGACTATGAGGATAAAAATGAAACAAAAAGCAGTATTTTGGGGATGACATTACAAAATGAATATACTCAGCTAGTTTGGAGGAGGCATGTGCCCAATGAGTTTAAATCCTATTAATGTGGAGTTGGGGAATGTGTATAATACATTACAAAAACTACAATTGGCTATGTTTAACCTTGAATGTATTACTAACTTGAGTGCTGATATGGGGATGTGCTAAATTAATACAAAAAGAACTAAACCTAAAGATATATGGCACTGTAAATTTGTTGCCAATTTTTTCTGTTTTATTTTATTTTATTTTTTTTTTGCTGATTTAGGTAGTGAGCTGGATTAGGTCACAAGGTAATGCCCTAAATTTTGTGCTGATTTAGAGGCAGTGCGGAATTAGTTCACACACACCAGATATTTCGGCATACTACAGACTTGAAGACATGTCTGGTTCAACTTCCAGTTGTAATAGTTTTCAGAAGCTTCCATCAGAAGAGCTATCCATCGCAGGTGTTTGGCAGGGACTTAAGGAGAACACTACAACACATGGAATACCCCACATTGACAATGCAAAAGGTGAGTAGTTTGTATAATCTGAAAATTATCCAAGTATACCATTTTAAGTTTTTCACAATAAGAGATAAATATATACATTTTGAGTCTATAAAGATTACATTACAAACTTTATTTATTTATTTATTTGGGTTTTTTTACGCAGCTTTCAACTCTGTACAGGTAATATCAAGACGGGTAGTTTTGTGTGCAGAGGAAACCAGTACATACAGTCGGTCAAGGTTCTGTACTGTAAACTGTCAACCAATGGTAAGCAACTACCAACTTTCCCAGATAGGTTTCAGGTTTGAACTGTCAATCTCAGAGGTGGGAGCACCAACTTTACACTCACAAGATTAATGTAACATTGACCGAGAAAAGAACTCACAAGTCACAATCACACGAGGTCGACTTAAAAAGCTAGGGTCCCCTAAGCCCCTCTGCTCTTGCCAACCCCACCCCCCAAAAAGTATATATAGTATTAATATATCTGAAAATCTTGTTATATGTCAGAGTATTTTACATAAAGTGTATTCTAAAATCACACTATTGTGTCACTGAACCTGACTGGCCAAGAACCACCGTAAAATGTAAAAATAACCTTTGTCCTTTTTCAGAAGTTATTTTTTATGTGATAAAATAACTGATAAAATTATTTGAAAATTTATTTTCAAGATTATATTGTAAAATCCACTGAGTACCAGTCCCATCACTGAAGATAAATAGCAATGGGCTAGTACTGTTAGCACTGAGATGGGCGACCGTCAGTTCACTACTCATATCATCTGATGGCTTTGCGGCTTTCCCTTGTAGACCAAAACCTCTTTCGTCATTGTATTTTTCATAATTTCCATGTATAGAGTCCACCTTTCATGCTTCTATCACAGGTCAAAGTTATATTATAGACCATTAAAAGTGTTTACAAAGGTTAATTGGTTTAATTTCTTTTGTGTAAAGTACATTAACAGCTTGCGCTTATTCAATGCACATTTTAATTAAAAGAAACTAATGTTACCACATTTATGACAAGTGCAAATAAGGATTTTGTATCTAAGTCGTGTATGGTAGAGAAGGGATTTTTTTACTAAATTTAAATTGGTGCCAGTATGTAACCAGTCAGAATTATTTATTTATTTATTTGGGGTTTTATGTCACTTTCAACACTGTACAGGTCATATCACGATGGGTAGTTGGAAGGGCAGAGGAAACCAGTACATACAGTTTGTTGGGGTTCTGTACTGTAAACTGCCGACCAACGGCAAGCAACTACCAACTTTCCCACTTGAGGCCGTGACGGGGACCGAACCCCGGCCTCAGAGGTGGGAGGCGAGAGTGTTACCATTCTACCACCATGGCCCCCGTAACCAGTCAGAAAGCATTTTATATAAATACTAGAAAACACTCATAGGGCATAGATCTCAGACGTCAACAATTACGAAAATTAAAGCATTATTTGTATCGAGAATATGCACTGGATCTATTCCAAAATGTAATCACTACTTACTTTGGCCAGCCCGTACTGGCATGAAAAATTTCTGAAAGATCTAGTCATTACTTCAGGAACGTCCTCTGTGATGATAAAACATAAGAAGACACACCACTCTTGTAATCTGTCAGAAGCTAGTACTCTGTAATCACTCAGAGAGCACTGAACTGCGCCAAGGCATGATAAATGAATGGAAAAATCCAGATCTTTGATATTTTTGACAGCCAGATGGTGATATTGATCACTGTCACAATTTAATGGGATCCAAGTCAGATCAAGACCAATCTGCTCTCTTTTCCTTTGAAGAGGCAACCAGTAGCATTTGCCTGGTTCTACAAACAACAAACAGACAAACATTCTGACATGAAATTAACACCACTTTGTCTGAGGTAAGAAGTCTTAACAAGATTTAACCATATTTTTACCAGGTACAATCAAGAAGATCCTGTGGTCAGTAATCAGCTTGACAGTTCTTGGAGCAATGGTGTTTCATCTCTACAGCCTTTTCAACAATTACTTCATCTACAAAGTCAATGTCCACATTGATATGGTTATGAATACTAATATGGTCTTTCCAGGTAATAATGGCGGTATGCAAATAAAATAAAGCTTTGATGTTAATTATTTAATTTATTATTTTAAAGACAAACCAATACCATATCATTCTAAAGGACGAAGATTGTAAGTTTCTGTTCTAATTAGTGAGAAAATTTCTGAACAAAGTATTGGTCAAAAGGATTGCTTTGCCTTTAATATTCACCTCTGCGTTTCAAAAATAAGTTGATATTCAACTGAACAAAACAAAATATTCAGCTGTAAAATATATATGGCACAAGATACAATTGTCCAGATAAAAGATTCCTGGAAGTCTACCCATCTGTACATCAAGTCCCAAAAAATACTTCACCATAGTTTTCTTTTAATGCTCCCACAGTTTCAAATGATTTTTATCTGATGATGCCCGTTCTGCCCCAACGCTTGCCTCTTTCAGAAAAATGAAAAACGGTAATATCTTATCTCTTGAAAAAGACCTTCCCATCTTGGTATAAACTACCCGGCATCTATGTTAAATCTACCTGGCCATGTTTATGGACTAATCATTATTGAATAAGTTGGCACAGATTAAGTGCTATAAATGTTTGTTATGCAATCCAATAGAATAAAACCAATAGTCAACGGCATTTCTGTATGAATTTTATTGCAACATAAACAAGGGCTTTGTGAAAAAACATCTGATTATGTATGAAATATAATCTAATCTAATGTGGAATTTAATAGTGCTTAATCTGTATCACTTGACAGACTCTAAAGTACAACTGAACAAAACCAATGAGAAAAATCGTAAGTCAAATAATATGGTCGTACCAAGGAGACAGCGATATAGATTATACATGTAATCTATAGATTATTGAACTACTATCAATAAATTCGTTCCCTATTTATGCATTTATATTACTAATAATTATCCATATTAAGGGGTGGCAGGAAAAGAAAACACTACCTGGTCTTTATCTCAAGAGGAAGGCTTCACAAAGGGTCTTAAATATTTTTTATAAAAGTTAAGCCCACTCCAAGGAGGACCAGTCCCCAACCCCCAAGTCAGTGATACAACTACTGCGGGTACCATTTATTAACATATACTTTAATAATTATGATATATAAAAATAATACAATACTAATACTAAATAATATATACAAGTCAGATAAAATACATAAAAGTTCTTGATGTAAAGTTCAGTTCATATAAATGTAAGACAGACAGTTAATACTAGAAAAGGGCTGCATAAAATTACTTGAAGCAGCCAAGTGATATGAATTCTATGAACATTTTACTGCAATTCTAGAGACGTTGAATTTGACCTTAACATGACCTTGGGGGTGAACTTCGACCCCAGCAGAAGGGGGGGAGATGCCAAAAAGCAAAGCATGGGACATACAGGTTTGGCCATGACAAAAGCAGAAATTTTGACTAAGGTCAGAGCACAGGCCCCCCTAGGCTGCAGAAGAGGAAGTGACCCCCCCAAGTTTACATAAGATTTGCTAAAATTGTTGTGAATAAATAAAATAAGAGCTGATATGCAGATGAATGAACCCATCCCACCCCATGCTTCCCCTCCATAATTCTCAAATACGATCTAAAGGGAGGGAGGGAGGGAAATAAATTTTTCAGTGTTCATCCTTCAAATCTCAAGTTTAAAGTGAAACATGGAAGCCCAGAATGCTAAGGGTCAGATGGATGACCAATGAAATTAAAGTGTTATGACTGAGCGCCTAGAAACTGAGCAAGGGTTTCCAGGAGCCCAGAAAACATGTCACAAGAGCACTTTCAGACTGGTACCCATATCCCAACAAAATTCACCAAAACTTCTAGCAGCAATTATGGCTTGGGGGGGGAGGATTGACACCTGGGTCGCCCAAACAACCCAAGCGACAGTCCCCAACCCCCAAGTCGGTGATACAACTACTGCAGGTACCATTTATTAACATATACTTTAATAATTATGATATATAAAAATAATACAATACTAATACTAAATAATATATACAAGTCAGATAAAATACATAAAAGTTCTTGATGTAAAGTTCAGTTCGTATAAATGTAAGACAGACAGTTAATACTAGAAAAGGGCTGAATTCTATGAACATTTTACTGCAATTCTAGAGACGTTGAATTTGACCTTAACATGACCTTGGGGGTGAACTTCGACCCCAGCAGAAGGGGGGGGGGGGAGATGCCAAAAAGCAAAGCATGGGACATACAGGTTTGGCCATGACAAAAGCAGAAATTTTTACTAAGGTCAGAGCACAGGCCCCCCTAGGCTGCAGAAGAGGAATGACCCCCCAAGTTTACATAAGATTTGCTAAAATTGTTGTGAATAAATAAAATGAGAGCTGATATGCAGATGAATGAACCCACCCAACCCAACCATAGGGGTAGGAGACATTTATAAGGCATTTATGGTTTCAGCAAGGGTATAGGCAAGATTTTCACCAGACGAGTGGTCAGAATAGATATATTTCCAGACACAGTCCGAGGACCATGTACCATGTCGTTTTATGTCCTGAATAGGGACATGAGATGCATGAGCAAATGTAGCTCCAGACCTTCTAAAGTCATGGAAGGTATGATATGAAGGATTCAAACCCAAGACCAGGTTAATGGATTTGAGGGCTTTTCTAACCCTGGAATCCGTGAGTGGAATCCAACCCTGGGTTGTTTTTATCTGGAACAAAGAGGTGGAGGAAGACATGTCATATAATCTGTAAAGGGATTTAATTGCCTTATGAGGACAAATAAGTGAATTTCTTAACCTAGGGAGAGTTATGCATTGAACCTTGTCTCTGTTTTGATTAGTTTTACTCCATTTTATGAGTACTTTCACGAATTTTTTGGTGAAGAAAATATCTTCTCCTGTCAGATGTCTGGTGTAATCAAAACTAGCAATAGCATGTGGAGCCAAATTTGAGAGCCTTAGAAAGGCAAAGAAACCCATGAGAAAGATAGCTCTGTAGACGGGGCCAAAAGGTATATTACTGCATGCAGCCGAAATATCAGCTACTTTCTGAATGGTGATGATATTGTGAGACCTCAAAGACATTGGTCTTGTAATCTTCAAAGCTTTAATGAAGTATTTGACCTTTGGGTGTTCCAATACAGTATAAGGCAAGTCATACAATACAAAATTGGCCTTTATGGCCGAAACATAATTCTCTATCATACACACAGAACAATTATTATGCACCAAGCATTCTAAGAATGACAATATGACCTTAGTGTCCACACTTGACAATTGACACTGACAAACTATGCAGAAAGCGACAAAGATCTTGAACATTGAGGAATATGCACTCCTTGTCTTGGGTCGAAATGCTTGGTGAAGCCTTGAAGAAGCACTAGCTGACAGTGACGTCATAGCCTCAGTTTCTGGAAAAACAAAGTGTAGCATCTTAAATATCTTGAATTAATTGCCTTAGGCCCCTGCCTAATACAATGTGACACTAAAAACAACAGATTACTGAACATAGTAACAAATTAACACACATACTACAACTCTGGATCTATGTCCAGCAATTCATGTGATACACTAAGCCACAGTGGTTTTGCAATGTGATTATGTAACACTTGCCACTGCTGAGGGGTACCCTGCCACCTAGATAAGACATCCGCCACTACATTGTTGACCCCTCTGATATGTACGTAACGCAAATCCATATCAGTTTCTGCTGCAAGGTACCAGATGTTCCTTGCACAGGCCCCTAAATATGGATCACGCGTCTTTCCAGTCTTCAGAACCGACACTACTGCCTCATTATCACACTGAATGAGGACCTTACGAGACGACCACTGACGTTTGAATAACCTGACAGCAAGTAGAATGTTCACCATTTCGAGGTGAACTATGGTCCAATTCCGATAACCCTTGACAATTGGGAGGTGATACACCAGGTCACCTGAGCGACCCCCAAAACCCGTCAAACAGGCGTCAAGTTCAAGCGTCACGTCCACGGGCCAGTGGTCATACAGTGATGTACCATTGTAGTGTGGGAGAAACTTGGCAAACCATCTTAGGTCCCTCTTAAAATCTGGAGTCAGGGCAATTTTTTGACGCAAGTGCGCAGACCTCAATAAATCCAGCATTCTGTTCAGAAAGACGCGCGCAGGTTTGACACATTTGTGGACGTATAAGAGGAGACCTAAGATGGATTGCAGCTGACGTTTTGACGCAACGTCTTTACTGAGCCAATAATGAACCGCTTCTGTGACGTCACGCAACTTTTCAGGGGGTATAGCAATTGTGCCACGCACTGTATCAATGAGAATGCCCAGACACGTCACTTGCGTCGCAGGTGGAACAAGCTTGTTCTGGCTGATACTGAGGCCCAGTCGGCCCATAAGGTCCATAAGGGCAACGTAAGATGCAGACGCAACGCTAGGAACGCCCATACCGACGTAATCATCTATGTAATCAATGATGGTAAACCCTTTTTGACGCATGATGTATCTGACGCCGTCGCTGAGGCGTTGAAAAATTTGGCTTCCGTGCCGCGTCCCAAACGGAACGCAAGTGTCTACGTAATGCCCATCCCATTCAAGGCCTAGAAGATCAAAATCGCCAGGATCCACCTTGACGTGACGGAACGCACGTGAGATGTCAACCTTATAAATATGAGCTCCACGTCCCAGCTTTATCAATTCATTGGTGATATCATCGACTGTGGGAAACGTTTTGACAAAGTTACTATCTAGATAAGAATTCTTATCTATGCCAGCATTAACTGAGGCACCTAATGGCCAACTTAGGTCCACTATCACCCTACGTCGACTTGAATTGGGCTTTGGCCTGGTCATGAAGGGTGAGGTGTGACTTGAAGTGATTGGTTTTTGTTTGAAGGGACCCAGGATGGCGTCAAATTTGGTTTCCTCGTCAATATAAGCGTCAATGTCAGCGGGAAACTCTGTTGCAGACTTATGATTGCCTCTTTCACATCTGAGAGGGCAGTTTCTGTTGAAGTCTAAAGGAAAACCAAACTCAACCAATTGGAGTAACTGCTGGTCCCAGTATTGGGCCAATTCCTGCTTCCATACATTAACATTCAACTGTGATTTGACGGGTATTCTGACACCCATGTAGTTTGGGACCCCAGAGTTTTTGATAAGGTCATGAAGTTCAAACAGAGATGTACCCCTGTCTCCATTAACTACACCTGTTTTTGGAAGTTTTTGTTCATCAAGTGGCACAAAACCAAAGTTAAATTGGGACTGATCCCGCCATTTTCTGTGAATGGCTGTATTGACATTTGAAATTGAATTCTTGGTGAATTGATGAACATGCAAAATTGAATTGACAAATTTGTCCTCAATGCCCGTGTAATTGATGTCAAAAATAGGTGTGAATTGTAAATTTGTGCCTTTGGCCTCGTTCACACTACCCTGAACATCATTAAGTCTCTGTGGCATGTCTCTAGGATTCAAACCCTTGTCTTAAATGGATATGACCTTAACTGCCAATACGTCACTAGCATGACGGTCCAATTCATTTTCATGATCAATTGTGGGAGATTTTTTAACCTCAACCATGTCTCTGACACATTTACCTATGTTTTTAACATCAACATTTTGCACAGCTGTGCTTTCACTGACTTTGTCACTGGTGGGACTATGCCCACCCCTGACATTTTTACAATATGACATTTTTTCATACTGGTGAATACCCTTGACCTCACACATGTGCTCATTCTCACGAGCCCTCTGAATTTTTGGAAAGTTATACTTTCCCCAAATTACTCTGCTTTGTACTGACAGGGTACTATCTTTACAATTTTTTACAGTTTTTGATTTCTTTGCCATCAGAGCATCAATTTGTGTGGGATTAACTTTTGAACTATACACAAACCTAGTGGAATACACATTTTTACTGCTATCAGGCAAGCAAACATCAGTATAAACTGGTTCTTTGTTGGAAAGCACTTCCTGGGCTTCAAACACAGTCCTATTCACATCAAAATTTTTTACATTTTTTTCACCAGTACAGCTGCCCCATCCTAATGATGGACAGCTGCCTGCTCGTTTTTTGTTTGATTTTTGTTGATACAATTTTTTTCCGAATGGTTAAGTTGCTTACCATTGGCCAAGCAAAAAGCACAAATGTGTCTGTGTAACTTGCCATTGGTCTCATGATCTCTTTGGAAAGTGCAGGTATTGGTCTGAAAGTTCTTACAAAACCAAGGTTTTTTGATCTCATTTTTTCCCCAATTTGGCTTGTTTGGAACGTGTTTTTGTGCATGAGCCCTACGTATACGATCAATACGATCACTATCTTCCCAGTGCAGCAAGCCCCTCTCCATCTCACACAATAATACGGCATGTGCCGCCTTTGCCCCCTGCCAGGAAAAATCCGTGGCATCTTCCATCAGATCTGATAAGTATGAAATCATGATATCCCTACGCCCCCTATCACTTTCTTCTAAAACGTTCCTACAAAACCCCTGCACCCACTGAGTTAATGACAATTGGTCGTAGGTCATACGTTGTCTGGTAGCTCCCCCTAGAATAGCCTCATGTGGCCAATTTACTTTTTGCTTGATCTGTATGTCAATATTTCCGCCTCTCTGAGATTTGAACCTAGGACTATCTTTACCTGCTGCTTGCGAACTTTGTTCTAGGTCTTTTAACCTTTTGTCTACTCTCTTCTGTACTGAACTAGATCTAAGCATATGCAAACTGGGACTGTCACTTTCATCAGAAGATGAAGATTCAGTAATAACCCTAGCTTTTTTGTGTTTTTTACTAGACTTGAAACTTTGAAGGAAACTGTCACTACTTAACTTAGATGTCGGAGTAGATCTGACTGTTGTCGCCTCCATCCGATCTTCCACCTTGTCCAACCGTTCTGTAACCTTCTTAAGCTGTTGCAGAATCTCTAATTGAAGCTGCTGTCCACCCTCATGTGTCCCCTGGGGTAGAGTGGCAGAACTATGTCCTGCAGCGGCAGCATCTCGTGAAAGTTCATTATCAGACTGTGGCTTCGACTTCTTATTCTGGCACTTCTTCCCTGTTGGTGGGAGATGTCGCACTTTACATGTCTTACATAACTGTTTGTTGTCTGGCATTTTGAATTCTCTGTATTGACAAATTATTGATTCACTATTTCAATGTCTATGTTTATATCACTGAAAAATATAAAGGCACAGAGCCCTTAAGATTCCATGTCCAGCAAATCAAACACAGGCTTCAATCGACCAAAACAAAGTAACATGGCAAGCCATGCACAAGAATAATAGCTATAGGGTAGACCGTCCCTTTGTGATTTGATTGACAAAGCCTGAGGTTGACACGATGACCATGCAATCTAATGCAAATCAGCAGCAATTAACAAGTTCATCAGTTCACAAAATCCACTGGTATTTGTAATCACAACTTCAGTCAAGAAGTAAAAAACTTGTTACAGGCTAAGAACCGTCCTGTATTTACATATTTACAAATTAAAAACACTAAAATCAAGATAAAAAACTAAAAACATCAAAATAAATTTTTCAGTGTTCATCCTTCAAATCTCAAGTTTAAAGTGAAACATGGAAGCCCAGAATGCTAAGGGTCAGATGGATGACCAATGAAATTAAAGTGTTATGACTGAGCGCCTAGAAACTGAGCAAGGGTTTCCAGGAGCCCAGAAAACATGTCACAAGAGCACTTTCAGACTGGTACCCATATCCCAACAAAATTCACCAAAACTTCTAGCAGCAATTATGGCTTGGGGGGGGGGGGGAGGACTGACACCTGGGTCGCCCAAACAACCCAAGCGATTAACTTTGAGCAGAAAACTAGGCCAAAGCTTAGACGTAGATGGTTTATCAAATCTGTTGTCTCTAATCTACTGTGTCTCAGACCAGAGACTTAAATCTAAGTCAAGGCTAAGTCATTTTGTGGAATGGGTCTCTGGTATTAAAGTCATGCTACTTGTGTGACGGATTATGAACAATAATTAAAATCATCTCTATTTCAGCTGTAACAATCTGTAACATAAATCCAGTAAAGAAATCAAGGATTTCCGAAAGTGGGGCCCTGTCATTCCTCTTGGCCAGAGATGAGGAATCAAGTAGGAAGAGAAGAAAGAGACAGACATCAGGTTTGCAAAGCACTGGTACATTACAAAATAAAGCAAATATGTCTTTCAGTCTATTGCTTTCCCTTTATAACTTGGGACAACTTGGACAAAGAATACATATTTGTACTTGTTTTATGTGTATTAGCATTGATTTCTATTACTTAAATTCGGTATTAACACAAGTGCTAGGGGCATGCTGGCACAGTGGTAACACATTCGACATCCACCACTGAGGTATGCAGTTCAAACACTAGACTTTATGTGGGAAAATTGGTGTTTGCTTACCTTTCGTCAGCAGTTTACAGTACAGAACCTTGACCAACTGTATGTAGAATACAAAAAGTACATCAGAGCGACCATGGCATTGTTGAAAAATAACCCACAGACAACATGGCATCATTTAAAAATATCCCACAGCAACCATACAAATGGGTCAGTCAGATGCCCAAAATATTGTTTTAATTCAAGTGGACCAATCATTTAACTTTATTCCCTTTGCTACTGAGCCCTCCTCCAACAACCAATTTATGTTACGAAGCACTCCAAAATGCTCTTAATGTAAACAACCAATTTTGGCCAATGAGAACTATGACGTCATCATACTTGTAACCAATCAGGTCAATATGCAAATTACATTATCAGTTAATCAGATGGATGCATCTTGAGATATCACGCCTCAACCAATCAAATGCTTTCATCCTATGATGTCATCACACCCTTAACCAATCAATAAGCAAATGGCCACTTTGTTCCCAGAGTTCTCAAGTGAGATGGAGAAGATATTGCTAATCATCAACCAATCAGACGTCTGTATCTTCTGACATCATCATCCCTCCAATAATCAAAAGGCCTGCCTCCTATGACATGTTAAACCCCCTCATCCAACCAATATGCAATCATCAATCAGTCGGTTGTCTGAATCCTATAACCAATCTCCATCATATGACAGACATTTTATTTATGCACAGTGTCTAAGGTAAGAATATATTAGGTAATTACTAACAAATAATGGGGGATAATTCTTTGTGATCGTGTTATGTTTGTTTCACAAGGGTAGCAACCTTTAAAATGACATATAGAAAAGTGCAATTAACATACTTTAAAGGTACTTGGATCGTCCATCAAAATCCTCTTAACATGTATTCTTCAGACATTTGTTTATGTTAGAATACTCAAAAGTGCAATTACACAATCACATTATGTCAAGGACGATAGTTACTTGACATTTGACAGAGCTGCAATTAACATTTATCAATGATTTTGGATATCATAATCAATACCTTTTATCCCCTGTCCTTTACTCACTTGTTTATGTTAGAATTATTAAAAGTGCAATTGTTTTAATGGAGATTAAGTGCTAAAAACGTTTTATTAGATTATATCTTAGGTTAAATCCATGGCTTCTGTTCACTTACACATAAATTTTATGACTTTTTTATCCTTTTAGAGTACAGAAATGTTCTGAGGTCCTATTTGACTAGGGTATTTTTTCCAGGGGGCCAATTTGACTAGGGTATTTTTCCCAGGGGGCCAATTTGACTAGGGTATTTTTCCCAGGGGGCCAATTTGACTAGGGTATTTTTTCCAGGGGGCCAATTTGACTAGGGTATTTTTCCCAGGGGGCCAATTTGACTAGAGCATTTCATTTTGGAGGCCGATTTGACGGGAGCCGATTTGGCGAAGGGCCGATTTGTCTATGCTTCATATAGGGGACCTGTATATGATACTAAATCATACATAGAGTCACACACGTATAGTTAATTTTAAAAACTGAATTTTAGTTGCAATTTTCAGCCATTTCTGTACTGATTTTTATGCATGTTATTATAGGAATAAAAGACATATTCTCGTGCTTTATGATGGTTTTAAACTATCGATCGACTGAATATTAAAAACACAAAGCCCGAAGGGCACAAGTGCTTTAATACAGCAGATCGCTATTTTAAAACCATCATAAAGCACGAGAATTTGTCTTTTATTCCTATTCCAAAATGGTTACATTGATATTTTTTCAAAATAAGTTGTAAATCTTACTCAAAAATCAAAACAAATGCAATGCCATGTTAGCTGTTCCATTAACTAAACATGCATAGTGATGGATGTGCAAACAGCCTTTTGGTTAAAATATTGTTAGGAAATCCCCCACAGATTTCTGTGCTCTCATAAATATTGATGAGTATTTGATCTTTCAATGAAATATTGATAAAAATCCCCACTGAATTATTTGACTTCATATTTGCTGCATATAATTTATGTTTTATTTTACCACGAGTTGTTTGTTAACATTTGAATGCGAAGGGACGATGCATGCAGAATTCAACATCGTTGTTTCGTTTACTGTTCTATATTTGCAATTCCAGCATTGCGCAAAAGACATGTCCAAGGTCACTGCGCAGCCTTTCATTTTAGAATACATCTTTAGTCCCTGCCATATTGGTATTTATAACACTTTATGTTTAACAGCTCAGGTAATATAACTGGCTTGCTATGGTTCATATGATTTAATTTAAGCCAGTTAATTTGACATGCCTGACACTGATTTATACCAATAATTTTACAATTATCCATTTGTATTTATAGGTCAAATTCACTTATGGAGGATATTTCAGAATGGCGGGATTTTCTATGATTCATATCTAGAGACATATTATAGCACAGTCACAGATCTTGGATCCAATAGAGACAAAACCAACAAAATTTCAATTTCTGGTAAGCACAGTATATTTAGTGTTGTGTATCATGTTCAGGAGCCACAGTGGCGCAGTGGTAACGTACTAACCTCCCACCTTTGTGGTCGGTGGTTCAAACCCTGAAAGATTGTGAGAAAGATGGTAGTTTCTTACCGATAGTCGGCATACTGGTTTCCTCTGCCTATAAAACTACCCGTTGTGATATGACCTATTCGGTATGTTGTACCCCAAATACATACATACATATATCATGTTCAACAGACAAAGTCACATTATCTTTACGGTTGTATCTTGTACTATATCTTCCACAATGAGTGGATGAAAGAGAACCAAAGTAACTGTGATGACCACTGTGACTAAACCCATTGGTAAGGTAATAAATTTATGAACTTTTTTGGTTCATGTGATCTTAAACAGACGGTTAGTTAAGCTACACATCTCCATTCTCACATATTTGACCTCATTCCATCTCCCAATGATCAGGATATTATTGTTGGTGTCAAAGTTGAAAATTTATACTGCCTTTCATCAGGAAATGGCTAATAATGCAAATAGTGTGTACAGGAGTTATCACCATATCAACATGTCTGGTCTACACTTCATTGGCTACCCATCAGACAGTGAATTATCTTTAAAACCATAGTTCTTGTGTACAAGTACCTCACTACTGGCCAGCCTAACTATTTTGCACCATATCTCTCCTTGTACAAATCAGCCATTAATACAAGATGCTCTAACCCCAAAAATTTGTTCCTCTAGGTTCCTCATTATTGTTCTTCCATCCATAAATCAAAGGTCCACTTCAACAACAGTTTCTCATATGATGCCCCGAAGCTATGGAATGATCTTCCACATGACATCCGCAGTGCTCCAGATCTCTCATGTTTTAAATGTCGACTAAAAACCTACCTATTTCAGAAATCTTTTCCACCTTAGCTTCGAACTACCGAACACCGGATTGCCTCCCTGGGTATGACTTGGAACATGTCTAATGGCCTGAAGATTTATGCCTTACGAACTGGATGGTGTGCCTTAGAATACATAGATATGGAGATTAAGCACTTGGACAACTGACCGATTGATTGATTGATTGATACAGTGTGATCTCAAAGGAATCCCCTTTGTAAAATCTAATGCCAATTCTATAGTTGATCTTTATAAATATTATGTACATATTCTGGGGTATACTTGATATGCATGCATCACTAGTATCTAGATTGACAATGAAAGATTCTGTGGATTAGTTATCTGATTCTTAGGTGATAATATGAGCGAACTAGGCAAAGTGTAAAGAATACACTCTATACCCAGTAAACATTAGAAATGTTTTAAAATGGTTTAAACGTTTACAAAACGTTTTTAAAACCTAAGTAAACCCTATCTTTGGTTTTCTAAACGTTTCTAAGTAAACGTTTTTGCTGTAATGTTTAAAAAACGTTTGATAAACATTCTCTATAAAAACGTTTTTACTGAAAACATTTATTAAATATTTATAAAATAACTCAAGAACCTAGGTTTGGTTGGAAATGTTTTCAAAACATTTATAAAATAGCTGAAGAAATTAAGGTTTTGCTGGAAATGGTTTTCAAACATTCATCATGAAATGTTTGATGAACAGTACACATAAAATGTTTAAACAACATTGCTTGTCAAATGTTTTAAAAACATTCTATCAAAAACATTTTTTAAACCCATAATTTTAAACCTTCAAACATGTCCAAACAAAGATGGCGGTGAGCAATAATAGGGGATTTTAGAGGACTTTGTCAAAAATTGCCCCACATGCAACCCCTAAAAGTATGAATTCAATGGGGGCACAATTTTTAAGCCATTATCTTACAATTTTAGACATGAAAATAATATTTTCAATAGTGAGCAACAATACAAAGATATTGAATTTGACCTCTGACCCCATTATTATTCAGACATTATTATGTTTATTTATAACATTTTCTAACATTTATCGTTAAATGTTTAATAAACGGTTTTCATTAAATGTTTTAAAAACATTCCATTACAAATGGTTTTCGTACCCATCATTTTTTAACCTTTGCCAAACGTTTCCTTTCAAACGTTTGCAAAACCTAAAAATGTTTACTGGGTAGAAGTTAACTTTGTAAACTAATTAACATAGATGGAAAAGCTTCACATTAAGGTAACCCAATCTTTCGGTCATGTTACACTACAGACTAGAAATTATAATCTATTTCAGCACCATGGCCCCATTTCTGGGGTAACTTTGGCCTTTACGTTAAAACATTTGACCCAGCAAAATAAGGATAACAGCTCTAATTAAGGCAAAATGACAAAATGCTTAGGAGGTGTTCAATACACATTTCAGACAAAAGAGATCCACAAAATTAAAGCTTATGTGTGTAAGTTGTGCAAAGTTATGGTGGGAGGAGATGATTGAACTAAAAACTTTTTTTCAGGTGAAAGTGCCTGGGTGGTGTCTGACTGGGACTCAACCTCCCAGTTTTTCTGTCCTGGGACTTATACATATACTACATCAAGATATACGGTCCTGAAGGAGAATGCAGATGCTATTTATGAAATACGTGAGTAACTTAAAGTCTGAACCGATGATACAATTTTAGTTGGTAAATGGTGTATTTCAAAATTTTTAAGGAAAATATTGGCCACAAATACATATTCAAGAGTTAAATAACTTTCTTCAACTTGTCTTGATTATCCATTATGCGCCACATTTGCCCTAAAGATCTAGATCAGATTCTGTGCTAATTGCCACAAAAAGCATTATTATTCACTCACGGGTTAAAAAGTGTCAAATGAATGTGAACAAGACCCCAGGTCACTCCAGATTTGGGGTTCATGCCAATAACTTATCATTATCTAGGGTAAGCACCATCTGGGGGTTTATAAGTGCTCATCTCAAAGGAGCCTGAGCGATTGAATTACAGGTCGCATGGCATGGATACTAATGTAGAAGAGCACATACATCACAGCTGTGGGAGCGAGATATGTTTAAAGTTAAGTGGCACCTTGGGGATTCTGGCACCTCAACCAAATTTGGACTATTTCTTGCTGGGTGACGACTCTTTACCCTTGATGTGATGGGTTGCTAAACTCTACAGCAGAAAATAACTCACAATGGAAAGAGAGAATAGCAAACTACAGGTTTACCAGGGTAGTGGAGAATTCATTTGGAATGCAGGCAAGCAGATTCCCAGTTGTACTGGTAGAACAGTGTAGCAGAGGTTAAACGTTGTCAATTTATTTATTTGGGGTTTTACGTCACTTTCAACACTGTACAGGTCATATCACGACGGGTAGTTGGAAGGGCAGAGGAAACCAGTACATACAGTTCGTTAGGGTTCTGTACTGTAAACTGCCGACCAACGGCAAGCAACTACCAGCTTTCCCACTTGAGGCCTTGCTAGGGATCGAACCCCGGCCTCAGAGGTGGGAGGCGAGAGTGTTACCACTCTGCCACCGTGGCCCCTAATACTCAACGTTGTCAAAGACATTAACATGTGTTATACAACATACTGAGGACACACCAAGGCAATCAAGATAGGGCACCCACCTCAATAGATGACATAGCAGCCATAACAAATGAACAAGTAATAAAGGTACATGTGCCTGATGATGTGAATTTCTGTATTTTAATTTATCCTTTGAAACTTTCTGGTGTGCCAAAATGTTTTTTATAACTTCTAAAGTTTCTCAGATGTCAAAAGTGAAAGGCCACATCCCAAGGTCAAACTATTTTTTAAAATTGTCAGTTATTTTTTTTCACAAGTCAAATTGTTTTATGTTAATTTTAGAAATTTCTCAAAGTTGAAATCAACGTAAAATTAGTCATACTTGTTTTAACATCCAAGTCTTTTTCAAATCAAATCAAGGCCTAACTAATTGATCAAAACCAGCCTATCGCCTGCTGTGATGTGTAACCAAAAATTTGAAAAGTACATCCAGACGGGACAGTAACATTATAGGACATAAACAGGAGTCTATTACAAGGTGTAGAGAAACACGACAGAACTGTTTCAAGGTGGGCAGAACCAGGGTTGACAAAAAATGTTAGCTATACTCAGGTGCTGCTCCTTATTTTTCTTTTTTGGAATCAGTCTTGTAAAATTTGGCTGTCGTAAAACCAAAAACAGACCGATGATACACCATGGTGTGATGTGGCTCAGTTGGTAGGGTGTTGGACTGAGAATCCACTGTTTCATATGGGATAACATCCCTGGGCAAGAACCTGGTCTATTCCTCTCTCCACCCAGGGGAAATATGGGTACCCACCATTAAGGGATACTAGCGTCTTCGCCTTCCATGGTAGCAATAGGTAAGGTTACCAAGGCTAGCTATCCTTTCTGGGGTAATACTGTGTAAACCGCTTTGAGCTAATAATAAAAAAACTCTATATAAGAGCCCAGTAATTATTATTATTATTAGATAGGCAGGCATTCCCTAGCTCATTAATGTTTTTTTAAAGGTCCATAAAACACCATATTTGCACAGATTCTTTCATTATCTGCCCGCTATTTTGGGAATAATAATATTAATGCATGTTTTAACGTTTCTCGTAAGTTTGTTTACAATAGATTTGCTCCCACTTGAAATTTTCAAAATGCCATATCTACCTTATAATTGGATGGATTTTGATCAAATAAAAAGAGTATAAACAGCTTAAAAGCATTTTTACAATAGAACGAGTACAAATGGTATGAGTTAAAGTTAAGGAATGAAAAATCGTAAAAAATGTGAATGTTTTGAATGAGTGCATTACTGATGGTGGAATAAATAACATTTTACAGGGTCAAAGTTCATGAATCTTGGTGGCCCTGAGTGTAGAATGTTTCATATTTTAATCGTGGGGGATGGGGTTAGAATCCCAGCATGACAGTTTAATTTTTTTTTGATTTTTTTTTGTATTTAGCTTTTTAAAGCAATCTTTTAAAAAGGGTTTTAACATTAAAATTAAAATTAAACATGTTTACAGTTACAGATAAACAATTGAATCAAAATATATGGTTTCCTTTGAAGTACTACAGTTTTGCAAGAAAATGTTAGAATAATACTTAATATTTATGAGAATTTAGGTGAATAATAATGACAAATGCAGATCTAATAATAATAGTAATAATGTGATTTTGCACGGGCATTATAGGTTTTTACAGGCACTTCATGAATCATTACTGCACTCGGGCCTAACAGCCCTCGGGCTGTAATGATTCATGGCGTGCCTGTAAAAACCTATGCCGAAAAGTGTATTATTGAACTTGCCATTCTACATGATATTGTGGTCCAGCCCTTGTCAGACCATGATATACTCCCATGCAATCATTGATCCCTTGTCTCAGTTCAAAGTAGCTCTCATTTGCCTGGTGTTAACTGATATCAAAATTAGACCGGAAGACTGCTCTAACATGTCATTAAATATAAGCTTTTTCTATTTTTTTTCAGCGCATGCTTGTGGTCAACCAATTCCAGCAACTGGAAGTCTTGATTCTGTTTCTTCTGGTATGAGATATTTATATTAAGTAATGATTGTTATCCATGTGTATCTTAAATAAAGCTACACTTTGGTTACATAAATTATTCTGTGTGCCTGTGTCTGTGATTACTCCAAAAGTAATTAACGGATCTTCCTGAATTTGGGTAAAGTAATTAAAGTTTGAGAAATGTTTGAATTGCTAGATCCAGCAGAGTCCTGAATTTTTGCAAATAGAGATAGAGAGATCTTAAAAAGTGCTTTCTAATTACTTATGTACTCATTTATACACCTTTAATCTCCCTTTATATATAGACAGGTGGTTGTTTTATGTTTAACTGTATATTTCCAAGGAATATGATGGCAAATTATTTCAAATTCTTTTTGGTTAACTTATACTGGAGACAAATTTTTATTACTTACATCTTGAGGTTCACACAAATCTTTCAAAATTTTTGGTACATATTTCTATGAGTGTGTGGATGGCTTTTAGCATTAACAATGTCCACAATAAAGATTTTATGCATTAAGGTCTTCTGATTTATTAGGACAAACAATAAAACTTATAATTCTATTATTTTTATCTATAGGTAATACCTGTAATAGAGATTACAAAGTGACATGTGATGCCAACACTCCATTTAAGGATAAGTCATTCACAAAAACGCTCACATGTACAGCATCTTTTAATAACTATGGAGGATCTATGGGCATGTCTCAAGTCTCTGATTGTGAGTAAAGCCTGCTTCCTACTTTTGGAATATTTGATTACTGATGAACTTATGATTTGGTTTAATACAGTGGTACATATCAGCAGATGAGGGAAGGTTCTTTGAGAAAGGGTTTTTTGCTTAAAAAATTGCAATCATTGATGAGTGTGTGTATTTTTAAATGAAGAATATTTCATGTCCAGGTCCCACATGCAAGACTCTTCTACAGTGATACTGGTGGTATATTCTGCAATTCTAGATCAGTCTTTGAGTTTGGTCAAGAAAAATGGAGTCACATGGTCTGCCTTTAAGACCTGTCACCTCTGCGTCAATGATACATTTTAAGCTGTAGAATTACATGACGCAGTCCCCCCGGGCACAAAACACAAGATGTGCAGGATAAGTTTATTATAATACAAGTATATATATATATATATATATATATATATATATATATATATATATATATATATATATATATATATATGTATAGTTATAATAAAATACTAAGATATAATAAAGACTATACCATTAGTATATTAAAGTCCGACGCCATGTCAATAATTTCAGACTCTCAGTTGAGTCACATTACTAATTACTAAAACACATGACTAACAGCATGGGCAACCACACAACCCATGCTAAACATGAACTCAGGTTAAATCACATTACTAACACAGCATAAGTAAGAAAACACTACCCATGCTAAACATGAACTTACAGATTACTGATACTATTCATGCAAGGCATAAAGTTATAAATTACTTTATAAATTACTAAACCCTGGCATGGGTCCATGTGTCACTCATGCAACAATCTTAAAACACTAAGGCACCATAAGTGCAATAAGAACGAATTTATCATGAAAGACTACCCCTCTGTCAGGCAAGATTCAAACCCAAGACCAAAGGGTACAAGAAGATGTTACTGGCACCCCCATGACCACGGCGCGGCCGGACGACCCTAACCTAGACATATGTCAATTTTAGCAACCAACTTTCATAGAAACCCTCAAAGGCCCAGTATAAGTAGAATCAAGCATCATTGATAACACGAGCAAATGACAAAGCAATATCTCTAGTTGAGCTTTTATTCTGCTGGATATATGTCCAGACACAGTCCGACGTCCAGGAGCCATGGGATTTAATACTCTGTAGTGGTACATGAGCATCAAAAGCCAAGGTGCCTCCTGAATGCCAGAAGGAGTGAAAAGTAAAATGATTGGAACTTACGCTCAATTTCCTGTTAAGTCTTTACAGGACCTTTCTGATTCGAGAATCAGTCAAAACCCTCCAACCCAAAGAAGTCTTGATTTGGAAAATGGTAAGGGGGAATATAGACTCAAATCATGCTGCAGTGGAGACACAGGACATAGTGGATGACCCTGAAGTCTAGGCAGCGTGATGTAATGAATCTTGTCCATGTTCTGATTCGTTTTTGACCATTTGATGGCAAGAGTCATAAATTTTTTAGAAATTTTTACATCAGACGGTGTAAGATGTCTGCTAGGGGCAAAAGCAGCTACAGCATGAGGGACAATATTGGAAATTCTCAAGAAACCAAACAAGGCAATCAAAAACACAGACTTGAAGACAGGACCACAGGTGATGTGGTCACACAAGTGGACAACTTCCACTAAATTTTGAAGTGAGATAATATTTCACACAGGAACAGACAATGGTCTATTAATTCTCATGGATTTCAAAAAAATATTTAATCCTAGGATGCTCCACGACAGAGTGGTCAATACCATACATCACAAAATTAGAGTTGATAGCAGCTACATTATTGGCAACCATGTGTACAGACACTTTGTTTAGAGCTAAATACTCAAGATAAGCCATTACAGAATGCAAGCTAACGTCCTTTATCAAAATATCAGGTATACAGCAAAACCCAACAAAATTTCTGAAAAGCAATTGGTAGCATCTCTTGGTTTTAGGATGAAAGGCAGACTTGACTCTCTCTGAATCCCTATCCACTGGGTGGAGCAACCGCCTCTGACCTGCAACAAAGGTCAAATCTGTTAACACCACACATGGCCCCCTATCTTGCTTTGTAACTCTACATTTTGCCTTGCTGTATTTTTCCACCTGGATAATAAGTCCGCAACCCCATTGTCTTTGCCTGGTACATGCCTGTATAACAACTCAACATAATTTGGTGCAGAGACCGACCATATATTCCTTGCACAGGCAGCCAAAAAGGAATCCCTTGTGCAACCAGTAGTCAAAACATAAACCACTGCTTGGTCATCATACTTAACCAATATCCTATGCTTGGACCACAAATGAGCAAAAACTCAAACTGCCACCAGAATATTAACCATCTCCAGATGGACTATGGTAAGATTAGCATAATGTTTCACAATTGGGAGGTGGTAAACTAAATGACCACACCTGCCACCCAGACCCACCAAACAGATATCCAGTTCCACAACATGATGAATCAATTTGTGGTCAACGAAGGAAGTACCATTATACTGACTCAGAAAACACTGAAATCGCCTAAGGTCCCTCTTAAAATCATGATCAAAGGTAATTGAAGAGGCGTCATAATTACGACGCAACAGGTCCAACATCCTGTTAACAAAGAAACGAGATGGCTTTACACATTTTTGAATGTACATCAAGTGACCTAGCAAGGATTGAAGTTGACGCATAGAGCAAAAATGTTTTGAAGTCCACTCACTAACCATGTCCTGGATTTTTGTAAGTTTTTCTTCAGGTATGAAAATAGTACAGTGTACGGTGTTGATTTCGACGTCGAGGCAAATAGCCTTGGTAGTAGGAGCAACCAACGTCTTTTGGCTCACATCTAGGCCTAACTGATACAAAACAACGCATAAAGTTTGAAATGACGCATGTGCGACGCTCGGAAGACCCAGACCAGTGAAATCGTCGACGTTATTGATGACGTCATAGCCACGACAATGCATACCTTAACATACGGCATCACTGAGTCTCTGAAAAATTTGCGTCCTGTGACGTGCACCCAATGGCAAACAGGTGTCCACATACCTGGCGTCACGCCATTCTAACCCTAAAAGGTCAAGGTCAGAGGGGTCAAGCTTGACATGGCAAAAAGCTAGAATTACAGCCACTTTGTAAATGTGAGCAGCAGAACCCAAACACTTCAACTCATTTGTGATATGGTCCACAGAAGGAAAAATAAGGGCAAAGTCAGTACCTAGATAAGAGTTCTTATCTATACCTGCATTTACAGAACTATGCTTTGACCAAGAAAGGTCAATGATAACACGCCTGTTTTTTTAACTACTCTCTCCCCTTGTGAGAAAGGGAGAAACATGAGCTCCGGTTTTTGTCAAATGGGCCCAAAATGGCATCAAAATGGGTCTCCTCTTTAAGATAGACATCAACATTAGTCATATACTGCAAAGCAGAAGTGTGATTTTTATGATCAGAATGAAGTGAACAATTCCTGTTGAAATCTAACAGAAAACCAAACTTTATGAGGTGGGTCAGCTGGGTATCCCAGTACCCAGCAGTCATTTCCTCCCACACCCTCACATTTGATTGAGACTTCACTGGGATTCTTCAGGCCATATAATTCAGTTGACCACTAGCTTTGACCATCTCATACAACTTAAACGGACAACTGGCAGTAGAGGCCACATAATCCACATTTTCTGGCATAATAAAGTGGGACGGGGGATAAAGCCAATGTCAAAATTACTTTGATTCCTTCATTCATTAAACAACTTACAGGGATTTTTATTTTTATGAATGGCAGCCACACTTTTTGGAAGAACAGTGTTTAGGTATTTCTCATCCATTTCTCATCATACAGCAAAGGCATACTAGGAATACTTGTACCTGTGTCCTCTTTGCACTCCATATCAGCCACATTGCTGTCAAAGGGTTTACTTGGACAGGTGATTTCTACAATATGTGGAGTACTGTTGATCAGGGTGCCATTAACAGAGGCAACCTGTTGTTTTGACCCCCTAGACTCATGGAGCCCTGAGAGGCACTTGTTTCTTGAACAAGGGGACTGAGAATGTTACCACCATCTAAACTCACCTGAGTTTGAACACGATCACAATCATACTTGCTGCCCAACCTCAATGTTGAGCAGCAGCTACCTCGTTTTTTGTAGCAAAATGTTTTTTTTGCAAAATGACAATCCTTTTCAGGATGAGATAAGAAACGGTTTTGAGATAAACAGAAAGTACAGATATGTTTATGCACACGACCATTCACCTCATGATCTTTGTTTCATTCACAAAGAACTGTTTGAAAGGCTTTACAAAACCAAGGGCACCCACCCCCACCAGAGCTTTTTGACCAACTTTGTTTTGTATTGACAGTATGGCGTTGGGCATGAACCCTGCGAATTCTGTCAATTCTGTTTGAATCAAACCCCTCTGCATCTCGCACATTAGCACCACATGTGCGGATTTCGCACTACCCCAACTAAAATCAGTTGTATCCTCCATCAAATCCCCAAGGCAACACAGCATTCTATCCCTACATTTTCTATCTTTTTCATCCATCATGTTCTTAACAAACCCCTGGACAAATTGTGAGAGTGTAAGTCATAAGTCAATCTTTGGCGACTCACCCCCCCCCCCCCCCAGAATGTGCTTATGAGGCCATGCCACCCGTTTGTTAACCAAGACTTCTACCCCCCCCCCCCCCCCTTTTTGACTTGATTTTTTCACCATTATTATTACCTTGAGGTTTTTGGTCTTTCTCTAGTTCGGCTATAGAGGTATCAATTTTTTTCTGAAGGGCCTTTGAGGATCAGGTGACTGACATAGGAGGAAAATCTTATTCATCATCAGAAGAATCTGATGTATCAAACACATCAGTACGACCTTTAAACTTTTTATGACTTTTACACTTGTTAACAGTACTTAACTTCTTGTCCCTGACACTAGAATGTCCAGCTGCTGCACCTGCCATCTGGTCCTCAACACGGTCGTTCCCCATCCTCTGTAACTCAGCTAAGATCTTCCCTTCAATCCCACTATGGGCACCGTCCTTTGCAGTTGAATTAGCACCATCAGAGGCACTCTGGTCAGTGTGACTGGGAGATAAACCCCTCTTGACAGATAAGTCCAGCTTAGGAGTGCTTGTAGAGGTGCTTCGCCCAGCCACAGCCGAGCTCTTGGTTACAGGATTCAACTGAGAGTCTTTCTGTTTACTAACCTTCTGCACAGTACTTCCTCCATCTTCTTTGTTCAGATGAATGGGACATCTCTTCCCTGTCGGGGGAAAATGTTTTTTTCCACACAATCTACACCATGTCTTTCCTTTCCCCATGATATCACAGTTTTCCACAGTATCAGAACGTTAAATTTGAATTATTATATAAAGAACCAGCATCCTGAGGGTGCTGTCAATGACAAGATCAGATCTGGCTTGGCTAATTCCGGTAAAAGCCTGGGCAAAGAAAATAGGTTAAACCGTCCCTTTGTGGTATAGCCAAGCAAGCCTGAGGTCGTCTAGAAGACAATGCTCTCAGCAGACATCAGTACAGGCATTGACAGAGTTCAGTACATTCACACAATGTCCTAGATATTGACACTTAATCACACACATGTAAAACTACAATCTGGTGACATAAATTAACTTCACTAAATCATAAGGTTCAAATCCAATAAGATCCAGTCTTGTTACCAAGTTAAAACATATTAAAACAACACATAAAATAAAGTAAAATCTCTTGTCTCAAAATTTATGAAAGTAGTTTGTTCCACATCCACACAGTTTGACTTTCAAGTTTATAATGCAAGGACAAGCCAAAACCTATGGCTGCACCATATGCCAGCCAATCACAGCAGGGATAACAATGTTTTGTAATTCAGAAAGAACCCCACAGAAAATTAGAAATAGTATTACACAAAACAAGTTGTCATTCATAACAGTAGACCTGCACACCCTAAGGTATCACAAAATCAATCCAACCCTCAGGGGGAGAGACTGGCAAGCTTGATGCCTGAACACCACTAATGAGAAACTGGGAAATTGAAGATAATTGTGCAAAGATCTACAATAGTTGTAAGACTGCTGGTTATTGAGGAAGACCGTGAAAAACCAACTGAGGACCTATTATTATTATTTCTATAGCCCTTTATTATAATTACTCAAAGCACTTTAACAATGTTAAAGAAAACTATTATCATTTTGTAATTAAAATCAACAGTTGTAAACTTTTTTTAAAAAGAAATGTTTTCAATTGCTTTTTGAATTTATCAACTGAGATAGCAATTCTCATGGAATTATCAAGATTGTTCCATAGCACTGGGCCCATGGTTTTTCACTTGCAATATCCTCACGTATATAGCAGTTCTATTAATACCTGGGCTTCTGGGGAATCCCCTTTAGCTCAACTGGTTAAAGAGCTAGACTTGTGTTTATTTCTGTGTATAATCAGAAGGCTGTGAGTTCGAGACACAGCAGAACCAATCAATAATATCTCCCTTCCCACTACATGGTGAGATCCCTTAAGATCCTTCCCTCTCACAGCCAAGCGAGTTAAGTGTAATAATGTAGTTATGTGAGACCTGAGGACAGGTCTTTCCTTGGAGGGGTGGTATGTAATATCCTCACATATATCAGTTCTATTAATACCTTGGCTTCTGGGGATTCCCCTTTAACTCAGCTGGTTAAAGAGCCAGACTTGTGTTTATTTCTTTATGTAATGAGAAGGCTGTTAGTTCAAGACACAGCAGAACCAATCAATAATTTCTCCCTTCCCACTACACACTGAATCTGTTAGGGATGACCAGTTTATTAAGTTATATTCCTTGCTGGATCTAGTATCTCAAGATGACTGATGAATGTGGAGCAATTCTTTCTTGCACAGGTAGCCAATGAAGCTGTTGTAAATATGGTTTAGCGCTTTCATATAGACGAATGTCAAAAATAAACCTGGCAGCAGAATTCTGGAGACACTGTGGGTGATCAATATTTGCTTTCTTTGTTCCAAGATTATGAAGATAATCTACAGTTATACTGCCTCTTATGAAGACTTGTATACTTGTCACTAGCAAGTGTCACATGATTGATCTTCAGAAATTTTTCTATGAGTTATGTCTATGAATTTGTACACAACCATAATGACTACAGGTTTACTACAGAAGGAGGCAACGTGATAGAATTATGAGTTGTGACTGTTCACGAAAATTTCAAATAGTTTAATCATTCTCTGCAATAGTAAAATAGAAGACAAAAAATTGAGATTAAAGAAGGAATAGTAAAGAATTAAACAGATTATAGTATGGGAATGAAGACAATTTAAAGTCAGCGGGTTGCAGTGAATATAAACATGTGTTTTCGAGGGTAGGATTACATCTGCCAGCCTCAGATAAGGCCTTTGTCTTTTTTTACAAATTACCCAGGATTTATTGTTGAGAAACAAGTTGGATTGACTTGTTGATCGACTTTTGTTATTTGCAAAATCTGTGTTTAAAAGGAAAGATGGGTCCTAAAATGGGCATAAGAATGAGGAAGATAGAATTCCCCACAGACACACCTACGGGTTGTGGTTATAGGGGCTGACCTACAGAGTAGGAGGGAGGAGAGAGAACAGAGATAGTGAGGGAAGAGCATGCACAGAAACAATAGAGGAAGGAGCCGGAGAGGGAGGAAGTAAGGAGGGATAAAATTACACACACACAGAGGATGGAGTGGCTGAAAAGCGACCAAGAAAGGACAGAACTGGCTCAGAAATTGACACAGAGGCCAAAGGATTCAGTTCAGACACAGAAAGTGCATGTGATGAACATTTACACAGATGAACAAACTCAAATGAGGAGGCTATTGTGGACACTATGACATGACCAACAAGCACTTTAAGGACAAGGCCAAAAAGGAATGCCCATGGGTGAACTTCGCCAGCAGCCTGAGGGACCTTCATCGTATCAGGTTTCTTTCTGTTGATACATCAGTGGTGATTGCAAATGCTCTGGTCAGCAGTCATTTGGATTATTACAATTCTCTATTTTGTAGTTTGTTATCCTGTAATACTACCAGGCTCCAATATGTTCAAAACTCTCTTGCACGGTTTGTCACCGTGCTTCTAAGTTCACTCACATCACATCCAGCTTGAAGACACTTCATTGGCTATGAATTATCCTAGTACAAATCTGCCGTGGGCACAAGACACTAAAATCCAAAAAAGTATGTTCCTTCAGTTTCCTCATTATTGTTCTTCTATCCATAAATCAAAGGTCCACTTCAACAACAGTTTCTCATATGATGCCCCAAAGTTATGGAATGATCTTCCACATGATATATGCAGTGCTCCAAATCTCTCATGTTTCGAAAGTCATCATTACTTGCAGGCACCTTGGTGCTTGTGGGTTTATTCCTGTGGGGGCCTAAAATTGATTTCTGTTGTTTAGCATATAGACCATGCCTTTTGTAACCAGTAATTTCATTGATCACTTCTAATTCGAGGCTATAACCTCCCCTTCTGCTGATGCAGTGGATAAACTTAACTGTCAGTTATATTGGTCAGGTCAGAGTGGTTTTATTATTGTAGATACATCACCCTTGACCACAATGCTTCTGATCAGGTAGCAAAAACTTTTCAAAACCAACTCTATCTTTCCCCTACTTCCTAGTCTGGGGTTTGGGGCTCTCAACTCAAACCTCTACTCATCTCCTTCTTTTCATTCAAAATAAATTAAATTTCTATCAAATTTATATTCAAAACTATCACCTGTGAGTCAAAAATTCATACATCCCTGTTAAACTTAAACTTGAACTTAAACTCACAGGTCTATATACAAAAACCTAACTTTGAGGTCACCCTAAACTCGGTCATTCTCTAAAAATCATAACCTCAACATCTCAAACTTAGGTTGACCTTAACTCTATATAAGCTTGGAGCTAAGGCCACCCTAACTTCTTCACATCTAACTTCATTGTAAATTTTAACTTTTGACCTCTTTTAGGGTCACCTCAAACTCATGCATAGCTATGCTAATGTCAGATTATGTATAAATACAAACTAGTTACTGCTATAGCCATTGACAGTATGTATAAAAAATGTAAATAATTGGTCAATGGCTAATGTCTTTCAATGTGATCTATAATAACTAAAACTCACAATTGTAAATAAAATATAGAGTAGTACTTGTTAATGTATAATAAAATAGTATATCCCCACTCTGGGGTTTTCATTGATACTTTGACCCAACTGGAGGCAATGTGAATGTGTATGACTTTAGTTATACGCACCTCATTGCCTCAGTTTTTCAAAACAGTTATTCTTGTTTCTGTACAGATAATTTCATTGGTTGACCTCTTGACCTAGGGTCAGTAGTTTCCCGCTTAAAGCCATTTTAGCTTCACTTTTTATTGAAAGTCAAGCAAGGCAGTCGCCATTTTACAGAAACTAAAAAATTTTTAAGTCCCCACTCCCTCCCTAGGACCTATTAATGTCATGTGTTAGTATATTTTCAGAAATACATGTTAAAGATTTACTTCATGGAGGTGGATGCAACATTCATGAAGTCTTGGGTTCAAACCTGAGTAGCAACCAGCATCTATGTCAGTAGGATGCAAGTGTAGTCTATAATATATAAATATCAAAAGTGGTGTGTGTGTGATCAGTGGTGTGATCAATGTTTAAATGTGATCAGTGACGTTGTTCTCAATTGTGACCAGACCTTCATGGATCAGCAAGGACGTATGATGGGCACCATACATCTCTCAATCCTCACTTCCCCAGGCGGCAGTGCACAGTATGGAACGAATGATGGAGGCATTATTGGGGCTTTGCCTTCCCTCTTCCGTGTGTTCCTGCCTTGTGGACATGATAGCTTTCAGTGATTATGTAAAATTGCCAGTTTTTCCTTCATTATGGTGTGATAATGGTGCCCCTCTTCTGCTACCAACAGTGGGTTATGTGACTTTTAGTCGTCCCCAGATGAGCTTGTGTCAGCTGCCATGTGAGAAGGTTGTTTCCCGATATATGTCATTGCGTCTAAGTCAGTAACATTGCTCTCTCGATGCTTAACTCTATTGTATGTGGCTGCATGTCAAGCCACGATGACTGAACACATAAGTTTCCATCCATGGCCACGTCGACGGAGGAGGACACGTCTTCCCAATCACAGGCTAGACTGGACCAAGGACTGAACATTAAACTAAATGTTTGTTACAGTGCTTTAAAATCTTTCAATGGTGACATTTTAACTGGCCACTGGGCCCTTTTATTGTTTTAAATATAAATGCATCAAATGTAGACTGAATTACAAGGAATGTATTATTGTTTTGCCCTGAACTCTTGCATTATAGCATTTCATTTACTGATAAATGATACATATTTTATAGCATATCATATCATATGTAGTACTATTGCATGATATCATTTCATACATGGAATAACTATACTTACGTTCTAACATAGCATAATATATGTAGATTTAGGCATATGCCTTCTCATGTTGGAGCAAAAAGTAAAATACATGCATAGTTTACTTAAATTTTACATATTTTCTACTGCCAACTATGTCGGCTATCAACAGCCATGCTTGCTTTATGTATATTGTCCGGTCATGTTTTATATGTTTGTTTTACTGTCTTTTATTATATCACACACACACTTTACATGTAACTTAACGACTTTTATAGCTCTTAATCTCCCCCCTTGTCTTTTAATCTCTATCCTTCCCTATATGTAGGGAGGTTCAAGTATTTAAAAAAAATTTTAACTTATACTTTTATAGTTTTAATCTAACACTCATATGTTACCCCTCAGCAAGGGGCTCTCAACTCAAACCTCTACTCATCTCCTTCTTTTCATTCAAAATAAATTAAATTTCTATCAAATTTATATTCAAAACTATCCCCCGTGAGTCAAAAAATTCATACATCCATGTTAAACTTAAACTTGAACTTAAACTCACAGGTCTATATACAAAAACCTAACTTTGAGGTCACCCTAAACTCGGTCATTCTCTAAAAATCATAACCTCAACATCTCAAACTTAGGTTGACCTTAACTCTATATAAGCTTGGAGCTAAGGCCACCCTAACTTCTTCACATCTAACTTCATTGTAAATTTTAACTTTTGACCTCTTTTAGGGTCACCTCAAACTCACGCATAGCTATGCTAATGTCAGATTATGTATAAATACAAACTAGTTACTGCTATAGCCATTGACAGTATGTATAAAAAATGTAAATAATTGGTCAATGGCTAATGTCTTTCAATGTGATCTATAATAACTAAAACTCACAATTGTAAATAAAATATAGAGTAGTACTTGTTAATGTATAATAAAATAGTATATCCCCACTCTGGGGTTTTCATTGATACTTTGACCCAACTGGAGGCAATGATTGTATCATTGTATGTACCATTGAGAGCATATCAGTTAACTGTATTCATTATTTTTAATTTTAAATAAGTTTGTTAAGTTAAACTTTTTGTCTTTTCCTGTTGCAACTTAAAAGCAACCGATAATTGCTACCATGCTTGCCCGGTGACCGTAACACCATAAAAAAACGGTAAACATTCTTCTGGCTCTGAAACTCTTTGGTCCTCAATGTAGGCAATGCATGGTCCGGGTAAGATGTGATAATCAAGCAGTGGTTCAAAAAACTCTTTCTTAGCTGTGTGTGCTCACAATATCTGGTTTTGGGTGGCAAGATATGATGTTACATACATTACGACCATATATAGGCATTGAGAACAGGGTTGTAGACCTGTTGTCCAGATAGTCTGGTTTTGTGTTCATACATTCACGAACCCCTGTGGTTGGGGGTAATTGAAGATATGCTAGCTTTTGATCCAGAATTGTGACCTTCCTGATGCACCTGATTATTTTTCATGTGTTTGCTTGTCATTTTGCCATATATTGGTTGTGTTCATCGCTTGTGCAGGGGCTATGTAGTTATTCAAGTTGGCTGAAATGATACTATGTTTTATTGTTGGTGTGGTTGGTATGGAAGCCTTGTCCACACGAGTCAGTACATGTGTGCCTGATGCCTTCAGCCCTGAAACCAGAAGAGCCTACACCATGAGGTTCAGAGTGTTTATGGCTTTTTGTATAGTGATGAAAGTTTCATTGTCAAATTTGTCAGTTAAATTATTAATATCATTTCTTGAATGCTAAGCTGCAAATTTGTCTTTAGTTTCCATGATTGCTAACTATGCGTTAGCAATTAAAGCAAATTATATTGTGTGTTACCTACCTTTTTACATTTGTAATAATCCTAAAGTAAAATATTTATCAAATCACTCAAGATTAACAGGCCTTGTAACAACTTATTTTGGATCAACGACTTATTTTGTATTACCTGACTTATTTCGTATCAATTTTTGACTTATTTCGTATTACTGACTTCTTATGTAGTAAAATTGCCTTATTTTGTACTACTGGGCCAACTTATTTTGTACCAACTGCTGACTTAATATGCTACAAAATGGTGCGCAGAATTTTGGCAAGATTTCAGGGTGATACAAAAATAAGTCGATAATACAAAATATGCTGCTCTATAGACAACTTGTTTTGTATCACTGACTTATTTTGTAGTAATTTCAATTCACATTTTATAGTGGCTTATCTCCATCAAAGGATGGACTCAGAGGAATTTAATCCAAACTGTACTCAATCTTGTAGTCCATTTACCATTTGCCTGGTAGTAAATCTTATTTTCAGCACTGACATTCCAGAGATATAATTAATTAGACTAGTCAGTAGTATATTGAAAATTATATCTGTAAATGAACTTGAGTTTGGTGTTTAATCTTGGACTGGAATATATTTGTGGAAGTATAAATGCCCTTGTTGAGTCAGATAAAGTTTACATATAGAGAGCTCAGATTTGGTTTATCAGTAGAAACACTGGCATAAAAAGGTTAAAATCCTGCAACTGGTTGCAACAAACATGTTGTTTTCCGATAAAAAATAGCACCAGAGATGACCAGATCATACAACCTTGGGAAAATCAATGAACTCAATGAGATTAGATGTTAAAATGTACACTTTGTATACTCAAGAAACATCTGCCTAAATATTAGATCCATGTTCAACATCACAAAGTTATAGGGAGCATTGATGTAAGACTATGAAGTTGAACAATACACCTGTCCTATGGCCATTGTTCATGTGAAGTATCAACCTTTTAAAGACTATAAAGGTCCCATATTGTTTTGGGTTTGAATCTCTCACACTTTACGTTCCACAGTACAAGACTACATTGGAATTTAACTCACAAGTTCCAATTCAGAATATTAAAAGACATAGAATGTAGACATCAGACTGTGTCTGGCATTATAGAAAGGCAAACCAGTCATCTGGTGAGCAACTAGCCAGTGCTCATGTTGATGTATTAGATGTATGATACCCCTATTGTTTGAGGAGTTTTGCATGCTGCAAAAAATTGAATTTGTTAATTTGTTAGATTGTAAACCTGAGGGTTCCCTTGGTGTCGCTTTGCCTTCTTTTACCTTTAACACATAGCAAAACCTGGCTTCTTGACAGTGGGAGCAGGTTTTTGTCACTGGTCAATCTCTCAGGGAACCTTGACCTTGCCTCCTCCAGCATAACTTTCAGGGATCTTTTCTGTAATTAAATTGCTGTATTTTATTCATTGTTTATTTGTTTTCAGTATTATCTTGCAAGTCATTATATATATTATATTACTGCACATTTTAAATTACATTATGGACTCTGATGGACTCTATAACTTGTTTTGTACTGTTGTCTTATGCTCATGCTTGAAACACCTGTGTAATTTCTATTTTTATAATACAAAAGTACTCCTTTTTGTATACTTGTTACGATATGTATATAGTTGTAGTTGTATATATACTTTTCAATGCATATGTACTTGTAAATTTTTAATAAAGAAATACTCGCAACTCTGTCTTGGGGTGGGGACTGACAAACAATTTCATATTCCGGATAAAACTTCTTTAATACATACAAGCTGCCTCCAACAAAATATTTTTTTAAATCCGAATTTATACCAATAGAACACTCCCATAGACAGAGTGGCCCTATGTCATCATATTTATTTATTATGGTTGCAGAAATACTCTTCCTGTAGAAAGCAATGATAAAATTAATGGAACACAAATCAAAGATTTTGAGTTTAAATGTACCCAATTTGCGGGTAGTACTACTCAAAAATTCTTTGGAATTAGCCCTTGTATGCATCTCCTTTAATGTTCTTTTATAGCTGTAGTATGGGTACGATTGTATGTTAAATAAATAAATTCTTTAGAGGTTTTGGGCTCTATCTCTGGATTTTTAAAAAATACATATAAAACAAAAATTATTTGGATGGGTAAAAGCAAATATTCAAGTGAAAAAAAAATAAAAAAAAGCTTCAGTTCAATGCAACAAAATTTATAAAGGACTAAAGTTTTCAGGAGATATATCGAAAATGATGTAGCAAAATTATATTGCTAAAATGATAGAAATAAAAAAGAGCCAATAAAGCATTTGAATTAAAGAATTTTCACACCTCTTGGTAAAGTTATGGTTACTAAAACATTTCTATTTTGTAAACTTAATTATATATATTTTTTATTTAATTTGTTCAAAGCTGACACATCTTTTTCAAAAGACTTAAAATAAAATCTTCTTCCAATTTATATGGTGGTCGTACAAACCTTACGTACAATAAAAGTGATGAAATAAAAATGATAGTTGTAGAAAAGTTTATATGTGTATACATGTTATAAGTGTAATTGCAGAACATCATTAATAAAATTTTCATTATTTATTTTAAACCAGAACAAATATATATATATATATGTACACATGAAAATCATTCAACCATAATGTTCACATAAACGTCATTCGTTCATATTCACAGATTTAATACACTGGCATGAAGTTCATATCCTGCTGTTGTCCATATTATATTGAGTGACACCGTAGAACAACTGATAACGTCTGTTGGCAATGAGTTAAGCAGTAGTGTAGCTTTGTCAATTATCACATGTTACGCTAGATCCTCAGCACTGTTCAAATCTTACACAACATCTTCTGACATAACAAGGCAGCTACAACAGTAATTTAAGCATGAAATAATAACTTGGATTACTATAGTTTAATGAATCGTTTGATTTAAATAGCATACACATTATACATATATTCAAGTTGAAACAGTGCAAGGATAACTTTAATTAATTTATGTAATCTAATCTTTTAAACAAACATATTTATTGTTTCATCTTATATTACAGTACATTAGAATTATATTCACTCACCTCCCAGTTCCACAATCATATTTAATACACAAAACAAATACACCAACAAGTGTGTTTATCTTTCCAGTGTCCACAAACAACAAATTCTTTCCCAAACTACCAAAGCCCCCACACACAAGGTGTTTTCAATATTGACCACATTCAACACATTGTGGAACTGTCCACTTGACACCTTTTACAAAGAAACAGCACACTATGGTGACCCAATGGTTAAACATCACATATAAATATACGCTGTGTCATTAATCTCACACTGTGTTAAAATCACTCTATGGTGACCCTATGGATACCGGTCACAAATAAATAATCACTGTATCATTAATCAAACAATGTGTTAAACATTTCATAACAATACAGTACAAGTTATTTGTTTAAAGCCGAAAACAGAAACTTTTTATGGGTGTATCTTTCATTGTGAATGACTTAAATATTGCTTTAAATGCAATTCACATTTCAGAGTTTCATTTTGAGTTTTGACCTACTTTTTGTCTTAAAATTAAGAACCCCCAGCAAAAAAAAAAACACTTAGGGTTCTCACTTTGGCAAAGTGTTTATGTGAATATTTCAGCAGAGTTTCCAACAATAGCAAATGAAATTAAAAGCTTTTATATCACTTTCTTCTAACATTTCCATGTTCCCTGAGTAAATGACAAAGTATGCAATTTGTATGACTAATAGCACACAAGAGTTGTGCACAATCCATGAAAGTCCAGGGTTGGTATTCACAAAAAGTCTCAAACTCAGTCTCAGACTTAAACTCAAATATAATCCTTATAATTTAGGGTTTAAACCCTAAATTTGAGATTATACTCAAACTCAAACTTAAATTTGAGTTTAAACTCAAACTCAAATATAATACCTATTCTCAAGTAAGTATACACTTAAACTCAGGGCCTAAATCATTTATCCTTGCTATATTTATGGATTATTTAAGTTTCTTTAAGGAGTCTTAAGTTCTTGAGACTATGGCTGTATTAATTTGGTTGATTATATTTTTAATTTAAGTTACAGCATATACTACTAAGCTAGGTTTTCACGTGAAAATACTAACTTTGTGTATATACTTATGTAGCACTGAGTTTGAGTTTGAGACTGTGACTGACTTTGAGTTTGAGATTGAGATTTTTTGTGAATACCAGCCCAGAGACAAAAATAAATGAGTGATCTCTGGAAGTGCCCACACTTAAAAAATTAATTTAATGAATTTAATGTAATAAACATAGGAGGTTTAGGAGGTATATTTCTTTATTAGTGACATGTGTAATACAAGAACAGTTTATACAGACAAAAAACAAAGTTAACACCCAGCCCCTTAGGGCTTATAAGTCACTTCATTTACAAACTTTTAACATATGTTGGGTATATTTTTCGGCAAACACAAAATATATAATTTATAATTTGGTGTTGAACATATTGTACAAATTTGAAACAATAACGATAACCAATACTATTTAAACAACAGCACCTTTCTGTATTCCCATAGTTCCACAATACAATTACCAAGAATCTTTTGGTGGTTTTTCATAACATAAAGGAATTTTGTTTCGCTATCTGATATTTCAAAATTTGACCATTTTGCATTTTTGCACTACTGAGCAAAATACTTTTTTCTTATTATCTCAAATTTACTGCATATACACATGAAATGAAATTCAGATTCAATTAATTTTGAATGACATAAAGTCCATAATCTATTTTCCAATGGGGTATTACTGTAACGAATTGTTTCTATGGCCAAAGGGTGTGTACCACTTCTAATTTTGGCAATAAGAGATCTTTTATGATATAAATATTCCTCTAGATCTAGGTGCTCCTTAAATCTTTGATATTCACGCAGCTTTGGCTTCTTATGTACCTTTGTTTCCCAATACTCTTGCATTACCTTTACTAGTAGTTTATTACAGATATATAGATAAGTAAACTCTCTCTTGGGTGAATGTAATGTAATGAACATATGTATGATTGTAATCTATTCCCTTAATCACCATTTCCTTTAAGGTTTTGATGCAGTAATTTTGTATGAGAATATCTTCAAGCTCGGAGTAAACTACATCGTGACATCTACCAGCAGTGTAGATTTTCATTGGCAGAACAGAATCAGTGCTGTGACAGTTACTGGTAGGAGAAGTTTATATTTAATGATAACTTTGAGGAAGCAATCCCACCGTCTTATAATGTTAGATATAAAAATAATATTTTTATTTTTAGGAACCTAAAACAGGTTTAATTTGATCTCTGGGGCCGGTTTCACGAAGCCTCCTTAAGATAAAGGTCACCCTAAATTCTAGGATTTCCTTGATTTTCTCCCTCCTTTAAAAAATCTCAGTTTCACAAAGCCTCCTTCCTTAAAGGAGATCTTGAAAACTCCCTTGAATTTCAAGGAAGCTAAGGACCTACCTTAGATTTAAGGAAGTGTCCTTCAAGGAATGTTTATTATCTTTAATGAACATTGAAGGTGAGTCCACCTAAATATATAGAACTTGAAACATTATTGTCAAACCTACATCCACAAACAATGTTTTGCTGTTTATTTCATACAATTTGGTTGTTTAATTCTTGAAAAATTGATGTTCAAACTTTTGAAGTGAGAAACATATTCATGGAGTTTCTTTGAACATAAAGGGCCCCTCCCTTACTTTGGGTAAAAAATTGTCATGTGACCTACTGTATTAATTTGCAAAATATAATCACAACAAATCTGCATTTTACAAAATTTATTAAAATATAATAAAATATAGATTTACTTACTTTACTGATCTTTAACAGTGTTACAATAAGGACATTGCCTCCATAAGGTAATTTAGCTACAAAATAAGTGCACAAGTACAGATGTACTTACAGTGAAAGAAAAACATTGGTGTGGTTATAGGTTTTGGAAACAACTCCCAAAAGAAATAAAAATGCAAATAATGTATCTGAAAATTAAAATATACCTAATGTACCAAGTTTAAAATAGTTAAAATGTAATTTACTCTCCTAATATTTAAAAAAAATTGTGTGAAGGTTATATAAGTAATGGTGGGGAAATTCCAAGCAGTGTGGTTATACAGAGAATTGCCCTTCCTTTGTTTTAAGGAAAATCTTTGGTAAGGTGGAATAAAGGAGGCTTTGTGAAACAGGATTTAAGGGAAGCCTTACCAAAGGTTAGAAATCCCCCTTCCTTTACTTTAAGGAAGGAAAAAACAAAGGAGGCTTCGTGAAACCGGCCCCTGATCCCAATTAAAGTAACACTGCTGTAGTAATATTTTTCACACACTGTAATGCTGATTAGTAATATCTCTCAAACATTTGTCATTGATGTTCAGTAAATGGTATGCATAAACTGCTGTGGTAACCTTTTGTTATAAATTGGTTTCATACTGATCATTTCAGAATGTTTATTAAACCTTTGCCGTCAAACATTAGAGAACATTAGAAATGTTTACTGGGGCCGATTTCACAAAGGGACTTAATTCCATATTTAGACTAAAATCTAAGACTTTGGTCTTAAATTTTGTCAAAAGAATGTTAAGTCTCTGGTCGTAGACTTAGCGGATTTCACAAAGCAGCTAAGTCCATGAAATTGCTAAGTCAGTGGACTTAACTTTAAGTCTGGGAGGTAGTGGGCTTAAATTTTGTAAAGAGGACTTAAATATGGCAGCCATAAACTTTTCTCCACTTCAAAATTTGAAATGGCTGTAAATAAATTATAATTATACACAACACCTCACTAAAGTAGTATTTGGAAAGTTTATATGTGGTAGCAAGGTTTTACATTTCAAAACAGCCCTTATCCTTAGATAAAATACATCAAATGATGAATATGTGGCACAAATATTATATTTTGAATAGATACAAAAGGTCACATGGCACAGAAAACCACTGTGGTTATTTGATAAGTTTGAACTTAGCTGAGTCACCTTTGTGAAATCTAGTTTAAGTCCTTGACCTAGCTAAGACCAAAGACTTAGCCAATAAAGGGACTTAGTTTAAGTCCTTTAGTGAAATCGGCCCCTGGAAAGGCTGTTCTCAACCTTTACGTAACTTGAACTTAATTGGTGTTTTGGAAAACCTTAAATTGTTTCTTTTGTGAATTGACTCTTACCTTACATCATGATAAGAAAGCCTGAATCGAAATTTAGCTTTATCCTAACTCAGCCTTTGTAGGAAATGACCTCAACTTGTTGATTTGCATCCTACCTTGAGTATACGTTGCCCTCACATATTTTTGTTTATTTTGGGTTTTTATGTCGCTTTCAACACAGTACAGGTCATATCACGATGGGTAATTTTTGTGGGCAGAATAAACTAATACATACAGTTGCTCAAGCCTCTGGGGCCGGCTCCTTAAGATAAAGGTCACCTTAAATTCTAGAATTTCCTTGATTTTCTCCCTCCTTTAAAATATATCAGTTTCACAAAGCCTCCTTCCTTAAAGGAGACCTTGAAAACTCCTTTGAATTTCAAGGAAGCTAAGGACCTACCTTAGATTTAAGCAATTGTCCTTCAAGGAATGTTTATTAACTTTAATGAACATTTTAAGGTGAATCCACATGAAATATATAGACCTTGAGACATCAGTGTCAAACCTACACCCACAAACAATGTTTTACTGTTTATTTCATACAATTTGGTTGTTTAATTCTTGAAAAATTGATGTTCAAACTTTTGAAGTGAGAAACATATTCATGGAGTTTCCTTGAACATAAAGGGCTCTCTTAGTTTGGGTAAAAAATTGTCATGTGACCTACTGTATCAATTTGCAAAATATACTCACAACCAATCTGCATTTTACAAAATTTATTAAAATATAGTAAGATATAGCTTTACAGACTTTGCTGATCTTTAACAGTGTTACAAAAAGGACATTGCCTCCATGAGGCAATTTAGGTACAAAATAAGTGCACAAGTACACATGTTCTTACAGTGAAAGAAAAACATTGATGTGGTTATAGGTTTTGGAAACAACTCCCAAAAGAAATAAAAATGCAAATAATGTATCTGAAAATATGAAATGTACCTAATGTACCAAGTTAAAAATAGTTAGAATGCTAAAACGCAATTTACTCTCTTAATATTTAAAACAAATCATGTGAAGGTTATATAAGTAATGGAGGGGAAATTCCAAGCAGTATGGTTATACAGCAAATCTCCCTTCCTTTGTTGTAGGGAAAATCTTTGGTAAGGTGGATTAAAGGAGGCTTTGTGAAACAGGATTTAAGGGAAGCCTTGCCAAAGGTTAAAAATCCCCCTTCCTTTACTTAACGAAGGATTTGCGAAACCGGTCCCTTTTCCGTAAACTGCAGACCATCGGTAATCAACTGCTGACTGTTCAACATAAGGTCTGGGGTTTGAACCAGCAAACTCAGAAGTGGAAGGCAAGTGTGACACCACTTGCCCCTAACAGAGTTAACAAATTCATATGGTTGTTAATAGGGATTGGTCAGTATCAAAAATGTGTAGACCGGGAGATCACCAATGTAAAACCATTCTGATTCTGATTTAGATTCAGAGGGAGCGAAACCCATGGAACCAACAACATGGACGTTTCATACCTGCAAAATAACAATAAAAGTCATCAAATGTGCAAATAATATGGGATAAAAGCATGCAATTTCTTCAAATTTCTGGTTTGTGGGATAAAGGGTTTAAAGTGTCATAACTTTTTTTCCACAAAATCGCTATAAAGGCTACAAACATACAAAAATATGGGCTAAAAGTTTGCACTTTCTTCAGAATTGGGATTTGTTTACAATATTTTAAGTTTTTTTTTCTATTATATGCTTTCACAACAAGGTGTTTGCAAAATCTCAAAGCATTATTGCATTAAAATATTCTCGATACCAAGACACCTGGCCTACTGACTAAACCCTGATTGCTAGTGTGCAAAACATTCGAAAGGCAGTAAGGATATATCCTGTATAATACCATGAAGACTGCTAACATTTAGTAATAAATTGCTTATATATCAAAATGATTACTATATAGTGGATAATACACTTACCTATTAATACAGAGGTTTGAACGCCAGTTCATTTATTTATTTGGGGTTTTACATCGCTTTCAACACTGTACAGGTCATATCACGATGGGTAGTTGGAAGGCCAGAGGAATCCAATACATACAGTCTGTTAGGGTTCTGTACTGTAAACTGCCGACCAACGGCAAGCAACTACCAGCTTTCCCACTTGAGGCCATGCCAGGAATTGAACCCCGGCCTCAGAGGTGGGAGGCAAGAGTGCTACCATTCTGCCACCATGGCCCCTGAAAACCGGTTCAGGTGGATGATGACTTTGAATGGCAGTCTTTTGTTACTGGTTGATATCTCCTGTGACAGGCTAAAGAACTCAAGGAAAATTGATAAATGTTCATCCCTGAACCTCTGGCTTTCAGGTTGGGGAGTGTCAGTCACCACTCACTAGGGGTCTTGGGTTGTTATCACTTCAGGGACAAGTTTCGGAAAGGGTCTTAGACTTATTATCTGACTTGAATCCGAGCCTTTAAACCTAACTAAGCATGGGACTTACAGTGAATTACATAAAGGATCACTTACCTAAGCACAAGCTAGGAATGATTTATGAACTTAAGACATTGATTTTCTGAGTCATGTTTCACTTTATTTCCACTCAAAATATACTACATGTGACATTAGTATATGCATAGTGTCATATGTAGTATATTTTGAGTGGAAATGAAGCTCGGTATATTTGTCAAAGGGCCCCAGATGACTCAATTCTAAAATTAAGTGGATGAGATACAAGTCTTTGTTGTTGTAGAATAATACATTCAGAAGAGTCACAGTATTCTTATCCGGTTGGCAAAAAGGTATAGTGATAATTATTTTGTGGTGTTTTACAAGAAATATATTTATTTCTCAGTAAATAAAAATGAAAAGAAAAATACAATAAAATATAAATGTGTGTTATAAAGTTTGGAGGTACACAAGTTTATTAAAATTATTTTATATGATGAACTCCAAAATTGAATTCAACACATTCTGACATTGTGTTATCTTTATTGCAAGACCCAAAGCCCTCTTTTATCAATCTCAACTGATAATTCATTGGCTGAAAGAGTCTCTCAGGTATTGGTCTTTCTTGCAAGACTCAAAGCCCTATTCTATCAATCTCAACTGATAATTCATTGACTGAAACAGTGTCTCAGGTATGGGTATTTGTCAGCGTCTCAGGGTTTCTTTTTAGCCTGGCACTTGGAATAGGACCAAATGTCAGGACTACTATTTTTAGATGTCATCCAAGCCACTATATATCTGACTTTACCTGCAATCAAACAGATTGATTCCCAAGCTGCTGCAAAGTTATTTCTATATGACTGACAGGGCCAAACCATTGGGTACTATACAAACATGATTCATTTTCAACTGGTCAAGATTACTACAGTCTCTGCCCGGGTGAATTCCAAGCTGGTACAGACTTTGATGATAACAGCATCAACTCCATGGCTAGAGGAAGTAAGTTTTTATGGCCAGTTAAATATTGTGGCTATGTTATTTATTGTTATTCACCTGTTTTATTGCCAGGGTTTTTCCTCTTGGCTTCCCATATAATGCAATCGGGTACTATGTTTTATTGAGCCTAAATTATTAGCCACAAAAATTTTGCATAGAAATTATATGATTAGAGACAACCATCCCAACAACCTTATGTTTTAAAAGTTTTGTCCTGGGACAACACATTGAGGTGTTTACAGCTCTACAAGAATTATTGATCTGTTATATTCTTGTGATTCACCAGTATTTGAAATAAATCATATAACAATTACAATTTGAACATTTTACTTGAATATGTTTATCAACATCATGCATCAAATTATGCATTTCCTTTTATCAAATGGTACTAAATAAAATAAGAATCTGTAGTTCTGAAGTAACAAACTTGCTTATTTATTCTTTCCCAATTACATCATCTATACATGTAGATTCACAATTGTTACAGAGTGAATGTTTTGCTTCTAGAATAGCTTCAGCAAGAAAATGAGTGAAGACAGTTTTGTAACTGTTGTTCATTTTGAATGATTGCGCTTTGAATCTAATATATGACAGGGCAGGTTGAATTGTTGGTTTTAACACTTGCACTGAATTGTAGGCTACTTATTTTTTTCATTAGTATTGGCTTGTAATTAAGGAATCTTGCTGATTCAAAATCATATTTATTTATTTATTTGGGGTTTTACATTAGTTTTAAAACTGTACAGGTCATATCACAATGGGTAGTTGGAAGGGGCAGAGGAAACCAGTACATACAGTTCATCAGGGTTCTGTACTGTAAACTGCCGACCAACGGCAAGCAGCTACCAGCTTTCCCACTTGAGGCCGTGCCGAGAACCGAACCCAGGCCTCAGAGGTGGGAGGCGAGAGTGTTACCACTCTGCCATCATGGCCCCTGATTCACCATCATAACACAACAGTGAATCTCCTTGACAATAACCTCACTCTTTCATCTGTGCTATTTTGTGGACTTTTTTCAACTGATTCTTTGGTAAAATTTTGTGGTGCACATCTCTCTATGCTTTGTTTTAACTTAGATTTATTACAATAGTTTGACATGTAGTGTCAAGTGTAGAATTTTGCGTTCTTTACATAAAAGACAATTCACCATTGCAGGCATCTACATCCTTCGAACTTTTATTGTTGAAACACTTTTTCCTTGTTGCTCAGTGATGTTTGTTAATAGATTATAAGACAAACACTAAACATTCTAGTCAACTGACAGCCTCCCAATTGGTGTAGGGATTAATTAGTAAACAAAGTCTATTATTAGTCTAATGTGTACAATAGTCCACAGTGTGTCACATGTATCACAATTTTGTCACAATTTCTATTTATTTTTTTCAATCCAATTGACAAAAGGCATTCCTTTTATCCTTAAAAGCAACCTTAATAATCACTAATCAATTATGTTTTTAATAAAACACTTGTCCAAATGCCCCTTTTTGTATTTGAATTTAATTTGCACAGAAGTTTTAATTTGTGTTCTATCTGTAGACCACAATGTTCGACTATAAATTGGAGAGCCAAAAATCCTCCCTCTTACTTATCCACTCACTCTTGCCATTTAAGGCACCTGGGCCCAGTTTCACAAAGGCCTACTAAATATAGAAGATAGTATACTATTGAAGCTAGATCTTAATAGGTCCTCAGTAGCCACTACAAACGTGTTCCACTGAGCTGATACTTGGGACCTATCAAGTTCCTGAGACAACAGGGCTTCTAGTGAGGAAAGCCTACCAATTACCGCAGTAAAAAAACGTCTCAGTGAAACAGATAGTATAGGCTTAGTAGACTACTAGGACTTGGCAGCCTACTAAGGAGATAGTAGGCCCTTGTAAAACTGGGCCCTGTAATTTAACCTGTAAACTACTTCAACTCTTAGAAGTATATCTAGCAGGAAGAAATGTATAGGCGGAGCACATTTGGAAACATCTGATATACTCCCTAGTGGTGACTGAAGCTTTTTTCACTCTTGCCCTGCCCAGAAGGTTATCTATAGTGACCATTGTGATGTAATCCTATGAGCTTATATTCTCGAGGTACCAGCATAAAATGACCGAAGGCTCTGCGGATATCTAACATGTATTTATGAACACCCTTGCCATATTTGTAACATCATTGGTTATTTTGTCAATCTTTTTTTTCAATTCCAACATATAATGAATTACCTTCAGGATAACTGATGTTGGCAACCAAACAAAAACTAACAAGTAACTAGATACATCTTCTTACTGTTGCAGCTGGACCCCTATGTCCAACAATTCAGACTTATGACAACACCAAGTACACCATAGACAAAACCACATCTTGCTGGACTGTAAGCTACACCTGTATTGCTGGATACAGCTTCAGTGATGAGAGCTTATCCAATTCTTTAACATGCACTGGTGGTACGAACATGGCTACTGGAACATGGGTTGGATCAATACCATCATGTGAAGGTAGGACAAATGAAAATATCTTATCTAATGTGGACCTTTATTACGTTTATTCTGCATCATTGGACAGAATCTAATTCACAACAATCTAAAAACAAGTTGTGTAAGAGTAAATCCATGAACATTGGCGTAACTATCTATGCTTATGACGTTACAATTGCAAATTCCCCACTTGTCAGTCTGTTTGGTACATACACTCCAGGAACAAATAGTCTCTTTAGGCCTCTCTTACATCCCAAAGTTCTTGTTCATATGTACTGGTCATGGGCCTGGCCACAAGATTAACTTGCAAAGATCTTGCAGCTGGGAATTAAATGAGAACTTTATGCAAATTTGACGTATACAGACAGATAAATCTGTGCGAGCATTTTTTATTCTTTGGTACTGGTTTGGGACATCACATTATCAGTTAACAGAAAGGTTGTACAATTGAGATAATTCTGCATACATAAAACCATCAATGCAGCTGTGAATATCAGCTTTTAACCTTAGCTTTTCTTGATTCTTCAAGATGACATCTCGAAATATACTGAAAGGGTATTTAGTAGGAGTAAACTTAGTATAAAAATGCTTAAAGGTCGAAAGGTACTGAGTACCTTGAATTACTTATCCTGGGAAATTTCACCTGATGGTATCCAGATGGTATCCTGATGGTATCCAGATTCTGCCATTAATTATTCCCAGTCCCCCCCCCCAGGGAACTCAATTTTATTATGAATAATATCGACACTTGTATTGACCCTAGGGTCATATACTGATAAAGAGGATGTTATAGTGACCTCATTGACCTTGAGGTCAAAGTTCATAAATAGTTACACTTTTTACCTCTAGGTCACCTAAGAAGAAAAGGCTGTGGTGAAAGTATTTGGACTCCTACCCTGACCCTGGTTAGCATCCCCTATTAGGTCAAATCGACAAGCTAGGTCAAAGGTCAAATGAAGGTCACTCTAGCCCCCCACTCGGGTCAGAGTGAGCAGTAATTGGAAATTATGGGTGAACCACCAGCCATAAACAACTGAGATGACCTCAACTTTACAATACAGTGTAACGTTACATATATATTACAGTAAAGCATGTAAAATCCGCCCATAACAATAGATAAGATATACTAAAAATACATAAAATTTTATATAAGTAAAAACGTATTAAAATAGGGATATCACAGGTAACACCATTAACTGGGAGAGGTGGGTGGGCAGCAAATTAATGTCCATGTTAACTGGTCAGCTTCCAATTTTAAACTAAGGAATAAACCCAAGTCTGTTACTGAGACCAGGATGATAGCCAATGGTCAGTAAGTAGGTCATATCACTAAGGGTACAAAATGCTACCTTATGTAAGGGCCACTTATGGTGCAAGCACACTTACCCGGGGTGGAGGACTGACTACAGTGATGCCCTTGAACATCACTTCTGACAGTCCCCCCCCCCCACCCCAGGGAACTCAGAAAAAAGGCATGCTTGCGAGATATTCTTTAATATTTATATATATAAAATTTTACTAGTATTTTCTGATCTACTTTATGTACAGTCCTTTATTTGTTATACACAGGTTAAATACAACAATTTTATTATGAATAATATCGACACTTGTATTGACCCTAGGGTCATATACTGATAAAGAGGATGTTATAATGACCTCATTGACCTTGAGGTCAAAGTTCATAAATAGGTACACTTTTTACCTCTAGGTCACCTAAGAAGAAAAGGCTGTGGTGAAAGTATTTGGACTCCTACCCTGACGCTGGTTAGCAACCCCCATTAGGTCAAATCGACAAGCTAGGTTAAAGGTCAAATCAAGGTCACTCTAGCCCCCCACTCGGGTCAGAGTGAGAGGTAATTGGAAATTATGGGTGAACCACTGAGATGACCTCAAGTTTACAATACAGTGTAACATTACATATATATTATAGTAAAGCATGTAAAATCCGGCCCAAGTCCCAAAGTAGGTAGTTAAGCATTATGAAGAATTGGAATTATAGGCCAAAGTGGCCCCTGAACGGCGGAATGGGTGGAATGTGAAGTAATTGGCAGGGAAACCCATCTTAACATTTAGTCTTGACAAAGTTTTTCTAATTCTAGAATCAATGAGGACATGAAAGCCAGAAGGACTTGGGATTTGAAACAGCTGGCTTGTATAATTGAAGAATATTCCACAATGCCCTGTAAGGGCATAACACGTGTGATTTTAGCTTTGGGAGAGATAGAATTTGACACTTGTCCCTATCTTGCATGGTTTTTGACCATTTCAACAGTATCTTTACATATTTCTTGGTGAAAAATACATCCCCAGCTGTACGATGCCTAGAGGGGTCAAAGGTGACAGCTGAATGGGGAGCCAAATTGGAGAGACGCAGGAAACCAAAGAAGCCAGTTAAAAACACTGCTTTATATACTGACCCCATCCTGATGGAGTTACAAAGATGAATAAGGCGCTTTAAAACATCAATATCCATGATATTACGTTTTGGAATGGCTAGAGGCTGATTAATCCTCACTGCTTTGATGAAATATCTAATGCTAGGGTCCTCAAGCATGGCATAATTCAGACCATACATAGAAAAATATGCCTTGATAGCAGACACATAATTTGACAGAATATGAAGTGAAGTATTCTGTTTGGCCAAAGCCTCAAGAAACGATAACACTTTCTTACAATCTACTTGTGACACCTTTATTTTCATATATATTACAAAAGCCATGAAAGTTCTGAACATAAGCATGTAGCACTTGAGGGTCTTGGGTCTGAAGGCCTCTCTTATTCTCGAGCCCGCCTCCTGAGACAGGTGTGACAAGGCCTTGGAACCTACAACAAAGTAGAGTATCAGTAGTATATCTGGTCATAGCAATCACCCACACACAGACCGAGAGCCTGCTACTTAAACCCAACAATCATAATGTACATAAACATAGCTAATTCACTCATTATATTATTGATTATATGGTGCATACCTCAGCACTAATCACATTAAATTTCATAATCAATGTCTACCATTGCAATATTGACTGGAAGCCATATTGGGTTCATGACAAATTTTTGGAGCTTTAAGTGACAATCCACAGTGTTTGTCCAACGAGACAGGAGATCAGCCACTTGATTATTCTTCCCAAGTACATAAACATATGATACCTCAACGACATTTTTGGCAGCCAAAAGCCATACATTCCTCGCACAGGCACCTAAAAATGGGTCCTTGGTGCGACCGGCCGACAGGACATGCACCACCGCCTCATTGTCACATTTCACCAAAATGCACTTACCAGCCCACATAGGGCCAAAAACTTTTAGGGCAACCACAATGTTGACCATTTCCATGTGGACAATTGTCATGTTCTGGTAGTTTCTTGGGACTAGCAAGTGATACACAAAATCACTCCATCTTGCCCCCAGACCCGTCAAACATGCGTCGAGTTCAATGGTTTCTGAAGCAAGGACATGATCATATATAGACACACCATTGTATGTGCTGAGAAATTTTTTGAACCACCTCAAATCTTTCTTGAAATCATGGGTAACTTTAATATTTGCCTGGTCATAGTTGGATTTTGACAGTTTAAGCATTCTATTGACAAAATATCTTGCCGGCTTTACACATTTGTGCACGTACAAGAGATGACCCAGCAATGACTGAAGTTCACATTTAGTACAATGGTTTTTGGTTTCCCAGGAAGCCACTAATTGCATGATCTTGGCCATTTTTTCTTCTGGTATGGAAACAGTGCCTGTTTCAGAGTCAATGAGAATGCCTAAGCATACCACTTGGGTCCCTGGGGGTACGAGCTTCTTAGCACTGATAGATAGTCCCAGAGCATTGAGGACCGAGTACAAACAGTCATAGGCGTCTCGCGCGTGACGCGGGGTGCCCACCCCACAAAAATTGTGGAGTTTATGTTCTTATACCCACGTGTGCGGATGACATATCTGACGGCGTTGCTGACGCGCTGGAATATCTGGGTCCCATGACGACTCCCAAATGGGAGACAAGTGTCCAAGTAGTGGCCATTCCAGTATAAACCTAAGAGATCATAATCAGCAGGGTCGACTTTTATGTGGCAAAATGCCCTACTGATGTCAATTTTGAAAATATGAGCACCTCTGCCCAGTTTTTTGAGTTTATGAGTTATATGGTCAACTGTGGGAAACGTGAGACAAAACTCAGTGTTCAAATATGAATTTTTGTCGATGCCTGCATTTACTGATGAATTTCTGGGCCATGACAAGTCAATTATCACCCTCCTATTCTCAGAGCCTGGTTTCTCCCTTGTCATAAAAGGTGAATAATGACAGTTTTGAATGGGACTATCATCAAAAGGGCCCAAAATTGCATTAAAGCTACGCTCCTCTGTCAAATATGCATCCACATCTTGTGGGAATTGGTTAGCTGATGCATGATTTTTCTTTTCACACTCTAAGTTGCAAGATCTGTTAAAATCTAGAGGAAAACCAAAACGTAAGAGGTCTAGTAATTGAGTGTCCCAATAATCTCCCAACATACTTTGCCATGCTTCGACATTTAACTGGGACAAGACAGGGGACCTGGCACCCAGAAAGTTTGGAACACCTTGACGCCTCAGGGCATAGTGTTGTTCTATGGGAGATTCAAACCCGAGACCTTGCTGTTTGTTGTCTGGTAAAAGGAATTCAGATAAGAGGACGAAACCAAAGTCAAAGTCTGTTTGGTCACACCACTTTTTGAACACTTCACATTGCATATCTCCATTAGCTAGTACTCGCTTGATAACCTGCTTTGATAGCAATGTGTTCAAGTATTTGTCATCACTAGCAATATCAAAAATCTTGACCATATCTCTGTGATGGGATGTAGCCCCACCCTCACAACCCTGACATAAGTTATTACCTTGGTGATCATTTGAATGGGTCTCAATATTCACATTCACACCTATCCCCCCATCAACAAGCCCACTACATACTACATTTTGTTTGCATTCAGGTGTGACTGTAGTTGACGTGTCATTTGTAGACATTGGGGTATTGTTTTGATTGTGGTCATGGTTTGTATAAAGTTGCATATCAGGGATTGTATTTTTACTAGAAACAAAGACCTTTGATTTGATGTTGACACCTTTTTTTGTCAATTGTTTCTGTTTATTACCTCTGACAAGTAAACCATTCACGACTTTTTTTTCAACACTTGAGTTATAAAAACACTTTGTGTGATATTTTTTCTTCATTGTTACACACTTTTCTTCATCACAACTGACCTCCCTGTACTGGGGGCTCGTGCAAGAATTATTTGAAACACAAACACCTCGATTCAGATTATTTACAACATTAAAAACAATACTTTCTGCTGCGTCAAATGATTCATGTTGAATATTTACATTCTTGCTGCCCATGACAACCTGGCCTGGACAGCCACTTATTCGTTTTTTGCACTATTTTTCTTGATTGACAGACAGTCCTTACCTGGATGGTTCAGCTGCTTGCCCTGAGTCAGACAGTGGGAACATATATGCTTGAAAATTTTTCCCCCATACTCATGATCTTCAGTGAATATGCACATGCCCAACTGAAAAGCCTTACAATACCAGGCTTTTTACCCCCTTCATTTTTTTCCCAATTTTGTCTATTGAAATTTGTGTGTTTTTGGGCATGAGCCCTCCGGATGCACTCTATCCGACTTGAATCCTACCAGTCGAGAACCCCTCTCTCCATCTCGCACATGAGAAGTACATGTGCAGCCTTGGCATTTGTCCACGAAAAGGCGGTCGCATCCTCCATGAGGTCAGATAAATACCTTAACATGTGGTCCCTACAATCACGATCTGGTTCATCTAGTATGTTTCTTGTGAAACCTTGAACAAATTGTGTGAGCGATAACTGGTCATAACTGACGCGTTGACGGGTCACCCCCCTAGAATCGACTTGTGGGGCCATGCAACTTTTTTCTCCACCAGAACTTTGACATCCCCCCCTTTTTGACTTTATTTTTGCACCACATTTACCTTGAATAGTACTCTGCTTCTCTACTTTTGACATCCTGTGATCTACCTTCCTCTGAAGTTCCCTAGAGGACCCCAGACTAGCAATATCTGGCACTTCAGATTCATCAGAAGATGACTCACTTGACGTTACAACTCTGGGTTTTTTATACTCTTTTTACATTTTTGTGAACCAATTTTACTTAACTTCAAGTCTTTCCGTGTCTGTGTGTCGTCCTTCTGATGTGTTGAGGCCACTTGATCTTCCACAGTGTCGAGCCTGTCATTCACCCTCTTGAGCTGTTTCAGGATCTCCATCTGTACACTTGATGGCTGCTGAGCTGTCTCCTCATCCTCTGTCGACTCATCCTGGATCAATGAAGGATGATCATCCTTCTGCAAGCTACCACATGAACTACGTACAAAGTTCAGTTCTCCCACATCAGACATGTGGCTTTGACTAGCTTGCCCTTTATTTTTCGTACTGACACTTGTTGATGCTGTAGAATGTTCTTCAACAGTGTTCATACATTTTTTCCCAGTGGGGGGAAAGTGTTTCTGCCCACATTTTGAACATCTATATCTTGATTTTCCCATTTTGAAAAATAATATGGTCAATGTTTGTATATCTCTACACCGGGCCACAGCCCAAATCAAGCCTGAGGTTGTCAAATTAACTCAGCAGCAACAATGACTCCACATCTGACGCTTCAAAAGCATACAGTCAATTTTAAGCATCATACGTATAATCTGTATAAACTAAAACGTCTCTGTTGCCATAAAATCAAATAAAAACATATAAAATAAGAAATTTATATCAGTTCAATATCAAGCCGCCAGAATACAAAATAAAAACAAATCAAGCAAATTAATGTTCATGTTAACTGGTCGGCTTCCAATTTTAAACTGAGGAATAAACCCAAGCCTGTTACTGAGGCCAGGATGATAACCAATGGTCAGTAAGTAGGTCATATCACTAAGGGTACAAAATGCTACCTTATGTAAAGGCCACTTATGGTGCAAGCACACTTACCCGGGGTGGAGGACTGACTACAGTGATGCCCTTGAACATCACTTCTGATTTTTTTTTATCTTTTTTTATTACTAGCTGATACAATAGCTGCAGCAACCACTACTGTGACTGAAACTACCACTGTGAGTCAAAGTACCACTGTGTCTGAAACTACAGTTGTGGCTGAAGGCACAACTGTGCCTGAAACTTCCACTGTGGCTGAAAGTACAACTGTGTCTGAAACTACCACTATGCCTGAAACTTCCACTTTGTCTGAAACTACCACTGTGCCTAAAACTACATCTGTGGCTGAAAGTACCACTGTGGCTGAAACTACCACTGTGTCAGAAACTACCACTGTGCCTGAAATTACATCTGTGGCTGAAAGTACCACTGTGGCTGAAACTACCACTGTGCCTAAACCTACATCTGTGGCTGAAAGTACCACTCTGGCTGAAAGTACCACTCTAGCTGAAACTAAAACTGTGTCAGAAACTACTACCACGTCTGAAACTATCACTTTGGCTGAAATTACCACTTTGTCTGAAAGTATCATTGTGACTGAAAATGCAACCGTGTCTGACACTACCATTGTGTCTGAAACTACCAACATGTTTGAAACTACCACTGTGGCTCAAAGTACCATTGTGCCTGAAACTACCACTGTGGCTGAAACTACTACTATGTCAGAAACTTCCACTGTGGCTGAAAGTACAGCTGTGTCTGAAACTACCACTGTGGCTGAAACTACTACTATGTCAGAAACTTCCACTGTGCCTGAAAGTACAGCTGTGTCTGAAAGTACCAATGTGGCTGAAACTGCCACTATGTCAGAAACTTCCACTGTGGCTGACACTACCGCTGTGGCTGAAACTACCACTGTGGCTGAAACTAACACTGCGACAAAAACTACCACCGTGTCTGAAACTACGGCTTTGGCTGAAAGTACCACTGTGGCTGAAGCTACAGCTGTGTCCGAAACTACCACTGTGAGTGAAAATATGACTGTGGCTGAAACTAACAATGGGTCAGACACCACCTCCTCGTCTGTAGCCACCACTTTTGCTGAAAGCACCACTGTTCATGAAAATGCCTCTGCTGCTGAAAATACCACTATGTCCGAAACTACCATTGTGTCTGAAACTACAACTGGGGCTGAAAGTACCACTGTGTCTAGAACTGCCACTGTGGGTAAAACTACCATTGTGTCAGAAACTACCACTGTGCCTGAAACTACAGCTGTGGCTAAAAGTACCACTGTGTCTGAAACTACAACTGTGAGTGAAACTATGACTATGGCTGAAAGTACCACTGTGGCTGAAACTAACGCTGGATTAGAAACCACCTCCGCGTCTGTAACTACCACTTTGGCTGAACGTACCACTGTGGCTGAAAATGCCACTGTATCTGAAAGTACCATTTTGTCTGAAAATACAACTGTGCTTGAAACTACCACAGTGGCTGAGACTAACACTGTCTCAGAAACTACCTACACATCTGAAACTACCAGTTTTGCTGAAAGTACCATTGTGTCTGAAAGTGTCGCTGTGGCTGAAAGTACCACTGTGGCTAAAAGTACCACTGTAGCTGAAAGTACCACTGTGGCTGAAACTAACACTGAGTCAGAAACTACCTCCCTGTCTGAAAGTACCACTGTGTCTGAAAGTGCCCCTTTGGCTGAAACTACCACTATGTCAGAATCTACTACTGTGCCTGAAATTATGACTGTGGCTGAATGTAACACTGGGTCAGAAACTACCTCAGCATCTGAAACTACCACTTTTGCTGAAAGTACCACTGTGTCTGAAAGTGCCACTGTGGCTGAAAATGCCACTGTGTCTGAAACTAGCATTGCGTCTCAAACTACCACCATGTTTGAAACTATCACTGTGGCTGAAACAAACACTGTGTCAGGAACTACCACCACATTTGAAACTACCACTTTGGCTGAAAGTACCACTGCGACAAAAACTACCACCATGTCTGAAACTACTGCTTTGGCTGAAAGTACCACTGTGGCTGAAGCTACCGCTGTGTCAGAAACTACCACTGTGAGTGAAAATATGACTGTGGCTGAAACTGACACTAGGTCAGAAACTACTGTTTTGTCTGAAAATACCACTGTGGCTCAAACTACTAGTGTGGCTGAAAGTACTACTGTACCTAAAACTACCACGGTGACTGAAAGTAACACAGTGTCAGAAGCTACCACTGTGTCTGAAACTACCACTTTGGCTGAAAGTACCATTGTGCCTGAAAGTACCATTAAGCCTGAAAAAACCACTGTGTCTGAAACTACTGCTGTGTCTGAAAGTACCATTGTGACTGAAACTGCCAATATGGCCGAAACTAACACTGTGTCAAAAACTACCACTGTGTCAGAAACTATCACTGTGCCTGAAACTACCACTGTGCATGAAACTACTGTTGCTGAAGAAAAGACAACAGTGTCAGACATTACCACATCAAAACAGGCGACACCAGAACAGCCAGAAACAAGTAGGTGAATATAACAGTGCCTTAGATAATTGATGTTTTATTTCCAAGTGGATTTTACTTCCACAAGTGGCAAGAGTACCTGTACCAATATCACCCTTGCTTTGATCTTAATCCAAAATCCCAAATTTGACTTTGTACAAAGTATATATTATTTTAAGGCAATCTACATTGAATTTCATAACTCAAATGCAACAAATACATTTTCTGTAGTGTGGCAAATTAGTATACCAGATGCTGACTATACCTTAAGTTTTCATTATTATACTTTTAGTTTCTTCAGATAAAAGAGAGGATTTTCTTCTGCAACAAAACTTGATTGAAACCCTAGCTGACATGCCAGAGGTAATCATATTCACAGATCAGCATTTATATTTATCAAATTAAAAATCGCATCTCATCTTGTCTAAGCAGTTGTTCATTGTATTTAATCTCTCAACTTGTGTATTCTTATACGTATTAAACAGAACCATAATTCAGAAATAATGTAACATTATACAAGTAATTGTTTTTAACCTTGTCCAGTTTTTTAAAGTTTATTCTTATGTCTATACATTACAGTTGAGTAGAAGGTCAACATGAAACATTTTAAACTAGATTTATCAACTTAGTATCTCATTATATCGACTTTCATATCTCAATTTACCAACAAAGTAACTCAATAAATTAACTTGGCTGTCTCAATTTATCAACATAATTTCTAGTTAAATTAAATCTCCATTTATTGACTTGCTAATTTGATAAATCGATTCAGATTTTTTGATGTCTTGTACATTCACAGTGAATTTTTTCACTCAAATAATCGAGGAATACTAAAAATAGACTAACATAATCAAGTGTTTAAACAACTGTCTAAAATACATGGGTTAAACGACTTAATTACAGTATGCAAAATATATTTGATGTGTGTTGCCCTTGTGAAACAAACATAACATGATCATATGATGCAGTCATGCAATGTGTTGAAGAACTTCATTGTGCTTCATAAACACCGGGTGAATTATGCAATGTTACAAAAAATCAGTGATAATACCACTTTTAATAAAGCCTCCAGCCTAAAGGTTAACATTATCAAAAATTATAGGCCAAATTCTCTTTAACAAAACCAATTCTGTGTTGTAGCGGTTAGAGTTCTCACCTCCAACCTCTGATGCCGCCGGTTCAAATCTCGGGCCGGGCACTTCCTGTTGGAAAGTTGGTAGTTACGTGCCAATGCCCGGTGGTTTACAGTGCAGTATGCACTGGTTTCCTCCACCTGTAAACTACCCATCGCAATATGACCCTGGCTGTTGAATGCAACGTAAAACAACAAATAAATCTAACTCTAAATTCTACAGGACAAACAATCACACACAGTATGTTATTCAATGTCTTAAAGACTCTTCATGGACTTTGTCCCAATTACCTGAGAAACATCATAACACGATATTCTACTCAATGAATACTGAGTTCTCAGGATAAACAGTTATTATATTAACCAAAATATTAGCAAGATTCCCTCTTTACATCAGAAAAATAGATCACATCAAGCGTATCAGTAATTTCATCCAACCTAAGTGTAAATATGACAATTTATAAAATTTGTTGTTTTTGTTTGTAAAGTGCTGTGGGTTTGTTACTGTATATATAGAATAGCACTATATAAATGTTCCTTTAAACATTATGTGTGGTGTATATTATTTCTTACCTCATATTATCTGCTTATTGCATTTTCAAATAACCTAAGCTTCCATTACTTGATCAATACCTACAAGTCACCTTATGGTATGTGCAAGTAACAAAAGTGGTAACAACAAAAAAAACCTAAGCAGTACTCTGTACAACCAAAACATAAATTACTAACCATTGGATGATCTGAGAAATCAGTCCAAGGAAACTTGGGGCTGCAGATGTTAGACTTGTGATTTTTGTTCCTGGGTTAAAGATGATAAAGTAAGAGGATTTGATATCTGTTTCTCACTTAATCGAGTTACACCCTATAGCCTCTAGGGGACAACATACATAGAATCATAAAGACAATTGGACCTTTTACTTGTATATTCATATTAATGAATACTGAATGGTTTTACACAAGGATGAGAAATCTTCCTATGGCTACCAGTCCACAGATATGTTACTCGACTGTGCTTATGAAAGAAGAGATTGTGACATGAAAAGGTAAGTCAGAGTATCACATCTTTGGAAGCATGAGTAAAATAGTAATAATAATATTAGTAATAATAATGAGGACAAGTGAGGGTAACTATCAATCTGGGTGGATGAACAAATCGGAAATGGTCGTTTTAGCCTAGGACATTTTACCCTAGGACATTACTGCCCAGGACATTTTGGACAGACCTTTTTTCTGGATAGGTATTTTGGACAGAGTTATTCTTATTTCTTAATTTATTTTTAAATATTTGTTTATTTATTATTTCACTTTCAGATTTTTATTTCTAGGTACCACTCATAAAATGAGATTGCCGGTAAAACTTTCATTGTGTATCATTTTCATCATCATTTATCACTATATGTTAACTGTACAAATCTAGTCAATAGCATTTTGAACAAGATACATTTCTCCCTGTATAAGGGGAGTTAAATGGTTCAATGACCTACCCAATAAAGTAAAAATGTCTCCAAGTTTAACAAAATTTAAACAAAATTTAAAAACATATTTATTATCTCAATATGCAGCAGTATCAGTCCCAAGTTAAAGCCACTAGCTTTGACCAAGTAAAGTCTCTATTATATGTCAAGGCGAATATGAGGATATTTTTTAAAAGAAAAGAAAAACTATAATCACATACTTTTTGGATTGTTTTATTAATCTTATTAGTACATTGTTTAGCATTGTTAACACTAATTTTATTATATCTAACATCAATCTTTACAACACTGAAAGTCCCATAGCCATATTATTGTAAAACTTTAGAGGCTATATTATGAAGGGACTATTATTTACAAGCCCATGAGATTCTAAGCAAATATTTTATTTTACTGTTAATCTGTAGGACTAAAAGATGATCAGCCAAGGATAATCTTCTTGACCAACTACTATAAAAGTTAACATTTATAAAATACCATAAAATAGAAGGCCCAACCCAAAGAGTAGTGTAGAAGTAGAGCTAGGGAAGAAATTTTTGAAAGGCTGAGGTCACAGCAGATGAAGTACAGAACGTGGTAGGAAGATATGACCACACCGCCTCACTATGCCAGTGTCCATGGATTTTTATTTTTTCAAGAAGCACCCCCTTTGAAAACGCCCAAGACGCCCCACTACGCCTAAAGGTATGAAACCCAAAATCTCGCGGGTTCAAATCCATTTTCATCACTAAACTTTTCAAAACTTTTCTAGCCACATGAGCTGTCAAATGCTGCTTACCTTTTGAAATTTTTATCATAAAAAGGGGGTCAGATTGTGACAAGCCCATTCGTTTGATCATGGTTTGAACTGCCACTACTGGACATAGCTGAGCATTTGACAAACGCGGCAACTGAAGCAATCTATACTCAGATGCAGACTGCATATTTTTGGCTGTTTTTTGGATGTATTGCATACCCGGGGAAGCCCAAATGATATCCTTAACCAAGGGGTAACGTGTCGGGTCAAAGGTCGACAGTGAAGGGGGGGCCAACGAGGCCAGCCTAAAAAATCCATAGAATGCAAACAAAAATAAAGCTTTAAATGTTTCAGCATTTGGGAGGTCAGAGGTCAAGTAAACCAATCTTTCTAACATATCCACTGTAAAAATACCTTTCACCTTAGGCTTTAATGGCAGATTATTTTTTGCTGATTTACATATTAACACTACTTTCCTTGAAGACAAGTTAGCCACATTCCATGAATACAATGCAAAATAATGTTGCAATACTGACAATGCATTGCGCAAAGACACAGCTGACAGGCCATTTTGGATCAAAAACTCTAAGTATAACACTATTGTAGTCTCTGTTGTACAGTCTTGAATTTTACAAAAAATTACAAAAGCCAGGAGCATTTTAAAAGTTCTTTCATAGGCAGCCACAGTCCTTGGACGCAACGCTCCTGAAATCCTGGAAGCCACACTGGAAGCCAACTTTCTCAATAGTCCTTCATCTGCATCTGAAACAAAGAGGCAAGGCAGTACTGATGCTTATAAAGGGGGCACCATGTGCCCTATATGTTAAAGTCGGGAACCATACTATTAAGGTCAGGCTGCAGCCATTTACAAGTTTTCAAGATTCTGACTGGCAATGTATTTTGATTATTATAATGAGTCCATCTTGACAAAATATCTGCATAAACATTGCTCACACCTTTTATATGTTTAACTTTAAGGTCTATGTTGCAAACTGCTGATAATAGCCATACGTTACGCACACAAGCCATTAATATAGAATCTGTAATCTTAAAATTAGTAAATATATTGACCACTGCACTATTATCACACCAAAAAACAACTTTTTGATTAGTTAAATACTTTGCCCAACATTTTAATGCCACCAATATATTTAAAGCTTCAAAATGAACAATAGTACATACATCTTTCAATGCACATAATATCGGAATTGCATACACCATGTTGTCTAATTTTGCTCCTAACCCTTGCAGAGATGCATCCACATAAATTTCATATGTATAAGTATCCCTTAAATGCATTTCAACTGAACCATTAAATTGTTCCATGAAACTTAAAAACCAGTTCAAATCTTTCCAAAATCCCTGAGATATTGTAATGTAACCCTTAATTGGACATTGTCTTAACAATTGCAGCATTCGATTGGAAAATAGTCTGGCTGGCTTTATACATCTATTAATATACAACAATTTACCCAACAGTTTCTGTAGTTGATTTCTAGTTGTAACTTCTTTACCCACCCATTTGACACACAATTTTCTAATTTCACTCAATTTTTTAAGGGGATACTTAAAATGTCTGCTTTTGCATCCACATCTATTCCTAAACATGTGAGCTTTGAAACTGGGGCCACAACCTTACTCTTGTTAAGAGGTAACCCTAAATTCTGCAATAATTGGACCAGCGTCAGAAAAGCGTCATCAGCCCTATCAGGAGATGATGCCCCTATGACGTCATCCAGTTACAACATGACCCAGTGGCGTTGTGTTCATTTGGGGTTTTACATCGCTTTCAACACTGTACAGGTCATATCACGACGGGTAGTTGGAAGGGGAGAGGAAACCAGTACATATAGTTCGCTAGGGTTCTGTACTGTAAACTACCGACCAACGGCAAGCAACTACCAGCTTTCCCACTTACGGCCATGACGGGGATCGAACCCCGACCGCAGAGGTGGGAGGTGAGAGTGCTACCACTCTGCCACCGTGGCCCCTCAGTGGCGTTGTGACGCCATAAGATATGTGATTGCGTCTGTAGAGAACTGGCATCCCAACGCCCCTTGTTTTAGTCCAAATGGAATCGCTACATCATAATACGTTGCATCACACCACTTCAAACCCAACAAAGGATAATCGCACAGATCCACCCTTAAGTTACGGTATGCTCTTTGTAGATTTACGCCTCCAATTGTATATGTTTAACCCAGAAGGTATAAGCAATCTACTATACACATAATTGGGAACCCCTGATGTTTAACCCAGAAGGTATAAGCAATCTACTATACACATAATTGGGAACCCCTGATTTTTGAACCGCCTTATGAGCTTCCACTGTCCAAGTGTACATGTCTGCTGCCATTAACTGTCTTGCCCCTGAATTAATTTCTGTGAAAGGTTGATCATAAACCATGACCCCAAATTCTTGTTGAAACGAAAAATTGTGTACTGGTTTAAGGATAAATGACAATTCTTTTTGGACAGTGTCCCTACTATTAAGCTCCTCATTTTTATAACTACTAAAATAACCAGGAAAATACTTATCTACTCCTGGTGTATGTAATTGCACGCTGTTGTTCTTAACTACCATAAGGCGTGACTGTGATAGATTGTGAACTACACTGGACGTGCTTTTTAAACTGTAACTGTCGTACATAGCCCTGTCCTGGACCATATCTAACACTGTACAATCAACATCTAAACTATAATTTTTGGGGCCACATGCTAAACTCTCTATGGGGGCGGGACTTTTCCCCGTACCTTGTCCTGAATCAGCCCCATTCCTCATGGAGGCCTCAGTGGCCCCTTCAACACAAATTTTTTTAACACATACACTCCTTGATTTTTTGTGGCCACCCCTCGTTATTCCTGTAATATTACTACTTCTTTCCCCATCCTTAAACATTACAGTTTTCATTTCCGCTGGACTACCTTGGCCCACATGTACATAGCTGCAGCAGTTGCCCCCACCATTGTTGGCCATCTCCCAACCACAATCCCCAACATACACTTGACCTGCATTATCGACTGCCACTGTATGTTGGTACTTGTACTGACCAGGGGCAAAGACTGCAGCAAAAACATTACCCCAGGGCAAAGATTCCTGACCCGGGATAAAAGGAAACGCATCTATATTGAAAAGAACGCGTCCGTAGTTACAGTGATATTTAACACCAGACAATTTACTTGTTGTAATTGGTAATTTATTGAAAGTTTTTGGTTTAACAGCCTGGCCTACATTATGTAAACAATAAGCATAATCATGACCATTGTGAGAACATGTACGAACTTCATAACAATTGTTAAGCACACCCTTAACATCACTTTTAAATATACTGGACATTTTCATCCAGTTTACCTTCTTGCTTCAATCTCAAGCATTGGGTTCGAGGATGTTCGAATTTCTTGCCACAAACCGAAAAGCAATGACTACAAAAGTGTTGATAATTAATACCTTTCTCAATATGTTCAGTTTTTTCAATTCTACAAGTGCCCTTATTGTACAATTTGCAGATAAGATTCTTATCTACGACCTCTGGGGTTTGCTTGACATTACCTACTGGGGAAGCAAATCTTAGAGTGTTACGACTACGAATCTTTTCCACTAAATTAAAATCCTTCCAAGTACAAACACCTTTCTCAATCTCCTGTAATAGAATACCATGTGCTCGCCTAGCCGTGGGGTAAGACACTTCTATTGCATCTTGTGCTATGCTAATGAAATATTTTAGCATGTTTTCCCTTACTATAGGGTCTTTTCTTCCAGGGCTGTGGCAACAATACCCTGGGACCACTGCATGGGACTTAACTCATCGTACGTTGGTTGTTTCCCCCCAGCCAGAATCGTACAAAAATCTTGAGGCCAGCTAATTATATAACAGACCTTATGAGAACCAGTACGAAATCTACCCGACTTCAAAGCATCAGTAAGCCTACCTCTATGTTCGAGTCGTGATGTGTAGTCGTACTCATGTAGTCGTTTCCTTATCTCTGCCTGGATGCGCAAATCGCCCTTCAACTCTTGAAAGGATGGCAACGAACCCTTGTCTTCTTCTCCCACCACTGAACTGTGTGCCGATGGAACTGGAGACATGGACTTCTCTTCTTGCTTCTGAAGGCATTCGTTGAACCCCACCATGATCTCTATCATCTTGTCCATCTTATCTTCTAATAATTTAAAACGTGTCTCTTCTTGATCAGTAACTTGTACTGGGGTAGACGGTGTTGCCTTCTTTCTACCCATGCCTCCTGACAGCTTTAGCTTGAGTAACTGGCCACTACGTATATATTATGACAAAGTACGGCTCAGCACTCAACAAAAACCTGCCAGCACGCCCAGTGCAATTTCACAATCTGAAAACTCTGGTGAATTCACCAGAATTTAAACTCGATTTTTGACTAACTCCAAACCAGCTGGCCTGGTTAACTATTTTACTATTTTTATACAGACTTGATTGACAGGTCACCTGAATATTTTCCCCCAGTTCACCCAATTTTAAAACTCATCAACGTCCTTGCCCCTGGCCAAATAACAGTTCACCCAGTTTCTAAATTCAAAACAATTCACCCAATTTAAAAATTCACCCAAATTCACTAGTCCAAAAACCAGTACACACCATAATATATATAGTTCTAGCCACTACTTTATTTTCGCCTGCAAATACTGTTCAATCTTGTGACTGAAATTCTGCGCTACTTTTTCGTACTCGCAGATACACATAGTCAAACTTTAAAAAATGTTTCTTTAATGGTTCTTCTAACTTTAGTTTTTATTTTGTAACTGTATCTAATAATTATAATGTAATCTAAGTATTATGTTGTATGACGAAACTTATTAATTGACATGGATGTGTCATTTTATTGTATTTAACTTTTTGTGCTTTTTTTCTGTTAAAATTGGGGAATATCTGTATATAAGTTTTTTTTAACTTCATGGTATTTCCTTTCAGCATTATTTTACTTATGTTTTGTAACTATTTGCTGAATAAACTTATTCATTATTATTAAAAGACTGTCAAGGGGCCATGGTGGCAGAGTGGTAACACTCTGGCCTCCCACCTCTGAGATCAGGGTTTGGTTCCTGGCCCAACCTCAAGTGGGAAAGCTGGTAGTTGCTTGCCATTGATCGGCAGTTTACAGAACAGAACCTTGACCAACTAAAAGTACTGGTTTCCTCTGCCCATAAAACTACCCGTCGTTATATGACCTGTACAGTGTTGAAAGCGTTGTAAACCCAAATAAATAAATAAATGAAAAGACTATCATTTTAAGTGTTTGGCTGTCCCCTCTGAAATTGTGACACACACCCCAAAGAAAATATGCTATGGACTTGTAACCTAAAGCTCTGTCATCACAGAGATTGTGCAAGTATGAAGTTCTGTAGGTTTCAATGAAGAGGATTCCCTTTGCACTTTCTTTAAGGGTTTAAAACAATTAATCACACCAAATAATCCCCCTTTCACCAGAAAACCTAGCCTCAAATTTCCGAGTATTGCAATCCCAAGCAGGTTTCAAAGAATACTGCCCTCTTAAAATCTTTCTTTATTCCGAAAGTTAAAAATACTTGAATCATTTATCTCAGAAATTTGTGATCAGTTACCTGAGCAGTGCAATCCTGAGTAGGGCTTCAATGAATAAAATTCTCTTTCTGTTCTCTTTAAGGGTTTAAAACAGTTATTCACAAAGTAATCATTTTTACCAGAAAAACTAAGATCAAATAATTACATGTCTGAGGAGTCCCCTTATAAAGTAAAAACTTTTTTGATCAGAAGTGTTAGAAGTGTTACTTTATTTATATTGTGAAAAAAATAAAAACTAAACCAAAACAACAAAGATTTACTGTAAGTAGTTAAATATAAAGTAAATGCTAACTTTGGTAACTTTGAAGGAATTGTTGGGATCTCAGGGCTTTTCTTCGCAGCCCAAAAGCAGAGTGAGGGCTTCTTAGTTTGTAAACAACAGTGATAATTGCTATAGTTGTTCTTGCTACAAGTGATCCCTAATAAATAGTTTTAACAGACATCTACTTCTACATGTGCACTGGCAAAGAAAGAAAATTAAAGTAAGCAAAGTAAAGAAATTTATATTGAAAAAAAATCTGTCCAAAATGTCGATCCTTGATAAAATACCTGTCTTAAACATCCTGGGCCATAATGTCCTACATCAAAATGTCCTGGTCTGAAATGTCTGTGTCAAAAACATCCTACATTCATTAATTTGATGTTATAGTTGTGTGGACTTATGATCAAGCCAGGCAATAGACAATACACCATTGATACTGCTTCCAATTGGAATTTAATTCTTCACACCATGTACATAGGACTTTATTTACTGGGATTCTGGCAATAATCCAGTAACTTTGGTCCTCTTTTGTCTACTTGTTGTGGAAGATATAGTACAAGATACAACCGTCCATTCAAAGGATTCATCGAGGTTATTCAATTCTGTCCATCTGTACATGAATCCAAAATAAACTTTGTCCATAGCTGGCCTTTGATGCCCCAAACATTTGGAATGATTTCCCTGATGAGGTTCATTCGGCCCTGACTCTCGCCTGTTTCACAAAAAGGTTAAAATTGTATCTCTTTAAAAAGGCATTACCATCTTAGCAAATACTCTTTCTGGCATCTCCGTGATACCAGACTTGGCATTGGCTATGGATAGATGATTTTTTTAATTGGATTTTGGTGTTGCACCTTAGAATCTGCTTGGCAGAGATTAAACACCATAAAAGAGCAGAATAAAATAGAATAGAATAGAAAAAAATAATAATTCTATTTGTTTGCTTACAGAGACTTCAGCCATTTCCACAATCCAGTGCTTGGCAATTGTTACATTTACAACTCTGGTTGGGATGGTAAAGAAACAGTTTACTCTCATCAAACAGGTCAAAAACATGGTATGTGGAAACAGAGGGAAATGTATATGTTGTATTGAATGTGGATCAGTGGTTATTCACATTCAATACAACATATACAAATACAAAATTAGGATTTAAACATTAGTTTCCATTTCATGAAAAAGAGCCCACACATCCTTAACTTGGTCCAAATCTAGATCACAAACAGATCCTATTCTTAAAGGATTGTCATTTATGCAGAGAGATTTCAGGCATTGAAAATGAGCATGTGGAATTTTGATGATTTGTATTTTCCTGATAATCCCATGTGTTCAGATTGACCAAATGAAATAAAAAACAGATCAAAGATGTGTCACCTGACCTTAAACATTGGTAGCTTCTCACATGATTCTCCAATACCAAAAAATAGTTAAATTCCAATTACCAAAATTAACAGTCGGGAGAAGACAAATTATATTTGTTATGTTATCAATCATTTAAGTCTGCTAGAATTATTTACAAGTCTTGATACAATTTGTACATTTTATGTGATTTAAGTAGCTGGGAATTTTTATGCAGGTTTTACCTATTTTCTTTCTTTATATAGGTACAATGTTGTGAGTATAAGGATAGATGGGTGATTTAGCCCATTGTATAGGTCACTTAAACGAGTGGGAAGCTGAAGGGATATAGGAAACCAGTGCATACTAGTTGGTCAAATTTCTGCACTAAAACCCAATCCAACCAATGTATTCTTGAGTCTTATTCTGAAAGCCAATAGTTTACTCAGAAATAATGAAAAACTTTTTAGACATATGCACAAAGGCTTTGTATACAGAAAGCACTCACTATGACAGGTTTTACATGCAACTTATGCAGTACTTAGGCACTGCAGGGGTCAGTCCACGATCCTCCACAGAAGGTGTGGGTGCTTATCTTGAACCAGGGAGAGGTACTAAATTAGTGTCTTAAATTCCTAGAGGGACCATGGTGGCAGAGTGATAACACTATTGCCTCCCACCTCTGAGGGCGGGGTTTGGTTCACGGCTCTACCTCAAGTGGGAAAGCTGTTAGTTGCTTGCTGTTGGTCAGCAGTTTACAGTACAAAACCTTGACCAACTGTATTTACTGGTTTCCTCTGACCTTCCAACTACCCATTGTGATATGACCTGTACAGTGTTGAAAGTGATGTAAAACCCCAAATAAATAAATAAATGAATTCCTAGAAAAAAGTAAATCTGACTTTGAGACTATGGGACACAATATGGTGAGAATCTTGCAGCACAGAGAGCTATCTTTATGGCAACCTTGATTCTTATTTTATTTCAACTTGATCAAACAACTGGATTGTCACGAACCGAGCATTGTTGATCTATGTTTTGTAGTTTTGGCTATTAATACCATCATAATTACAGAAATGCCAAACAAAAAGTTGTGCCACAAGTGTGGACTAAGACATTTCCCCTCATGGGGATTCAGTGCAAAAAAATAAATTGGAGCAGACCATGGACAGTCACTTGAAAGGAATCAGTCAGAAGTGCCGAAAATTACAGTAACTTGGTATGTGTCAGTAATATTCCACAAGATGTGTATCAGCCATATTTTAATGGACCAGTGACAGGGTCAGATATGTCATGCCTCAATGTCAGTTCCCTGTTTTTGAATTATATTGATGATTTTCTATATGTCATGCCTTAATGTCAGTTCCCTGTTTTAAGTTATATTGATGATTTTCTTGGATATGGCCTTTCATCTGAATTGTATATATTGTATTAAAGAGATGTATTTTGTGTAATTTTATGTAACTTCTATTTTGTATATTAGCTCCATGTGGAATATTATTGACTTTTGGCGTGGTAATATAAAATAACCTGTACTAGCCAATTTGACCAGTTTTCAGTCATAAATTTTGTACTTTTAGTTTACATCTTAACTTCAAGTTCTTTTACGTTAATTCCTTCATTAAGGCTACCCTAAAGTTGTAAATCTTAGTATGTCATATCATGTGTGTCATAATGGACCTACGTTTAAGGCCAACTTAAAGTACGTCATCAGTACTATATATATTTTAACATGTGTACCATAACATAAAATTATATATACTAGTAGTTTTGTTGTATTTTATTGTAACTTTACCACATATACTTGTATTATTAAACCAATATACCCTCTGTCTGTGCTTGAATTTCTTGGAGATCTTTGGGACTGAAGCAAAACCACTTGTTTTTAAACAAAGTCTATTTCTAGCCCAATTTATCAAATTATTTAGATTCCTCAAGGAGTAATAAAACAAATCCTATCTTTATTATCGCTATTCCATCAAGGATTCCCTTCTATCTCATATTTATCCCATATTTATAAACAAATTATGCCAAAGTCAATGTCCATGTGAAACCAACAATATTAGGTTGAAAAATGAGGTCATACACAAAACTTGATGAAAAACAGATAGAGCTGTTAAATATGCTGTTTGTTACTTACTCTAACACAGTCCAGTAGTACTCACAAAATATCTTGGCCAAATCTCAACCTTCAGTTAGTGATATTTGAACACTAGAGTTAAGCCTAAGACTGGGGGGCTTTGGTGAATATTGACCAGAAAACTTTTTACTGTCCAGAGGCCCGGTATCTATGGATTTCTTGTGCACATTTTGTGCAGATTTTTTTTTTGCAAATATTTCAGTTGTGACAGAAGTCAGTTTATAGTATTCTTACATCAGGCAGTGAACTCTCGTGACCTTAAGTGAAAAATTATTAATTTGCAAGAAAGGATTTTTATCCTTTGCCTTTCTTCTAGGTTTGAAAGTAATCATTAACATCAACCAATCAGAATACACCGACAAGCTAACAGGACCTGCAGGTGCCCGCATTTTGATTCATGATCAAAGCCTGATGCCATTTCCTAATGATATGGGTATCCTTGCCAGGCCAGGGGAGTTGCTTTCCATTGCAGTACGAAAGGTAATTCCACCCAAAACCCATCGAATCAGTAAAACTTGAAGCTGTACTTTTGGTTTCAAAGGGTCAGATGTGGCTTTAGGTTTGTCCATCATGAGCCGCTTTTAACTTAATAGCCATACAGGCCAGGGAATATCTTTGTACGTATTACTTTCTAAAACAACCCTTTTGGTGCATAAACAAAGAAAACAATCATCAACCTTTGGATTCCAATCCTATGATTTGTCCTCTTTTGATTTCAAAATGTCTACTGTTTGGTTAATTTTTCTGATCTACTGCATGCTGTAGTATCCTCATATATATCAGTTCTATTAATACCTGGGCTTCCAGGGATTCCTCTGTAGTTCAGCTGGTTAAAACCCTAGATTTGTGTTTATTTCTATGTGTAATCAGAAGGCTGCAGTATCATCTCCCAGCATAACCAATCAATAATCTCTCTTTACAACACATGGTTGGATGTCCAAAAATCTGTCCATCTCAAAGCCAAGTGAGTTGAAGCGTAATAATGTAGTGATGTAAGACCAGAGGACATGTCTGTCCTTAGGGGGTGGGATGTAATATTCTCATGTATATCTGCTCTATTAATATCTTGGCCTCTGGGGGTTTCACTTTAGCTCAGCTGCTGAAAGAACTGGACTTATTTCTGAGCATCATCCAAAAGCCAAAACCCAGCAGAACCAATCAATAATTTCTTTTAAAAGCACATTGCTAATCAATGGTAAGATATAGGAAAAGACTTTAGTCTCAAACTAAGTCTCACATGCTCATATTACACCCACCTTCATGCAACTCCATTGGCAGTGTAAGTTACCACTGCATGTTCACACCTGCAACATAGTGACCACTGCTCTTACTGCATCAGACGTAGTCAGACTAACCATCAATACTTCACAGTCTCTGTGTTTCATTCTTCACATGTCAGTCAAACACGTTGACAATAATTCTGCCTGCAATGCTTCGAAAATTTGGAATGACCTTGCAAGCAGTGTACACAGTTCAACATGTATTGCCTCCTTCAGAGGAAAACTTTATGCAAAACCTATCCACCACAGCCTTTCCATCATCTCTGCCTTATCATAGTATGACATGGACATGTAATTTGGATGTAAAGTGTAGTTTTTGAAGATTAGGATTAGATCCACATTAGATCAGATTGGATAAGATTTCTGCCAAAAGCTGCAGTGCCTATGGCTTGTTGTGTATCTATGTACTACTTTACTTCATACTTTTATTTGCTTACATTACGCAATACATGCATTTACATATGATTTGTTACAAAATATGCAAGAGCAGTTTCTATACACTGCCGCTTATGTGGCAAACGTCTGAACAGTCAATTTCAGTAGTCCAGGCTACTTCAAATTAAATCATACTTTTACTTTCATAAATTGTTCTGTATCAGACACATTTTGCAAATCTAATAAGTTATTTTGATTTCCACATATTTCAGGTGAATGTGATACGAAAACAACATCCATATGGTAACTGTACCATCAATTACCAGAATAACAAGTCAGACATGTATGTCGGACTACATGACGTGCAATATTCAGAAATGGTGAGTAGCTCTGTCACGTTCACATCACACGTTCCCTGATAAGATTCATTTATGCTTATTAACTTAAACACTTTACATACTGCTTCCTGTCATAGCTTGGCACAAAGAACATATAAAATGCAAACAAGAGCACTCAGAGGAGGAGGGGAGATGTATGCTGACTTTTTCAAATTTTTGTGCATGATTGGAGCACAGCAATGCACCATCGAATAATATAATAATGAATCTAATCTGACGTGACCACAGTCATATCTAAGTAATTAACAGTTAAGTTAAAATGTTTGATTTTTCCGTAAAGTTTTTGTGGATCTTTTCTGTAATTGATATCAGTAACTCATCTGTAAGGCATCCCTAATGTCATTAAGCCCATCTGGCATCCCTAATATCCTTGACTCTTCCATGCTAATGATGGTTCAGAAAATTTCCATGAATATCCCTGGAGAGTACAAGGGCGCTTACAGATGTTCACAGATATTCCCGGAAATCCCTGGACCAATCAGAATGGTCCTGGAAAAAGGTAACAGAAATAAAAAATTTTATTGCAGATATCCAACAACATGCGCGGATGTGTCCTAGGAGGACAGGGACAGGGTTTATGGGTGTCAAGGACCCTTAAGGATAATAATGACAAGGTTTACAGATAGATTTGTGGTTTTCCATGCTCTTTGGGAAGTTACGAAAAGACGCCTTCTCAGGGACGAATTTGATTTGATGCATTTTGATGAGGACAAATCAATTCAATAACTTTATGACAGATACTGGAGATATTTGAGGATATATTTTGCCGGCATATTTAGTAAAAAATGTCGAGACTTTGAGGAAATAAAATTTGGTGAATATTTCTGTAAAATGCCACCAAGGAAAAGGACAAAGAAGAGAAGCAGTCATGAGGAGGAGAGAATGTCCACCCAGGTCCAGGCCAGAGGTGGACGAGTTGAGTTGTATATCAGAGACTCAACAGAGCCAGCAGGCAGCTGGGGTGGAGGAGTTAGTGGTGGGAGTGAAGGATCCTCTGGAGATGTCAGATAAAGAACAGGGTGACATGGGCTTGAGACACAGTAGGATTCACATTCAAGTGATTAGGACACACAGGACACGCAGACTGCAAGGGTACACAGGCTGTTGGGGGTCACCGAAGGGCAAGGGCAAGGGCAAGTCAAAAACCAAGGAAGGACAAGATATAACAGAAGAGATGGCTGACAAAAGAAGCAAAAAACCTGCTGTTCTCTTCGCTGCTGAGGAGGAGCAGAAATTAGTGACCTTTTGCAGGATAATGAAATTCTCTACAACAAGCGTTTAATGGACTAAAAGAAAAGGTCAAGGAGGAAGGCTGTGTGGGATAAGTTTTGTACCGAGAACAACATGGACAAAGATGCCAAAGATGGTTTCAGAGCTAGCACACACTCTTTGGAAAGGTCACTCACATGAATTCAAGCTGGGGGAACCACAGCAGAAATGGACCAAAGATATTTTTCAATTCCTGAGGAACACATAGTGTGTCATCTTACAGCAAAAAGTAAATGCCACTGCGGCAGTAGGCTCAGCATCTAGACACAAGACCCTGCATATGGAACCATTCCAGGATACTTCTCATTCACAGAATCGACTGCTGACCCAGCAGACTTGTCCAACCCAGATACACGTACCCCTACTCCAAGATTGCATGGCATCAGTGTGACCTCAAGCTATAATCCAACCAACTTCACTCAGCTCTTGCAGAATCTCAGAGGGGGATAACAGAGTTGAAAGATATTGTGGTTAAAAAGCTGAGTGATAACAAGCCTAAAACCCAAGACTGGGGTTCTGTGACTTTATAAAGATGGAGGTGGTACAACTAACAAGCAAATCATATGACGAGTTTCAACAAGAGACATTCAACTTAGTGATGAGACTAAAATGTATGGACAAATTCTCCAACAGGCAATTGTGACGAGTAGCCTAGATTGTCAGGTTCAGCCAGGCCTCGTCCTCGCACCAGTATCCTATGAATCACACCCCAGTGCAGCTCTCATAGCAGCAGATGCAACAGACATTCACACACATACAACAAAAACTTCAACAACAACAGTATTTACAGCATTTACAGCTGCACTTTCAACATTTATTCAGGGATAGGGACCAGCTCAACAGAAGATCCATGGCCAGGCTCCACAGCAAAGCATGCAGCCACTGCCCCACATGTCAGTGATGGTAGCACCACAGCAGCCAATTGCAGGGGCAGCAGCCAATACAGCCACATCAGCCAATACAGCCTTCCATGTAGTCACAGCAGCTGACACAGCAGCAAAAGCAGCACATACAGAAGCCCACAACAATGTCTACATCACAACATGTCACCATACAGCATCATCAACAAACTGGCCAAGTTCACAGCAGCAGCCCACACAAAACACAGCCAACAAACATCACAGCAGCTAGTCTCACAGACACCAAGTTCCTCCCAGCTGCAGGCCATGTCAACTCCAGTTACAAAGACAGACACTAGGCGCCAAGGCAGCCCACCACTTACCAGTACACCAACCAGATTCACTATCTCACCACCAACAAATCCACCTTCAGTTGACAGCCAGTTTTTCAGCAACACTCCCAGCACGTCACAGGGTGTCAGCATTGGGGCCATCAACACACCTCAGTTCCAGCCAGTCGAAGAAACATCGACCACCCAACAGTAGCCAGCCATGGTGTGAAAACATATCAGCATTAGCTGACAATTTTTATCTGGACCTTTTTAGGGCCACCATATCTTCCAAAAACAATTGCAGTTGATATAAAACATAATGAAATAAAGAATGCCCCACACCACACTCTCACCAAACACCAAACACCACAAGTCCTAATATGTCAAACCGAATTAATGCCCCTATCAAACACAATAGCTATTATTTAACCCAAATATAAGAGCAAAAAAGAAAATGTTTGACATATGAAAAAGCATGAAAAATGAACATTATACGAATAATATTTGAGTTATTTCACCATTGGTGTCCATACTAATATTTGTAAAGTCCATCACAGTCCATGAGGAGCACAAGTGTCATTCCTAGATTTTAACTTTTTCTTAAATTGTTTTGATAATAAAGTGCTGCACTGTTCTATTGACATTTAGGAGTCATAGTATCACAATATCTTAAATTCTGTCCATTTGCCAGGGGACCTGCCCCTCATTCATAAAATAGTCCCTGAGAATATTCCTCTGTGTTTTAGCCACCTCCAGTGGGTTAGTGCCTTCATTTGGAATGTCATTGCCCTCCAGGACTATCGGAGGCTGGCCTTCTCCCAGTCTTCCACTTGACCCATGGTGTGTCTGATCCCAAGTAGTTTGTGCAGTACAAGGCAGGCCATGACCATCCAGTGGAAGATCCTGAATCAAGCCTTGAGCATCCCAAAGGCATTCGCAACCACCCTTCTTCCCCAGCAGATCCTGTAGTTGAAGATTCTCTCTGGCAAGTTCATATTGCGTCTTGAGTAGGGCTTTATTAGCCAGAACTTGAGGGGGAAAGTGTCATCCCCGAGGATGAAAAAGTTCACCTTTGGCCCACCAATCACCAAGGATTCATTATAAGGAAGGCCAATGCTGCTGTTCCACTTTTTTGTACCTCAAATCAGAGTACTTAAAAATCTGAGCATCTGAGCTTGAGCTGGCTACCCCCACGGCCACCCAGAGCAAGTTGTGGTTTCCATCCACCAGGGCCAGGAATATTTTTGAGTGTCGCTTGGGGTGTCCAGGCATCCCAGGTGTCAGTCCTCCTCCAAGGCAGTGGTATTGTTTGCTTGTACTTTAACTGAAATTAATTCTGGGGTTCCTAGAACCCCTGCTGGGTCGTCCCAGCAATCCAGAAACAATTCAAATTCATTGGCTGTTGCCTTTTCCCCAGCCATTTCCTTGTGACCCTAAGTCACTTTGAATTGAAAGCTTGAAGGGCAAACATGAATTTTTTTACTGATGAACTTTTACTGCATTTTGTTTTAGGATTTTAACTTTGGTTTTTTTTAAAGTTTTAACTTGTATATATATTCAATCAGGACGGTCATTTATCCTGTAACAAGTTTTTTATGCTGATAATATTATGACTGGAATGTGACTAGTGATCATTGATTTTGACATTGCTGCTGGATTTAAGATTTGTGGTCATCGAGTCAACCTCAGGTTTAATGTGTCAACCTTATAGGGACGATCTACGCTATATTTCTGTTTTACATGGCATGCCAGATTGAGCCTGAATTTGGCTGTGAACACCACTCTTAGTGCCTTGTACGCCTCTTGTGTTAGTGTTTCAGAAACTGAGACATTTATGTGAATATAATCTAAGTAGAAATTAAAAATGCCAGACAATAAGCAACTGTGTAAAGTGTGTAAGGCCAGACATCTTGCACCCACTGGAAAGAAGTGTAAGAGGAAGATTCAAGAACAAAATGATGAACTGTTACGAGATGCTGCTGTCACAGGGCCAGGCAGCACTGGCGGTGCAGGAAGACGGACAGCGGTTGCAGACAGAAATACTTCAGCAGCTGAAGAAAGACTGGGCCAGGTGGAGCAGCAAGTGGTGACTTCAGTCAGGAGTTCAACTCCTTCCACCTCAGAGTTAAGTATAGACAGTTTTCTAGAGAGTATTAAATCTAGTAAGCATAAAAAGTACCAACCAGTAGAAAGTAGTTCGTCCTCTGATGAGTGTGATGACCCAAGTTTGGAAGTGTTAAAATCCCACCGTCTCCAAGAAAAAGTAGATAAAAGAATCAAAGAACTAGTTCAGAGTTCCCACTGTCAAGGTAAACTGAAATATAAGTCCCAGAGGGGTGGGGACATAGATGTACAGGTGAAGCACAAAGTACACTGGCCTACCTTAGGTGGTACAGCTAGACAGCGTGTGTCATATGACCAACAATTGTCTAGTCAAAAATGGTCAGACAAAAAAACGAGACCCCCAGCTTCCCACCACTAGGGTGGAGCAGCTGTGTGAGTGCCAAAAGTCAGTGTGTACCTGATGTTATGACAAAAAATAGCGATAGTGTTGGAAATAATACTGTTACTGAAGTACATAACATTAAATATGAAGGTAAACGAACTCGATTTGTGTCCAATTCAAATGCAAACCAAGTCAAGTTGACACATTGTTGGCAAAAAAATGTCACCAAAAATTCACATATTGAATCAAACAAACCTATTCAAGTTAAAGCTAGGACGATTTGGTCTAGTGTGAATTCAAATCAGAATTGTAGTGTCAAAGTATGTAAACAAGAATGTACAAGTACTCCAGATACTGAAATCAAAAGTATGGCCTTGGATTCGAACCGGGACCCTGGTGTTCAATTACAGAAGCAAGAATGCACAAGTACTGTGAATCCTGAAATTGGAAGTATCAATCTAGATACTCCAGAGGTCACAGCTAAGGTCATATCTCCTCCTGGGGTAAGTGTGGACATAGTATGTACTGGTAAAGATACTGCAGTTGAAAGCAGTGAAGCTGGTAATTTCACAGCTGAGGTCATATCTGCCACAGGGGACTGTGAAGACTGTCCCCCCAGTAGGGTGGAAAATACTACTATTTGGAGCAAGGTGAACTCGGACAAAGTAGTTACACACAATTATGCATTTGTTACCCCTTACCCATTGTATGATGCCCATTATATTGGGGTTCAAGACAAGTTTGCCAATTCCATATTGCACGTTGGTCAATTCAATGGAATCACACCTAATGTTGACACTGAAATACATCATAAATGGCGTAATCAGTCAGATTTCACATTTGGTTTTGTACCTTTAGCTGAACAAATTATGCCAAAAGACATGTCAATTAATGATTCAAAACCATTGTCCCCTATTGAAATGCATAGTGTTGTCAGAGCTACAGGAAAACCCAATTTCATGGCAGCCAGGTTGCCAGTTAAGTCACAACTGAATGTCAAGGCCTGGAAAATGAATTTAACCAAATACTGGGACCAGCAACTTCTACAACTCTTGGAATTTGGTTTTCCCCTTCACTTTAATAGAAATTGCCCTTTGCGTCATGAGCAAGGCAATCACAAATCTGCCACTGAGTTTCCCACAGATATTGACGCCTATATTGAGGAAGAATAGCAATTTAACGCTATCATAGGCGCATTTCAACATTTCAAGATCATCCCATACCCTCTGGTCATTGTTCACCATTCATGTCAAGGGCAAAGCCAAATTCTGACAGGTGTCGCATCATTATTGACTTGAGTTGGCCCCTGGGGGTTTCTGTCAACGCTGGTCTAGACAAGACCTCATATTTGAATAGTGCTTTTGCTCTCGCCTTTCCAACAGTGGATGATATTACCAATGACTTGATGCATCTGGGGTGTGGGGCATTGCTTTACAAGGTCGATGTAAGCAGGGCGTTTTGCCATGTGAAAGTAGATCCTGGGGATTACGACCTCTTAGGCCTCCAATGGCAGGGCTTCTACATTGACATGGGACGGGACATGGGAGCCAAATTTTTCAATGCTTAAGCGACGGCATCAGATATATGATACGTGAGAAAGGATTCTCCATTATCATCTACATTGACGATTACGTCGGTGTCGGCGTCCCTAGCGTCGCGTGGGCATCATATGAGGCTTTATTGCAGCTCATGGCCACTTGGGCCTCAATGTTAGTGAGAAAAAGTTGGTAGCACCCTCTACGGGTGTGACGTGTCTGGGCGTCATGATCGACACGGTTGCAGGAACCATTTCCATACCACCAGAAAAACTTGACGCCATCAATGACACTGTTTGCCTCTGGCTTGATAAAGACGTTGCGTCGAAACGTCAACTGCAATCCATCCTAGGTCTCTTACTTTACGTCCATAAGTGCATCAAGCCCGCTTGAATTTTCCTGAATAGGATGTTGGAATTGCTCAGATCTGCACATGGGCGTCAAAAAATTTTGTTGACACCTGACTTTAAGAGAGACCTAAGATGGTTTGCCAAGTTTTTGCCAAAGTATAATGGCGTTTCACTGTACAACCATAAGCTGATAAATCTGACCTTTGAGCTGGATGCGTGTCTCACAGGCTTTGGTGGGCGTTGTGGGCGTTACGTATATCATCTGCCCATAGAAAGGGGCTTCAGGAACTGGACAATAGTACATCTGGAAATGGTCAATATCTTGATTGCCATCCGATTGTTTACATTCCTATGGGCTTCCAAGAGAATACTGATCAGATGTGACAATGAGGCTGTGGTGACAGTCCTCAAATCTGGAAAAGCTCGCGATCTGTACCTAGCCGCCTGCACCCGTAACGTATGGTATGGTTCCGCCATGTCAGACATTGACATACAGTATGCTCACATTAGGGTTCCTGAGAATGGTGTGGCTGATATCTTGTCCAGATGGCAAGGTACCCCAGATCAAGTGAACTATTTACATTCCAATGTCAGGCAGCCCATCTGTTTGCCAGTGTCTTATGAAATGCTGGACCTAGATCCAGAAATGTAAATGTTTTATTATATTATGTACATGTAATTATGCAGAAGCCTAGTAGTCATGTGTCATATGTTTTACTTTATTTGCAGTGGCTTATGCTGTCATTTATGAATACTTAGAGATACTACACTTTGCTTTGTAGACAATGAGGCTCTGACGTCACTATCAGCCAAGGCTTCACATGACTTTTCGACCCAAGACTCACAGAGCCTATGAATCAATGTTTAGAACTTTTGTTGCATTCTGTTTATTCACAAAGTCTTCACTGATTCATATAAATGTCAAGGTGATATTGTCATTTTTGGAATGCTTAGTTACTAATGAATGTTCTGCTAGCATGATTGCGAATTATGTGTCGGCCATAAAGGCCTCATTTATTGTTTATGATTTGAAACATTGGATCACCCCAAAGTTAAATATTTTTTAAAAGCATTGAGAATCAACAGGCCTACCACAACTACCTCACATAATGTCATCACAATCTCTCACTTGCTTGACATTTCAATGGCATGTGACCTTCTTAGCTCACCTCAGGTTTACAGAGCTACTTTCCTCCTAGGTTTCTTTGCCTTTTTAAGGCTCTCGAACCTAGTACCTCATACTAGAGCTGACTTTGACCATACCAGACATCTCACAGGCAATGATGTATTTTTTACTGATAAATATCTGAAAGTCTTGATCAAGTGGTCCAAGACAATGCAGACAAGGGATAAAGTCCAATGTGTCACGCTTCCACGGTTGAAAATCAAACTATTGTGCCCCTTCAGAGCAGTAAAGGCATTGTTTAAGCTTTACCCTATGTCAGGTTCTGCCCCTTTGCGTCAAATACGAAATGAGCAGGGTTCAAATCCTCTCACTGATTCACAAGTTAGGAAAAGTCTTAAAACTATCAATGTTTATCTTGGTCTCTCCCTGGTTTCTTTACATTTCATGATTTTAGGCGATCAGGTGCCACCCATGCCTTTAGCTCACATGTACCCATCCAACAGATCAAAAGACATGGCACCTGGTCTTCGGATTGTGTTTGGGGTTACATCCAGTCTGATCACACTTCCGGTGAAAGTCTTGCTGATGCTTTAGCTGAGTCTATAAATGTATAATAGTGTTTTCCTTAATGCCTTTACCCCTATTTTTTAGGCTTGAGGGTTTCTTTTACCTATGATATAACATTTCTGTAAAAATGTCTTTTAAATCTTATTTTAGTTGTTCAGTGTAAGCCTTGGGGGTCCCTTCTTCCTTGAACAGTTTAGGGGGGCTTTGGCTTGACCTTTGTCGAAATTGACCTTGATTTCAGTTGGTAGCTGTTTCCTCCTTTGCATACTAGCCAACTTTTAGCCTCCCCTTCTGTCGGGGTCGAAGGTCACCTCAAGGTCAAGCAGTGACCTTTATCAATGTAAATGTAACTAACTAATTGAACTGTGAACTTAGGTGTCATGACCTTCTGTCATGACCTTTGAACTATATGAACAATGAACTCTAGTCTGATAACTCGAAGTTCACAGTGTAGCATAAAATTTTCATTGCTGGCTGCCTTATTTACAGTAATTTTATACTTGCAGCCTTATTTTGTTACTCATGTAAAGTACTTTTATATTCCTTTTATATCACAAGTGATTTTATGTATTACCTTATATGACCTGTAAATATTATTTAGTATTAGTCATGTATACACTTAACTGTTATTGTATTAATAAATGGTACCCGCACCTGTGTCTTTCTGTCTTGGGGTTGGGGACTGATAGCCCTTGTAGTTGTCGTAGAGGCTGCCTCCCAGTTGTGGACATCTGACGGTCTTCTTCACGGGTTAGCCATGGCCTGACCCAATATATTCTGTGTCTTCTCTGTCTTACTGGCAAACCCCATCTCCTTCTCAGCCTCTTTGTCATAGCTGAAATGGTGAGTAACTGCCTTGCCATGTCTAAGTGTCGAAATATTGGCAACAAAAATCTATCTGGCTAAGCTGACCCTTACCCTTTTTATAGCCATTGGGATCCAGGTATCCAGTAGTCACTAGCTCCCAGCGGGACACCTGCAATGTTGTCATAGAACTCCCTTATTGAGCTGACATCCACGAAAACAATTACGGTCCTTAAACCCTATCCTTGAGTGTCTGCAGTGTCTGGGATGTCCTGGGGCATCCTTGTGTAGTCCTGGGGTGTTTCCACTGTACTGTGGGTGTGTTTCATGTTTCATAATAAAAGAGTTAAATGAAAAAAATAGTTTGAATTACTTTGGTTGAAAGGTATAAATATTTGCCCCAGCATTATAACTGACAGCAGATTATAACATATATCTAGTTTCAATTGTACCTGTGCAGCTGGGATGGCCCAAAAAGCACAGTGATGAGCCCTGTAGTAAAATAAATGTTGTACTGAAACTAAATAAACAATGCATTATGTTTTGTACAGGGTTGTACTAAGACCTGCTATCAACAAGAGATGGTGAAGCAGTGTGGATGTGGGGACCCCAGCTACCCTCTGTATAGTAGTGTTTTAGGCGAAGAGACAGTAACTAGTTGTTCCTTTAAGAACTTAGAGCAAGGTAATGTCATCCAACTGGTAGGTCTCTATAAAATATAGAGCAAGATTATGTCACTCAACTGTTCTCTGTTCGCTGTTCTCTGTCAAACATTAAGCAAGGTAATTTTTTGACATTCCTACATTGGACCACTCAAAATTCAGTCCTACTACTCACTCCTATTGCAGATTTTAATATTCTGGTCATAGACTTTTGAAATTCCTTCCCTGAACATTTTACATGTGTGTGCTCGGTGTCTGTCTCTCCTGTCACAAAACCTACCTATTTGAAAAAGTTATTCCACCCAAACATTCTGTCAGCTGGTTCTCTCATTTGGTGACTTTCCTTATCTGATTGTACCATTTGGACTAGGTACTTTATACATATGTGTCCCTCTTTGGCTAAGAGGGTTATAATTGTACCAGAGGTAAACCTGTGGCATACACCTGCAACCTGTTCAGGATAGAAGTCATATCATGCTGCAGAAACTGGATCTCACAGAAGTGACAACAAGTGTTTTCAATGACAATTTAATATGTATTCTATATTCTGGATTTTTGCCTTTGAGTGTGTGCCAAGTTATGCCTTGGAGCAGTTAATCTTTTGTTTTTTTTTATTGTCCTGTACAGTTGCCTGTCAATGGAAACTGGACAAATCGTTCACCATGGGAGACATCAAGTGTGCATGTCCAGAAAGGTGCAAGTAAGTACATTAAAATAAGAATGTCAATTCCAGTCTTCCCTCAATAAAATATGACATAAAAACTTCCTGAATCACATGTGTAAAAACTGCATCGTGCATGAAGATAACATTACATAGTGTGTTTCATGATTATATTGTTAATCCTCAAGAGTGATATTATTTTTAAGCGCGAGTCTCGATAGAGCTTACATTTCTACAGATAACAATTTTTTTTGGTCTCCAGACTTTCATGAATTGTGGTGCAGCATGACGAGTATTTGTCTGCTCACTGAAGTTAAGTACGCAATGGGCTATGTTAGTACTTGGATGGGTGACCGTCTGACTGTGGGATGTGTCTGAGTTGGAATTTCTTTGTGTCACCATACTTTTTGTAAATTCTAGTGCACTACTCCTGTCTCTGATGGCTTAACACTCACGCTAGGGGACCAAAGTACCTTTTTGCCTTGTTTCGTACCATGTCTAATGGGGTATGTTAAACTTTTATTACCCACCATTTTGTCTGAAAAGTAAGTGCCCATTTTGGTTTATATTTCTGCAACCTAGTTATCTTCAATATTGTTATATACACCTTAAGAAAAACATTTTCCAAGGGCTTTTGCTCATTTTGGATTCATTTAAGTCCATACAGAAATAGTGGAGAAATCACAGGTTAAAAATTAACAGTATTATAGTCACTGATGCCCGAACATATATCACAGCCTTTGTTACATTTATCACTCATGAAGAGGAGCCGTATAATATGATATTTGGCTGTCATTGTCCATGGTACTCGACCCTTTTTCCATCCACTGGATACAGAAATTGGTTAACTGGTTTTGTGTATGTTCCCCCATAGAGTCCCTTAATCAAAGGGGGATTAAGAACTTTAAAAATCCAATTAGAATTAGTATGTATCATTTGTGAAGTTTTCTTAATTTTTGATATTTGTTGCTGTATTCCCTGAATCTAGAATAAATCCCAGACTCACATCATAGCAATACAGTTAAAGTATGAACAAAATGATGAAAAAGGTTACAAACTTAAACAGCAATTAAAGGATTTCGCTCCATTTGCACTGAAGATCTTGTAACAGGCTCACTTTACATACCAATGCACTGAATGTTTTTATATAAGCTAGATAGCATAGTGGTTCTTTCAGAGTGTAAAGGCGTGATATGTCAGACCACTGCGAACTCTATTATCATATTTCATTATTTTTGTTAATTAGTGCAACTGTGGCCTGGTGGGTAACACACTCTTCTCGGAACCCAGACAACATGGGTTCGAAACCAGGTACAAAAAGATATATAATGGCTTTGACGACCCCTTAGAAATGTGGGTCCTCTGTCATTGGATACTATCCTAGAAGCGAGATAAAGAACCTCAAGGAAGTTGATAAGGTAGTCATCCTTGAAGTTATCGTGAAATACTTCTGCAATTATATTACAGTAATGTTTAAGTTTTAATTAATCAGTAATTGTTTATAGTTATGATGAACACACTGTCCAGTTGGAACATATGATTTAGTAACTGGATGGATGTAAATATGATGGACCCACTGCCAAATCCATTTTGTTCATTTATGTCAGGACACATAGAGTCACTTTTTGTGAAAAGGCGTCTTTCAGGCAGCTTGCTCTGGTTCTACTGTTGGGTGATGTCACTCTAAATCCTGGGCCACTGAAGTTTGGATTTGCTAACTGCCAGTCTATTAGGAATAAAGGTCCAATTCTCTGTGATGAAATCCAAACTGGAAATTTTGATGTTTTTGGTCTCACCGAGACCCATATTAAAGCTCTAGACACACCCTCATTTCTAAATGAGTTAACTCCTGAAGATTTTTCCCTTGTTCACACCAACAGAGAAAACACATGTGTTGGCGGTGTTGGCTTTTTATTAAATCTGCTCTTGATTTTAAAACCATTCATTCCCCTGCGTTCTCGTCCCATGAAAATCACACTGTCTGTCTCACTCTCGATGGGCGTCACTTGTTTCTTGGGGTCATTTACCGGCCCCCTGCCTCACCTGTAGTAAAATATTTTGAAGATTTTCTGTCATATGTGGGTTTTTTGTCTTCCTTATCCTCCTCCTTTGTCATTTGTGGTGATTTTAATCTTCATGTCGACATTATGTCTCCAACAGTCTCTGAATTTAAATCAGTCATTGATTCTTGCTGTCTGTCCCAATACACTGATTTTCCAACTCACCTTCATGGTCATACCTTAGATTTGTTGATGGCTCCATCCGAGTTCTCTGCAATTTCTGATGTGAAAGGTTCAGGCTTCATTAGTGATCACAAAATTATCTCTTGTGTGGTTGACTTTCCATCTTTGGATACACCAATTCAGAAAGTTGTTATCTTCCGTCAGTATCATAAATTGAATATTGATAAATTCAGAAGTGACCTCCTGACTATTCCGTTTGTTAGGTCACCATCTGATGACATAGATTCATTGCATGAACAGTACATGTCTGGTTTGTCTGGCCTTCTAGATATTCATGCACCAGTGAAGACTAAACAGCTCATCAAACCAGCCCCAAGCTGGACAACTGATGAGTACAGAACTGCCAAATGCATGAGAAGGCAGTATGAACGTGCCTGGAGAAGAGACAAATCCTCTAAAAATCGTTCCCGTCTTCGACAGCAGATAAACAGATGTAACCACATTCTAAAGAGAAACAAGGGGTGTTTCTACCGTGATCTAGTTAGTGAAAATTGCGGTGATAGTAAGAGGTTATGGCATGCACTAAATAGAACATTGAGTCGGTCAAATTCTACTGCTCTCCCATCCTTTGATGATGAAAAATCTTTAGCAAACAGATTTGGTTCGTTTTTCATTGATAAAATTAAAAAGATTCGAGACACCTTTAAATACACCCGATCTCGGGTTCTTCACCCAGACAATGAGCCGCCGACTTTCAGTTCCTTTCAAGTTGTCACTGATACTGAAGTCCTCAAGTTTATCAAGGAATCCCCTTCAAAAACTTGTTCCCTTGATCCATGCCCCACTCACATTGTGAAACAATATATTGACATTCTTCTCCCTTCATTGACTAAACTGGTTAACTTGTCCCTCAAAAATGGCATTTTCCCTAATCCTTTCAAACAGGCTATTGTCACACCCCTCCTCAAAAAGTCCACCCTTTCAAAAGAGGACTTGAAGAGCTATCGACCGGTGTCCAGTCTTAGCTTCTTGTCAAAATTGGTCGAGCGAATTGTGGCTGCCCAAATTAGATCTCACATGGATTCTCATGATCTTGGTAACACTTTCCAGTCAGCCTATAAGGTGGGGCACTCAATAGAAACTGCCTTGTTGTGCATCAAAAATGAGATTCACTTATCTCTGTCCAAGGGCATGCCTACAGCACTAGTGCTACTCGACCTGTCCGCGGCTTTTGATACTATCGATCATGACACACTCCTATCCTGTTTGTCGTCTAGATTTGGTTTTGCTGGATCGGCACTAAAATGGTTTAGATGCTACCTCCAGGATCGTTTTCAGTCAGTCAAGATTGGTTCCAGTCTTTTGAATTTGTTCAAATTGAAGTTTGGAGTCCCCCAAGGTTCTGTCTTAGGTCCTCTTCTGTTTTCCCTCTACACAACACCTCTTAGTTAAGTCATCAGAAAATATACCGGAGTCCACTTCTATGCGGATGACACTCAGCTGTTTATTCACCTATCCCCTGATGATAGTCTCAAGTCTTTTGACCATCTTAAATCGTGTTTGAATGATATTCAGGTCTGGATGTCTGAAAACAAACTCAAGCTAAATCCTGATAAAACAGAATTCATAGTCTTCGGTGCCAAAGACAGACACAAATGGCTCAGTGACTCATTTCCTGTCAATATCCAGGGGGAATTGCCTCTCTCCCGCATATGTTGTACGCAATCTAGGTGTTCTGTTTGATGCAAAGTTTTGTTTCACCAATCACATAAATTCTGTTATCAAATCCTGTTTTATTAGCCTCAGGGACCTTCATCGCATCAGGAAGTTTCTTTCTGTGGATACATCAGTGGTGATTGCAAATGCTCTGGTCAGTAGTCGTTTGGATTATTGCAATTATCTTTTTCGCAGTTTGTCATCTCGAAATGCTACAAGGCTCCAATATGTTCAAAATGCCCTTGCACGGTTTGTCACTGGTGCTTCAAAGTACACTCACATTACAGCCACCCTTAGGACACTTCATTGGCTACCCATTAGACAACGTATTATCTTCAAAACCCTAGTTTCGGTTTATAAGTACCTGACCACTGGCCAGCCTAAGTATTTTGCACCATATCTCCCATTGTACAAATCTGCCATGAATACAAGACGTTCCAATCCCAAAAATTTGTTCCTTCAGGTTCCCTCTTATTGTGCTTCCATCCATAAATCAAAGGTCCATTTTAACAATAGTTTCTCATATGATGCCCCTAAGTTATGGAATGATCTTCCATATGATATACGCAGTGCTCCAAATCTCTCCAGTTTCAAAAGTCGACTCAAAACCTACCTATTTTAGAAATCATTCTCACCATAGCTTCTTACTACCGAACACCGGGCCGCCTCTCTGGGAACGACTCGGAACGTGTCTCATGTCTTATAACTTATGCCTTACAAATTGGATGGTGTGCCTTAGAATCCATTGATACAGAGATTAAGCACTTGGACAACTGATTGATTGATTGATTGAACTGGAATATTCGAGTTAATAACTGGAACATACAAGTTACCTAACTTGAATATATGAGTTAGCTAACTTGAATAAATGAGTTAACTAACTGGAATATACGAGATGACAAACTGGAATATACCAGTTAGCTAACTTGAATATACAAATTAGTTAACTTGAATATACCAGTTAGCTAGCTGGAATATACAAGTTAGCTAACTTGAATATACAAGTTAATAACTGGAATATATGGGAATATAAGTGTTAGGTAACTTGAATATACAAGTTAGAAACTGGAGTATACGAGTTAGCTAACTTGAATATACGAGTTAATTAACTGGAATATTCAAGTTAATAACTGGGTATGAGTTGGTAGCTGGAATATACCAGTTGGTTATCTGGAATATACCAGTTATATAACTGAAATATACGAGTTAGCCAACTTGAATATACAAGTAAGTTTATTCATATATACCAGTTACTAACTTTTATATTCAAGTTAGCTAACTCATATATTCCAGTTACTAACTTGTATCTTCAAGTTAGCTAACTGGTATATTCCAATTACCTAACTGTTATTTCCAGTTACCTAACTGGTATATACCAGTTACTAACTAGTATATATTCAGTTATTAACAGTTAGTAAGTTGTATATTCCAGTTATTAACTGGTATATTCAACACAGCTAACTAGTATATTCCAGTTACCTAAGTTGTATATTCAGAATATACCAGTGATATACCAGAAATGTTTTAGAAATCATAATGTCCTCTATAATACCAGGTCCCTTTTCCAGAGCCATGAAGACAAGTTACAAAGTAGAAAACAAATAAACACTGATGCAATGTGTATTTTCAGGGAATCTTTTTTTGAAACAGACATTTCTACAGCACAGTGGCCAGCTCAGAAATATGTGGTAATATATTATTTAAGATGGTTTAAGATTTCCTAATATAACTTTTATTTGATGTGAAACTTTTAAAAGCTATTTTAATTTTCTAATTTAAAATTATTTTTGATGTGAAACTTTTGGAAAACTATTTTAATGTTATCTATTATTACCAGCTATTTGAAATTTACTCAGCTCAAATTTACAAAGAACGGGACACTTACATTTTACCCATAAATTAATTTTTAAACTATTATTAAAACATAATTATATACTCGATGACACTGTCACTTTTTTCATGATTAATAAAATTTGAATTGAAACAAGCTAAAATTTATATAAGGTTAGTAGAGATACAACAAATCAATCAGAATTTCAAATTCAACCAAATTTGAATTTCTACTGGGGTAGTAGAAAGTAAAATCTGGTAGAATTTGAAATTCTACTAGTAGAAAGTCCAATTGGAGCTTCTACCAAGCTATACTTGGTAGGCGATTTTACCATGACATATATATTTTATATACTTTGACATTTTACAGAATGTAGTCTTAGATAAACTCTCATCAAAGAATTCACAATTTGGTTTGACATCAAATTTCTCTGCCACAGAAAACCTTCTAAAGTTAGAAGTGTATTTCCAGGAGTTGAGTTTGGAAGAAGTAACTGAAAAGCCAGCATATATGGTGAGTCAAGTATAGTCTCGGGGAAGTTGACACACTCCAGTAGTAGTATCAAGCGCTTCATGAATATTTTGCGTGGTTAGGGTCTGGCCAAAAGAAGGAGTGAAAAAGATCCAGATGATATTGTTTATACAGACAAACTCTAAAATGCCCCAGTGTGGGTCTCCACCCCAAGAGTGCTTTCTAGTTACATATATCATTGTATTACTCAATCTTCCCTCAGTCATAATCTTGTCTTTTAGCTCTCCCAGCTGATGTCAGACCTTGGCAGTGCATCCGGCTTGTGGTTTGGGTTGTCAGTTCTCTCTTTCTTCGAATTCATTGAGTTCTTCGTGGACCTATGTGTGTTGGCTTGCTGCAGATGTTGCATAAAGCAAAACAAAAGTAAGTTATTGATTTTGTTATAATCTTACCAAAAAGAATGCACATCGCATGATAGCAAGTGATAGTAGATCTGAATTATATTTGAAGAGGTCCACAATTGTAAATCACCACAAAATTTTTTGATAAATATTTTGATAATATTACTATGCGTATTTTATCTGCAGATCTACATTTTAAGTCATGCTTAAATTTTCTGTTGCGCATAAACAAACAAACTGCCTTGATGACCATACACTCACTCCCCCCCCCCCCCCCCCTCGAGGATAACGTTAAAAGTATAAAGCAGGACTTTGTTTACAGGCATGCCACCTATCCCTTTGCTAAATATTGCAATTGGTTAAACTTTATATTTACTGATTACTTGGCATACCTTTCTCAGCACAGCATCATTTTGATCCTCTTTATACCCCTTTAGAACCAGTGAAAAAAATGAAGCAATCCTGGAAACCCCCTGCGGTGCCTGCACATCGTTCCAAGTTATCACATGACCTAAAGAGTCATCCACCTCCTTACAGTAATGTCAAAACATCAAATTCAAGGAGGATAAAGCCAGAAGCAAGCCCAACAGTGTCCACCTGGGCCACGATTGAGAATGATATCTGGATTATCTAAGTCGAGTTGATAGATGACAAGAATTTGACCAGAGATATTGTGTTTACATATTTGGTAAAGGATGATTAAAAGAGCATGTTTAACATAGTCAAGACAATGGTATTTATCCTTGTATATTAAATAGAACAGAGCAAACAATTATGTTCAAAGAACTGATGCCATTACTTCCTGTCCTAATTTAGAATAATCCTTAAATTGGTATACTTGCAAAGTAAACATTGGGTATGATATGTTGATGTCATTGGTTTATTAGAATATTAAGGAGCGAATATTATATAGAAACTGCATTATCACACATCAAAAAAGCAATCTTATTCTATATATATATATAATGATCAAGTGATGCTCCATTATGTAAATGCAATAGCCTATGAAGCCCATTAGGGCCAAATAGTATTACGTTTACATAATTGAGTATCACACAATTATTAAATGTTATAAAACTATGAGAATTGAAACTGATTAATTAATTCAATAATTCAACATCTTGAACCAAATGATCAACCTATGGCATGCAATATTTGCAAGGTTTGCTTTGGTGTAAATATCACATGTGGCTTTCATTAAATTAGTTCAGATATCTTTACTTTCAATACACAATCAGTACTGCCTTGCTACCAATTATCGCCGGGTACCAATTATCGCCAGACAGAATTCAAATAGATATAATTTCACCAAATTAGCATCCCAAGTCTAGCAAATAAGGTAAAACTATTTCCAAAGTGAATGGAACAAATACACAACAAAAAGCTTTCAAAATATATAACCATTACTGAAATATGAACGTTTTATTTTCTGGTGGCGATAATTGGTAGCTGGCGATAATTGGTAGCGAGGCAGTATTGTTTCACCATGTCTATCACTTGTTTTCCAATTTGCGAAGTATTTTTTGTGTTGGGAAAGCTTGGAAATTGTGAATGTAATCTGACTGCCACAAACTTTAACCATGAATAATACTAATGGATAGAATACAGATGTGTGGATTACAGGAAGCACTTTCAACAAACAATTTAGATTATTTATAAAACAATGTTCATATTGTGGATAACTTGTGCAGGGGAGTTTCTCATGTTATTAAACTTAGGTGTGCTTATTTTAAGACATTAAGTGATTATTTTTGTGATTCATGAATTGAAAGGACTACAGACAGAATAACTTCTGTATACTGCTTACACCTCTGATACGGTGGCAGAGTGGTAACACTCTTGCCTCCCACCTCTGAGGCTGGGGTTCGGTTCCCACCTCTGACGGCACGGCCTCAAGTGGGAAATCTGGTAGTTGCTTGCCATTGGTTGGCAGTTTATAGTACAGAACCCTGACGAACATGTATGTGCTGGTTTCTTCTGCCCTTCCAACTACCCGTCATGATATGACCTGTACAGTGTTGAAAGTGATGTAAAACCCCAAATAAATAAATACACATCTGATACTAAACTGAGTGTGTGAACTGATGTATTTTCCATAGTCTGACATATTATTGAAAACTAATTACGAAATAACTCATAAACACCCAAATCTTCATTATCAAACACTTGGTTTAAATTTCTATTTGACTACCAATGCAGGATTTAATGTCACTATTTTAGCTGCTACTATTTAAAGCAGAACTTTTATCTGCAAGAAAATTTCACTAATTCTTAATTTGTAAGAAGTTCATTGGAATTAAGTTTCACTTATAGCTAGTGTCTACTTGAGAGATGAATTTAGATTTAATATTTCACCAAGAATTAACTTTCCCTATAGTTAAATTAATGCCTAGTGAAAATTTATGCTAAATTACATCCTGACACTGTAAAATAACGAAGATATTGTCACTTTACTAAAATATTATACATGCATAAATTTGTGACAACTGCATTCCCGAGTTTTAACTTATTCTGATCACAATTTTATGAATAAATCTTCCATTCCAAAAATAAATCTTAAATTTTTATTTTCTGAGATCAGATTCAAACATATTCTCAGATCTTTTGAGATTTGTCTCAAATTTATGAATTATTAATCAGCTTAGATTTTTCTTCAATATAAAGTGAAACCAATGAAATTTGGCTTAAGATATTACAAGAACTAATTCCAACTACCAACAATTTTAAACAGTATGAGTGGAGGTTTACACACTGTATATTACAATATTGATGAAGGTCAAGTAATAAATTTACTTCAGAACACATATAACAAACGTCTCACTTCTTTGATTGCAATGCATCTTAAAATATTTTACAGCATGTTATAAAAATTACTAGAACACACCCATACAGTGCAAACCTCCACCAGGGTGTGTCTCCAAATAATTGGGATTTGTTTTCATCCAAAATATTGTCCGGATCTTTCTCAAACTGAAATTTCTGGTCTTCTGTTTGCCAGGGTCTACCTGCATAAAAACATTGCACATCCACTTATTACTTTTACACTAACATTATACAGAAATGTGAAATCATTGAAAATTCTTTGAATAAGGGACATTTGAAAAATAAGGACTTTGTGTATCTAGAAATTATAAAAAATGTTTCACAAAATTTAATCAGAAAGATCTGCTGATTACCTTTGGAGTTATCTCAAACGTGGACGGACAATGTGGTTGTATCATGACAGGTAGTTTTACGTAAGCGTAGGAAATGGAACTTTTTGCAATAGAACTAAACTTTAATTTTGAAGTTTATCTAAATTTTCACAGGTAACTCAATAAAATGTGGTCAAATTACACTTTTACCCTGTTCACTGCTCACATGTACCATTGTGTAAGCTACCATTTGAACTATAAAATATTTTTTTTATGATTTGTAAAAGGAATATTTTTAGTTAATCTGTCATGGGATTTGTAAAATTCTGTGAAACATTTCACTTATGCAGACCAAAATTATACAAATAGTAATCTTCTACATTTAATTTACCATGTTGCTTATTAGTTCGAACTTAGACATGTAATTTCAAATTCACACCGAGCAATGGTTTGGTACAGCATTTTGTCAGCTGATAAGATTTTTCCCAGAAAACTCTTCTTTCTTTACTGAGTTTTTATTGGACCTAGCCAGTCCAATGATTATACATCCTCCTCAATTTGGGGATTAACCTTGCTAAAATAGATCTTGTATCAGCTTGGCACTTGATGGAAAGGTCGCAAGTTCTGGAAACATGTAGTCAAGATATTAGAAATACCTTTCTCTATACCCGGACAAAGTCGGGAAAACCTAAGATTGATGTCACTCACACTGTTATCACAAAGATTTCCTTTGGTAAAGAAACTTAAAAATATTTTAATTGGACCATTTGAATTTGTGTAGTACCTACATGCAATACATTCTGTAAAATTAATCAAAATTGTTTGTGTCAAGTAGAGTCGGTGCAATCTAGCTCCTTGCCCCCAACCAAAAATTGCTTCCTACGCCCCTGGTTTAAGGGCAAAGAAAACCAGTACATACTAGTTATTCAAGACTTTCCACCAGTAAACGGCTACCAAATTTACCATATAGGGTGAGGTCCAGGGTTTGAATAGCCAACCTCTGAGGTTGTATTGCCATAAGTAAAGCTCACAAAATATATATACAAATCAATATCACCAATCAAAGTGAAGTTCACAGTATAGGATGAAAGGCTCGTCTAGTTTTTTAATTAATTTTTTTTTTTGCGTCCTGACTTTCATGGATTGTGGCATAGCATGATAAGTGCCTGTTTCTTCACTGAAGTTAAGCAGCAATGGGCTTCTTTAGTACCAGGATGGTTGACCACCTCAGTGCACTACTCATGTTTCGTGATGGCTTTGGGGCTCACGCTAATAGACCAAAACCCCTTTCAGCCTTGTGTCTACCAGCTATCTGGGTTGGTTTTCACGAATAGCCTCTATTTACAATTTAAACTCACAGTTTTAATCACAAACCCAGTCTTACATAAGTATATATTCAAATTTACCATTGGAATGCAATCTTACCTTAGTACTTATTTACTCAAACTCAAAGAAGAAAATACATGCAAAAAATGCATGCAAAAATAATGCAGCCATATTCTCCAACATTTGAGACTCCTGTCAAACTTAAATGTAATTCCAGAAAATAGGGAGCATAAATTATTTTGAGCTTCAGTTTAAGTATAAACTCACTTGGGAATCGACATTATTTTTTAGTTCAATTTTAGACTCAGATCTGAGTTTCAGTTTGATTTTAAGCTTAAATTTATTATTTAAACCTTAAATTAAAGGGAATGTATGTTTAAGTTTGAGATTTTTAGGAATACTAGATTCTATTGATTCTTGAAGTTTAGCCAATTTAAGCATGCACGTGACCTTGTTTGAGATGATGTTTCCGATAGTGAAAGTTTTCTACTTCTTCTGCTTCCTGTTGGTTTACTTTACGGGCCATTGGTTGCTGCTCTCTCACTGACATTACCTTGGCCTTTTCTGTACTGATCCTCAAACCTACTTTCGTTGCTGTACTTGCCAGATTATCAGTCATTGATTGTAGAGATTTAGCATATTCACCCAACAAGGCTAAATCATCTGCAAAATCCAAATCAGTAAGACATCTGGTGTTCCAGGGAATTCCATGTTGGGGATCAGATATGGCCTGACGAATGTCAAAGTCAATGGTGAGGAGAAACAAAAATGGTGAAATAATACTGCCCTGTTGTACTCCAGTCATGATGTTAAAATAATCAGTGTGGCCAGAGTTTGTTCTTATACAACAGCTGGAATTCAAGTACAGGTTTTTGAAGACGTTGATGTACTTTTCTGGTATGCCATAGATCTTTGCTATTTTCCACACTGATTTTCGAGGAATGCTGTCAAATTCTTTCTTAAAATCCACAAAGTTTATGAAAACCTTCTGATTGAACTCACAGCTTTGTTCAATGATGTTTCTTAGTGTTAATATTTGCTCACTGCATGATCTTGCACTTCGGAATCCTGCTTATTCTTCTCGAAGTCTTTTATCCAGGTTATCTTTAAGTCTGTTCAGAAGTATCAAACAGAGAACTTTCCCAGGGACCGATAGTTGTGTAATCCCTCACCAGTTGTTGCAGTTGCTTAGATCCCCTTTTTGGTAGCCTGACAATCATGCCTTTTCTCCATTCATCTGATACAGTTTCAGAATTCCAAATGATATTGAATAGATGGCAGAGTTCTTGTGCCATATCTGGTCCCCCATGCTTCAGTAACTCTTTTGTGATGTTATCAATTCCTGGAGCCTTGTTGTTTGACTTCTAGTGGATGCATAACTTCATAACTATCAAAGTCCAGCTTGGACCACTCAGACAAGGGTGTGAAACAATACTAGGCCCACAAGGTACATCTACGGCTCACAACAATAATGGTGAATGGGTCATATTGTTCTGTGCAGTGAATGGCCTGACCATCGGCAACACATTCTTCCAGCACAAACTCATTTACAAGAAAACATGAAGATCCCCAGATGGCATGACATTAAATAAAATTGACTACATAAGCATTTCTATGAGATGAAAGTCATCCCTGCAAGATGTGAGAGTAAGAAGAGGAGGCGATGCGGGGTCAGACCATTATATACTGGCAGGAAAACTCCACCTAAAGCTAAAATGTATGTCAGCCAAACAAGCAGAATGGCCCCTATCTGTAGAAAACCTGAGAGATGCCGTAACAGCTGAGAAATTCAAGCTAAAACTAAGAAATCAATTTGAAGTGCCTGAACATTCACAGGATGTAGAAGAGGAGTGGGATCGAATGAAAACCTGTGTGAATGAGACAACTGAAGAAGTGATTGGTAAGAGAAGGGGAACAAGGAAAGAACAGTGGATCTTCCAAACTACATGGAAACTGATTGATCAAAGGAAAGCAGCCAAATGCAAGCTTGATCAATCAGTACAGGGAAATAAAGACGAACTTAAACAATAGTATGCAAGCCTAGACAAAAAAGTGAAGAAGAGCCGCAACAGAAAGAAACAGAAGCAGAAGAGGCTGCTAAGAAAAATTATTCTGAGATGCTATTCAAAATTGTCAAAGAACTAACTGGGGTCAACAAGAACAAAAAAGTGCCAATCAAAGACAAGCACGGTAAAGTTCTCAGCTTGGAAGAAGAACAAAATCATAGATGGATAGAACATTTTAGAGAGGTACTAAACCAACCAGACCCACCCTCATTCCTGAACACAGTAAATACAATAGATTAAATGTGACTACTACATATTAATACACAGTTGTTAACAGTACACACATTGGCTAAGTAATATAATCCAGTAACCTTAAAATATATATTTATAATTTTTTAAGTCACGAGTTTAAGGTCACCATAACATTTGCATAGGGGTGACCTAATCCTATGATCATAAAATGCTTAATTCAAAACAATTACAGGGTCACATGAACTTGACAAAAGAGTGACCTTGCAGTACTTACTCTTTTGTAGAATTACTGACAAACTACTAAACCTCCTGCCTGGACAGGGGAAGCCTAACTTCAGTATTAAATGTCTACCTCGATAAATTGGAGAAAATGTACCTGCCTGTGAGGATTAGGGAAGCCACAAGATTACAGAGCTGGTGTATGTACCAATTTTATGCAAGTGTACCATAGTTTATACATAATCCAAGTGCTCTCATTTCATTTTTTAAAAATGAAACTAAAACAGAAGTAAAACACTTAAACAAGCTAGATACTCAATAAAACGTCAAAAGAACAGTTCAAAACAGGGTCACAACCTCCTGCTTAACTACCAAGAGCTTAGGGAGGGTGGGCAAGTCTAGTTCTGTGAATTTCTAAGAACGTTACTATTGCCAGCCAATGAGATACTTCCTAACATAATTTGTTGTACAACCAAGGTAATGACCCCATTCCTAACCCTTGACCTCGAGAAGGATGATATAACCACAAGTAACCTGAAGTACAGTCTCACTAAGGTACTTAAGAAACAACTGGGCCCTGGGATGGGGAGACTGACCAGTGTGATGCCTGGACACCACCAGTGAAAAACTAGCTGTCATGATGTAGCCTATAGAATATGCTGAAAGTGACATTGAACCTAAATAAATCAAACAAAAATAATAATATAGTAAAGGGGTTTATAGGAGTGCATTATGTCCAAACTGGCATTTGATGAATTGGAATTTGATATTGCATTGCAAACTTTGTGTGGTTTTGGCGACTGGTGTATCCATTTTGACTCCCTTTACTCTGGAATTCAAGAGGATTAATACTCTTTAAAATCCCTATAAATTGACTTTGCTTAGATTTCTTTCCTTTGGCTTTGCCAATTCTCTCTTGAAGCAGGATGATATTAACCAGATATTTTAAAAGCACAAAACGTTGCTAAAAGAGGTTGAAAATTACATCAGTGACGAGAGAAATACAATGCAGTCGTGTAGGTTATAGAAGGATCTCACAGTAGAATGTTAGAATTTAGATGTTAATAATATATTTATATAACCCAGTTTGGTCTTGGGTTCCCTGGTGATATTTGACAATGTTCTGCTTCCCGCCATAAATTCCCGCCACAGCTTGGACACAAAATCCATATAGGTGCTTGGTTTTAAGCACAGATCCCTGTTAATACAAATGTGCATTGACATAACTGCAAGTTAATGCACCTTACAGAGAAAACTAGGACGGAAGGGGTTTCAGACAACTAGGCCTGCAAAACCATCAGACACACTAGTAGTGCACTGAGGCGGTCACTCATCCAAGTACTAACGTAGCCCATTGCAGCTTAACTTTAGTGAAGAAACAGGCACTCATCACGCTATGCAACAATTCAAGAAAGTCCGGAGACAAAAGAAAACGAAAAAAGTGACCTCTAGAAGTGTGAGCCTGGCCAGAGCTCAAACTTCAAAAGAAATGAAATTAATTTATCTTTAATCTTTTGATCCCAGTTATGTTTCAGAACATTGGAAAATAGATCTCTAGTCTGTCTTTAAGATGGATATTAAGTGTTACACAAGTATAATTAAAATTCAAATTTTTATGATTCTTTTTCTTGGGGTGAAAAGTCTTGGAACCTGTGTATATAAATTTCTGTAATCAATTAATTTATGCTCACCCTAACTTCGGGTACCCTCACTTTAGCTTATCTGAAAAAGTCAATTCCCGGGAAATTCCCGAGGATTGCCGAGAAACAGCTGTCCCATAACGTTCGATATTGTGGTTTGTGCCAGGATAAGGCGTATGCCAATTTATGACCATGAACAGTAATTGTTTTATTCTTACTGTTTCAGCACTTTTATATATAAAAAGGTAACAGATGAAACCAGTACATACAGTTGGTCAAGGTTCTAAACAGTTAAATGGCGGAATAGCCAAATATTGCAAGTCATGGTGACCACATGGGTGTTGTAGAAGCAACTACTCAGAGGCAAAGAAGGTCCAAAATAGCTTACAGAGCCATTATAAAGAAGTTTATAGACAAACTGGTTTTGAAACACACAACGGTACTCAACAAACAACTAGGGGAGTTTGGGTTGGAGATAGTTGTTACATGGGAAAACTTTCTATAATTTGTGACTATCCACCCAACAGTGAGTTACAGTAGTCTAGATGATTACTAACCAAGACATTAGCCGCCAGGATAGTCACTTCCTGGGTAAGCCACCCACTGACGATGGATAATAAGCACTAAATAAAGCCATTGTTGTCTGTAACTGTTCCAGTAATTATGTAAGCCCCAAATATGTTATATTCATCATTAGAAAGATATTTTATAGAACCTCTGCTTGTATTGCTGCATTAAAATCCAATCAACGAGAACAGTTAAAATTCCAAGTGTTTATATTCATTGGTGATTGCAATTATATGTACATTTCATAGGTTGTTTGTATGCATTCTTTTGGAAAATATTTAGTGATGTTTTTTTTCTATTATTGAAGCAAAATGATGGATAATAAAGGTCAAACATATGGCAAAAGTGTATTGCTCATGAAGATTAATATAATAACTCATGTCACTCAATCTTAAAATATTGCCATCCTCATTTATGATGTTTGTTTTCATACATGCCATTCACTAAGCTTTCTTATTGTACAAATGAGACCAAGTAAAATACAAAACATTTTTCAATAACATTTGTAAATTCCAAATGGCAGTTGCAGGCATGAAAGCAATTTATTTTACTTCAGAAAGGGAGAAAAAATACTTGAAAGATTGTTCAGCAACGGTCCATGACACCAGTTCCATAACATAGTGTACTAAGTGGACCAACCTATCCAGAAACAACAGGTGAAAAGCAAGATCCCCTCCCCCACCCCCGCCCCAACGTTCATTTTTTGCTCACAGGAAGTAATGTCTCCCCCGCTACACACACAGATACATTTTCAACTGAACAATCTAATACACCTGTCACACTTTTTCGAAATGGCACTCCAATGTATCCTAAAGGACATACTGATAAACTCAAGGAGATAAAAATGGCCAACCAAATACTCATTAAACTAGAAAACATTTATAGAACACCAGTGGTGTTATGAAACTTGTAGAATTTTTAAAATACAGAATATGAATCTGGATCTTTCAAACAATCTAATTGATTCTGCGTTATGCCAGGCATATAGTTTTTAAGGGGTCGATTGGTTGAGGGCTGATTTGGCAAAGGGCTGAATTATTCTGGTCTCCTTAGTGTTCCAGTGGCTAACAAATTTGATATTTATTCCCTTGACTCTTTTGCTATGGTCGAGGGTTCAAACCCAGAACATTACACCATGTGGGATTTACTTAGGCCCTTTCCTGCATATAACCTTAACTGTTCAAAGGGATGTTAACCCACTCCTGCTCCCCACCATAACTTGGCACATGCTTTTAAATAAAGAATAAAACAATGAGAGATTGATAGTTGGTTGTCATCAGTAACTCTAGTATTTTTACGGGAATGAACCATACCCAATAAGGTGAAAAAGATGGAACCCAAAGTGATGACAGACATAAATTTCTTGATGACAGAAATTACTATACGCAAGTTCTGAGAATTGTGCCAAGTCAGGATGCTGTTGAGTACCAGTGCATGTTCAAGACAGCAATGTTTGTCTACAAATTTCTCCATAGTGACTTCATCGAGCTATTTTGAACCATCCTCATCTCTGAGCAGTTGTCCATTCAGAACCAGGCATAGTCACTCTGTTCACCAATACCTGGCAGTTCCACCTTTCCACTCTTAAGACTTGGAATGACCTGCAGGACAATATATGCAATACAACATATATTGCCTCCTTGACGAAAAAAAGCTCAAAACCTATCTGAAAAAGCCTATCCGCCCTAGCCCCCATCCAACCCCTGTATTTTCTTTGTTATTGGCTATCTATGTCAATGTACCTATTACAAATCAGTATGTTTATGTATAGCTCATTTTCTTTTATGGCTTATCCGTGGTGCTGACCTATTTCTGTCCCTGGACTTTGAATTTGCATATTGCTATTGTCTTGTTGCGCCTTAGAGTCCACTACTCAGTGGAGATTAAGCGCTGTAAAAGTATTAGAACTACAATTAGTTGCCCCTTGCAGTCTTTCAGAAGATGGAGATAAAGCTCTATGAAAGTCCTTTTTAGATTAGATTATATACCCTTTCAGCAAGAAATTATATTATGGTCCCATAAAAGGTAAAAGGTTCGCTTTATTTGACTTTTAGGTGGTTAAAGTCTATTTATAACTTTTGATATTGTCAATGTTCATTTTACTCAATAGAAATTCACAGTATTATACACAAAACAAGTAAAAATAAGAATTTTGTGGTCAGCCAACACTAAGTTATAATCGTGAGCAGTATATCGACTGCGGCACTGGAAACGGACAAGTGTGACATATGTTTGAATAACTTCCGTATGAAACATTCAAGCGCGGAATATAGCCATTAATATTTCAACTTCATTCACAACTAACCTGATGAATATTTACCATGATTTTACTGAATGACATATTCCAGAAACAAAGAGCCTCCTTTTGAAATACAACACTTGCACTGATTTCCTTATATGGAAGATTTTTGTATTTTTTTTTCTGTACCTTCCACCGCGAGTCGTGCTGGTCGAATAAAAAAAACACTTACTGGGAAGCATTTAATTATTCAAAAGACTTATACAGAAAGTCATTTGTTGTGTATACAGTGTTTAGGGCAATAAAGAACATCAGTTCATGTGTATAAAGTAACACAAAGAAATGATGAAATATTACTCTACAGGTGGTCTGAGTTATCTGAGCAACAATTTATACAAAGCCATACAAGCAGTAATGGGATATATACCCCGGTCTCAGGACTTGCTTCACGACTGCCCCCATAATGCACTCAAGAGAAAAATCCTGTCAGTCATATAGCCTTTCTAACCTCAACCTGTTGAAAGAGATTGCCGAGGATATTGTAATTCTGTTTGTCTGTCTATCTGTCTGTTCAAGCACATAACTCGAAAGCTATATACCTGGAGTCTGTTTCTCAAAAAAACACTTAAAGTCTTAATGTCTTCAAAGTATTCTATGTCTGTAGTCTTAGAGTTCACAAAACTGCAAACTGTGAGCTTTGGCTAAGTCTTGGGCTTATGTCCGCCAGATGCCTGCCATATTTTTTTTCCTATTCAAAATTTGAAATGGATGAAAATATAGACCTCCCCCACAAAGTTTGAAAGTTTTATTTTGACCTGAATTTACAAAGATTTTAATTGTTAAAGTTTTTCTAGAAATTGTGCTTTTTTTCTATCGATCTATGGATAATTTTATTTTCACAGAAGTTTTATTCTTAGAATTTTTCTAAAAATGATTGTTATTCTAAATTTTTTTACTAAGAATTGTATTTCTTTCTTAGAACTTTTCTAGGCGTAAGAATTTATCATTCGCAAAACTTTTATTCTTATAAAAGTCTAAGAATGTTATTTAACCTTAATACTGGCACATAGCTTGCTTCAGAAAAATGGCTGTTTTGTTTGTTTCATACAGAAACTGATTACAAATCGACATCTAGAACAGACCGTTCTTCATTGTGTGTGCTATTTTGTAATATAACATCTCTTTATTGTTTTTTCTTTCAAATTACTCACTATCTGTTCACAAATACCAGGGGCAGTATTCTCAGAAATTCACAATTTTTTTTCTTAGAGTAACACTTAAGTCTGAAAAAAGGGAAATTTTAACCTGTGATTGGTGCTGGCCACCGTATAGTATTTTTTGCATGGGCCCTTCGTAACTCTTAACCTATCAATTTTGTGACTATCACCCAAATTTTGTGGCCCCCACCCCAAATCGTGACTATCTTCCATTAACTGCCAAATATTCCTGAATGATATTTTTTGTTTCTATATTTTGATCATCAATGATAATTTTTACAAATACTGATACCCCCTGACTTATCGAAAGATTGTCATAACTGACCCTAGATTTCTAATCTCCCCCGATATAAAGTTTTGAGGTCATGGGACTATTTGTTTAGACCAGAATATCCTCCACCATAGTACATCTCCCTGGTGGGCGTTAATTTTGGATCTCGACCTGATATGTCCCTGGACTTTCTCTTTTTGACCTCAAGTGCATTAGAGGATGTTACATCAATTTTCGGCAATATAAATGTTTCTATTCTAAATGAATAGAGTCTCACTATCACCCCATTGTGATTTACACTTTGTAGTGGCAAGGGAAATTATTGATTGGGTTCTGCTGTGTGTCGAACTCACAGCCTTCTGAGGGGCCACGGTGGCAGAGTGGTAACACTCTCACCTCCCACCTCTGCGGCCGGGGTTCGATCCCCGTCATGGCCGTAAGTGGGAAAGCTGGTAGTTGCTTGCCGTTGGTCGGCAGTTTACAGTACACAACCCTAGCGAACTATATGTACTGGTTTCCTCTGCCCTTCCAACTACCCGTCGTGATATGACCTGTACAGTGTTGAAAGCGACGTAAAACCCCAAATAAACAAACAAACACAGCCTTCTGATTACAACCATATATAAACACAAGTCTAGCTCTTTAACCAGCTGAGCTAAAGGGGAATCCCCGGAAACACAGGTATTAATAGAACTGATATACATGACGATATTACACTTGCCTTTTTGGGGCATTAATTGTAACTCCTTCACCCTGGCTTCCACTTGATCGTGGGTGCTCCTGAGCATGGGCAGTGTCAGGTCACTTTCTGTCTCCTCTAGGTCCCCTTTGATGGTAGCTCTTGGCACCATCATGCTTATTTTATTCCCAATGTCCAATATTCTGGAGCTCAAACTTCTTAGTTCGTGTTTATTGTCTTTGGTGCTGCCTGCCACGGCTGTTGTAGTTAAATGTCTTTACTATGATTATTTAAAGCACTTTCTATCACTTTCTATATATATTTCTGGAAAGAGTCACTGGAAATACAGGCATACTCCCCTGAAACTCACTCTATACAGTCAGTTTACTCGCCACAATTCACAACCATAAACAAGGCCAAAAGGGGTTTCAGCCTACATGCGTGAGCCACAAAGCCATCAGAGACACGAGTAGTGCACTAAGGCGGTTACCCATGGGAGTAATAACGTAGCCCATTGCTGCTTAACTTTAGCGGCGAGACAGGTACTCATCATGCTATGTTACAATTCATGAAAGTCCTCAGACAAAAAAAAAAAAGAAGAAAAAACTAGGGATCCCTAGAAGCGCCAGCCTCGCTAGATTTGGGATTGTAAACTGTAAGCTGACTGGATGCTGACCGTTTTAGGGCTCCAATATCATGGCATAACTAAATTATTGCCTATAAAAATATACTGTGAACTTTAAGTGATCTCCAGAAGCCTGAGCCTTGCCACAGCTCACACTTAAAAAGGCTTTCTCACACACAGGGAAACAGGCTAGACCATCCCCTGTCCTGTGGCAATCCGCCAAGACGCTGTCTGGAAGTCTCAGTGTAGTTGCAATAACAATAATCCTGTAATGGTAAATTTCATTCAAGCAATCCCCCAGTATACAGATGATCTATTTATATAAAGCACTTTAATAAATCTTCACTTATGAACAATAGGAACACCAAAGTCTAAATACAAACATGAAACAAGCTAAAATAGTTGTGAGTTAAAATAAAATTTAGTTCTTAATATGGTGTCCTGCCCTTTGAAATTCAAAATGTAGTGAACTACACACTGAAAAAGCGGAGAAGTAGTTTATTAACTGGGTCAATAATAAAAATTAGGACAAGCAAATTCATACAAATAGTCACTGACTGAGGTGGCACCCAAGAGCCACCTTCTCATTTTAGGCAATTCCATTTGATGTTTCTTGGTGAGGTATATAGACGGAGTGATCATTGAGGGTATATATGCATAATATTTTTTATATATTTGTATATATATTTGTATATTTATATTATTTATGTATTTCATATGAAATCAACCCAATTTTGGATTGTACTTGATGTTTATTTGGTGTGTTTTTCAATTATCATTGCTCCAGAATCAAGGATATTGACCTGATCATGCCCAAATTTGAATCAGTTCTTCCTTGCAATAGTTCTGATGCTCCAGGTTCTATTACCATTTGTGCATTAGTTTTGGAGTAACGCTGTAAACAAACAAGTGAACAGAATGAGTAATATAACTTGCACAAATTTTGCAAAGTTTCGCTTGGGTCGTTCAGGCGAACCGGGTGTCAGTCCTTCTCCCGGGTCAGGGGTGTGGGTAGTTGGGTACTGTTAGTGTTCAGCATCCAGGCTGAGAGATGTGGATTGGTGACCAGTCCACCCCCTTTACATAACTATTGCTTCATTTCTGGGGTTCTGGGCTCCCTGCCTGGTTCCCCAGCAACCTGGTAAACTTACAAATCTCATTGGTCAACATCTTGACCTCTGTGTTTTAATTCTAGGATTGTGTCACTTTGAGATTTTGTTTTCAAGGAGAAACATGAAAAGTTTCCCACCCTCTCTCCCTTTGCCTTGACCTTTCGAGGTCGAGGGATAGGTCAGGTAAGGGTTGCCTAGAGGGGTCGCGAGGGTCGCTTATATTGTTCATACACAGGTTTAAAATTGCATAGTTGAAGCAAATACATATTTTATCTTCTTATTAGTAAACTTCATTAGTTTGACCCTCCAGGGTCCTTGTCTTGCAGTCACTGGGAGGTCAGGGTCACCTTAGTCAAAAATATTGTGTTTTGTTAAAATTCCCCAGTTGGCCACAGGTTGACTTGCCCTTCTGCCTCTCTTCCTGCAACACCAGGTCCTTGTGGGGTCACATGATAAATTATTGTTGTAAATTTTAACTTTTTCACTGCAATGCATTAGTTAAACTTAACCTGGTCTTGTGTCATACGGAGATGGACGCAGTGGCCTATTGCTATGACCTGGGAAGAGATACACAATCTTGGGGTAATATTAGTTTATTCTATGTTATTTTTGATCTACATGTTATATACATACTGATAGTCTACTGTAAGGCCACCTTAACTCACTAATTACAATTACATCCATATAAGGTGGCCTTAAACCGCAGTTTACGTTAGTATGATACTACAGATTGTTACTAAAAGTAAAGTTACACACATATTCACATTTATACTAAATACTAACATTGGTTACATAATGTTATACAATTACCAAATAAGTACTGGACCTGATTAAGGTCACCTCAAGACATGTTTACGAGATCATGTGTTGATAGTTACTGAATGATATACTATAGTGAATACTTGAAGTACTGTATGAGTACTTTAGTAAAATTACTTAAAGTTACTTTTACAATTGGGTTTACTCAATGAAAATTAACTAGTATGAGGACCCCAAACCCCAAGGTAGGAGTAGTTACGATGCAAGTTGGTGTTTGAAAGTAGTAGCAACCAGGTCTGTGGCCTGGTGATCTTGGGTGATGTAACCCCAGACTGCATCCAACGTCCAGGTGCCCTGGCTCTGGATGTGTTGCATAGGTATATTGGAGTTAAAAGCCAAAGTAGCACCTGAACGCCGGAAGGAGTGAAAAGTCAAATTTTTGGATTGCCATCCCAAAATGTTAACAATTTTTGAAAGGAATTTTCTAAGTCTGGTATCCGTCAAAGGAACCCAATTTCCATAACACTTGATTTGGAATAGGGGAGAGTTGTTGTCGCCTTTGTACAATTTTAACATTGATTTTATGGCTGAGACTGGGCACAATTTAGAAGACCCTAAAGAGGGAATTTTTGAAGACCTTAACCTTATTGCGAAGCTGGAGGGTTTTGGACCATTTGATGATAAGATGGGCACCAGGAGGGGCAAAAATAACATCAGCTCTTGCTAATTGTTTCATATGGTCAAAAGAAGCAATGGAGTGAGGAACTAAGTTAGATATTCTTAGAAAACTGAAAAACGAGGTAAGAAAAGCTGCTTTGAATATAACTCCCATATACATTCTATCACACTGCAATACCAGTTGCAACAGCATATCTATGTCAATAATAGCTTTGATATGAGGGTTGAGAGGAGCTTGTCTCATGATAGCTTTATTGTAAATTTTTATACGATGATCATTAAAACTTGAAATATCGACTCCAAGATTGGAGAGGGAGGTTTTAACTGCAGACACATAGTTTAAGAGGCCTGTGTGAGAAATTCTGTTAAAAGTTAAGAATTCCAAGAATGCTAAAATAGAGTCAACTGATAAGTTTGAGAGTGAAATGGAAGCAAAGCAACAGAAGGCCATAAAAATCCTGAATTTTTGTTGATATGACTTGTTTGTAGACTGAGAGTAAGCATCATGAAGCCTTGTCTTTGCTCGTGAAGCTAGTACTTGTGTCTCATAGGAGGAACCTGAAATTTAAAGATTATATTTTCCAATCTATTGCCAGGCCATTATGAGGTATTTGAACCCAAGTGTGATTTGGAAGAAGGCTACACAATCTTGAGTGGCAATCTTTGGCAATAAACCAACGAGACAATATGTCAGCTATTTGGTTGTCTTTACCCCTTATATGCACCGTTCGCAAGCAGATATCTTTGTCTGCTGTTTCCATAAGGATATTGCGAGCTATACCAGCAAGGATACTATCCCTTGTTTTGCCCGTGGTTAACACACTGACTACTGCTTGATTATCACAGTGAATTCTTACAGTTTTGCCAGTCCATGCGAGACCCCAGGTTCGAATAGCTAGCAATATATTTAACATTTCCAAATGTACTATGGTCATGTTTTCATAACCCAATGGTATTTCGATTGAATAAATGTAATCACCCCACCTAGCTCCTAATCCTTGAAGACAGGCATCTAATTCCATTTCATGATGAATTTGTGGGTGTACAAAAAACGCTGAACCATTAAATTTTGGAACAAATTGACAGAACCAATTCAAATCCCTATGAAATTCAGCAGTAAGATGAATGAATTCCTGTTTATTACTATTTCTAAGTAATTCCAACATTCTATTCAAGAAAAATCGGGAGGATTTGACACATTTAGTTATGTACAGGAGTTTCCCTAGCAAGGATTGTAGTTCTCATTTTGAACAGGTGTTTTTACTTTTCCACATGTTACAAATTTTCAGAATTTCCTGTATCTTCTCTGCGGTAATTGAAACTGTGAATTCTTCAGTATTAATTTCCACCCCTAAGCAAGTAACTTTAGTGCTAGGAGTAACCACTTTCTTAGCACTTATGTCAAAACCTAACCGAGAGAGTAGTTCGTGAAGAGTATCAAACGATTTAGCAGCCTGGCTACTAACAGAATGCCCTATTATGTCATCAATATAGTTTGTTACTTGAAATCCTAATTGACTCATGATGTATCTTACAGCATCGCTGATTCTCTGAAAAATTCCAGAACCATGTTTAAATCCAAATGGGAGACAAGAATCATAATAAATACCATCCAAAAATAACCCTAATAAATTGTAATCTTTGGGATCTAGCTTTATATGACGAAATGCCCTACTTAAATCTATTTTATAAAGTAAAGAACCTTTGCCATTTTCCTTAACTTTTTGTGTAATGCTATCTAGAGTGGGTAATGTAAGTAAGAAAGGAGTTTCAAGATAGGTGTCAGAATTGACACCAGCATTGACTGACATTCCTTCAGGGTAGCTTAGATCTACAATAACCCTTCTATGGGGGGCCCCTGGTTTATCTCTCGTAAGGAAAGGGGAAAAGTGCATATCCTTTAAAGGTTCACTGTCAAATGGTCCAAAAATGGCCCCAAATTGGCCCTCTTCTTGTAAATAAGCTTTGACATCTTCAGTGTAATTATTAGCCGTACTGTGATTTTTGAGTTCATGTTGAAGGGTAGAGCCCTTTTTAAAATCTAGGGGAAATCCGTATCGTATTAGAAAACACAATTGCTTGTCCCAATAATTGACCAAATATTCGTCCCACACATCCGGATTGAGTTGTGAAGGAACCTCAACTTGAGCTTGCATAAAATTAAATTTGTTTGATTTTTTGACGGTTTCATGCAAAACTTTCATATTTGGAATAGCTTTATTTTTATAATTTTTCTCCGGGACTATTAAATCACCCAATGGAATAAATCCATATTTATCTTTAGTTTGACTGTCCCATGACTGAAAAGTGGAGTTACTTTTAGCTTCACTTATGTGTTGTCTATGCCTGGGTTTGAACCTAAGTTCCAGGTCGTACTTTTCATCAGTTTCAATCAGTGTGACTGCATTTTTAACAGCCCTTTCACCCTTTGAATGTAACAACTGTTGATTACATGTTCGCTTACCTTTGTCACTGTTGATATGTATGTTTTTACCTTTATTTTCTACATTCAACACCTTTGTGTCCGTCAAATTTTTGTGTTTATTTTCATCAACCCGCGCAACTTGATCCAAACTATGATATTTTTCATTTACATTATTTGAATCAATATTGGTCAACACCTGAAACCTATTATGCAAGGTGATATTGCCACGCAAAGTAGGTTTAATGACTTGGCATTTTTTAGTGTTGGAATCGTGATGTGTTATAATGTTACTGATCACATCTGACTTTTTGGTCATACATGCCCCGGATTTAGCCTTTGCTTTAGATTTACAACTTTGGGTGTGGGTACTAGTGTTAACATAACCTTGGGACACAGGCCTACCTGCGAGTACTTTCTGACTCACAATTTTTGTACTGTGTGAACAATGATTATTACTTTTAAGCACACTAGCATACGATACTCCAGCAAACCTTTTCCAGTCAGTTTTCCAACTTACGCTTTCACCATTGACAACATTCCTGTTTACAAACACTCTTGGGCTAAATGTATTTACTTTTTTATTTTCATTTTGAGGCACTGCAAAGCAGTGCCCTACTCGTTTTTTGAGGTACGTCTACATTCTTTGACTGGGTGTGGATATTTTTTACCACTAACAAAACAATGACTGCAAACGTGAAGGTACATATGTCCATTGGTTTTGTGATCTGTTTTGTGTGAACAAGATGACTTTTGAAAAAATTTGCAAGGTGTTGGTTGGCCTTTATCTGAAGTATGCCTTGAAGTATTGGTTCCAATGGCTGGGTTTTGAATTTTGTGGGCATGAGCCCTTCTAATTCTATCAATTTTGTTGGTTTCCTGCCAATTTAGCCTACCTTCTTCCATCTTGCACAGCAGTACCGCATGTGCACCTTTAGCCGCCCCCCAGCCAAAGTCATGGCTATCTTCCATGATGTCGGATAAGTACTCCAACATATTTTGTTTAGTATCTGGGTCTTGTTCATCTTTAATAATCATTGCAAATCCGGACACCCATTGAGAAATTGACAGACTATCATAGCTTACTCTTGCCTTACTTGCCCCACCCAAAATATAATTTTGGGGCCACGGTACCTCTTTTTTAATAAAAACAGTTTCTGAACCTCCCCTCTGGGACTTTAACTTGCCTTTGTCATTTGGTGTCTGCAACTCCTTTATTCTGGCATCCACTTGTTGCTGTATCTGTCGAGAAGATCTGAGTTTGTCCAGTGATGGTAGTACCAATTCCGCCTCAGTGTCTTCACAGGATCTTCCACTTGTAGAGCTGGGTGCTGGCGATCGCCTCACGTCCAGTGACTGTACCTTTGCCTCCATATCAGTCATTCTTGAGCTTAATGTCTGTAGTTCTTTCAGGATCAAGGTATTAGCATCCATTGACTGATCAGCATCTTCAGTTTGTGACTGTTTACAGTTCCTATTTATTGGTCTGGGATGGTTCCCGCCACATTTCGAACAATCGTATGATTTAACCATTGTGTTTCCAGTTCACAATTGGTTTAAATAGTTAATGTCAATCTTGAAAATATAAATATACCACTCTGCTGAGGCTTGTGATGAGGCAGCCTTATGCTTGTATGTCACAGAATTCGACCATAAACTGGCTATAAACGCAAGGAAATTAGGGTAGACCGTCCCTTCTGAGTGTGGCCAACAAGCATAAGGTTGTCTCGAAGACTGAGCACAGTGCAATCGTAGCAGGACTTCTGCAAACGTCCATCAAGGTAGCACACAATTCATATATATAATCCTGTTAGGGCAAGCGCCAGCAATACATCACACAAAACTTTAAAATGTCCATGTAAAATTTAAAACGAAAACAATAAAGTTTTATATGCTTAAAATGGCATCTTGCCCCTTCTATTTACAAAATTAAAGTGAGGTTTAAGCTGAAAACGCGGGAAACTTAAATGGAACTAGGGCAGAGGTTACCAATCAGATTGTTAACTAGCATAACTGAACAAAAGCCACTGAATAAGGTGGCACCCAAGATGTCACCTTCCCAATGAACTCTAATGACCTAGTTGCAGTAATTTACTTAATTTTTTTAGCATTGCAGTTTACATATACATATGATATTACTATGAAAACTGTGTATTAATATTTTTTAAAAACTGTAAATAATTTTAGTAGTAACTTGTATTTACATTACTGTTAATTATAACATATATTATATATATATATAAATAAACAGTACCCGCAGTTGTTGTCTTTCTGACTTGGGGGTAGGGACTGATAACATACATTCACACAGCAAGTAGAATAAAAATAATGGGGGAGAATTGTCAGTGAATGAAATTAACAGTGAATGAAATTTAGAAGTCCAAGAAATGTGTAACAATCAAATGTGTTTTGAGGTCAATTATATTGAAACTTTGATTCATAAAAACGTCGTCACAATAGTTTTAGGTGATAGAAAGATATGTTGTTTTTCTCCAAGAAATAAAAGTAATTAATAAAATGTAATATAAAATAATGTGACCTGTATGTTTCTTAGAATGATATTACAAGCAAAAAGTAGGACACTAATTTAGCTAAATATTTAAAACAATATGTAAACATTCTAAAATTTCTATTCACAAACTCCAAGCTAAAAATAATCACGTTAAACTTTATATTTACAAAGTTAAAAATTTGGAAAATACAGACAATATTCATCCATAATAGCCTATACATTAATCTTAACATCTCTCTATGGTGATGACCTATTTTCTTTAAACTGGACTTTATTAAATTGGAATTTGCTTTTGGCTGTTGTTACTTTGAGTCTTCTTTCAACAGGCAATTACAATGTTAAACTGTGTTATTATAAAATCAGAGATGACATAGAGAACAATTGAAAACGTCTTAATATCGGGTAATAAGACAACCTGGTTTCAGTAACAATTAAATTAGTTGTAGGGTCAGCATATGTTGCCATTTTATGGACTCTACTACAGGTAGTGATTTATTCATTCCTGTCAAGGTCATTTCCAACAGTTTCCCAGAATTTCAGACAGAAAAACAACAGCAAAACTTACCTGAATATAGTACAACACACGAAGCTTGGCACACCTCTAGCACAAAATCTTAATTATCTAATTTAAGGAGGTATTATTTAAATCTATTTTTTTTGCTTTGTGAATACAGGCCCAGAATTTTTGTCATTTTCTGCGGTATTTCTTCTGTATTTTTCGCATGCACAAAAAGTTTTAATTGAATGGAGGCAATATATTCACATATGGACAGCTTGGTCCTTGTCAAGGCTAATCCATGTCCAGTGATTTCAATCTGAATCTGGAACTTAAATCTATTTCTATTTTGTACTTTTATAGAGCTTAATCTCTGCCAGACAGACTTGAAGGTGCACCACCAGAATCCAATTCAAAAAATCATCATTCCATAGTTGTTGTCAAATCCAGTACCACAGAGACGCAGAATAGAGTATATATAAAGTTTGGAAAGCATTTTTGAAGAGATAAGATTTCAACCTTTTCTGAAACAGGCTAGAGTTGGGGCAGACCGAACCTCATCGGGTAAATAATTTCAAACCATGGGAGTATCAAAAGCAAAGCTGTGGCCAAAGGATTTTCTTTATCTATGTACAGATGGATAGAACTGAGGAACCTCCAAGAACCTTTTTTTTCTGGATGTTTGTATCTTGTACTATATCTTCCACAATGGGTAGACAAAAGAGAACCAGACTAACTGGGATGACCACTTTGAAGAAACTTATAAACTAAAGTGGCTGTTTTGAAGATACAGTGAAATTCAACTGGGAGTCAATGGAGTTGTTTCAGAATAGGAGATGCCCATGTATATTTGTTTTTGTTTTTAAGCGTGAGCTCTAATGAGGCTTGAATCACTTTTTTTCCAGTTTTTTGGGGAGGGGTTCCGGACTTTTATGCATTGTAGCATAATGTGATGAGTATCTATTTCTTCACTAAAGTTAAGCAGCAATGGGCTATGTTAGTACTGGGATGGGTAACCACTTCAGTGCACTGCTGCAGTCTCTGATGGCTTTGCAGCTAGTGCTAGTAGACCAAAACCTCTTTTTTTTTTCAAAACTTTCAGTAAGCAAGGGTTTTTTTTGTGGTCAATAACCACAATAAAAGGATAAAAGAATTATGGGCAAAATTCTGTTTATTTTGCCGTCTCACTACATGTTAGGACAGGGATCAAGTGCCATAAAAGCATGACTAAGTAAAATTAATGGGTGGAATTTTATTTAAAGCAACAAGAGCACTCGAAGACCACATACATATGCCAAGGTCCAACAGCTCAATTATTTCTTATGAGTGCAATGATAGAAATATTCCTTTTTAAAAAGTATCTAAATCCAACATTGTGATTCAGATCACCATCAAAATCGGGCCATCATTTCTGTGTGCCATTGCCCATATTCCTTGAATTTTTTATCAAAATCCAACTATATCTTTCTTAGCAAACAAAAACCAAAGCAATGTCAAGAATATACTCTTTCTCAGAGGTAAGAAGTGTACTATTACTCAATCTTAGCACTTTCATTTTATAAATATAAATTCGTGGTTTTTTTTATTAAAATGCCACAATTAGATATATATACTAGGTGAAGGTCATGTAAGTTACTCAATTTGGCACGAGTATCTTTGCGTCATGCAGATTTGAGCGTCATTCAGTAAAATGATAGGGCAATTACATTAGTAATCAAATTTTTACCTCATATGCAATAGATAGCCTTGCAAGCAAACATGATTTCATGAAAAAAGCTTGTTTGCTTTAGTCATAACAACATCAAATTACATCAGCTAGACATAACATATAAGTGGTTCACGTTTTTCATGACAAGTAGCCATGACAGGTGTTACTATATTTCTTGCTCTGTTTATATATTGTCCTCTTTTCAAATCGGTAATGATAATGGGAGAGTTTTTATTGATAGGTGGAAAATATTGAGTTAAAATGACAATTTGGAATGATTTGCCTGACCATGTTCTTTCTTCTTCTCCCACTTCTTTCTTCTCATCATTATTATTATTTTGAAAAAGCTGACCCACCCTAGATTTTTTTTTTCCATGGCTGGTACTCACAAAGGGTCTTAGACTTAGCCAGGTCTTAGGCTTCAGTCCCCAAGCCCAAGACAGTAAAAACAGGACTGCAGGTACTTGTTTATTATATAATAATACATACTATAACTAAATGTATATTTACAAGTCTGTAAAGTTATAAAATTCTTCAATAAGTATCAGTTAACATGAATATAGGCAAGGCTGCAGTAATTAGCATTATTGTACAAAGCAGCCATGAAATAAGAACTGTGATCATATATATCAATCTACTAGAGTTCAGTTCATAGTTAATAAGGTCAAATTACAAGGTCACAGTTCATATGTTAACGTTTCAATTGAAATACTAAGATGAGTTGACTAGTTTGACTAGTGACCTCTGAGGTGACCTTCAACCCCGGAAGAAGGGGAGGCTTTGAAGTTCATTACTGGGCAAAGGATAACTTTACCAAAAATCTAGAGTTTTGAAGAAGGTGAGTCAACACAAAGCCCCCTAAACTGCCAAACGAGGAAGGGACCCTCCGAGTTTACAAAAATGACTAAAACATTTAGAATTAAAATACAAGTGACATGTGTGAAAGCATTATAAAACCACCCTCAAAGCCCAATGATAGAGGTAGGGAATCATATAGCATTTATGGATGTAGCTAAAGCATTTGCCAAACTTTCACCAGAGGCATGGTCAGACTGGATATAGCGCCAAACACAGTCTGAAGACCATGTGCCATGCCTTTTGATATCTTGAATTGGGACATGTGAATTAAAAGCATATGTAGCACCTGACCTTTGAAGGTCATGAAATGTGAAATGACCAGGCCTAAAGCCCAAAGTGACATTGATCTGTTTGAATGCTTTTCTGACCCTAGAGTCAGTGAGTGGAGTGTAACCCTGCTTAGAGAAAATCTGCAACAGGGAGGTGCGAGGTGACATTGGATATGACCTGAATAGCATCCTAAGAGCCCTGTGAGGGCAGATAAGTTTATTCCTTAGTTTTGGAAGTGTCACCCACTGGATCCTGTCCCTTGTCTGGATGGTTTTGGACCATTTAATGATGATTTTAGCATGATCCTTGGTGAAGATGACATCCTCTCCAGTAAGATGTCTGGTCTCATCAAAGAGTCCTAAGGCACGAGGGGCCAAGTTGTACAGCCTCATAAAGGCAAAAAATCCTAACAGTATGGCAGTCCTGTAAACACCACCACAATCTAGCGCCTCACAAGATTGTGATATTTGTATAAGAATAGGAATAGTGATGACATTGTGATATGTTATTGCCAGAGGCCTATTAATCCTCATTGATTTTACAAAATATTTCACTTTAGGGTGATCAAGCACTTCAAAAGGCAGGTCATACAGTATGAAATGAGCTTTCAGAGCCGAGACATGGTTTGCTACCATACAACAAGAGCATGAGTTTGACACCAAGCACACAAGAAAAGACAACACCACTTTGACATTCACATTGACAATACATGATTTAGTGACAATACAAAATGCAATAAAAGTTCTAAACATGGTGGTGTAGGCTTTCCTTGTCTTTGGACGAAAGGCCAACTGCAATTTGTCAGAAACCTTGGAATTCAATGATGTCAGATCTTCATTTTCTAAAACACAAAGTGTAGCACCTTTTAACACAAATATCTCTACATAACTTAGCCCCTGCATCTCAGGAGCCCTGACAATACAATTGATACTTATAACTGCAAATGCAAATTATGCAAATGTTAATAAAACATGTATATAATACCCTGTACACATGCTAGCAACATAGCTGCCATACACAATAAATGTCACTTGATATTACAAATCTGGATCTAACTCCAGCAAATCATAAGATACGTGAGTGCAACCACTGAATTTGTTGGATGGAACCTTGCCATCTTGACAGCACATCAGCTATCTTATTATCCAGACCCCTGATGTGTGCATATTGTAAGTCAATATCTGAAGTTGCTGATACATACCATATGTTGCGTGCGCATGCTGCAAGATATGGATTTCTAGTCTTACCAGTTCGCAGAACAGAAACCACTGCCTCATTATCACAGCGTATGAGGACCCTACTTGACGCCCATTGACGCTGAAACAGCCTAACTGCTATGGGTATGTTAAGCATTTCTAGATGGACAATTGTCCAGTTGTTATAGCCTCTCTCAATTGGTAAATGGTACACTAAGTTTACGCAGCACCCCCCAAAACCTGTCAAACAATCATCCAACTCCAAGGTAGCGTCAACCTTTTTGTGATTATACATTGAGATACCATTGTACTTGCAAAGAAACTTGTCAAACCATCTTAGGTCTCTCTTAAAATCAGGGGTCAACAAAATTTTTTGACTACCATGAGAAGCCCTGAGAAGTTCTAACATCCTGTTGAGGAATATACATGCCGGCTTGACGCATTTGTGGACGTATAACAAGAGACCTAAGATGGATTGAAGTTGACGCCTCGACGCCATGTCCTTAGTGAGCCAGTGAGAGACTGCTTCATTAATCTGTTCAAGCTTTTCTGGGGGAATTGCTATGGTGCCTTTTACTGTGTCAATGAGGACCCCTAAACATGTCACTTGGGTCGACGGTGGGACCAGTTTCTTTTCACTAACAGTTAGACCTAGTTGACGCATGAGATGCGTCAAGGCGTCATATGACTCCCACGTGACACTGGGGACGCTAAAGCCAACGTAATTGTCAATATAGTCGATCATTGCATAACCTTTCTGATGCATCATATATCTGACGGCGTCGCTCAAACGTTGGAAGATCTGCCACGTCGCGAACGGGACGCAGGTGTCGACGTATGCGCCCTTCCACTCCAGACCTAATAGTTCATAGTCGCCCGGATCCACTTTGACGTGCCAGAACGCCCTGCTGACGTCAATCTTATACAGAAGGGCCCCCCTGCCCAGACGCTTCAGTTGCCCAGTAATGTCATCCACAGTTGGGAACGTCTACGAAAAAACGCTATCCAGGTATGAGGTCTTGTCTATACCTGCATTTACTGATGCCCCTGGGGGCCAACTGAGATCCACATTGACTCGACGCCTATCTGAGTTAGGTTTAGCCCTGGTCATGAAGGGAGAACAATGACCTTCTGAGATTGGATGTCTAGGAAATGGTCCTAACAGGGCCCCATACTTGAGCTCTTCCTCCATATAGGCTTCAGTATCAGCCGGAAATCAATAGCAGATTTATGGTTTCCTTGTTCATGATTCAAGATACAAGATCTATTGAAGTCTAAAGGGAAGCCGAACTGAATTAGCTCACATAACTGCTGATCCCAGTAACAGTCTAGGCATTTTTTCCAAGCCTCAACATTCAGCTGTGAATCAATTGGTATTCTTGCCTCTATAAAGTTTGGTTTGCTAGTTGATCTAACTATTTCATGAATCTGAATAGGAGACTTGCCTTTGGCCTCATTTACAGTAACAATTCTTGGGAGCATTTGGTCACCCAATGGGACAAAGCCAAAATTGAAGTCAGACTGATGACGCCAGGTGTTATATATCTCACTGTCTAGCTCACCAATATCCCCACTAGTGGAGAACTGGTGCACATGCAAAATCGAGTTCACAAACTTGTCTTCAATACCAGTATAATTTACATCATACAATGGCAGTAGGCCAGACTGTATCATTTCTGCACTTGAGTTGTACTGTTTATACTGGCTACCACTAATGTTATTTGAATGGGACTTGGCTTGAGTCCCCGAGGCAGATATGACCTTAGCTGCCATGTTTTGGCCTTCAAACCCTTGACCAGTGTCATTTATCCCCCTTTTGGCAGATATGACCTCAGCTGTCGGATCTGACACATCAGGGGCCTGAATAACCCGGATTCGATCCGATTCCATAACCATTGTCACAGATTGGCCAGTAGGTGAAACAATAACCCCCTACCTTGGCAGTCGTCTATTCCGTCATAATTGGGATTCATATGAGTTCTGCTGCTTCACATATTTGTCCTTGTCAATCACTTGCTTCACATTGATATGTGAAGCATTAACCCCGCCCCCCTGGATTCACATTAGGTTTCACATAACCCTTACTTGGATTACTGACATGCACAGCACTGCCACTGGCCACAAAAGTACGACCATGAACCACAGGTGTTGTACACTTTGCAGCCCTACCCCTGGGGCTCTGTTTTGCCGTAAGGGCTTCAATACACATAGGATTCACTCCAGAGTTGTACACAAACCTACTTCTCTTGACATTATTGTCAATAACACACTTTGTATTAGCTACATTGCTATGATTGTCATTGTGATTCAGTTCACTGGAAACCTTTGTGACTACAGTTGGTTCACACGTGACACCAGTGGTTACTGCTTGCTCGTTTTTTGGGTTATTTGCCTTGGTGTTACAGTTCTTTTCAGAATGATTAAGCTGCTTGCCCAAGGTCAGACAAAAAGCACAAATATGCCTGTTCACTTTGCCATTCACTTCATGATCTTTTTGGTAGGGGCATGAATTGGTTTGAAAGTTTTTGCAAAACCAGGGCTTCTTATCTGCCCTACCCCAATTTTGTTTCCCGGGGAGATGTGTTTCTGGGCATGAGCCCTCCTAACCCTATCAATCCTATCAGTATCTTCCCAGGTCAAAGACCCCCTCTCCATTTCGCATAATAGAACGGCGTGAGCCGCCTTCGCCCCCTGCCAGGAGAAGTCAGTCGCATCCTCCATCAGGTCGTCTAAGTATGTGATCATGCTATCTTTCCTAGATTCGGATTTTTCTTCCAGAATGTTTTTGCAAAAGCCATGCACCCATTGGGTGAGGGATAGTTGGTCATATGCCACTCTTTGACGTGAAACACCACTAAGTATTGCCTCATGGGGCCAATGAACCTTGTGTCTGACCTGTACATCTACATCCCCACCCCTCAACGATTTATACTTTAATTTACCTGTAGCCCTTGAACTTTGATTCAGATCTTTAATTCTTGTATCAACTTTACTTTGCACATGACTAGATTTTAACAATTCTAGGGAGGGAACATCACTCTCGTCCGAGGATGAACTACTTGACACATATTTTGACTGTTTACTTTTACTTGGCTTAATACTTTCAAGAAAAGTGTCACTACTTAACTCAGGCTTGTCAGGTGTGGAAGTCACAGCTGTCGTTGACATCCTCTCCTCAACCTTGTCCAATCTCTGTGTCATCTTCTGTAGTTGCTGCAAAATCTCCAGCTGCAACTGCTGTCCGTCTCCCTGGTCCATTTGGGAAGCAGGTGTACTTCCTGCAATGGCAGCATCTTGAAACAGTTCATTATTTCCCTCATCTTCTTCCATCTTCTTCTTCTGACACTTCTTGCCAGTAGGAGGCAAATGTCTGATTTTACAGTACTTGCACATTTGTTTGCGATCAGGCATTTTGTTATATTTGTCAACGACAATAATGTCAATGTCTCTGAAACAATAATACACAGACGCCCCAGGCACTAAGATTGGGTGCTCTAATTGTCAGAATCAGGCTCTATTCGACCAAAATTGGCATAAAACATGGCAAGCCATGCAAAGAAATGAAAATATAGGGTAGACCGTCCCTCAATGGTTGATCACATAAAGCCTGACGCTGTCAAGTAGACCACAAAATCTCAGATCAATTATCTGTATTAATCAATTGTCTCGTCACACTTCACTAGTCCTTGTGAAATACACAATAAAAAACTTGTTGCAGGATAAATGACTGTCCTGTGATTTTATATACAAGTTAAAACTTTAAAACAGATAAAACATAACATTAAAGTTCTTGTGTAAAAAACAGAAAAAACATGTTCACCCTTCAGGCATTAGTTTCAAAGTGATAATGGTTGGGACCCAAGAATGGAGGTCAGGTGGCTGACCAATCATATGGTTTTGTTATAGCATTACCAATGACAACCATGAGAACCCCCACTTCAGGATTCACCTATGTGAAAGCAAAGAGGTCAGCCTGGTACCCAGTCCAGTCCCCAGTTAACCAGTAACAATGATGAGCCCTGCCTTGGAGGAGGACTGACACCTGGGTCGCCTAAACGCCCCAAGCAAAAATCCAGTCTTAAAGTTAAGACTTTTGTCTCAGCCAAGTTTTGTCTCAAAATCGATTTGAGCCAATTCTCAGTTGATAAAATTTTATCAATAATTAAGTTTTTCACTGAGTTATTGGTTACATAGCAACTAAGAGAGGATGATATCTTGGGTAAAAAGTCTGAAAAGGGTTACTCTCATGAACATGACTTTCTAATTTGTCACAATGGAAATGTAAATTACCACACTGCAATTGCTATCACAATGATGAATTGAAAAATGATATAGTGCATATGTTTTATAATTCTCGTATTAACACTTTTAGAATCTCCATACTGATTGGCACATTAGAAACAGTCATTGTGTAATAAATTATGACAGAAGTGGTACACCTGTGTTCTGATTAAGATAAATAATAAAGCTTTTTATTCAACACCCGTGTATGATTATTTAATATCACCCCTTTTTAAAAGTATCTTTAATATTTCTCTGGGGAAATATGTTTGTAGTTAAGATTTCCCCAGCTTTGACTTAGTAGCTAAGATTTCTATTATTGCAGAGATGATATACATGTTTTTTATCAAATGAACTATTTATAAGGTAAATAGAAATTATAACTCTACAACACTTAACATTAAAGCAGATATCTCATTTAAATGTAGTCTAAAATGAACAATTTTAATAGAGTCGTTAGTAGAGAGCCACTCACTCATGTAGCATAGATTCCCAACATGCAGTTTCTTTTCACCACTATTGTGATGCTAGGATCCTGGTCAAACTCATGGGCCTGTTCCACTGGAGCTGACCATAACCGATCATTACCTACTCTAGGTTTGGTTAGCTGAGTCAGGGATTGCAAACAAAAATGAAGAAAAAAACAACCAAAAAATAATGGTCAATTTTATGTCCCTAACAAGACATAGTGCATCCCAGCTTGTTTGGATCAACTTCCTGACCTGAGTTGTTCTCGTGTTTTACCCCAAGACCAGACAAGAAATTATGAGAACATGCCATAAAGCATAAACTGACAAGTCGACAAAACAACAAGACAGACACAGTCTCCCCATCCACCCTAACCAGACCGATTATTTTCTGGAGTTGAAATCGGAAGTCAGGATCCAAGTAACACGTAATAAGCCCCTTGTATCTGCGGTTACTCATCATTTTTCACTGCAAAGATGCCAACTATATATCCCAGAGACTTTCTTCAGAAGCTTAAGGTCCTTCTGTTTTTATTGAGTTAAATATTTTGATTTTCATTCTGATTTGCAGACAAAAGATTTGAACCCAGGACCACCATTTGTCATACAGCCAGCACCTTTACCACAACCCCACCACCACTCAGGTGAAGGAAAAGATGCAAAACCCCTGCATCATGCTATGGATCCTTTAAAGAGAAGAAAAGGATGCTTTAACAATCTCCTGGCCGACTTAATATAGACTGATATCTCGGGTTAATATAATTTCATCAGGATGCCCCCTGCAGTTTTTAATCTCGTTGAAGAAGGCATGCACCACGGCACCAAGTCAGGAATCCACCAATTTTTGGAATTCCTTAGAAGTAGAAGTTGGATTGAAACTGCCAATGACACCTGGCAACAGGAGAAATTTACTACTGTACTAAAGTCATTACTGACTAAAGTCATTATGGTATCACTGGTTGGTTTGCTAACCACCACACGTAAAATTGCCCCTGTTGTCTGCAGGGTCATCCTTACTGAATTCCAGAAAGAGTATTTGATCTGCCCTACCTCTTCAGAAGTCTGAAAACAGATTGAAGAGAAGTTTAGAACCAGATGGAATGTTCCCCGCACTGCTGGGGCATTAGATGTGAACCATATCACCAAGAAGAAGTCAAAGAGATCTGGGAATGATGATGGGCTATGCTGCTGACAGAATTGGTCTATGCACACTGCAGATTTTTCTGGGCAGATGTTGTGTCAAGTGGATCTTCATCAGATGCATAAATGAGGCAGGAGGGTATTTAAGAATGTATTTGGAATCCAAGCATATTCAGGGACCTTACAACCACATTAAGCCAGGAAAGTGTGACGGACCCTAGTTCCCCCCATAGTTTTTTTCGACAACCAAACACTGATGCTCTCAGTGGAAATGACCTATATTATGTCTCTTGACTTTGGTCGATACATTATGATTTGGATGGTGTGTATCAGAGTCCACTAGTTTTGGAGACTATGCACCTGGATACCTGAAAGAGTGGACCTGGATTTGTCTCCGGGTTTTCATGAATTGTGCACTACTTTTGTGTACTACTTATGTTTCTAACTGCTTTGCAGCTTACACATGTAGAAAGAAACAAATTGCAGCCTCGTTTAAATTACATTCCTCTCTTCATAAACAGATGATCAATTGGGTTTACAATTACATTATCCGCAGTTGCTTTGTGCTTAGCAAGTCTGGCATTTCATCAAACGTTGTCACCTCTGAGTGGGTCAGACTCCAAAAAGCATTAGTTTGTCCCAATATGACCCAATATAACCCTGATTGTTGAAGTATTTTTATTTTTATCAATATATCCTCCATAGTTGGATAACAAAAGGGTGGATATGGAGATTCTATTGTATTTCTGAACAAGCTTTTGAATATACTGTACTTTCCTAATAATAAACTGTAATTAGTAGGTTATGGTACACTCTTCAAACAATAGATTACTGTCAAGGCCGATCTGTTCCAGTTTTCTGAACAAGAAAAATGAAAATACTTTCCTTCACAATAATGTACCATCAATAAGCAATGCAAATGAAACAGGAAGACCATCAAGGCATTAAATATGTTTTATGTTGTGTGAAAATATTCAATAACAGATTTTGGGTAGTTAGCTAACACTGGATTTTGCATATGATTGAGTATAAAATACTCAATACATTATCTTACTTTCTACAGGATTGTAATTGTCATTTCACTCTTCTGGACTACACAAGTAAAGCCCAGTCTGTTTGTCCCCCAACTGAAAGACAGAGTCTCAAGGATGACCATTTATACAATGTTGAAAGGCTTTTACAGCCTGCTACTGGAGATAGGAACCAAGGATTGCCGATTTAAATGACCATACAAGCAATTAGGTAGATCCCAATTCAACTGCATTCCTGGCCAAATGTGTTATCTAAAGCTATAGTATCAGATAATATGTCACACAACAGTATCAGAAATCTTAATATCAGGAAAGTGACCTGCAAAGAACCAAAACAGCTACATCAAGAAAGCATTCCTACAGCCCAAAAACTCTGTCAAGGTTCCCGAGTTTTCCAATATTGTGATTTCACATAAATACTGTTTTTTCATAATAGACATCATGACCAAGAAAATATCTAGAGTAATGTTGAACAAAAAGGTAAAAGTATTGAAAATTCAGTAGGAAGTAGGACTTTGTACATTCTAGATTTGTAGTATGGACAATATGATCCTGATCTTTATTAAAATGCATTGAATTCTTATGTTGGTTAGACTTAAAGCACATAAAATATTTTAGCAAGATTTGCATAATCTCAACTACAATCCAAAAATCAATAAAATTGGGTCAGTTAAAAGTTCAGGATATGATCGGGGAGTCCCCAACACCCAAGACAGAAAAACCACAAATGCGGGTACTCTTTATTTATATACATAAAACACTTGTAAATACATTCTATCTAAATATTATACACAGATCAGTAAAAGTTACCTATAAAATTCCAAGATATATAAAATTACTCTTTAAAAGAAGAAGGCTCCAATAGACATTTCTCAGCTGTGGAGGTTTCCCCTACCAAGGTAGTTAGTTTTGCCTCATTTGCATACACTGTTCATCATATAAGTGAAGATTCTCCTGGTCACCTTTGTGAAACACCCAGGGACAATTCATGTTAATTTGGTGTCAGCTCACATTATACTAATTCAATGCACCATATAAACCAATAGAATCTTGAAGTAAATTATATAAAACACAAAGCCAAATACAGCAAATAGTAAACCATGAAAAGATTAATCAGGGCAGACTCTAAGCTACATTACGAATACCCCTGTCCCACTTTTGTGATTGACCTTAAGACACAATGAACGTTAAAATTGAGAAATAACTTGTAAAACTGATAATTATCTAATTAATTTTCTACAAATAATTTAATTACTTTTCCTATAATATACAGATTGGCTTCACCAGCCAAATATTGAAATTATAACCTGCTCGATGACTACCCTAATTAATAAAAATAACTCCAATATCACTGAGTTGCAGTCACTCTTGGGAAAGATTTGTTGCATAATGGGAAATGTGGATAACATAGGCTTTATCACAGAACAGATTGGTCCTAATGAATCATAGACGAATTGGTGTTTTTACCAAATTGACACCCACCAGGCTGATCCCAAGATGAAATACTCAAATCCAATAGACCCTCAGAAAAAATTGGCCCCGGAAAATTATTGTGCTTTCAGAGATTATGCAAAACAAAGGGAAATATCATACATGTTTTATGTTGGTGAATAGAGGGTACAGGTTTAACCTAATATACGATTCAATAAAACTTTTATAGCACTTAATCTCCATCAAACCAATTACACTATTCATAACTCTAACTGAACAAGTGAGCAAATGACAGACCATAAATGGCATTGATTAAAACTTCAAAAATCACCATGAAATGATATGAAGGATATTAAGCACCCAAAAAGTACTCTTTTATTACATTTATTGATTGTTTTCAACTGTGGGCCCAGTTTACATGATCAAGATTTCAAGGGCTTGATTAGCCAATTTGGCAAAGATCTGTTTTGTCCAGTTCCCAGCCCTAACACCAAAAATATCAATTACAACAACTTGGGAAATAAATGCTCACTGAAACATCCTTAATGTATTTCACTCACCCAGTGATCATAGCCAACATGAATCATAGACAAATTGGCCCTTTGCCAAATCGGCCCCGTTAAATCCCCCCCCCCCCCCAAATAAAATTACCTGGTCAAATCGGCCCCCTGCAAAATAATTTAAGGTCAAATCGGCCCCCTAGATATAGATAGATAAGTGTACATAAGATTTATGTAATTTTTCACAATAACCACCCAGATATTTAGGTTTACCTGTGAGTTCTATGCATCTGTTCAGGTCACTCTGACCTTCTCATAGATTTGTATTCAAAATCTTCACAGTGACTGGTATTATTTTATTTTTCCCCAAATAGTTATTGTATTATTCAAATCACAACAACAGATAAAATATTATCTGTTTAAAATATAATTAAATAATAATAATTTGTATTAAATTGTGGAGATATGAATTTTGGTTCCTGATTTATCATGTAATTCAAAGGGATAAATGCCCATTGTTCTCTTTGATGCCCACAAGATGATATACCATGGGCATCAAAGGGAACCATCAGCTTTTACTGTCTAGTACTGTTTGTTTGTTTAACATTTTAGCTAGTAATCCCTGTATTAAACAAATATCAAACATCACTAAAGTTATAATCCCATCAACAGAGGCTGTGTAGGCAATGTAATTGCACTTTTAGTAATTCTTAGGTTACAAGGGATTGATTACAGTATCCTGACATCTTTCATATGTGTTAATTACACTTAGTCAAACAACATATATGCAATTGTCTCTATTGTCAATACATAGTCATGCATATTTATCCACCCATTATTTTAATAAGAGCCTTATTACAATTATTTAGACATAGGTTAAAAGGGGATTGATTACATTATCCAATTATCTTTGATGTGTATCAGTCACACCTAGCCAAAGTTCTCACCATTATACATACACCCGTTAGTCAACATTAACATGGACTAGATTTTAATTGAACACCATTTCAATTAAGGCATGTTGTTTCTGTTGAAAAAGACCCCTTATTTTACTGTTTTAATAATCCTGAAGAAATATCTTTATCAACTCAGTCGAATGCTCTCTGCAGATCTATAAATAAGGTTTAATTACAAAAGTTTTGAACTGGAGGCCGATTTGTCCAGCGTCGAATTTTAATGGGGCCGATTTGTTCAGGGCAGACTTTTCTAGGGGGCCGATTTGCCGAGGGCTGATTTGGCAAAGGGCCGATTCGTCCAGCTCCCGCCAACATGATCAGGGCAGTGAGGAAGAAAACTTACTACAGTGGAACAGGGGTACTATTTTTACAACAAGAGGATAATCTTAGTGAAGACCAATACCATTGTGTAATTTCATTTTATATTATTTTACAATAATCTCTTCAGTATAACACATGGCGATATATATGTTTTACATACATTATCTATACCATATAGTCCAATATTTTAAAAAGCATAAGTACTCCTTGTAAGTATTGTTTTAACTTTCTCTGTCTAAATTAAAGTTAACTTTCTGTTTGATTTGTTTATTTACAAATAATACTGGCAACACTATCAATATTAGATTTTATGGGTTTTTACTCAGTCACTTTGTGGGGAAAGCATATGTATCAAAGAGAGTGTTTTCACTAGTTTTCCAAACTATGAACTTAATGTTACAAAAGTAATTATGTTAATAATAATAACAATACAAAGACAATAAGGAAATACCTTTATTTTATCATAAAACAAGAAAACACATAAAAATTTACGATGATGAGGGTTGCCTTTTGGCTTTTTGTTTTTATATACATAAGATTGTAACAGGTAAACTCAAGCAATATAATTTGGATGCAGACAGAGCTTGTATGTCCCCCTCTGTACAAACATAAAATGTTACCTTAATGTTGCTTGCACATGGTCTAGTCAATTAGCATAATTTTTCCCTGGGTTTTACAAAAGAGACCAGGCGAATCTCCACTTTATATCATAATCAGTGTATGCAAATGAGGCAAAACTAACTAACAAGGTGGGGGAAACTTCCAAAGCTGAGAAATGTCTACTAGGATAATTGTACAAAGCAACCAAACATGAGTAAGTTTAGTAATCATAAAATAAACTGTGAATAGCATAAGTTAATGTAAAGTTCAGGGCTAATATCACATCAAGATCACAGTTCAAGTTTAAAGTTAAGCAAGAAGATATGAATTATTGACATCAGAAGTGACCTTGAACCCCAGTAGAAGGGAAGGCTTGAAGTTGCTAAACAGCAGGGAGACATAGTTTACAAAAATCTAAAGAGTTTAAAGCAAACGTGATTCAAGCCCCCCCCCCCCCCCCCCCAAACTGCGGAGGAAGGGACCCCTCAGAGTTTTCGAGAAGTCCATTAAAATACTTCAAAATTTAGTTGACACAGTATCAAGAAAAAACAAGAAACCCTCAAGCCCAACTAGGCGTATGACATTTATAGAGCAATTATTGACATCGCTAGAGCATTAGCTAGGGTTTCCCCTGATGAGTGGTCAGATTGAATATACACAGTCCGAAGACGTACGTCAAAGTTGCCCCTGACCATCGAAGGTCATGAAAAGCAAAATAGTTGGAAGGAAGATCCAATTTCATATTACTTCATGATCTTCCTGACCCGAGAATCTGTCAAAGGATTCAAACCCTGTTGTGTGGGAAGTTGCAATAGGGACGGATTTGTGGACATGGGGTGTAACTTGAAAAGCCCTTTGAGTGCCCTGTGAGGGCAGATGAGCCTGTTCTAAAGCTTGATAAGTGTAACACACTGGACCTTGCCCCTGGTCTGGACTGTCTTGGACCATTTTATATGACTATGACCTTAACATGTTCTTTGATAAAGAAAATATATTAGCCAGTGAAATGTCTAGTGGGGTCAAAACCTGAAATTGCATAAGGGGGTCAAATTTGACAGTCTTAAAACGGCAAAAAAAGCCTAGCAGAAAGGCAGCTCTGTAAACTACTCCTGAGGCGACAGCCTCACATGCCTGGATACTTCAACTGACCATGGAATGGTGATAACATTGTGTGATCTATCATTAAGAGATCTGATGATTTTGAGGGCTTTGAGGACATATTTGACCGTGGGGTGATCAAGGACATGAAAAGGTAAGCCATACAACACAAAATTGGCCTTTATGGCCGACACATAATTAGCCACCATGCAATATGAACAAGAATTACCAACTAAACATTCAAGAAATGACAGCACAACTTTAACATTTGCATTGACAACACAGGCTTTTGTATAGATGCCCTATGAATCATTTCCTAAAACAGTGCAGTACCCTTAAGAACACATTTAAATTTAGCATAGGCCCCCGAGACAGTGGGGCCAATACAATTTACATAACACTTACATAACATAAGCCCCTGCCAGGCAAAGACATGACACGTTATGACATATGAACACACAAACTGAACACCTAAAATTTACAATTCTGGATCTATTTCCAGCAATTAATAAGACACCTTCAGCCATATGGGCCTGTCAACCTGTGAATATAACTATTGCACTTGTTCTACTGAACCTTGTCCTCTGGACAAGATATCATCCACTTTGTTATTAACCCCATAATATGGGCATATTGCAAATCTATATCAGACAGTGCAGATTCATACCATATGTTGAGTGCATATAAGGCGAGATATGGATATCAAGTTTTGCCAGTTTTTCAAAACTGTAACCACAGCTTTATTATCACAATATATGAGTACCCTATGCGATACCCACTAAAATTTGCAAAGTCCCACAGCTATCAAGATGTTGACCATTTCTAGGTAAACTATTGTCCAGTTTTGAAAGCCTTTCTCGATGGGAAGATGATACACATAGTTGCCAGAAAGCCCCCCAAAACCTATGAAGCAGGCATCTAATTCGAGGGTCACATCCACTTGTCTGTGATTATAAAGTGAGATTCCATTGTATGTTGTCAAAAATTTAGCAAACCATCTTAGATCCCTCTTGAAATCAGGCATCAACTTGATTTTTGATGGCCCTGGGAAGCTCTGAGCAAATCCAACATCCTATTGAGGAATATACATGCTGGCTTGACACATTTATGGACGTACAGCAAGAAATCCAAGATGGATTGCAACTGATGCTTTGATTGAATGTCTTTATCCAACCAATGACACACCGCTTGAGCTATATCATGCAACTTTTCAGGAGGTATTGAAAGCATGTCTTTGACTGTGTCTATAAGAACACCTAAACACTTGACTTGCATCGAGGGAGCTACAAGCTTCCTTTCACTAATAGTGAGTCCTAGCTCACCCACAAGTTTAATAAGTGCATTACATGCAAGTGCAACGCTCAGAATGGTCATCCCGATGTAATCATCAATATAATCGACCATGACAAAGCCTTTCTGATGCATCATATACCTGATGGCCTCGCTCAAACGCTGAAAGATCTGGCTTCTGTGACGCAGCCCAAACAGGACGCAAGTATCCCATACATGCCCTGCCACTCTAAACCCAGCAGAGCATAGTGGCTAGGGTCGATGTTGAAGTGCATGAATGCATTTATGTAAAAGCACCCCATAACCTATGCTTTTGAGTAGCCTCGTGATGTCATCAACCGTCGGGAACGTCAACAAAAAAATTCTAAGGTGTGATGTCTTGTCAATACTAGCGTTAGCTGAGGCCCCATGGGGCAACTGAGGTTTATAATGACGCAATGTCTGTTGGAGTTAGGTTTAGCGCTGGTCATGAATGGTGAGCAATGGCCTGAGGGAATGGGATGCTTTTCAAATGGGCCCAAAAGGGCCTTTTTTTCTTTTCTTCCTCAATATAACCCAGGGACAGATATAACCTTAGCTGGCTCACCGTCCAGCATCATATGGGGAATATTTGCGTCCATACTTACCCCCTGGGGAGATACGGCCTTAGCTGTCTGATCTGACATTGCAGGGGACACCTGTGGTAAGACCTGATATGAATCTTTGCCCCCAGAAATATGTGGACTTCAGCTTGCAACATCATTACTCACGTCATTAATACATAAAGGTTTCATATTTGCATTTGCTTCACATACATGCTTCACATTTGCATGACTGGCCTCACTGACAAAAGTGTGGTTCACATTAGGCTCTCTGTTTCACATTAGAATCAGTGTCACATGCAGGATTCACATTTGCATGATAAATACTACTGAAAACCATTGGATTCATATTAGCCTTTGTGTAATGCCCTTTTGGTTTTCTAGCCATCAAGGTTTCAGTGTGGGCTGGATTCACACTAGAATTGTATATGAATCTTGCACGCTTACAATTCTTACCAGTTTGTAATTTGGAACAGAACCACATCCTAACAGCAGCTGTTATCTCTTTTTTATTGATTATTTTTGTAATACAATTATTTTTAGAATGACTTAATTGTTTACCTAATGTCAGGCATAAAGCACAAATGTGCCTGTTCAGACGACCATTGACCTCATGATCTTTCTGATGGGGGCAAGACTTGGACTGAAAACTTTTACAAAACCAATGCTTTTTCTCTGCCCACCCCAATTTTGCTTACTTGAAGGGACTTGTTTCTGGGTATGGGCTCTGCAAACCCAGTCAATCGTTTCAGTATCTTTCCACTTGAGAGACCCCTCTCCATTTCGCAAAATAGGACAGTGTGAGCCACCTTCACCACTTGCCAGGAGAAACAGGTAGCGTCCCCAGCAAGTTTCTTAAGTAGGAGATCATAATATCTTTCCGAGATTCAGATTTTTTTTTCAAGCACATTGCGACAAAATTTCTGAACCCATTGGATTAGAGATAGTTGATCATATGCCACCCTTTGACGCTGTACACCCAAAAATTGCCTCATGGAGCCAATGTACCCTATGCCTGACTTTAAAATCAATATCACCACCTCTCTGGGACTTATACTTCAATTTACCTGCAGAGTGTGAACTTTGACTAAGGTCCCTCAATCTTTTGTCAACTTTACGCTGTAGATGACTAGATTTTTAAAAATCAAGGAGGGTTCATCACTATCATCCGAGAACGAACTACTTGAAACAGGTCTAGCTTTCTTACTTTTACATGACTTAACTCTCGTTTCTCTGGTGCATAGTTCCTGGCTGTCGTTTACATCCTGTCCTTATCTTGATCCAACCACTCTAAGACCTTCTGAAGCTGCTGTAAATTTCCAGCTGCAACAGCTGTCCATCTCCCTAAGCCCCTGATGTGGACTGGGAACCAGGCATACTTCTTGCAACGGCAGCATCTCGTAAATGTTCATTCACTGCTTGATCTTGCTTCTTTCTCTGGCACTTCTTCCAAGTAGGAGACAAATGCCCCACCTTACAGTTCTTGCACATTTGTTTATTGTCTGGCATTTTGAACTTTGAATTGATCTCATATAATAATATAAATAGTTACTGCTACTGAAAATACAACACAACGCGCCACTGGTGCTAAGATCTGGTATTCAGTTGTCAAATTCAGGCTCTATACGACCAATTGACAAAAAACATGGCATGCCATACAAGAAAACTATAGGGTAGGCCGTCACTGATCATAAAGCCTGAGGTTGACAAGATGACCACAAAATCTTATGTAACTCCACACATTGGCAGTTCAAACAGTGCACTCAGTTCAATAGTTCAATCTTTCAATGAAATCACAGTCCAGTTCATTCGGTGTCAATGAAACATAACATAAAAAGCTTGTTACAGGATAAATGACCATTCATTATTCATTATATTTACAGTTTAAAAGGCTAAAATAAATCTAAAAACAAATAAAACTGTTTCAGAAAAAAAACTTTCATGTTTGCCCTTCAAGTATGACATACAAAGTGACCATCAGTTAAGTTACAAGGCAAGGGTCAAGCCCTCCAACCAATCAATTTGAATTTTGTTGGAAAGGGAACCGGGAAAGAACCCATAAAACCCCAGATTGGGACATAATTCTATAAGCCAGTTCTAGTCTGGTCTCCAGCCCCTATTATGAAAGTACCCACCAATTTAATAAGCTGTCTTGAGGGAAAGAATGACACCCGGGTCACCTTCACGCCCCAAACAAATCTTTATCTAAATTAAGTGTCTTCTTACTTTTGGTCACAACAACATACTGAGAGTCATGTTTAAGACTTTGTGAGGTCACAAGAGTTTTTACCATTTTATAATATCTAAGAAAGATTATTACTTTCGACCGTAAAGTTCATAAATCAATCAAACACTTTTCCAATTCTTTTAGTCACTACGCTCCAGTTCTTTGGAACTCTTTCCCCTTCCAAATAAGAAATAGCCCCTCTGTCATATCTTTCAGGAAACACCTCAAAACACACCTCTATAATTCCAGTTTCCCAACTCAGTTTCCTCCCCTCTCGGTCACACCCACAACTCCGGATTACTGACCTTGAACACCCCTCAACTCTCCATATGATAATGATTTTTGTTAAGTTAGCGCTCTGAGTTCCCCTATGTGGGGAAGATATTATGCCTGCAAAGTGGTAGATTAGATTAGATTAGATTAGATATTGTGGTATAACTATTCTATATTAAATTGACCAACTGCTATTGAACAGCTTTTGATTGTTGCACCTTAGAGTCTGTCAAATATAATGGAGAAGAAAGCACTAAAACTTCATTAAAGAACTAATTATATCTTATCTGATCTTATTTTTTATGAGATTACAGTGTGAATGGAGAATAAGGGACACTGAAACAAATGTATTCTTTGTTATCAAAGCAGTGGAAGGAAAACAAGTGAGTAATGGGAAATCTAACTGTTTTGTTATCAAAAAGCAACACAGGTAGACTATCATAATTCTGATGTGACAATAATTTGAATATATTACTAATAGAGGTCGAACAGGACACCGAATAAGTAATGGATCCCTACATACCAGGAGTCTCTCTCAAAAAAGTCCTAACTCAGACATACACTTCAATTGTGAACTTTTCTCTTAAACGTATTCCTAGTTGTAACATTTGTCTTACAGATTTCATTAATCAGCTATATCCTAACATTGGCCAAATCTTGGGCTAAAACATAAATCCACCTAGAAGTGGCCTTACTTTTTGCAAACAAACTCTTAAATATGCTGCCATGAATGATTTTCCATCTAAACATTTGAAATAGCTTGAAATAAAGTGTAAATCTATGCCATGATTCCCTAATTAAGCCTTGGTTTGCAGTGTAGAAGAGAAAATTGCTTTGCCTTAGACTATGGAGAGAGGAAGAACTTTTGGGACATTCTATAGGGTGTGTTTGGACGGGGAATTAGTGACAAATCATATGTGCATAAGGTGTTTCCAAAACAGGTAGAAGATTTGTTAAACTGCAACTTCTTGGAGAAGTACACACTCCTAGAGATTTGTTTTTCGTTTTTGAAGGGTTTTAGGTCTCCAGACTTTCATCAATATATACTACTGCAGTGCTCTTCTAATGGCATTGTGTCTCACGCCTGTACAATGAAAGACTTTTTGAGCTTGCTTCAGTTGTTTTCAGTCTCTCTCAGAAACCATAGTGTTTAGTGGCAGTTGTGCATCTAGGCACTTATTAACATATATTTACTTATATGTATATCAATACATATATCACAATACATACATATTAAAATAACCATTGCAAAATATGGTTCTTGGTCAATTTTCTAGAATTATTTGTGGTTGTTTGAGCTTATGTTTTAAGTAAACAAGGCCAAATAGGGGTTTTGGTCTACTAGCGCGAGCCGCAAAGTCATAAGAAACATGAGTAGTGCACCAAAGCTGTCACCAATCTCAGTACTAACAAAGCTCATTGCCGCTTAACTTTCAGTGAACAGACAAACAGACAGATACTCATTGGGTTGTGCCACAATTCATGAAGTCTGGAGACATAAAAGGAGAGGGAGTGATCTCTAGAAGCTCGAGCCTTACTAAAGCTCGTGCTTAAAAACAAATCTGCATGAGGATGAGGTTCAGGTGGAGTGGTGGGAAGGTATTGTTGTAACGGTAGAATAAAGAACTAAAACAATTGAGCTTGAACTATCCTTTTCTAGAAGCAAGATCATCGGAGGCTTGTCGTAAGAATGTGAAAGTGGTACAACAGACTACATGCAGTTAATTAACCTTTTTGTCCAGCTCTAAAGACTCTTTAGTTTCACCTCACATGCCTTCACCACTGTTGTCTGTAGCAACTTTTTCATGCAAATGATATTACCTACAAGGTCTTTCTTAATTACAGTTAATCTTTGTCTTGTTGTCAGCCTATACCTCCCACACTCTTCTTTGACACAGATTCACTAACTTGGTTTGGCTGTTGCTTTCAGCAATACTGTATAGGTCTTATAACTTGTACAGACCAAAGGTCCTCGGAGACCTAGTTTGTTGGCAGGTATGGCATATAATCACAACAAATTGAAATGTTTTCTTGCACTGTGATATAATTAATAACATAACGTCATAGAGCGAAACATGTGGGATTTTTACTGGTGTATTGACCCAAGACTAATAATGAATGAAATATATCTTACTACTTCAAGAAACAAATATACAATTTAAATTTCTCTTTCATCCATCAGCCATATTTGATTCATGAAATAGGAGCTTTAGTAATAAGACACATGCAGGGATTAAATCCTCCAGCATTTAACCAGTTAACTGTGCTACTTACTAGTTGTCCATTTGTTAGTATTTGTCTGTGTGTATTTTTGTATGTCCTTGTCCATAACTCTAAAAATTATATTTTGGACCGGAGTCATATGTTTCAAGAAGGAGGGTTTGCCCATGGCTCAATAAATAATTCCCAGTCTATATTCTTTGGTATTTAAGTCAAATACAGCTCATGGGTGATACTGTAATTCAAATTGTGTTTCTTGAAGTAATGTGATATATTTCATTCATTGCTTGTCTTGGATTTATGATGTCACAGTGCAACCAGGCCTGTCAATGCAGGGGCGTAGAAAGCAATTTTGGTTAGGGGGTGAGGACTGAAGGAACTAGATTGTGCTGACTCGACGCAAACATATCCCCAGACAGGCCATCTCTCACGCCACAGGCATTCACTGGGTAGTTTTGTAGCATCCATTTTGTGTTATTTACAATTATTATAAATTATTTTTCATTTATTTTTATTTATTTGCTTTTGGATAAACCATATTTTTATTTTTTGGTCAATTTAAAAAAAGTCCTCTGGGTCGATTGTTAATGGGCCTTTTATACAGGTTAAATGTCTACTTAAAAACCTTGGCTGTAAAAAATGAACATAAAAGAACATATTAATATATATTGACACATGAGATTTCAGCTGTATCAATCACATAGTATGACAGCTATAGGGCTTAAAGGTGGCAGAAAGTCCATAAATTGGGTCTCTGTGGGCATTATAGAGATCTTAAGGTGACCTTAAAATTAAAGCTACAGACCTTAATTGTTGCACAGATAAATATTACATATTAAAGTTATATCTACTACAATTTCAGACCTGTCAGACTTACCATTTTCAAGTCACAGGGCAAAATATATGAAAAGTATTGAAAAAATGTCTAAGTAGGGTCTTTATGGGCCTCAAACACAATTTTAAACTTTGCATTAAGACTTTTGCAAGTCTTGACTTTTGGTATATGTAAAAAGAATGTATTAATGTGTTTCCAAGTAATATTTGAGCCAGATGAGCCACATAGATTTTGACCTAGATAGCATTAAGTGGTCAAAAGTCGAATGTCTGACCTTAAGGTGGCCATAAATTCTTTAGAGTTTAAGGTTACCATAAAATTGGGTTCCTCTCCTGACCAAAATACATGTGTGTGCCAAGTGTGAATGAAATCCATGAAAGTTTTTTAGTTATCAGGCACACAAGTCAAAATGTTTTGCACTGGCACGATGGAGGTGGAACCAGTAAATTGTCTGACAATTTTGGTTAATTTTACAGAATGTATTGCATGTAGTTAATATACAAATTCAAAAAGTCTAATTAAAATACTTTTAAGTTATTATGTACTGAAGGAAATCTCTGTGACTCTGGTGTGACTGACATTAATCCCAGATTTAAGTATCCCAGACCTTGTTTGAATATAGAAATATATACAGTGACCTCTGCTTTGAAAGATACTTCTAATATCTTGACCATATGACATTCTTTTCCTGGCGGAGGACATGATAATGAAAATCACATAATTTTTTCTAGATGTTTCCAGAACTTGTGACCTTTCCTCCAAATGTGAGGGTGATGCAAAATCTATTTTAGCAAGGTTAATCCACAAATTGAGGGGATGGATATTCATTGGACTGGCTAGATGAAATTAACACACAGGAAGGATACTGCCCCCCCCCCCCCCACTTCCTACGAATATGCAATGTCCTTCTCTCTTTGTGATGTGTGCATATATGTCAGCTCTGTTCTTTTCAATATATGTAGTCAAACGAATTCTTTGGGGGTTTTTTTATTTTCAAATAGAAAGAAAGGCAGACAAACAAACGAACACTACCAACAACATATCCTCCTTAGCAGAGGTAGAGATATTGTAAATATGCATAAACATATGTAAACATTCTGAAGATGCAGTTATGTGAAGGTGGGTGTACAGCTTGACTGGAGACATAGAAAGATAAAGTATAACACAGAATAGGGGAGAAAGGCAGCTAAAGCACATATATAATATGACAGCCTGCAGTCATGGCTGGTTATGGGTGATGAACATGATCAATCCTATCACCTATGGTAGGCAGAAAATTTTAATGCATCAAACTTCAATACTTGTTGCCACTGATAACTGGTAATGCCACTGAATGCAAACTTTACTCACAGAAATGTGGCTATATATTGAGGAATATGGAGTGATTCAAAAATGCCCACAAACATAGGCAATACTGTTTGTAGTGTAACAGACACATTACTCTCGATTTGTTTTATAAGTGATTTTTGCTAAACTTTATATACATATTAACTCATTCTCTCCGCCAAGGAGATTTTAAATTCATGATCGTGTGTTTTCTTTGTCTGCTTGTTCATTTGTTTGTATGTAACAGAACTACACAAATACTATACTAGTTGGATCTTCATGCAAAATGAAAAGATGGGTCTTAGTCCAACTTAAATCCCTTTAAGTTTTAAAACATGCCTTGGCCGAGTTATGTGTTCTCCGAGTACTCCTGTTTCACTTATAATTAGACTGTACGCATTCATGTTTGTTTTTATCTATCAAAAATATCAATAAAAAAATTTAAGCAGAGTATTATATTTTGAAATAAACCTTTGTGAAATGTGTTTTTAAGTTCTGTCACTTGAGAATATAATTAACTCAGGTTTGGATTGCATGTATATTTGCTGTTGCTCACAATAAAATGCAGGACATATATGTTGCTCCTGTAACTTTTAGGTTAAATAAAGGGAAGGCAATATAACAACGCAGTTATATAGTGAAAGTTTTTGAAAAACAGTTTGTTTACTCAACAATTTTTTAAACCTTGGGTATATAGAAATTAATTTACAGGTAATTAAAATATAACCAAAATTTGTCAACAAATAATAACTAAAATAAGGCATGAGGCTTGGTGGAAAAAAAATCAATCAATCAACAAATAATATTAAAATAATTTAGTTGTGAAATGCACAAGGATTGCATGCACCACACTTATTCTTCCTTAAACAGCAAAAAGATGCCCTAATTATTGTAGGTTATCAAGTCTCTGAGACTCTTAGACATTTGTTCATTAGCAAAAATACACTGCAACCAAGAAAAAAACCTATCACTTCTAATTAGTTAAGCTAAGCAAACCCCTAAAATAGATGCTCTTTCCATTGGCCTTTTCTTTTGTCATGCAGTTGATGTATTAAGTTTTCCATTTTGTCTTCTTTTCAAATAGATCTAAACAAGTACATTTCTGTATTAATATTTTTACCTTCCAATAGCAGAAATAGTAAATATACTGTGACTGAAATGTATAACCTCACTTCCGAGAAACCATACAAGACATATATGTAACAAATAAATAAATAGCTCTTAAATAGCTCTTTAAGTTCACCCTGCTTTCGCATGCTTCAAGATTTCTGACGCCCACACAAGATCACCATTTACTACTTTTGGCCTTCCTCTAAATGAATGGAAAGTGATTCTGTGACGTCATACAGTGATTCGTATGTGTGGTATTGTCTTGGAGATTTACTACGTCACAATAACTGTCAGTAATTTGGCGGGAAAGTATTATAAACTACATAAAACACAGAATCATTTACCTTAACTAGTGAAGTTTTCTTCTCAGGAAACGACATCTTTACACACTGATAATAGAAATTTAAAACCATAGGTCTATTTACATCTGTTTGTACTTTTTAAATTCCAAACAAGAAATTGTAAATTATTTTTTATGTTTATATGAATGTACATTTGGAGAATGGTCAAATTCTTCTTGCTTGTTTAGATATTTCTGAGTTTTAGGCTACCTTTTAACAAGATTATTGGGATGCAATCCTAAGGTGGATAAAATGGAAAATTGCTCATCAGACTATAGCGGACACAATTCTTGGACATGTGGAAATGGTGATTATTGATAATCACACTTGTTGGAGATAATATCCATATATGTTGTCTGAGTTTATGGATGATTAACATCTCTAAGGAATTTTTTCCCCTTTTACAGTAAAATGCATGTATTTTCTCAGTGCAGCAAGGGGTTTTTCATGGCAATCTTTGAATAAACGGAAATGACATAAACCACTTCACAATCTTTAGACCAAAATCATGATAGCAGGAGATGGAGTATTTTGTTGAAAAAAATCATCTAGCCTTAAAAAAACTCAAGCCTAGCTACTTTTTAGCTACTTTTTTTCTCTGGTGCTATTTTAGTTGTGCCCTGCTTTTAAAATATTTAGCCCTAGAATGCTTCATTCACACTACGTAGGTGTTTTACGTTGTCTGGCTGTTCAAATTTCCCCCTACAACAAGCAGTGTCCAGTCCTGTGAGGGTAAACGTATGGTGTCCCATTAGTTTTTCCAGCAACCACATTATTTGTTAATATGTCTCTTTCTGTGTATCCAGTAAATATGTTTGCTGTAACATAACTGTGTCTTTACTGTGTCCTACTGAAGCCATTGTCCTCCAAGATTATGATTCTCTTCTGTAACAAAACTGTAGATAGAGGTCTGTTGCTAGGTTTCACTGGAGCTGCATTTGTTTTCTATAACCACTGGAAACCCTCCCTGTAGTATTACTGGGCATAATACTAAAATGTCACTGTTCTGGGCTAGCCTAACAAACACAATACCAGTTCAAAATGTTAACTCGTCAGGGCTCATTTGTAGAAATTGTGGTTCGATGTGTTTCATATTTTAGTTGTATCCTTTTGGGCAGAATACGTCACACACAATGGAAAAAGAAGTTGATTATTGCATTTCTTGCATCATTCAAAGGTATGATCTCCAGTGGGTTAGACAGTATTTGAAGGATGAGGCTACTACCCTTGCAGCTAATGCTTTGGTAAGTCGTCATCTTGACTACTATATTTCTCTCTTCAGAAAAATGTCAAGTTTCAACATGCGCAAACTGCAGTGTATTCAAAACACACTGACTAGGATTGTCATGAACTGTAATAGATATTTCCGGATATCTCCTGTTCTCAAACAACTCCATTGGTTGGCTGTCAGATTTCACTGTATTTTCCAAGCTGCCACTTTGGTTTATAAGTTTCTTCTTAGTGTTAATCTAATCTAATACTTCTATAATTATAAGTAATTTATTGATTTGAAAATTATTAGGACACAGAACGTTAAAAAGATGTTGAGAAATGTATTTTCTTTCCAAAATGCTCTTAATGCAAAAAAATTGCAGATATAAGCGATTTACTCTATAGTGAAACTATCAATGTAGCTGATATCAGTTAGTTATGAAGCTACAGCTCCAAAATTTGCCATGGCACAGAACGTTAAAAATAGCATCTGGGATGCCCCTGCCTGACAGACTGAGAAAATAGTTTTTAACACCATGAGATATAGAAGTAGTGTACAAACATCAGGATACTTTTAGGGCAGTGTCAGTCATATATAGGTCCAAACAAGACCACTGTCGCGGTGTGTATCTCCCGCCGAGCATTAAAGGAGAGGAAATACCTTTTCTGAGATATTCACAATTTTTTCATTTTCCGCTAAAATCCAAGATGACATTTTTCCCCTAGGCACAGAATACTGTTGTACTACCCTGTGGGTCAAAAATTCGCTCGAAATCGCTCTATCTGTTACCATTTTGAAGATATTTTCAATGTTTATTTTCTGCTAAAAATCCAAGATAGCCGCCAACAGTGCGAAAATAGAATTTTTTCCCTTTTGCATAGTATACTCATGTACTACCCTATGGGTCAAAAATTCACTCAAAATCGCTCTATCTCTTACAGTTTTCGAGATATTAAGACTTTTTCATTATTCGCAAAAATCAAAGTAGCTATTACTCAGTTAGCTATGGACCTACAGGTCTCAAAATTTGCCATTACACAATACATCAAAAAGTAGGTGAACAACATATTTGACAAAAATCCTTTAAATTCAACAGTTTTTCTGTGATAAGCGATTTACTCAATGGAAAACCATGAAAGTAGCTATTACTCAGTTAGCTATGGACCTACAGCTCTGAAACTTTGCCATGACACAGAACATTAAAAAGTACATGAACAACATATTTGACAAAAATCCTGTAAATTTAATAGTTTTGCTGTTGTAAGTGATTTACTCAATGGAGAACCATTAAAGTAGCTATTACTCAGTTAGTTATAGACTTACAGGTCTCAAAATTTGCCATTACACAGTACATAAAAAAGTAGCTAAACAACATATCTGAGAAAAATCCTTCAAATTCAACAGTTTTGCTGTTAAAGGTGATTTACTCAATGAAAACCCTCAAAGTAGCTATTTCCCATGACACAGTACATCAAACAGTAAGTGAACAACATATTTGACAATAATTCTGTAAATTTAATAGTTTTGGAGTTATAAGTGATTTACTCATTGTTGAAATTCAAAGTAGCCATTACTCAGTTAGCTATGGAAATACAGCTCTGAAACTTTTCCATGACACAGAACATTAAAAAGTAACCGATTAACATATTTCACAATAATTCCCTAAATTCAATAGTTTTGGAGGTACAAGTGATTTATTCAATGTTGAAATTAAGAAATTTAAAGTAGCTATTACTCAGTTAGCTATGGACTTACAGCTCTGAAAATTCACCACGACACAGTGCATCAAAAAGTAGATAAACAACATATTTGACAAAAATCCTCTATATTCAATAGTTTTTGAGTTATAAGTGACTTGCTGAATGGTCAAATGTTAAATTTAGTGTAGCTACTACTCAGCTAGCTATGGTGCTACACCTTGGAAACCTCACCATCATATAGTACATCAAGGAGTTGTTCAAAAACATATTTGAGACCAATATTGTAAGTAACAGTTACAAAGCTAAAAGCAACTTACTCATTTTGGTCATTGTTAAAAACAGAAAATAGCTATTACTCACTTAGCTATCAAGATAGACCCCTGAACGTGGTACCAACTTGTAGGCATGGAGAAAGTAGCTGAACAACATATTTTACAGAAATGCTCTAAATGCATTCGTTTTGGAGTTATGAGCACTTTACTGAAAGTAGCCACCATTTCTATTACTCACTTAGCTATGGACCTAGGTCTGAAAAATACCAAGCAGGCTATTTTTAGGCTGTATAAAAGTGCAACTACACACTTATGGCAGCCATCTAAATCAACGAAAAAAAAAACCCATGGCAGAACACCTGAAAAAAAAACCATGGCAGCCATCTTGTTAACACCCGTGGCGGCCATCTTGTTTTTCCGAATCAGCCGAAAAAGATTTCCAGGCAAGTTTTTCCAATGATGAATTTATCCTGCAAATTTGAAAGCTCTAGCTATGATATGTTAAGAGATAGAAAGGCTTTTGTAAAAACGTGACGAACGGACGCACGCACGGACACAGGGCTTTTTATAATCTCCCATACCGGGCCTATCGGCCGGCGGGAGATAACAATGTTTAAGTAGAGAAAATAATCTCTAAGAGAAAGAAAATGCCTTTAAAGATGAAGTATTAAAACAAGACAATTTTATAGCAAGATGACAACATTAATCAGTAAACTAAAAATTATGACACTGTAAAATTTATTAACTGGAGAACAGATGTCAATGGAAATAGCACAATTATGTAAAAGTACATATAATAATCAATTGCAGCAATCCATATATCTTTGGCATAAGAAAACATGTCTCAAATTTGGAATGGTGAACATACTTTTGCAGAGCCAAAGTTAAAGGTCACACTACGATGCACACCTACACCCCCTAACCAATATCCCTACCAAGTGTCAACCATCTACACCTTACAGAATTCAAGAGCCCGGATATGATTTTAAAACTCATGGTCAATACGACAAGTCAAAGGTCAAATCAAGATCGCACCATGATGTTGCACCTACAACCCCCAACTAGATTACTGCAATTCCCTTTCCAGAAAGTTGTTCAATTTCAACCAATGCAAAATACAATGCATTCTGAATACTATTGTCATAAGCCGTAGTAAGTATGCCAGGTCTATCAACATCCTAAATAGTCTCTACTGGTTGCCTTTTCCATGCAGCAGACTGTACACATTATCCCAGCACTTCAACGCCATTTCTGATCCCCTGTAGCAGCAAATACAACACAGCATGACGTTCACCAGATTGGAGCTTCCTGGTGGTTCCACAGTTTAGTCCATCCTTGCACATATCAAAGAAGCAATATGGTCATGGCTTAGCTTTAGGTGATCCTGTAATCTGAAATGAATTGACCGATCAATGATGATCATTCAGCTTCATCACTTCCTTCAGAAAGAAAGTGTGTTCACTTCATCTCTCTGTGGTAACAACCATTGTTCTGCCCAAGGATAATTAATTAATCAATTTTGCAATACTGCTTATGTTTGCTGTGCCTTAGAGTTTGGTCCAATGCAGAGTTTGAGTGCTAAAACATAAAACAGAATTTTGTTTCAATCTTGCAAACAAATGATATCATAGTTGAATATAGTCTAATACGATAAGTTAGTTATAATAGCTTACTTGTTGACAGTTGAATGTCTTTGCGTCAACTGTTAGAAGGATACCAGAACTCATGTGGAATATATCAAGGCCTGTAAGTGGCTGCTGATAAACTCACTCAAGGAAACAGCTACCTAGTAAATCATGGATGCTCTCGGTTGCATTCCCGAAGTCATTTGACAATATTGCCACAATGGCATAGGTTCTGTTAATGGAATTTTTCATTCTTCATCATAGTTCAGGGCCATAAAAATGCATCCAGCCATCACACCTGTTACATAACCTGTTAATCCCTGATAAACATGCCAGAGAGTCACTTACACCAAAGTTTCCTGTTACATTTCTTTCAAGCTCTATTACATTAGACGAGGAAGTAAACTATCAAGGTGTCACTTTTGATTCAGAAAACACCTTTGTCAATCATATAGGTAAGGTCGGTCACACCTGTTACTATTACCTCAGGGATTTTTTACTTATTCATTAATTCCTAACTGTAAATACTACAATTCCTGTGGCAAACACCATGATCAGTAGTTGATTTGACTATTGATATTCGCTATTATATGGGATAAGCAAGGACAGTGTTTTTAAACTTCCAAAAGTTCAAAATGCACTCTGCCATATTGTGTTCAGATTGGACTGAGTCAGTCACGTCACACCGTATCTAAATAAACTCCACTGGCTTCCTGTTTCATAAAGTATCTTTTTAAAGAAAACCTTCTCATTTCTAAAGCCATAAATTTGTCCCAATCCCTCTATTTCTCATCCCTGATTAGATCTAATAGTCTGACATGTGGAAATAAACTGTAAGTTTCTTCAGTCTCTCCCAGATAGGCCATACACAGGCGTATTTTTGCCACATATACACCAGTGGAATGGAACATGCTCGTACTTAGTGTCAAGTCATAACAGACAACTTCAAACTTTTGAAGCCAACTCAAGACTTACCTGTTTAGACTGGCTTACCAAGGGAGCTGTACACATTGGCCTTTTAGACAATCGGGTCCCCTAATACCCAACCCATGAAAACTGGACTCTCAGGTCATAAAACATCAAATGTAATGAAAACATTTTTGTAGCACTTAATCTAAATCACATGCAGACTCTAAGGCTGACAGACATTTACATTACAGACATTATGCAGAGTACAGCAAAAGTGCCCTAGAGGATTCAGTCCTTAGTTTATGGCTCACCTTGGGTACCAGTCTACACAGGTAAGTGTAGTCTAATCTAATGTAGACTTTTATAGTGTTTAATCTCCATCGCTGATGGACTCTAAGGCACAACTGAACATAAAGCAAGGCAGTTAACATTAATTCAAGGACATAGCCAAGTCATACCAAGGAGACACAGGGTGACAGGAGAGGCTATCGGGGATATGCTTTTGCAAACAGGTAAGTTTTAAGCTTCTTTCTGAACGAGGCAACTGATGCTGCACTGTGCACATCATGAGGGAGTTCGTTCCAGATCTTAGGAACATCAAAGACAAAGCTGTGATCAAAATGTTTGACCGACTTGAAGACTGATGAGCGGAAAGGAGGAACAGTAAGGTATTGATGATCTGGGTGACTACGCCTGGTATATTGTGTATATTGCATGCGCGCCTGTAGAAAGTATGTAAGAAGTGTATTTAGTTTAGAAAAGAATATATTCAGATATCTTTTGTAATAAACTAATAACTCTCTGCTTTGTAATTAATGTGTTGGGGGAACTTGGGGACTACAATACTTTTATCCTGTGCCCTTTAGTGGTGTTAGAATAATTGAAAGTGCAATTGATTTAATGAACATTAAGTGATATGAAAGTTTTTATTGGAGTTTTCTTTTTTCAGGGAGGCAATTTGACTGGGGTATTTTATCTTAGGGGCCGATTTGATGGAAAAGATTTGGTATAGGGCAGATTTCGCCTATGATTCCTTACCCACCAAAGTAGATATCCTCCCCTGGTGGGCGCTTACTGTGTTATGACTTCGCTGGATTCAAGGACTCCTTTTTATTCCAGCGCATTAGAGGATCTTCATCAAATTTGCACTATACAAATGTTTCTATTATTATTATCACCATAAGAATTATTATTTTAGAAAGGTCATGGAATTCTGGGTATTCAACAATACCTATCTTTTACAATTGTAAAATAAAATGTATGCATATATCATATATTAAATAAAAATATATATACCCAGTATGTTGGTATTGTTATTGCATGTTGCAAGTCATTATAATAAATTATGCATGATATAAATATTACTAATAAAAAACACAAATTATGGCTCAGGAAGGAATCACTCAGAGCTTTGATTGCTTCCAAATTTACCGAACTTGGCTTCTTGCAAACATGGCACAAACTGAAACAAAGCCGGCAATTTAGACAACTTTCTTTATTTTGTTGTATTGTATATCCATACTCATTGCAGTATCTCCTTTAGTACAGCACTCAAAGCCATGTTTGATCCATTCCGACTCCTCAAGTACAACCCAAGCCCTCCAGTGACTGTCATTCTGCTTTTAACCCTTTCACGGTACAGGCAGAATAACCCACAGTTACAGGCATTTGGCAAAACACCCCTGTGCTTCAACTAGTGTCCATATCTGAACTTGTTATCCTCCGGCCAGCCATCCTATTCCTTGAGCATTCTATGGAAATTTTATAATGTTTAAACTTTCTGCCTCTGACCGTCACAATGTCAGTCATTGTCATTCATGTCAGTCAACGTCTCTTCTGAACCCTATCACCATCTCTTTATACATGTGTCTTCATCCCTGTCTGTTTTCATTTCAATGACATTCTGTAGATAAATTTTTACATACGGTAACTGAAGGCATCATTCATGTGTTGATATAATGTTGTGCCTCTTTATGGTAGCAAATCTTTGTCCAACTGAAGGTGAATTGAAGTTAATGGAGGTTGTGTCTTGGTGACCCACATTTGTAGTACAGTCGTTCAACTGTTATTGACGGTTAAAAACCATGTCCAGTCAGTGGCCGCATGAGTCATACTTTATGAATACCGCAAATCTCGGAAGATATGAGGCATTTCGGGAGGTTCCTCTGCTTAGTAAAACTTCTAACTTTGGGCTATACTGCAGACATGACCAATTATCAACTTCCCTGGAGGCCTTTCATGGGGACTAGGACTGCCATATTGAATAGTCATCCAAGCCACTATGCATCTGTACCTTGAAGTGAAACTAGGTCCTCTGTCTTCTTGGACAAGTGTGTCAGCCATTAAGCCTCAAGAGCAGATATAAGTCAAAGAAACCCTGTATAATATAAAATACCTTGGGTATTTATCTGTTGCTAGAAAGATAATTTTTAATTGCAAGTTCCTACTAGGCTCTGGGTTCTAGAGATCGCCTTGCTTTTGTTGTCTTTTTTGTCACCGATGTTTCGTCCAATCTGCGCTTGGAGGAAGAAATTTGCCCTTCCAGTGTGCACCACTCATGTTTCTGATTGCTTTCAAGCTCTCATGTTAGTTCCCATAGTTTTACAGCTCATACCTGTAGATTGGCTGACTTTTCAGCCTTTTTTCGGGTTATTGTTCAATGAAGCAATGATCACTTGATGAACCATCCACCAGTATAGTACTTAGTTGGTGTGACCTTAAACTGGGAGTGACATAACAACAATCAACTGATCATTGCCTAAACATTTCAAAGAATGTCGACATTCAGAATCAGATACAATTTGTGCTCTAAATAAGCGTCTTGAATTGAGGGATAAAACTTGTAATTTACACTTAGAGGTCAGAAGTGCAAACTGATCTATTTCAACCTATTGTGTATGACCAATTAACTTTTGATCTCAGTAATTTTTGTTGGTTTATAAATGTGTGCAAGGCAGCCAGTTCACCAGTTGTTGTTTATCCCAAAGATAAAAGCTTTTGAGTCATGTATTTCCAGTGCTTTACTCAGTTGAAAACCCTGCCTTGTGTTTTCAAGTAAATTCAAAGAAATTGGAATCCCCTAATTGTTTCCCAGATGAAAGTGAAATAAGATAGCTTAATTAAGGCACTGCTGTGTGTAGGAACACTTGATAGGATTTTTTCTACAGATCACCCAGACGTCATTAGGTAATATATCACAACTGAAACACAAAATCAATTATTCTTTTTTATTTTATGCAAATTATCAGTATTTATCAGATTTCTAGTAATTTCAAATTATTATCCACTACAGACTGTATTTGACCTAAATACTGATATGATTTTTTTAACTCTATAAAATTGTGCTCCACCATTTTTATCAGCCAGCACTTTTTGTCAGTACTCTATCATCTTCTTCAGAAAGAAGCTTAAATCTTATCTCTACACCAAGGCATAACTGCCTTAGTTTTACTATTACCTGGTTTGGTTTCCTTTGCGCCTGATCCCTTTCTGCCCGTGGATACTGGCAGTGGTTAAGCTTTTAGTTGTGTTGTGACTTTTGTAAAAGAGGGAGATTGGTGCTCTAAAAGTCCAATTAGAACTTGTACATATATCTATCAAATTGATTTGGTTGTCAGCTTTTCCTATAGCTTCTTTTACATCCCATTGTACGTGATCCTGGATTAGGGCTGCAAGCGAGTCCGGAAATGCGCTTTGATTCCTTGTTTCGGAAGAACTGACTCAGACTCAGTTAATCGCTTGATTATCGCCCATGAAATAAACTGCATCTTACTTTGCCATATTACGCCATATAAATGGTTAAAAGGCATACAACAGGAAAGAATTTTGACAATTCATTGAATTTTGGAAAAAAGATGCATTTATAATGCAAAATGCCGAAAACTTTAACCATTTTTATATTGTGAGATTTGAGGTGTCTTCGAAATATGTTATATTAAAATACTGTCTTATAAAAATATTGTTACACAAATGATTAAAATTTGGAAATGCTTAAAATATAAAAAAACTGAAATGGAAACATTTTATATTAGTAAGATATACAAATATATTAACATATTTAAAGAAAAATCTAATTTTGTAGTAAATTTTACGTCTATGTTGTGTTCGAAGACTAGGTTCACTTTTCTTATTAAACTGAATCATTTCGTTTCTGAGTAGCCAAAGAATCCCTGCAGCCCTATCTTGGGTAAAAAGAAAAATTTGCTTATTTGTAAGGGACACTAAAGCTACACGTGTGATGTTATAACAGAATTTCAAGGTTGCAGAGACCACCACAATGACACCAAAAATCATTATATGCAAGACAAATATATAAGATTAAACAGATTAATATAAGGTAAAATCAGAATGGAGATAAAAAGTTATTCAACAGTATTCCTGATCTATCACAGTTAGATTGTAATAAAAACAACACAGTGTCCTTTAGTCCCTTGTTTTCAGTATTATGTACTTCTTGCAGTATCTGTCTCTTGCATTTTTAAAATAGGTAGTATCACATATGTATTCATTGAAATTTATGTTATATTGTGACTAGTTAACATCACTCTATGTAAAATGTTTTTTTGAACTAAAGACTTCCCTATTTACTATTTTTGAGAGCAGAAATGAGTAAAATTTATTATAAAGGGAGTTTGATAAAAGCAATGATCTAAAAACAGAAAGTTCCTGGATACACACTGATGTCTGAAGTGTTTTTCATGACTAAAGCTTGTAGCAAGGGTGAGCTCTTGCAGGAAGTTTAAACCCAGCGATGCTTTAAATAATTTTGTTTGAGCAGACTGTGCCAGGTGCAGTGCAGATTTTGATCACATTCCATGCCATATGTTAACACTGGCTGGACTGCAGCTTTGAAAATGTGAGAGATAGTGGCAGGATTAGATCCATGTTGACACAATGCTGATCCTTGAAGGGCATAGAAGGCCTTACGCATTGCCTGAGTACGTGATTTAGCATAACTGTTGTGGTCATTTTTAATTTCAGTCAGTTGTCCAAGTGCTTAGTCTCTGTATCTACGGATTCTAAGGCACACCATCCAGTTCATGAGGCATAAATCATCAAGACGTTAGACATGTTCCAAGTCGTACCCAGGGAGGTGATCCGGTGTTCGGTAGTTAGAAGCTATGGTGGCAATGATTTTTGAAATTAGTAGGTTTTTAGTCGACTTTTGAAACATGAGAGATTTGGAGCACTGCGGATATTATGTGGAAGATCATTCCATAACTTCGGGGCATCATATAAGAAACTGTTGTTGAAATGGACCTTTGATTTATGGATCGAAGCACAATAGTGAGGAACCTGGAGGAACAAATTTTTGGGGTTGGAACATCTTGTATTCATGGCAGATTTGTACAAGGAGAGATATTGTGCAAAATGCTTAGGCTGGGCAGTGGTGAGGTACAAGCACTATGAAAAGTAAATTATTTCTTACTATTCCACCAGCATTTCACCATTGAGGAACCAATGTTTTCCCTTGACCTTGCTCTTTCCAAAAGTCATACACTTGGTTTTTGAAGAATTACATTTTAGCCCACACCTTGTTATATAGTCTGTAGCTTTGTTAATTAGAGTTTCCAAACCTGGTATGCTAAGACTACTCAGTAAAAGATCATCTGCATAGGAACATACATTGTAACTTATTCCATCAATATTCATTCCACAGGACTTTGAGGATAATGTTTTCACAAGGTCCTGATAGAAGATGTTGAATATAAAGGGAGAGGAAAGCCCTCCTTGTCCAGTCCATATGGAAATTGATATTGGATTACTTATAGCATCTCACCATTTGATAATCACTGTTAGCTGACTTTACCAGTAAACAAGGATTCTCCAGAGAAGTGGAGGCACAACTTTCAAGGCCTTTTGGAACATAACTGCATGAGGGATACCGTCAAATGCAGATTCAGCATCTAGAGCACAAAGATAGACTGGTGACTTATTGGCTGTACCATAGTCAAGCACATCATGAGCAAGAGCAGCTGCCATTGAGGTTCCTCTGTTGGCAATGAATCCAAATTGACCATCATGGAATTCATGTTTACCTGATTCCTGCAAGCCTCACTAGAGCTCTTGCTTAAAAACGAGCAGAAGCACTACAGACAGACCTTTTCTTAGGTTTATTTATTTATTTGGGGTTTTATGTGGCTTTCAACACTGTACAGTTCATATCACAACAGGTAGTTTTGTGGGCAGAGGAAACCAGTACATACAGTTGGTCAAGTACTGTAAACTGCCACAAGCTTTCCTACATAAGGTAAGGGGTTTGAACTGCAGACCTCAGAGGTGAAAGGCGAGTGTGTTACCACTATGCCACCATGACCCCATACCTTTTCTTATGATGTATGTTACATATCTGTAGGTCACATAGTGTGAGTTGTTAAATAAGGTCATCCCTGTGATCACTCTATTAAAGTGGTCATTATCAGAATGCAAATAAAATTGTTCAGTTTATACAGACAGTGATCTGGATAATCCTCAAAATTTAATGGGATCTGAGTTGCACCAAGAACCATCTCCTCATTTTTTTCATTAAGATCAAGCCAGTGTTTTTAGCATAATCCTGTTAAAACAAACAAACAGACAAATAAATAAATTTAATACCTCCTTGGCATCGAGAAGTATTCTTTTCTTCATTTTAATCAGAAGTAAAAATAAACTGAGTAAAGGTATTGTAGAAGGTTAGTGAACTTATTTACGACGGCAAAGCCAAGCCAAAATAACTATAAACCAGCTAAATCATGAATGTGCTTTTAATTTAATTATGTCCAAATACAGGTCACATCCAGGGAAGTAAAAGTGTATTTATAGATATAAGCAAATGATCTAAATTTAGTTACTTTGGCTTTGACTTATAAACAACAGAAGGCATGTTTGTGACTGGTCTGATCTATCTTATTTCCTCTTGTGTGTACATCAAACCAATTTGTGATTATGTATGCTATTGCAGAGCTTCATTGAAAGGCAGATTTTTTTCATCTTTGTAAAGTAGTTTGGCTCATTGATTAGCTTGCAACACTTAATTTGCAACTCACTACTTTCCAGGAAATTTGTTTTGTGGGGTCTAGATAAAAATATCCTGACATCTTGTCCAATTAAATAATGTAACACAATCTATTCTGGAATTTATATTGCTTAATCTCTACATTAAAGCAGATTCTAAGGCACAACAAACATGTCCATGGACATAGCAATTCCCATTACCACAGATACACTGGCTGAAGAACAGACTAAATCGGAAAGGCCTTGAGGAAGAAATATAGAAATATTTAGGTAGTGTTTAAAGTATGCCAAGATACACAAATTTGGTGTTGATGAAAAATGGTCACCACAAAGATAAACTATGGAAAAAGTGCAGAGATTGGAAATTTTATAAATTATCATACTTATATAAAACTTGTCAATTTCAGGTATGGACCTCTTGGGTGCAATAAATGTATGTTTAGATTTTTAGCTTAAATCACGTTTGATAGAACTCTATTTAAATCTCCCTGGTCAACCTTCTAAACAAATCAGAAGCTGCGTGGTTTGTACATAAAATAAAGCAACATAAACCCCAAAGTTGAGAGGTCAAAGGGCATTCAAACATGACTCATTACTTAGTCAAATATGATGCTCAAGCAAATATCCTAACATACACTTTGCAATGCCACATAGCATATACACATGTTATCAAAGCTGTGACACTGCTGTTAATGTCAGGTTTTGTAGAGGATTTCACTATCAGACAGATGGCATGCAACACCTCAGCCGCTAGTTGTGTTTGCTTATTCCTGAGGGGTAACAAATAAACTAAATGGAAAGAGTGAAAATTAATAAGAGTTTTCTTTCAGAACAAAAAATTTTAGCTGTTAATGTCCAAGTCAGATAATGGTCATTTTTAAAATTTAATATTTACAAACACAAAATATTTTGAAGTTTGCAGTAACATGCTGTTGAATCTGCTTACCCTCTTCATCATTCAGATGCCCCCATATCCCTGCTACCACTGCTTTGTAAAGAAGGTGCAAAATGTGACAAAAAGGTAGATTTTTTATCATGTGACTCCAGTTTTGTGTCTCTCTTGCACGAATATTAAAGATTTATAAAATTGTCTTGATTCTCACTTATTCACCAGTTTTGTTGCAGTGCCCAGGTGGAGTTCTCCAGTGTGTAACCTGGGCATAAGGTCAGACTTTCAGGATCAATTTTCAACTGGAGTATTTGGGAAGTGTGAATACCATGCTAGATAATGCCTTCTGAAATGATCAAATAAAAAGGGCCAGGGGTCGGGTTAAATGCTGTAGTGTCTGACCCCTAAGCTAACCCCCTTTATTCTCACAGGTATCAAAAATCTTATTTTTATCAAACGCTCACACAGAAGGTTTAATTTCTAGCATTGTATTTCACATCCAGGGGCTGCTCTTGGAATGTTTGCTAAGAATCAAAGAACCTTTGACGTTTGCCTGGGAACTCACAGAATGTTTGTTTATAGATCACTCACTATGAAGTAATTACAGATGAATAAAAGCTACTGAGGGCTGCTAAATGTTACCTAAAGAATTGAGAGTGAGGAGATAGGCTACAAAAAAGGTGTTACATAAAAATGGGATTAAAAAATTGGATTAAAAAGGTTTTGTGCAATAGGTAACTGGATAGCATTCAACTAGTTGCTCAGTAAGTTAATTGTCTCAAAAGTTTTTTGACATAGAATTCATCCAAAAGAATTGAAACTTATATAATCTCGAATATAATAATATGGTATAAATATGAATCTCTTTAAACTAAATTGATGTATCACACATTACATAGAAACTGGCCTGGTTACCAGGTAGATTAGAACATCTTTCTCAAACACAACACAATCACATTTAAGGTTTTGATTGATTGATTGATTGATTGATAAAGCAGTATAAATCAATTGGTTTTGATTCCAAGTTAAAAACCATGAGGCACCAGGGAGCAACTGCCAAGTTTCCGAATACAGAACCAGGGACCAGGATATTTAGTCACTGCATGAGGGCTGGAGTGCTCACTGCACCACAGTGTCCAACGTAAAGGTCTCAACTAGTGATTCTCTAAATTATCCCCATTCCCTCATCCAGGACCTCAGCGGTCCAGATGGTTAGCAGGTTGTGCATCCAATCACAGACTGTCACCTCTATGTGTGTTAAACTGCCAGATGTTACAAAGCTGAGGAACTGTCCCAACAGGACCCTTGCTGTTGAATCCTACATATAGAAATCTATTGTTTGTCACACAAACCCACCCAGATAAAGGGCCAGGTAGAATCATCCACCAAGTATTTTCTCAATTTGAGTACATTACATTACCATATGCGATAATGCAGTTCAAGCAGTGTGGCACGGGTTTGATCTCAGGTACAGGCTTATACACAGTTGGTCGGATGGCCAGATGAAGTGGCAGCCCCCTATCATTGCCTAGTATCCTCTATGGCAGTCTTGGATATTTGTAAAACCTAAAACCAAGTAACCATATTGAAACTTTTAAAAGACTACCTTATCCTACGCCTCATAGACATTTCAAATTTTGAAGCCGAGAACTAATGGTGCCACATCTTAAACTATGTAATCATATTAAAACTTTAAAAAGATTACCCTACTACACTATGTCTTATTTTAAGACATTTCAAGACATTTTTTTGAAGTGGAGAAAAACTGATGGTGACACACTTTGGTCTTTCACAGAGCTGCCCAAATGCAAATCTCTTACCAAGTTGTGTCAAATTGCTCCAAACATCCCTTACCCAAGTGCAAATCCCACCGAATGCATTTTAGCCAAATATAATGTAGACTGATGCACAACTGAATGTAGAAAGCCCATTTGGTTGTAGCTTGTAATCCCAGTAGAACATCAAGTAACAAGTTGGGACAGGTTGGTGTTGCTGGTATCTCGGTATCGAGAGCATTTTACCGAAATACTGTTTAAAACTGCTGTCTTGTCCATACATATAATTGAAGGAAAACGTAAAATACACTCTAATCTGAAAAAAGTGGTACACTTACCATATTTTTGTGCTTTTAGGACTTTAATTGTAATTTTATCGAGAGGAAACTAGCATGTATTTGTTTCATGAGTTTCACTTCCTGTCCATGGCCTTTTTGATTGGGGATGTGCTAAAATGTATCTTTTTTTCGGAATCCTGGAATTGGAACAATTTTGCATTGGTATCCTCTTGATCTACACAATTTTGACACAGACTTGTCCCTTATAACAAGTAACTTAAGTTTATTCCAAAAATCATTGTTAGCCCAAGTAAGAATTGGTATTGTCCTACTACACATTGAAACCAAGCATTATTTATCAAACCAATACAAGACAGTGTGACCAAAACAGTACTGAAGATAAGATCCATTTTCTATGTCAATTTCAAGCTTTTTAAACTGAAACGTGAAACATTATCAATGGATCAATCAGTTGTCCAAGTGCTTAATCTCCGTATCCATGGATTCTAAGGCACACCATCCAGTTCATAAGACATAAATCATCAAAACATTAGACATATTCCAAGTCGCACCCAGGGGGCCAATCCGGTGTTCGGTAGTTAGAAACTATGGTGAAAATGATTTCTGAAATAAGTAGGTTTTTAGTCCACTTTTGAAACATGAGAGATTCGGAGCACTGCAATATCATGTGGAAGATCATTCCATTACTTTGGGGCACCATATGAGAAACTGTTGTTGAAGTGGACCTTTGATTTATGAATGGAAGAACAATGTTGAGGAATCTGGAAGACTGGAAGAACAATTTTTTTGGATTAGAGCATTTTGTGTTCCCTGCTGATTTGTACAAGGAGAGATATCATGCAAAATACTTTTAAAGTTTTAAAGAAAATTTGTTGTCTGATACATAGCCAATGAAGTGTCTTCAAGCAGGATGTAATGTGAGTGAAGTTAGAAGCACTGGTAACAAACCGTGTGAGAGCATTTTGAACATATTGGAGTCTGGTAGCATTACAGGATGACAAACTACGAATTGCAATAATCCAAATGACTGCTAACCAGAGCATTTGCAATCACCACTGATGTATCAACGGAAAGAAACCTCCTGATATGATGTAGGTCCCTAAATCTAATGAAACAAGATTTGATGACAGAATTTATGTGATTGGTGAAACAAAACTTTGCCTCAAACAGAACACCCAAATTGCGAGCAACACCTGTGGGAGAGACACAATTACCCAGGATATTGACTGGAAATGTGTTGCTGAGCCATTTGTATCTGTCTTTAGCACCAAAAACTATGAATTTTGTTTTATCCGAGTTTAGCTTAAGTTTGTTATCTTACATCCAGAGCTGAATATTATTCAAACAAGATTTTAGACGGTAAAGAGACTTGAGACTATCTTCAGGGGATAGGTGTATGAACAGCTGAGTATCATCAGCATAAAAGTGGTATTTAACTCCAGTATATTTTCTGATGACTTGACTAAGGGGTGTTGTGCAGAGGGAAAACAGAAGAGGGCCTAAGACAGAACCTTGGGGGACTCCGAACTTCAATTTGAACAAATTTGAAACAACAGAACCAATTCTGACTGACTGAAAATGATCCTGGAGATACAATCAAAACCATTTTAGTGCAGATCCAACAAAGCCAAACTTAGCTGACAAACATTGAAGGAGTGTGTCATGATCAATAGTATCAAAAGCTGCAGACAGGTCGAGCAGCACCAGTGCTGTAGGCATGCCCTTGGACAGAGATTAATGAATCTCTTTTTTTATGCACAACAAGGCAGTTCCTTTTGAGTGCCCCACCTTATTGGCTGACTCAAAAATAATGAGAATCCAGGTGGGATCTAATTTGGGCAGCCACTATGTGCTCGACCAACTTTGACAAAAAACTGAGACCAGACACTGGTGGATATGCTTTTCAAGTCATCTTTTGAAAGGGTAATCTTTTTAAGGAGAGGTGTGACAATGGCTTGTTTAAAGGATTTAGGAAAATGCCATTTTTGAAGGACAAATTAACTAGTTTTGTTAATGAAGGTAGAAGGATATCTATACATTTTCTGACAATTTGTGTGGGACATGGATCTAGAGAGCAAGTTTTAGAGAGCTTCCTTGATGAACTTGAGGAATTCCCTCTCAGTGACACCTTGAAAGGAACTGAAAATTGGACCCTTGTCAGGATGAAGAGACTTAGATCGGGTGTGTTTGAGAAACAAACCAGATCGATTTGCTTATGATTTTTCATCATCAAAGGATAGGACAGTGGCATTTGACCAGCTTAATATTCTATTCAGTGCCTGCCATAGCTTTTTACCATCACTGCAGTTTTCACTAACTAGATCATGGTAGAAACGCCCCTTGTTTTTATTAAAAATGTGGTTGCATCTATTTATTTGCTGTAGAAGACTGGAACAATTTTCAGGGGATTTGTCTCTTCTCCATACACATTCATACTGCCTTCTCATGTTGTTAGCAGTTCTATGCTCATCAGTTATCCAGCTTGGCGCTGGTTTAATGAGCTGTTTAGTCTTCACTGGTGCATGAATATCTAGAAGACCAGACAAACTTGACATGTACTGTTCGTACAATATATAAATGTCATCAGATGGTGAACTTACAAATTGGATAGCAAGGAGGTCACTTCTGAATTTATCAAAATCCAATTTATGATACTGACGGAAGGTAACAGATTTCTGCATTGAAGTATCCAAAGATGGAAAGTTAACCAAGAAATAATTTTATCATCACTTATGAAGTTGAACCTTTTACAGCAGAAATTGACGAAAACTTGGAAGGAGCCATAAGTGAGTCCAAAGTATGACCATGGAGGTGAGTTGAAAAATCAATTTATTGAGTGAAACTGCAAGAATCAATGACTGAATTGAATTCAGAGACTGTTGGAGACACAGCGTCAACATGAATATTAAAATCACCACAAATCACAAAGGAAGATAAAAAACCCACATATGACAGAAAATCTTCAACAAAAATCACAACAGATAAGGCAGGAGGTCAGTAAACAAGACATGTGAATTTGACCTCTGACCATAATTCAGGATAATATTGCTAAGCAATGCCAAAGTAATATTTCTTAGACATTGTAATGTTCATTTGTAATGTTTTTCTAACATTTGTTATTTAACATTTAAAATGATACAAATAAAAAATCTTTAAATGCTTACTGGGTAGGGATTATATTTACGGATAGGAATTTGAAATCTCTGAGATTATGACTTCATCAATTTTGTCTGTCTCTTTAAAATTTCAGTTTATCCATAGAAAAGAAATATTTATATAATGCAAAATTGATAAAACATCCTCTAATGAGCTCAAGGTCAAAAAGGGAAAGGTCGGGATCCAAATTACTACCCACCGAGGGAGATATACTATGGTGGAGGATATGCTAGACTAAACAAATAGGTTTTTAGCTGGCTTTGGAAACATGTTATTGTGTGCTGTGATCAGACGGATTGTGGGAGTCTTTTCCATTCAGTGGGGAAGCCATTGCAAAACCTCATCTACCAATGGCCTTTCTAGGACAAATTGAGGAAAGAGATAGGCTGTTTCCACAAGTGATTCTACTGGTTTTGATCAAGGATAAAAAGTATGTAGGTTGGGAAAATTTAAAGGCCTTGAAAGTAATTAGGTTATGTTCAAACAAGATGCGGTATAAAATAGGACACCGGTTTAGTTTTTGAAGAAAGGGAGTGACATGGCTTTTTTCAAGTATAAAAACAATTCTACAATGCATATTTTGAATCTTTTGAAGTTTAGCCACATTATATTTAAATAGGCTATAGAGTAGGGAGTTACAGTAGTCAAATTGACTGCTAATCATTTAGATTGCAAGCAGGTTTGCAGTCTCCACACTGAGAAATTTGCAGGTCCTTGAGGTGACAGGCATGGCAAACCTTGGTTACATGACCGGTAAAGGTGTTTCCAGAGTCGAAAGTAACACCTAGGTTGCTGACTCTATCAGTAGGGGAGATAGAGTTTCCAAGAAATTGGGTGGGAAACTTTTGCATGAGGGACTCTGTCTTGTTTCTCTGGGTTGAGTTTCAGTTTTACACCATTCATCCACTTTTGAAAACAGGTAAAACACTCAAAGCTCCTATAGTCAAGGGTTAGTTATATGAAATGATACTACTAAGGGGGTAGTGTAAAGTGTAAAAAGCGACTCAGAACAGAGCCCTGAGTTACTCCATGGGGGAGTGAGAATGCATCTGAAAAGCTATTACTTAGTTTAACCTTCTGTTTGTGGTTTGTAACATAGGATTTGATCCACCTTAACACAGTACCATCAACCCCAAACGAATCCCTGAGGCAATTAAAAAGAATGTTATGGTTGATAATGTCGAATGCTTCTGAGAGGTCCAGCAATGTGAACACAACAGCCCTGCCAGAGTCTATTGAAGCAGCAATATAATTTGGGATTTAAACAGTGTGGTTTCTGTGGAACGCAATCTCCTGTAAGATTGGTTAACATTGGAGAAGCCCTCACTATTAATGTAACTATTTAACTGTTTAGTCTCTACTTTTTTATCAGTTTGGATATGAAGCTTAGATTGGACACCAGTCTGTAATTTTTCAGAAGATT